>CM021109.1:56491093-56525319 GCA_007115665.2 Sequoiadendron giganteum | reverse complement strand
CCCCATGCAAATCCCTATTTTGACCTTTTTGACAGATTTAACAGTATTTTGACTCATTTCTTCAAAATGCCTAAGTGTAGCGAAAATTTTAATTTGGGGTAGAACACAATCTCCGAAAAGTAAATCAACGAAGTTGGGAGCTTCGTAGCCATATAATGCCATGACTGGAGACATCTGAATAGACATATGGAAGGTAGATTTCTAGCAATACTCTCCTAAGTGTAACCACTTAACCCATGACTTCTGCTGCCCGGAAACATAGTTGCGCAGGTAACCTTCCACCCATTTGTTCACCACCTCAGTTTGCCCATCAGTCTGAGGGTGGTAACTAGTGCTAGGGGTCAGCTCCATACCACCATAATCTAAATAATTTTTGCCAGAACAAACTCATGAACTTGCTGTCCGTGCCCCTAATGATGGTCTTAGGTGTTCCATGAAGCCTAAACACCTCCCTGAAAAATAAATCGGCCACTTGTACTGCTGTAAACCCTATTGATATGGCAAAAAAGTGAGCAAATTTAGTCAATCTATCCACCACCACATAAATACTGTCCTTCCTTTGCACCTTAGGAAGCTCTGTGATGAAATCCATTGATATACTTACCTATTTCTGAGTAGGAATAGGAAGGGGCTGCAATAAACCAACATGATAAGTATGCTCATTTTTGTTTTGTTGGCATATTTGGCACTCTCGGACATACTTAAGAATGTCATCCTTCATCCCCTTCCATGAGAATCTCTGACGGATCTGCCTATATGTCTTATAATATTTAGGATGACTAACCATTGGAATGTCATGGAAAGCTTTAAATATGTGCACTTTCACCTTAGATTCGGGTGCTAACCATATTCTATCCTTATAATAAATGAGACCATCTCTCATTTGGTACTTATCATCCTGTAATGACCCATCAAGAATGCTATTGGCTAGTGCATTCTTAGTAAAATCAGCCTCTATTTTATCCTTCCAATCTGCTGCTATGACCTAAATGGAGCTCAAATGTGGCCTTCTAGACAAGGCATCAACCACTACATTCTTCTTTCTTTTGACATATTCAATGTCAAAGTCATACCCCTGAAGTTTACTCACCCATTTCTGCTGCCTCTCATTAAGATCCCTCTGATTAAGAAAATACTTTAGGCTGTTGTGATTAGTTTTCACTAGAAATCTTCCCCCAACAAGGTACTGTTTGAACTTGGCAAGAGCAAGCATAATCACCATCTCCTTGTCATAAATAGAGTAGAATCTCTCACCTCCCCTCAAATTCCTTCTCTCGAAGGCTATTGGATGTTTATTTTGCATGAGGACAGCTCCTATGCCTTTACCCGAGGTATCACACTCAAGTTCAAAAGGCTTGGAGAAGTCAGGAATGGCTAAAACTAGGCATGAGCTCATCAACTGCTTGAATTTATCAAAGGTTTGATGTGTTGTATCAGACCAAACAAATGCCGCCTTTTTGGTCAAATTAGTGAGTGGGGCAGCCAACTACGAAAATCTTTTGACGAACCTCTTGTAGAAACCACAAAGCCCAAAGAATCCCTTCAAGTGTGTGAGGTTTGTAGGTGGAGGCCAATCAAGAATAGCCTTGATCTTTTCAGGATCAATGCTAACTCCCTTTGAATTGATAATGTGCCCAAGATACAACTCTATCATGCCAAACTCACACTTGGACTCCTTAGCAAACAGGGACTCACTCTCCAAGATACTCAAAACCTCATCCAAAAGCGTCAAATGCTCCTCCCATGATCTGCTATATATAAGGATATCATCAAAAAATATCAAGACAAACTTATGCAACTATTGTTTGAAAACTTTGTTCATGCAAGACTGAAACGTGGTAGGAGCATTAGTCAATCTGAAGGGCATAACAAGGAACTCAAAGTGTCCAAATTGGCATTTGAATGTTGTTTTCTCAATGTCCTCTCTAACTTTGATTTGATGATAACCAAACCTCAAGTCTATTTTGGAAAAATAGACTGCTCCATGTAGCTCATCAATGAGCTCATTAATCCGTGGGATGGGGTACCTGTTTTTGATAGTCTTCTTATTGAGTTCCCTATAATCTATGCACATGCGCATAGTCTCATCCTTCTTCACTAGTACCACTAAAGAAGCAAATGGACTCTTACTCAACCTGATATGTCCCATGTCCAGAAGCTCCTTGACCACCTTTTCTATCTCGTCCTTTTATCTCTTAGGGTGCTTGTATGGTGTTGTGATGCCTAGCTTAGTACCCTCCTCTAACTCAATGATATGCTCTATCTTCCTATCAAGAGGCTTGCCTGGAGGTATACTTTAAGACCTTGCTTTGCTTGGAAGAAAAAGCCTATATGTCGGGTGGATAGGAATACTTCTCCTCCTCTGTAACTGTGGGCATAACTATGCACTCTGCTTCCCACTCCACCTGATCATGTCTAAAAAGACTCTCCATGCGCTTGAAGGAAACTACATGAGGCCCTCCAGTAGATATCCCTCTCAATACAACATTCTTACCCTCTGATTTAAATTTCAGCTCCAAGGTCTAAAAATTGAGAGTAATCTCACCTAGGGAACATAACCACTGGATAGTCATCACTACATCCGTGTCCCCAATGCTAACCACATAGAAGCCTATTGACGTGTGTTTTATGACAACGCCAACACAGAATAAAATGTCCAACGGTCACTCTATTCTCTCTTGATCAAAGTGTTCCGCATGCTAAGATTGCGTGAAAGTTCATGTGTTCAACTCCAAGGTTCCTTTAATGCGAATAGACTCAGTTGGTTGATGTGAATATGCTGGGTATTCCAAGGGGACTTACGTAATTGTTCGATTTTATTGGCTCAAGCAAATGAAAGGTTTTGGCTATGATGCTCTGGTATTTGGACGGATCGGGAAATACTGAATTTAAAGGAGGTAGGGGCAGAAATTCTACAGTCTATTTCTAAGGGTGGAATGTAAGGACTAGCTTTAGCAATCTTCAAGTTGAACTTTGTTTCGTCTCCCCTTCAGACAACTCTGACAAAGCTGGTGCAATCTTCAAAGGATGGATAAGATGTTTAAATTGAGATTCACCATGTGCACCCCTTCACAATGAAGCAAGTGGGCACACTAATCACAATCGAAGTTAAGCGCTGAGATTCCAGTTGACCACACAGGGGGCAGGCTTACCGTCAGCAAGTCCGCCAGTGGTATGGATATGGGAAGATATGCTCAAACTAATGTCACATTCCACAATTAACACTACTTGCATGAAAACAAAATCTACTTTACTCTACTCTATTCGAATTGGAAAGACGAAAAGATCTCGTCAACTGCCAACAACACAAAATGAAGTCACCAATCAATGAAATCCTTATATCATGAGAGTCTTACACAACAATCTTTTACAAAAAACTTTCAAAGGGAAAGTCTTTCTTTCCTTTCCAACTAAGCTAACTCCTAGCTCTACTTTAACTTCTATCTAGCTCAACTCTATCTTTGATTTTTGTCTAACTCTGATATCTTCTAACTATTTTACAAATGAGGGGGGATACCCCTTTTATATTTAGCCCAGTCCAGTGGACGGCTTAAATTGAAATACAATGGACGGCTCAGATCGAGCCACCTAAGCCCTGATTAGCATTTTAGCCCTAAAAACCGCCACTGAGATGAGTGGGGCAATGAATGCGCCCTCCACTCTGTAAGAACCCGACTAGTTCTCTGATTCTATACTATTTTGCTACTGAATGCACTGTCTCAATTTGTTTTGGTGTTTTGAATAGATATATCGTTTTTTTTGTGTTTTGAGGGTTTATTGACATAAAAAGCAAATAACATAAAACTGAAACTTATTACAATAATCTGAAATTTCTGAAACAACTGATCTACTGCCGCAATTAATCTTTATTTCTCGAGAGAATGGAAAATTACGTTATTTTCAAAATAAAAACAATGGCAACAACATGGAACCTGATTTTTTATTTGATTTTTGCCTTGCCTTCAACTGGAATTGAAGCATTTCACTATTCATGATAGCACTGTAGCATTTTACTGTTCACGCGTCACTATTCACGCATCACTATTCACGCATTACTATTCATGTGACACTATTCACGCATTACTATTCATGTGACACTATTCACGTGACACTATTCACGCATTACTATTCACGGCCGTACTGTAGCAGCAGGTACAAACTTTAATAAGCAAAGGATTAATCTTTAAATATTCTGATCTGCAATGAAACCCCTATTAATCTCTGAATCTTCTTCACAACTGCTGAGGCACAAATCAGAGTCTCTGTATGAAACTCTCTAGATACCAAATTCGCTGGATATTTCACCAGTTCAAATGGAGACTCATAGAAGAACTACGTTCTTCAATGGCAATGGTTGAAACCCTTCTCAGAGCACAAAACCTGTTTTCAAAATGATAGCAATAACAATAGATGCCGAGAATGAGCTCTTAAGTCTCTTTTTATTCTTTCCTTAGGAGAGCACAAACACCTTCCTGGCCAATGTGGGATAAAAGATTTATTCCCACACTAAATTATTCACTTAACGCACTTTATTATATTAAAGTGACTTTATTATTATAAAGTTACTTTATAACTTTATAATAATATTAAAATATTAAATAAATCACTTAAGTCACTTAAATTTTAATATCTCTTGATTTACTTGTCTGATTGCTAAGCCGTCTGAGCCAGGAGTCGAGAGACTAAATCCACATGTGACTAAACTGAGATTCTAAAAATAGCAGGGTGCTCCCATGACTTACTAAAAATAGTAAGTCTAGCCAAAAGATGTCCGATTGACCCTGAACGAAAGCCAAGCAAAGAAACTCCGCTAACCGAGGCTGAGCCATGCCTCACAAGACCTCCTAATCTCCTCATTAGCCTACGGAGGTCGCATAATAGGCTAACTCTACACTGCAAAGAGATGTCAACTAGAAGGGGACATGACAGTCCGCCCCTCCTGAAATTGCTTGTCCTCAAGCAATCTCAACTCCGGATGCTGCAAAATCTCCTCGCTCTCCCACGTAGCATCCTCTATAGGTAAATCTCTCCACTTCACCAGATATTCCCTGATAGTCCTCCTGCGAAGCTGTCTTTCCCTGTACTCCAGAATAGACTCAGGTACTAAAATCAATTTTCCCTCATCATCTAAGGGAGGTAATACTGCTGAAGGTACCACACGATGTCCTAACGCCTTCTTGAGGCGTGATACATGAAAAACATTGTGGACCTTACTATCAGCTGGGAGCTCTAGCTCATAAGCCACCTCTCCAATACGCCTGGTAATCCGGAAAGGACCATAATATCGTGGCTTGAGCTTCTCTGATCCACTCTTCCTGAGAGTAGACTGTCGGTAGGGCTGTAGCATGAGGTATACCATGTCTCCCACCTCAAAAGATCTCTCTGTCCTCCTCTGATCCGCATACTGCTTCTGCTGATTCTGTGCCTTAGCTATGTTCTCCTTAAGAGCCTTTACAATGTCCTGGCTCTCCTGTAATAAGTCCCCTGCACTGGGCACCCTACTGTCGCTCAGAAGCAAATCAAGAAAGCTAGGCGCCTCATAACCATACAACGCCATGAAAGGGGACATCTGGATGGTCATGTGATATGTGGTATTGTAACAATACTCACACAAATGTATCCATCGGACCCATGCCTTTTGCTGCCCTGCAACATAATTCCTGAGGTAACCTTCCACCCATTTGTTCACAATCTCCGTTTGACCATCGGTCTGCGGGTGGTAACTGGTGCTCGGGGTAAGCTCGGTCCCACAAAGTTTGAACACCTCCTGCCAGAAGTGACTCAAGAACCGACTATCCCTGTCGCTGACTATACTCCGTGGCAAACCATGTAATCTAAAAACATCACGGAAGAAAATCTCTGCTACCTGTGTAGCTGTGTGAGTGGTGGTGATCGGGAAGAAGTGAGCATATTTCGTCAACCGATCCACAACTACATAAATACAGTCACGTCCTTGGGCTTTCGGCAAGCCCGTAATAAAATCCATCGACAGGCATTCCCACTTCCTATCAGGAATCGGAAGGGGCTGCAATAATCCTGCCGGAAATGTGTTCTCCTGTTTGTTCTGCTGACAAACAGGGCACTCACGCACATACTGAAGAACATCAGCCTTAAGGCCTTTCCATGTAAACCGCTCTCGTACCTGTCTGTATGTTTTAAAGTAACCCGGATGTCCTGCTGTAGGTACGTCATGGAAAGCTCGCATAATGGTGTTCTTCATCTCAGAACCTGGGACCAAGAAAATCCTGTTCTTGTAAATGATCAGCTCATTTACAACTGTGTACCTGGTGTCTACTATGGACCTCTCAACAATACCTGATGCCCAAGTGTCCCTGGCATACTCTGCCACAATCAAATGCCTCCAATCCTCTGTAATGTGCACCATAGAACTCAGATGAGGCCGGCGAGAAAGAGCGTCAGCAACAACATTCTGTGTTCCCTTGACATAGGTAATGTCAAAGTCATATGCCTGTAACTTGCTCACCCACTTTTGCTGGCGGTCATTCAAATCCCGCTGTCCAAGGAAATGTCTCAAGCTATTGTGATCAGTTTTAATGCAAAACTTGCTGCCTACTAGGTATTGCCTGAATTTGGCCAAGGCATGCATTATGGCCAGCATTTCCTTATCATAGATGCTGAAAATCCTCTCTGGTCCTCTGAGTTTCCTGCTCTCATAAGCTATCGGGTGCTTGTCCTGCATTAGCACCGCTCCTATGCCCTCACCAGAAGCATCACACTGAAGCTCAAATGGCTTCGTGAAATCAGGTAAAGCCAGTACCGGACATGTAGTCATAAGCTCCTTGAACCTCATAAAACACTCCTGTGCCTCAGGAGTCCAAATGAATGCACCTTTCCTCAACAAATTCGTCATAGGTGCTGCATGGCGAGAATAACCACTGACAAATCTGCGGTAGAAACCACACAACCCAAGGAATCCTCGCAGCTGTGTAAGGTTCTCAGGAGTAGGCCAATCTATGATAGCACGGATCTTCTCAGGATCCATCCGCACTCCCTCTGCACTGATGATGTGGCCTAAATATAATAACTCAGTCATTCCTAAGTCACACTTGGATTCCTTGGCATACAAGGACTCCCTATCCAAAATGCTGAGTACAGTCTCTAAGTGAGCTAAGTGCTCCTGCCATGTCCTGCTATAAATCAATATATCATCGAAGAAGACGAGTACATATCTCCTCAACTGAGAGTGGAAGACCCTGTTCATGGTGGACTGGAAGGTAGCTGGAGCATTGGTTAGCCCAAATGGCATAACCACAAACTCGAAGTGCCCACAATGACAACGAAAGGCGGTCTTCTCAATATCCTGCTCACGGACTCTGATCTGATGATAGCCCGATCTCAAATCTATCTTCGTAAAATAACAGGCTCCATGGAGCTCATCAATAAGCTCATCTATACGGGGTATGGGGTACCTGTTCTTAATTGTTCTCTTATTCAATACCCTGTAATCAATGCACATACGTAGGGTACCATCTTTCTTCTTCACTAGAACAATTGAAGAAGCAAATGGTGACTTACTCGGCCGAATGTGACCCATAGCAAGCAGCTCCTTGATTGTCTTCTCTATCTCATCCTTAAGCCGCTTCGGGTGCCGGTAAGGAGTAATCATGACGGGCTTAGCGCCCTCCTCAAGCTCTATGATGTGCTCTATCCCTCTATCTGGAGGTCTCCCTGGTGGAATGTCACTAAAAACCTTATCATACTTAACCCGCAACTGCTGGATGTCAGGATGATACTCGGTCTTATGCTGTCCCCCCTGTGTAGGCATCAAGGTACACTCTGCTGCCCACTCAATCTGGTCATGACGAATGAGTCTCTCCATCCGTCGGAAGGAAATAGTCTTAACACTACTGTCTCTAATGGCCTTCAATATGTGAGTTTTTCCTTCCACCTCGAACCGAATCTCCATGTCTTTAAGGCGAAGTGTAACCTCCTCAAGAGAATGGAGCCACTTCATGCCCAAGACTATATCAAGATCACCCATGTTAACCACATAATAATCAGCCTTGAATTCATAATTATTCAAGCGCAAAGGGAGATCCTTAATCATGCGGTCACACTTGAGAGTGTAACCATCAGCCACCTTAACCCGAAGACCCTCAAACTCTTCGGTCATTATCCCACGCTTCTCCACAAATCTGGCATCAATGAAATTGTGGGTGGCACCTGTATCCAGAAGGGTAATAACCTTTTGACCAGCCAAGACTCCGCGGAGTCTAAAAGATCCCTCCTGCTGAATGCTAGACAGCCGTGCCTCCTGGAACTGAAACTCTGTCTCACCCTTAGGCTCTGAAGCCTCTGCCTCTGCCTCTGACTCCTCAGGACTCTCCTGCTGTTCGGAATTTTCAGAATCCGAACCCTCATAGTAAGCCCACATAACCCTGTTGGCCTTTCCTTTTGGCCTCAAAGGACAATCGTGATTTATGTCATAGGGACCCTTGCAGTAGAAGCATAACTTCTTCCTGCGTAAATCGTTAAGAGTTTCTCGGTCTAAGGGTGCTGCTGATTTACCCTTAGAGTCACTCTTAAAATCAGTTTTTTCCTTGTTCCTATTGAATCCCTTGCTGTCCTTAAAAGAAGAAGAACTCCTAGAATTGAACTTGCTAGATGGGGCTGCAAGTTCCATGCTACGTGCCTTCCTCATAGCTTCCTGTAGTGAGGGAGGATCAAAAGCCTTAATCCAACCCTTCAGCGGTTCCGATAAGCCCTCAGTGAATAGGACTATTAATCTCCTCTCTGAGATATTTGGCACCATAACTGCCAATCGCTGAAATTCACTGATGAAAAGATCCAAGCTTCCTGTTTGTTTCAGCTGAGCTAAGTCTCGAAAGTAAACTTCTGGATCCTTCTTATCAAACCTCTCCACGAGCCTATCCACAAAATCCTGATAAGCTGTCACCTGATTATGCTGGAGAGTGATCATCCCATGAGACCACCAATCATGTGCTACTCCCTCCAAGTGCAAGGTGGCATATTTAATAGCTTCAACCTCTGTCATAGGTCTCAATGCTAGGAAAGTATCAAGCTTATGAATCCAAGCTTGAGCAGTCATCTTGCCACTACCATCGAAAGAAGGCAAAGTAAGCTTGCTCGTAGCTCGCTGAAGTTCACTGTTTTGATTCCTGGGCCTTCTATCTTGTCTAACTAAACGATAGTGTTCTCTCCTCTGATTCACAAACCTATCAAAAGTCATCCTCTCACGCACCTGTGGAGTTAGTAATTCCCATTCATCATTCGCAGCCATAAGGACATCTGCGAACGCCTCCTCACCTGCTTCTTCTACTGGGGCTACCTCTGGCTCATCTCTAACAAAGGTAGGACGAGTTGGCCTATCTGCTGTCCAAGAACGAGTCCTCTGGCCTCCAAGTGAACCCGCTGCACTCCTGTTATCCCCTTGATCTGGATTTCGTCTATCCTGTGGATTAATACGTTCAACCAAGGTAGTAAGTGCCTGTATAGCTTGAGCCATCTGCTGCTGTCCTGTAGCCATTGTTCTGAAGAACTCTCTAGTTTCTTGTTCCTCATCTCTGTTCCCTCTAGGTGGACTGCCTGCAAACCTGTCACCCATTTCAACTGCTGGTACCTCTGTAAATGGATTGTCTTCTCTCCAATCCCTTTCCTGTTCAGCTCTTCTGCGGGTGTAATACCTGTGAGGTCCAATTTCTTGTGGCTGCATATGAAACCCAAATCCCTCAGGCTGGCAGGAAACCGCTCTGATACCACTGTAAGAACCCGACTAGTTCTCTGCTTCTATACTATTTTGCTACTGAATGCACTGTCTCAATTTGTTTTGGTGTTTTGAATAGATATATCGTTTTTTTTGTGTTTTGAGGGTTTATTGACATAAAAAGCAAATAACATAAAACTGAAACTTATTACAATAATCTGAAATTTCTGAAACAACTGATCTACTGCTGCAATTAATCTTTATTTCTCGAGAGAATGGAAAATTACGTTATTTTCAAAATAAAAACAATGGCAACAACATGGAACCTGATTTTTTATTTGATTTTTGCCTTGCCTTCAACTGGAATTGAAGCATTTCACTATTCATGACAGCACTGTAGCATTTTACTGTTCACGCGTCACTATTCACGCATCACTATTCACGTTACTATTCATGTGACACTATTCACGCGTTACTATTCATGTGACACTATTCACATGACACTATTCACACGTTACTATTCACGGTCGTACTGTAGCAGCAGGTACAAACTTTAATAAGCAAAGGATTAATCTTTAAATATTCTGATCTGCAATGAAACCCCTATTAATCTCTGAATCTTCTTCACAACTGCTGAGGCACAAATCAGAGTCTCTGTATGAAACTCTCTAGATACCAAATTCGCTGGATATTTCACCAGTTCAAATGGAGACTCACAGAAGAACTACGTTCTTCAATGGCAATGGTTGAAACCCTTCTCAGAGCACAAAACCTGTTTTCAAAATGATAGCAATAACAATGGATGCCGAGAATGAGCTCTTAAGTCTCTTTTTATTCTTTCCTTAGGAGAGCTCAAACACCTTCCTGGCCAATGTGGGATAAAAGATTTATTCCCACATTAAATTATTCACTTAACGCACTTTATTATATTAAAGTGACTTTATTATTATAAAGTTACTTTATAACTTTATAATAATATTAAAATATTAAATAAATCACTTAAGTCACTTAAATTTTAATATCTCTTGATTTACTTGTCTGATTGCTAAGCCGTTTGAGCCAGGAGTCGAGAGACTAAATCCACATGTGACTAAACTGAGATTCTAAAAATAGCAGGGTGCTCCATGACTTACTAAAAATAGTAAGTCTAGCCAAAAGATGTCCAATTGACCCTGAATGAAAGCCAAGCAAAGAAACTCCGCTAACCGAGGCTGAGCCATGCCTCACAAGACCTCCTAATCTCCTCATTAGCCTACGGAGGTCGCATAATAGGCTAACTCTACACTGCAAAGAGATGTCAACTAGAAGGAGACATGACACACTCCTCATCAATGAAACACTAACCGCCATCAATGCATGTCGTCTCCCTCCAGAAGGTGATCGTCCAGAAGGGCGTTTCCTTTCTCCTTCTCGCTGACAGCAAATCTGATGAACCTGGCCAATACTGCCTCGACTTCCTGATCCGAAATGGGAGGAATGTGATTTAATTGGAATTCCAAAACTGTAGCTGTTTGCCCATGCCGGGCACATGATTTCTTCCAGGCAACAAGGGCGTCCTGGGTGTTCTGTATGATACTGGAGAACGTAGCAGTGTTCTCGAAATCATCCTGTGTGAAGGTTTTCACCTCAGAGAAGAATGGCATGAATCTATTCTTCAATCCTTCTGCAGTTACCTTTTCAGAAGTCAACCTCTTGGCAAAGATTGCCTCCAATGTGTTGAGAATTCCATCTAGGATGTTCGTCATGGCCTTTTTGACCTTGACAGAATCCGTCTGTGATGCATCGTAGAATCCCCGACCTGTGACTACTGAACAGTAGCATCCGGCGAAGTCGTATCTATCCCCCTACTGAATAACACCTCCCTCAACCAAAGTCTGTTGAGGTATGCCCATCAAAGCCCCTAAACGGAGGACAACTCTCGTCTGATAGATATGTGCCTCACCCCAAGCATGGTTAACTACATCCATCCTTGCCATAATATCGGAGGCTTGCCGATAGGCATGTGCAAGATCCTCCATAAACTTCCTTGTTTCTGCACAGACGCTGGCAACCCATTTGTCTGCCTGCTGTGCCATTCTCTTCAAATCCTCTAACCCACTGATTGACTCCTTGGAAAATTCAGCTGGAAGCTGAATTGCCGGATTCTCTTGTCCACAAGGACGGGACAAGTGCTGCACGTAGGCAATTAGTGTCTTGTGCTCTACCTTCAATTTCTTGTATTTGCCCTCAATATAGGACAATCTATCCTTAAGTGCTTGATAGGAATTATCGCACTCCTCTACTACTTGTGCTCCAGTAGGGCGGCCAAGTTCCATAGTTGTAAGAACATAATTTTCGAGAACGGCCTCATCCCGATCACACTCTACCCGAGGCACTGCCATATGTAAAGTTCGAGATCCATCCTCATCTGTGGATATTTTGGAGAACTTCCTAGCCTTTTTCTTTGCTGGAGGTGCGCTGATCCTCTATAATAATTCCTCCATCTCGACTGTGGGATCGGTCTCATCCACAGGATCATGCCTCATTCTATCCCTTAGCCATTCTGGCACTTCCTGTCGTGTGTCTGATATAATAAAAGGCTGTTCTACCTCGGCCTCTACCTCGTGAACTTCATTTCTGGGTTCGCTTCTGCGAGGCTCATCATTATCAATGGGCTCGGTGTCTCCTGAGCTCTGGGCATCCTAATTGGAGGTAGCATCATCCTCGAGAGCTGCCTCAATCTCTTGCTGAAACTGAGTATCAGTAGTCGTCCCCTCATCTGTGTCTTGCTGATTATCTTCTTGGGGCATGTTGATGCTCTGACCCACTGATTCCCTACGAGGTGGCTGACTTGCCACTTGCACTGTCTGCTTTACATCCAATCTCTCCCTCTGATCAACAAACAATGACACCTCCTGTAAGCTTGGAGAATGTGCCCGAGATGGCGTATGCAAGGACTCCTCAACTACCACAGGCTCAGGTCGAACTGGCTCCTTTCTTCTAGGCTCTGGGGTTGGATTACTCCGTCTCCTCTGATTAGTTGCTGGTAATCTGCTGTCTCCCATCAAATTGTACGTGAGGGGAATTGACCTTCCCTTGAGTCCGTTGACATGCCTCTGTATCCAACTCCGTGTAAATGTCAAGACTGGGATATAAAGTGTATCCAAGTCAGTGATCTTTGGCTCTGACTAATCTGGGAGTGGTAGGGGCATATCTCTCACTGTTTCGTAGTCAGCTTGTACTACGTTTATGTCTTCCTCAATCTGATCTGGTACTGGGACAATCTTGCACTCACTTTGGAACCCCCAATCAGGTAAAATTGGTATCAGAGCCAATTTGCTAAACCCTAAACCAAGTTTAGGCTGTTCGACCATCCTCTTCCCCGACCGTCCGCCCCGTCTTCTGTTCCAACTTCCCCCCTTTTTCCTCCTTCCCGTTCGCCCTCCCCGGTGGTATTGGGGTGAGTAAAGACTCTTTGTAATAACTGTAGCAAAAAGTTAAATTTACTATTCACATGAATAGTGTTCTGTTATAAATGGCCTCTGAATCAGGCTTATCTTATGAATGCAAACGGTGTCTATTTCTATTTTGCCTTTTCTGTGTAATGGTTCTCATTGCTCTATGCGTATATCTATAGCTTACTTCTTAAGTTAAGATTGGTTCCTGCTCTGTTATTCTTACACATTAGGGATTTGGTTTAGAACTCCGACTTTGTCAGACTCACGCGCCGCAACCTACCTTGACGGAACTGTATTTGATCTTTGCTACGCCAGATTCATGCTGAAGTGTTTTGTTACTCGATCGGCCCAAGCTTTAAGTCGTAATAGCCGACGGACAAGCGACGTAAATCGACGTGTGCTCACAGGTAAACAGAGTAACCTGACTCGTAGCCTGCTTGTAGCCAGCCTCACAGCTCCTGAGACAAAATGGAAGCACAGCGTGACCAGCAACAAGTGGATCTTCAACCTCCCGCTGAAATTGTAAGTCTCGCAGAACTTAACACTGATTTTGGTTATGAAAGACGCTCAGTTTATGAACATAGAGATGATGAGACTAGCTCATCAGGAAGATTGTACACCGAAGCACCCACATCTCGTTTTAAGCTAAAAGGGAAACCTTGGGAAGAAGTGTATGCGGATCTAAGTAAATGGTCGTATAAGTCTAAAAGGGTCTGTCAATTAATTGAAAGACAAATTCCTGTCTCTATAGAGAAAGAAGACTTCATCCAACTGTTCACTGATGAACAGATTGAGAAAATGAAAAACTCTGCCTTAAAAGGTGGATATCAGTATATTCATTTAGGATATGTTTTGAGTGGTATAGAAGCCCACTATAGAGTTGGGATTAAATCTTTTGCCTACTGTATATTGTTAGATGTTAGGCATAATAAATATGAAGACATGCTTTTAGTTGGAGCCTCTGGTTGTGTCGGCTACGGTCCCGTCCAGTTTGACGCCGTACCTAATTTTTCTGTCTCTCTCAGAGATGAGAATCTAAACCAGCTGTTGACATTCCAATTCCTTACAACAGGTTTAGATATGAAGAAGGGCTCTGTCCCTCATACCTTGCACTTTCTTATTGGTGCAAGATTCTTCAACATGACCGTCTTGGTCATGAGAGATCCCAGATCATTGCCAGGCAATGAAAAATATTCTGTCATCTGGGAAACCAAGACAGACAAACAGCTAATAAAGCTGAAGGCACCAAAGATAGTGCCACTAACCCAACTTCAAATTCCGAAGAATTGGGTAGTTAACTAGAAGAGCCTAGTTGAGAAACCTCAGCCAAAGGCCTTGGAACAAATCTCCCAGATCAGAGAAAAAGACGGTAAAGCCTATGTGGAGTTCTCTGATGATGACGAGGAGACATTCAATCCCGGAACAGGAACCCTCTCTCGTTCCTTCAGTTCCGCAAGCTTCATGAGCTCTAGGACCAGTTTTCATGAACCTAGTCCTACTGAAGCAAGTTCTAAAGGAAAAGGGCTCTACCGGGATCAACCTTACAAGCCCAATCCCTTCGACTCCAGGTATCATGGAAAAGATACCCAGTGTAGAAAACCCTGGAGTGAAAAATTGATTAATTATCTTCCTAACTGCACCTGTCATGCATTGTTAAATGCAAAAAGGAGAACAGTCTCCAGAAAGGGTCAGACAGTACCAGAACCACCAGCAAAGACAAAGCTCGTCTGCTCACATCCAGACTGTGAAGCTGATGAATATGGTGTCATCACTTGCAAAAATTGCAAGTACTATTGGCACGAAAGGTATGGACCCAATGATGAAGGTTCAGGCTACCACAGTAACATGATGAGTGGTAGAACGTTGCAGTTTCCAGCTTCACCCAGTGAAGAGGAAGAAAAAGAGATCGATGTTCCAGTCATCGTCTCAGGCGGTATGCAAAGAATGCATACTCATGAAGGAGCTTTCCCTCCATTTAGGGACTTCTTCAAGTTTGATCAGAAAGGAGACCAATGGATTTAGTATTGGCTTCAACGTATCAGCGACATTAACGTTGATATCACTGCAAGCGAGAAGTTGCAGAACTGGAATAACCTGTGTACCAGGAAAGCAACACTTCTGGTAAAAGATGCCCGTGCACAGGCCTTGAAAGAGGGGATTCAGAATAAGCTGAATGATGAAGAGAACAAGCAAATGTTCCATGACTTGCAGGCCAAGCTGGCCCAATTTTCTGTTGAGTACAAAGTATTTGTTACTAATGAGATTAATTCTTTAAAGGTAGATTACAATACGTTGAAAACTGACTTGAACAGCTGGATGAACCAACAGCAGAACATGCTGAAAGCAGTTCAAAAGGATGCAGAAAAGATCAAGCAGACTCAGCAAGGATTGATCAATGCCGCGGTCGAACACAAGATTCGACTCGAAGAAAACAGCACCTGCCTGGCATATCTGACCACCAAGGCTGCAGAATTAGAAGCCCGGCTACAACAGATCGAGACCAATGCACTCATCTCGACAATCGAGGTAATGAAGGTCCAACCAATCTGTGATGTTCAGGAGGACCTGAAGAATGCCACGGAGCAGATTGCAGAACAGACTGAACGTCTCGCTGAAAGACTAGATAATCTCCAGTTCAGTCCCTTCGGACATCAAGCTGCATATAGCCAAGGGTGTACAAGTGGGACCGCTCCCCGAAGACGGCCCCTGTGTCAGACCATCGCTCAAGAAATCAAAGAGCGAGGGAGGCAGTTCAGCTTTGCCAGAACTGCAAAAGATGAGGTCTTCAATCCAGCCAAAGGGATATTTGAGAAGAAGACCAGTAATATGGCCAAAGTCCCAAAGGCCACCGGATGAGCACAGCCGGGCCCATTCTTGGGAAATCTCAAATCCCAAGGTACTCTGCTTCCACCATGGTCACAAATGGAGACTTACGAGCCCCACAAGACAAAGCCATGATTGAAGCACTCTCTGGATGGGTTGAAAACCAGTGTGCAGCTTCACCACAATGGGATCCAACAGAGATCATCAAATCCGCTCTCAACGGATTCACTGGTGTTGCAGCCAAAGTCTGGGGACAATTAGCCCAGACATACAAGCAAAACTTGATCAATCAAGGTATGGTTGCTGTTGCTGGCGAATTATTAAAGCTCTTTGTAGGAAGCACTTCAACACTAGAAGCATAGACATTAGATAAATTTGTAAAGAATAGATGCTGTGATTTAAGTTTCCTAACGCAATACAAAAAAGAGCAGTTCACCAACTTCAACCTCTCTGGCGAAGCCATGAGTGAGGAACTTGGCAAAGGATTCCTAAGATCCTTTGATCAAGTTGGTGAGTTATACTACACCAAGTTCCTGGAACGACTGCGAGACCTTAACAAAGGTTGGCCAGCCGTCACAATAATTGAGCTCTATGAATTCATAGATGATCTCAATAAAAAGATTCTGGATGCTGATGAAGAACGTACAGTCATACGATTAGTTAATTCAGCAATCAAAACTGCAGTCCAGAAAATTGCACAAAAAAAGAAAGGTTACGATTGTGACCCTGCTAGCAAGGTCCAGGAAATTGATCGCACCTCGCGGTTGAAGAAAAAGAAGAAGTTTGAGAAACGAACGGTCTGTGAAAGCTGTCAGAAACCTGAGAAGAAGAAACGCAAAGGGTTCTTCAAGAAAAAAAAGACGTTTCCAAAGTCTTTCAAGAAAGGTCACAAACCTACCTGCTATATCTGCAAAGGCCCGCACTATGCAAACAAGTGCCCAGATCGCGAGAAAGATAAAGGTAAAAAGAAGATTCACTTGATGCAGGAAATCCTAAGCGAAGTTGAAGAAGAATACTTCTTCTTCAATGAAGAAGCGTCTGAATCTGATTTAGACTGTATTCATTTCCACACATCAGAAGAATCTGAAGAAGAAAGTTCTGCCACAGATGATGCAGAACCAGAAGAAGAGTTGGATCTTGAGGTCGACTTCCTAAAAAGCAATATGATGCAGCATAAAGGAAGATATCTCCGACCAGAAGAAATACTCAGAGAACAGGAAGCTGAAAAGACAGCTCTCCTCCAACTCATCCAAGAAAGAGGAAGCATAGATGGCTATCATGTATGGAAGGATCGCAACCAAATGATTGACGATCTTGATAAACAGATCTTCGAAACTAAAGCCCGAATCGAGCATGATGAAGAAAAGAAAGCTCAACGCCTGCAAGAAGTTCAGCAGGACGACATGGAGCATCTTGAAAGAGATACTCAACGCTTCTCTCTTCATAATAATACTTCTTTCAATAGAAGAGCTTGGCGACACCAGTAGATCTTGCTCCTACAAAAGGTCTTGAAAGAAGTTGCAGAAGAATTGAAGAATTTGCAGCAAGAAGAAATCAAAGACCAACAAGAAGCCGCCAAGCAAGAGGAATCCGCTCTTGATTCCTATCTAAATATTAGCAGTCAGAAAAGTGAACCCAGCAGCAGTTCACGGAATATCTTCAGTTCCTACACTCCCTCAGCCCGTGTTGAAGCCTATCGTCAGCAGAGACAATACTTCGGGAGAGGAGCACCACCAAAATGGGAAGCCCTCAACATGACAACCAGAGCTTCTAGCGTCCACATTGAAGAAATCAATGTTGAAGAAGAATTTGAAGCAATCAGGCAAAAATACACGCTTGAAATGGCTGAAGCCATTTTGTCAGAAATTCCAAGCCCCACAGGCTTTGAAAAAGCTCAGTTCTTCAGCCACATGACCAAAGGATATGAAAGTCCGGTAAGTGACTTTACTATTCACTATAAAGGGATTAAACCCTATCATCTAAAGGTCTTGTTAGACACACTGGTGCAAATTTAAATATAGCCAGGTATAATTGCTTCCCTGCAAATCAATGGGTGCCCACCAAAACTAAGATCAGTTTTGGAGGACATGATGGATATTCCCACTGGAGCGCTTGGGTGCCAATCCAGTTCCCAGATGGTACTGAACACCATCTTCGGTTTATTCATACCGAGCTGCCTGACTGCGACGCAGCCATAGGAATGCCTGCCATGCATTCATGGAGCCCTATTGAGTTTACTCGTAACCATGTTTGTTTTGGTTTGACTAATCAGTTTCCACTACTCAGAGACTTTCTCCCTTCCACAAAGGAACACCCAGATGTTCCAGTCCTTGAAATCTTCCAGAAAAAGAAGAAAGGAAATTACTCCTGGATTGCTCGAGAACTTGAAAGTCATGAAGGCGATCTCGCAAAGGTAAGGAAACTGTTTGAAGAACATCTTTTCAGTAAGGACTTGAAGAAGATGCAAAGGAACTTCGTCTGCAAACTTCCCCTGAAGAAAGACGAAGATGGACAATTCATCGAGCCCAAAAGCCGAGCGAATTGTTTTCAAATGAACAAGGATGATAGATCCTTATGTGAACAAGAAATCTAGAAATTACTAGATATGGATCTCATTGAGCCAAGTACCTCGCCATACAGCTGCCATGCCATGTACGTCCGAAAAACCGATGAAGAAGGTAAAACACTCAAAGAAAGAAGGTTAGTAGTTAACTACAAACCCTTGAACAAATGTCTGGAATCAAACCAGCATCCTCTACCTTCTAAAGATTTCATTTGGCATAACATCCAAGGAACCTTATTTTATTCTAAGTTTGATTTAATGAAAGGTTTCTGGCAGATTAGTGTTCATCCGTCCGACAGGTACAAAACAGCTTTCAGCATTCCTCAAGGGTTTTACCAGTGGAAGGTTCTTCCCTTCGGAATCAAAACCGCACCTTCAATATTCCAAGGATTTATGGATTCTGTTTTCCATAAGTTTCATAAAGAGATTATTGTTTACATAGATGATATCTTGGTTTTCAGTAAATGTGTCAGAAGCCATCTAAGGAGTCTGTGAACTCTGTATGAGCTTTGTAAAACCAATGGTCTGGTTTTAAATCCAGACAAATATCATATGTTAGTTAAGGAAATAATCTTCTTAGGTGTTAGGTTATTAGAAGATGGACGTATGCAAGTGCAGGACCATATATTAACTCGTATCTTCACAGTCAAGGTCAACAATGAGAATACTCTGCGAAGATTTCTCAGCCTTATCAATTACGTCGCTGCACATTATCCACATATCGCAAAGGACCGCAGAGCCCTTTGTCATCTGCTCCGAAAAGATAAACCAAAGTGGGAGCAGAAGCACTTTGATGCAATCAATCGCATCAAAGGTCGCTATAAGAAACTGCCTACACTGCGACTTCCAGGAAACAGATATAAAATTATCCAGATTGATGCATCAGAAGAATGTTGGGGAGCTGTTCTATTAGAACGCAACGAAAATGGAGTTGAAGAACTAGTCTGATATGCCTCTGGCACTTTCACCGGAGCCAAATGCAACTATCATTCAACTCACAAGGAACTATTAGCAATAGTAAAAGCTTTTGAACATTTCATGTTGTTCGCTGCTGATAAAAATTTTCTTGTCAGGTCTGATCTCCAACACATTCAAGGATTCCTGCGTGCAGACACCAAGGACAAAGTCAAGCGTAATCGCTTGCTAAGGTGGGCAGAATTCATCTCTGGGTTTGACTACGAAGTCGAACACATCAAGGGCAAGCATAACTACCTTGCCGACTATCTCAGCAGGGAATTTCACAAAAAAGGTGAAGATGGGATTCGAACACTCAGTTCGACACTTCTTCATTAATCTCTTCGAAGAGAACCTTGAGCCTTATCGACAATGGTCTCGGCAGAACTATGTCAGCTGCAAAGCATTCCTGCAAACGAAAGGATTCATCCGATGTCAACCTCCTTCTTTCCTTCCCAACAGTCATCAATACAGAGATCCATGGCCAGAAGACATCCACGAAGAAGCTATCCCTGCTCCTTGGGATACCACCTGGCAAGTACCACGTGAACCATCTAGATTCGCGACAAGCACATCCTCTTGGGTAATGGAAAGCCTGCCACTGACAATGAGAGGGTATCTTCATGGCCCTTCCTTTTCTGGACCCCATTCATCCATCGGCTATCACGGTAATACCTTCCGACTCTGGTTCACCAACCCTGATACAATGGATCCAGCCAACAGGTACATAATCGACACCTATGGACCACAAGGTGTATACAACAACCTGCCTTTGTACCAACGCATAGCCCATGTTGTCAGCCGACATATCCCCACATGGCTATGGACAAGACACTCTATCTACCACCGACTCCTTCTAGATCCGAGTAATCCTGGTGGCACGATAACACAATGGCAGCAACTAACTACTGAGTACCTGTATTGGTGGGATGAACTGGACCCTCCTTATTGGTCCACACATCAACCTCTGATGACTGACGAACAGTTCACTGATCTTCTTGGAGAAGATCCCGAAGACTTTTATGAGCACTAATGATGAAGTATGTTCATCATAGTTTTTACTTTACTTATTCTTTATCAAAAGTAAAGGTGAGAAGGACACTCACTCTGTAAACCCGTGAACGCACTATCGAAAATGTGTGTACGAGATAACAGTCTTGTGACTAAAACTGGGACCATCATACGAACTTTTGGTTGTAAAGTCCCCACTCACGGATAGTGGGTCCCTGATCCGTTTGTCGGTCCACTTTTCTAGCTAACGCCACTTGCATGTGGATACGGAAAAGTTTTGTCGGTCGAATCATACTCTGCTCACGCACTAACCCTTAAGGCGGTGCTACGAATTGATTCCCGTCTGCGTGTCACTTTTTCCTTGACGGAACTCAAAATTATAAACCGAGTAGGTAAAAAGCTTTGCTCTCATGGAATGAGTCTCTTCCTATAAGAGGACCTGAGAGACGCCTATCTCGACACAACATTGGAGCGAGTGAAGTCATAGGTCTAAGTTTAGTTTCCTTTAGCAAGTTTGTATCCTTTGTTATTACTTTCTAGTTTTCTGCGTGTAATAACAACCGCGATTGGATCTTCCACTTTGGAACCCCCAATCAGGTAAAACTGGTATCAGAGCCAATTTGCTAGACCCTAAACCAAGTTTAGGATCTTCCAATTTGCCAAAGATCACTGACTTTGTATCCAAGTCAGTGATCTTTCGCTCCGACCAATCTGGGAGTGGTAGGGGCGTATCTCTCACTGTTTCGTAGTCAGCCTGTACTACGTTTATGTCTTCCTCAATCTGATCTGGTACTGGGACAATCTCGCACTCTCTGACCATCACCAACGGTATCAAAGAGAACATTCTTTTCCTAACCTCGATCTCATCCACTGCACTGGCCCAAAAGTCCTCGATTTGTGCCTTGTGCCTGAACTCTTCTGTCAATATCCATCTGATGTTCCTGTGGGGATCGTAGTAGTACTTGCTGGTGTGATAGGAAAGGTGAAAGAATTGGAGCTCCACTTCCGCCTCCCTTGCTGCTTGCAGCGATGGGCAGATTTCATTTGAATTCCCCATGGTGATTGGGAATCCAAGTCCACCTTTCTTCTTCTTCTTCTAAATTTTATCATAGGCAATCAGTTGCCTAGATACTTCCAACATCACTATCCTGTTTGTGGGATACCGAGGCAATCTATAAGGGTACGAAGAGAATCCTTGCAGCCTTATGTAGGTGAACTTTGGAAATTGGATAAACCAACATCCGAATTTCTCGATCATTTCTTGTGCTTCCCTGGATATTCTGTGATGGGTTCTTTGCTGCAAGGTCCTCGTGATATGCATCGTGAAGGCGTCGTTGACCCTTTTGTAATTAGTTGTGCTTGTCAAATGCAACTGTGGACAAGCCTCATGTATTTTAAATTGATAGGAACCACATCCAATTGGTTCCTTGTAGGAGATCCCTCTATACCTTGTCATGCGAGCCAACATATAGACAAGGTAAGAGCTCATATAAAACATTTTCGTTCTCCTCACCCCACGGAGCTGCTCATGAATGCAGTCACTGATGAATAGTGCCCAGTCCATGTGATCTTTGCCCTCTAGTACCAAGTTGACGAAATAAAACATCCAAGGTTCAAAGATGAACGCTTGGGGGCATCCTCCACTTCTGCTCAACATCATAATCAGATCACCAAACTCTTGCCTCAAATCTTCTGAGACTATCTGTTTGGGCAATTTTGTACGAGTTGGCTTGGGTTTGATCATCCACCTGGTGTTTATCAAATCAGCACACCGGTCTATTGTAGATGAATACATTCTTTCAGCCCTCTCTTTCGTCTTGTAGATCATCTTCTCATGGGCTGGAATCCCGAATGCCTCTCCGATTCCCTCTGGTGTCAGGTTAGCCAATACCTTGCCATCTGGTGAAGTGACCGTCCTCTGTTCTGCATTGTAGTGGTGGGCGCATTCCATGATGAGCTCTGGGCATCGGATAGTGGGCGGAAAATTGGCAGCTACATACAGTCCACTTCTAACAATACTGTGCGAAGTCACTGATGGGTGATGGCCTCTAGTCCCCATTATCCTTCTTCTGAATGCCTCCATGTTGAACGAGCCTAAATTTGTGACAGCCAGCTTGCCCAACTTTGATGAGAATTTTGATTATGGCAGAAAGGACTTGCTTAATTTCTTGATCACTGCTTCTCTGGATTCGGTGTGGTTGTTCCTGCCGGTAGCTCTTCTGCTTTATTCGGCCATTTTGCAAAAAGGCAAGATAGTTAGACAACAAGATTTTAAGATAATAAATAATCACTGTTGAGGGTGTCAGCAGATTTTCAAATAAAAAGGCTGCAACACTTTTGCCATTTCCAACTGCAAACCTCAACTGTCTTGTTCACTTCAACGTTTTTAGAAGTCTCTGTGAAATTTCTGTACTTGCAACAGTTATGAAACTTCTTTTCAAATCTGTACTTCTCCTCTAAAATGTACTTTCAGCAACTCCAAGGCTTTTCCTAAATGCGTTTTCAGCAAGCTTATGAATTCGAAATGCAGCATTTCACAAATGTCCAAACTTAGCTTCGTTTATCTTAGCAGTCGAGTGAAACCTCTTCACAAAGTCGCACCTTCTCAGCCATTGCAGCAACTGGCAAGTAGGAAATTCACACCTCTCAGCAACTGCAGTCTCAGCAAGCTAAGTCGTACCTTTCACTTTCAGCCATTGAAAACTAGGAAGTTCGCACCTCTTCAGCAATTGCAGACCTCTTCAAAAATTCGTACTTCAGCAGCTTCAGCAACTTCAACCTCTGCAAATTCGTACTTCAGCCTTAGCAAATATTTTGCACTTAGCAACTAGTGAGAGGAATGAAGAGGACTTCAAAATCTTATAGCCAGGTCAAATTCCTGCAGAGGCTATACTTAGCACATTTTCGAATTCCACTTTCCCTCTCTTTCCTAGTCGTAACACTTGTCATCTGAGGCATCGGAATCTCAAGTTTCTAGAATCATGAATTCATCATCTCTGCACAGGCCTATCTCGTTGCATTCGATTCTTTAAAATATTAAGTTATTCACTTCCTTGAACAATTTCGAACTGTTTGGCTAAGTCATTTGATCTCACCTTCGCTTTGGCAAAATTATCCAGTTCAAACCTCTAGCGAAATGCTTCTCATTCATTTTATTTGTTTGCCTTAGAGAAATTCCTCAAATTTGCCTTAGGAGTTTTATTTAAAATAGGCACTGGGCAAAATATCCACCGAAATGATATGGACACAGCGTGGAGTAAGTTTGAATCACCTCTGAACTGCAAACGTTCAATACCCAAAAGAAAAATCTTTCCAGAATCCGTCATTTTCATGTGTATCCAGATGAAGGGGTACTTTTAATTTTTATTATTTAAAAATAATAAAATGGTTAAGGTTTATTTCTCTTCACATCTAGATGTCTTCCACTCCCGCAATCTCAAGTTTCTCTGCCTCGGCATTGTTCTTTGATTTTCCCTCCGAAGAATTCTCTCTCTGAAGGCTTTTTTACTCTAGAAACTTTAGCATTACCTGCAGGCGTATTCTTCATTTTCTCTTTAGAAAATGCCTTAGGAATAATTTTAAAATAAAAATCTTATCTTCTTACCCTCTGAAGCGCGCATTTAGCATGTCATGCTTCCATTTCATTCCTTAGGCAATTCCACGCCTAGACTCTCCTCATCACCCTTGGCAATTTTCATTTCTCAAGTCCCCAGTCACTTGGGCGCATTTCACATGGTGAGGAGGAAACATATCAACCCTTAGCCTTTTAAAAAAACGCCACCCTTAGTATTTCTTTCCTCCTTGGCGCACTTAGCATGTCATGAGGAAACTTGGAGCGCATTTTACCATGTGAAGAGGAAAATATTCAAGTCAAGCGCATTTCCTTAACACCTTTCACGTTTTACCTTTACCTTTTACCTTTTACCTTGGGCGCATATGCTATGGGGAAGAGGAACTTGAGGGCGCATATGAGGGTGTTAGAAAGAATTCCCACGCCTTGGGTGACTCTTCACCTTCCCTAGGCGCATATGCTATGGTGAGAGGGAAACTTCCTTGCCTTAGGCGCATTTGGGGTGTGAGGAGGAAAAAAATCCACGCCCATATGGTGACTCTTCACCTCCCTTAGGCCCATTTAGCCTATGCAACCTCCATTTCCAAGCGCATTTGAGGATGCTTCAAGGAATTTTTTTATGCCTTAGTGAATATTTCCATGTCTTTGGTGACCTTTCACTTTCCTTGAGCGCATCTAGGGGTATGAGGAGGAAACTTCATGCCTTAGAAGAATTTCTATGCCTCTTGAAGGCGCATTTCTCCTATGCTCAGGGAAATCCTACACTTAGAGATTTTTTGTATCTTTTATTCCTTCTGGGCGCATATGCTATGTTTGCATGCCAGTTATCACTTATAAGTTTCCAACGCCCTAGCCATGCCTTGGCTTTCTATTTTTAGTAAACTCGGAGAAACTAGGGTTTCATTGCATCTCATCCAGTTCTGAGTTGGAGGTGGTATGGCTGTGCCTCCACTTGGTTTTGCTATCCTGTTCACACCTTATCTAGCACAGTACATACTACTTTTAGCCATTTGCTATTTTTAGCAAACCCTAGAATTGATCAATTCCCGTATCTTCGTTTGCTTTGAAATTTGTTCCAGTTGCTTTTGATGCTGTGAGAGACCTGTTCACACTTTTCTCTGGCAATGACGTGCTATTTTTAGCCATGAGGTGACTTACTAAAAATAGTAAGTATTCAGATCGTGCTCAAAATTTGCCAGTAGGTAGCCTGAAAGATGCTAATCCCGGTGGCGTGTTTCGTTTTGACATCTCTGCATTTTGCTTCATCTATTTTTAGACATAGCATGGGAACCCTAATTTGACTTGCCTGCGCTCCTGATTGCTCCTGATTGCCTTGATTTCTACTGTTTGTCACTCTGCTTGCTGGAATGAAGTGCTAGGTAACCACTGGGCTGAAGTTGCTATTTATAGTAAGTGTCCGGAAAGTGGTCCATCGGACGTCGGATGAGTTTGCATGTCACAGTGCTCGTGGGATCTCAAAAAACCCATAAAAACCCAGAAAACTGGTCAACGTTCCGACACTGGCTAAAAATAGTAAGTCCCTTAAAACTGACTCATTCCGTTCGCATGTCATACCACTGCGAAGCTCTCGCAAAACCCACATGGAATCCCTGGACATGCATTGAAAAATTTTGCATGCAAACCCTAAAAATAGCCTCTGAAGGCTGTACTCGGAAAGTCCTCGTCTTGGTTTGCATGTTATACCGTTGCGAAGGTCTCGAAAAACCCAGATCCATTCCCCAGTCATGTATCGGAGAATTGTATGTTTAAGCCCTAAAAATAGCTTCCAAAGGCTAAACTACTAAAAATAGCTAGTTGTCTGAATCTGTTCAAATTTCACGTGTGGATGCTCTGAAGTTGCCTGAATGTGTTGAAGTAATTAGAATCCCGAAATCCTGAGGAAGAGACCTCAGATTAGGTACTTACTAAAAATAGTAAGTTGTCGGATTTTAGTAGGATTTCAGTGGGATTCTGCCTTGAGCTTCCTGATTGCACTGCTGCACTTAGATTTCACCTTGATAACTCAATTTGACTTGAAACAAGCCTAAAGGATAGGAGCCCTAATTTCGTAGACTTGGCAATCATTCCAATCTAGGTCAAAGACGGGGCATCCCCGGAAGGGCAAAAGATTAGAGATAGAGAGAACCAAAGCCAAAATACCAGAATGGAGCAAAAATTAGGGGGGTCCCCATCTTGGATGGGGTGATGTGTGAAAAAGGTCACAACAAAGCCATCCTTGACTTCATGATTACCCAACTGAAGGCCGAGCTGAGGAATCATCCTGGTACAGGTAATGGTGAAGCCATTTGTGACCGTCACTCTAAAACCATCAACCTCCTGTGTCTTGAGTCCCTTGCATGATACAAGTCTCTCATCAATAAAGTTATGTGCAGCCCCTGAATCAATCAAGGCTATCATCCGCTGCCGCTTGAGGACTCCTCTAATGTGCAAAGATTCATTCTTTTGGAAGCTTAAAAGTTGGGCAAGCTTTCCTTCCTTTGTCTCATCTTTTTCAGCCTGTCTAGGAGGCTCTTCCTCTTCTTTCTCATCCAAATCAGATTGCTGGTTTGAACTTTCTGATGCACTTTCTTCTGCTGAATAATACTTTATCTTTTGAATCTTCCCTCGAAATGTTGGCAATCCTGCAACCACTTGACAAAGAAATAGGGTTAGATCATTCTCAATATCATTAATAAAATAAAAACTCTTCAACACATTCACTATATACATATATAAGGAAATCATCCATAATTGCAGTTATAACAAATAAATTAAAAATTCTTTTCCCAATTTCACATTCTCATGAAAAGTAGTTAATCACAACTATCATAACGACCATAATTACATTGCCATAATCTTGTTCAAGACAAAAGGGATGTAACAATGGCAAATCTGAACAACAACAAAATGCAACCATATACTTATATAACTAGAAATTCAAAATGCCGTCCCAGTAGTAAATACCATTCACAATGAATATATCTCTATTCACTATGAGGACCGTCACATTATAGCATTCTTATATAGTCTATAAAGAATGCTTTATATTCAGAGTTTGTTATGAGTATTAAACAACCTCATCAAAATACAGTCCTGGATAGGAAGTCTCATAGGTTCAGTTAGCTTCAACTCACTGTTTGTTCTTTATATGATTCTCTACATTCAGCAGCAGTTTCTGCGCTTGGGCAGAGATATACAACTTGAGCATAAACATCAACTTTCCCTTGATCCTGGGCACCACCGATCAACTACAAACCCTGCGGTTACCTTGCTTGTCCTCACTTGAATTTGTTTGATCTGAATTTGTCTTGTATTTTAGCGACACCTTGTACTATATGCCACGTAGGACCCTATTGACTTCATAAAGGAAACAACTCTTTTATTTGTTGTCTGTATTTGCATTTGACTCACGACTTCTGCAGTTTAAAAAAAGCAAACGTCTCCTTCAAAGGCACAATTTCCTTTTGATTTGGTGGCACTTTGATTTTTTTTTTGTCACCTTCTGCACTTGTTTAATCTACTACCACATTTGCTTTTATTTCCACGTCACCAAGAATTTGGCTTAAGCAGCTTCTACAATTTTGTCTTGGTCTTTGTTTGGTGTTTTTCTGAACTCGTTTGAATTTTTCTTCTCTAGATCGATTCTATTTATTTGATCAAAAGAGTCTCAAATTTGTCTTGAGCCGTGACTGGATTTTGTTTTGTTTTTAGCGGCTAGAACACAATTACCATCGGTCTCCTCAAACTCATGACTTTCCCTTAATAAGTCGATGACTCATATGGCTCCATAAGAATTTAACTTAAACCTTGTTAAAGATGATAGCTTCGGTCAGATATGATTGACGATTGCTGTAAGCATCATCGTCATTCATAAGTGATCAAAGATCATCACTTATATTCAAATAATTCTAAGGAACATTCAGATCGAATTTATGAGCATACCTATAAAATTCGATCATTCACGTGATAATATATTTTGCATTTATTTGAAATCGGAATCCTCTTAACCCTCCGCCATCTTGTAGAAGGGTGTATATGTGTTAATGTATACGAAACAATAATAAACAAAACCTGTTACAAGTCGCACCCCAAGGGACACGTCCCACAAGTGGAGACACGTCCTCTCATAAGGCGTGCCTCTTAGGGGCGGACTCCTCCCTTATTTATGGTGGTTCCTCATTTGATATGCAAACATAGAAATCGGATAATGTTCTGCAATCAGCACATTTAATAAGAAGTTCAAATCTGGAAATCGAAAATCTGAACATAGAAGTTAAATATTATTTGACTTAGAAATTTTCTTATACAGATTTTTCTGACTTTAGTTTAATCTTAGTGTTTCTTAGGATCCCATTTGTAAAAGATTTGATTACATTTACATGGTATCAGAGCCACGTTGTGTGAATCCAAATCAAATCTAAATCAGATTGCTCAAGAAATTCGTATTTTCTAAAATCGAATTCACATCACATTCTTCATAATGTCAATTGTGATCAGATTTGAAGATCGTCTTGCAAAAGCAAATAACCTTGCATCATGGAAATCTAGAATCATGATGATCCTAAAACAGAATAAACTAGACTCACTTATGAGAGAAACTATCAGGGAACCAGAGGCTGAACCTAAGAAAGTTGAGAACCTTGTGTTCTATACAGCCCTTTCTAATCAAGTATCTGACAACACTCAAAATTGGGTAATTGATAGTGGTTCATTCAGACACATCACAGGGTTCAGAGAACACTTAGACTCCATGACTGAAAAGACTGATGAAGAAGTAACCATCGGGGATGATTCTGCATACCCTGTAAAAGGGGTTGGAACATGTTCCATCAAATTGGAATCTGGGATTTCTTTGCAACTCACTGGAGTCTTATTTGTACTTGGAATAAAGAGAAACCTTATATCCATCTCTGCCCTTGAAGATAATGGCTACAGAGTTACATTTATGGATGGTAAAGTTCTAGTGTGGCCTAAAAACTCAACTATCAAGAAAGCCCATACCATAGGCATAAGACAAGGGTACCTTTCCAAACTTTGCACTGAGGTTAAACAAGCCCTTACCCTTGACACTATTGATTCAAATGAAATCTGGCATAGAAGATTAGGTCACCTCCATTTCCATGCCCTACCTTCTATGGAAAAACTTGTTACAGGCTTACCCAAGCTAAAACTATCTCATGAGGGAACTTGTAAAGGTTGTGCCCTAGGAAAGAATACTAAAGGATCCTTCCAGAATAGTTTGAGTAAAACCCTTAATGTATTAGAACTGGTTATCTCTGATCTTTGTGGACCCATGTTTGTACCTTCTAAAGCAGGATTTCTATACTATGTTATATTTGTAGATGACTTCTCTAGGAAAACTTGGATCTATTTTCTTAAGTGTAAAGAGTCAATAGAAATCCTCAAAAGGTTCGAAGAGTTTAAAGCCCTCACTGAAAACTTCTCTGGAAAGAAAATAAAAACCTTAAGGACAGACAATGGGAAAGAATATACGTCGGAGATTTTTAAAGAATTCTGCATGAGTGCTGGAATTAAGAGGGAGTTCACAGTTGCCTACAACCCTCAACAGAATGGGGTTGCTGAGAGGAAAAATAGAACCATTGTAGAAGCTGCTAAAGCAATGTTGCTGGACCAAAACATTGAAACATCTTTCTGGGCAGAAGCCTCTAGGACTGCTGTCTATATCCAAAATAGATGTCCTCATTCTCATCTTGATAACAAAACTCCTGAAGAAGCCTTTACTAGCATAAAACCTGACATTAGTCATCTTAGGATTTTTGGCTGTCCTGTCTATATTCATGTACCCAAAGAGAAGAGATCCAAACTAGAACCTTCTGGAAAGAAGGGAGTATTTGTGGGTTATAGTGAAACCTCCAAAGCGTACATAATATTCATACTCGGGCAGAATCAAATTGAGTTGAGCAGAGATGTCATTTTTGAAAAAGACATTGCATTCAAGAGGGCAAGAAGTTCTAGTGAGACAAAAACCTATTCCCCTAGAATACTTGAAATGGAACCTGCTCCTTAGATTCAGAGGGAGCATCCTGAGGAAATGCCACATGAACTTCCTACCACTTCAAATGAGGACACAAATGACATCGGCAGAAAGAGACCACTTTGGGCAAGGAAGATGATCAAAGAAGCAGAGGATCATGCAGCACCTAAAGGAACGTTTAGGGAGAGTAAAAGACCCAAACGGTTCTCTAGCTATGTTACCTTAATGAACAACATCATAAACTCTGAACCTGCCATTGTTACAGAAGCCTTTAGACATCAAGCTTGGAAGGATGCAATGACGGAGGAATATCAGTCCATCCTAAAGAATGATGTATGGGATATAGTGCCTAGACCAAAAGAGAAATCTGTTGTCTCTTCTAAATGGCTCTTCAAAATCAAACATGCTGTTGATGGCAGTATAGAAAAACATAAAGCACGTTTTGTGGCTAGAGGTTTTTCTCAAAAGGAAGGCATTGATTATGAAGAAACATTTGCACCTGTTGCCCGTTACACATCAGTGAGAGCAATATTAGCCATTGCAGCAGCTAAAGGTTGGAAGATCCATCAAATGGATGTGAAAACTGCCTTCCTGAATGGAACCATTGAAGAGGAAGTCTACCTGGAACAGCCTGAAGGCTTTGTGATACATAAATCTAACTCTCATGTGTGCAGGCTGAAGAAAGCCCTCTATGGACTTAAACAGGCTCCTAGGGTCTGGTATGAAAGAATTGACAGCTATCTCTTGGGATTAGGATTTTCCAAAAATGATGTCGACTCCAATCTCTACTTCAAGGTAATCAAAGGTGATATGCTTATAATTATTTTATATGTTGATGACCTGCTGATAACAGGAGAAGATCACCTCATTGCTCAAGGGAAACAAGATCTAATTTCTGAATTTGACATGAAAGACTTGGGCATTCTACACTACTTCCTAGGTTTAGAAGTATGGCAAAAATCAGAGGGCATTATACTAAACCAAGGGAAGTATACTATTGATATTCTGAAGAGATTTGGAATGTTGGACTGTAGACCGATGTCTACACCTATGGAAACCAACCTTCACAAACTAAAAGAAGCAGCAGCAGAATCCAAGAGTGCAGATCCAACCCTTTACAGACAAATGATTGGATCCTTGATGTATCTGGTTAACACTAGACCTGATATTTGCTATGCTATAAATGTTCTCAGCTAGTTCATGTGTGAACCAAAGGAAATTCACTTGATGGCTGTAAAACATATTTTGAGATATCTTCAAGGCACTATTGGATATGGTCTTCTTTACAAGAATGATCAACTAGTTGAATGTCCCCAATTTAGCCCTATGCTTTTCATTTGGATTTAGCCTAATTCTGGGAACTCGTAGGCTAAGCAGAAGCTCAAATCAGGGTTTCCAAACTTCTTGGAGGATGCTTTCGTCTTTTTGCAGAGCTTGCACTTGGAAATGTTGAACTTGGATTTCGGATTCCTTCTGGGTTTTTTGAGAGCTTCGCGTTGGTGGTTTCGGTTCGGCATTCTGAGCACCTTCAAGAATTTACTATTTTTAGTAAATTCTATTTTTAGCAGTGATCCAGTCAGCATCAGATTAGTCGACTTTCCTCTTCTGGCAGTTCATTGGGCAATTCTCATTTTTGGCTTAAGGGGTTCATTTTGGAGAAATAAGTTATTTTAAGTCAAAATGTTTTATTTTAAAAATACCCTTGGCCTAGTGATATAACTTAACAGTTTTTTTAAAGAAGGGGACTTTGAGGGGTATTTTCTCATGAAGGAAATATTTTTATATTCCTAAAGTTTATAATTGCTCAAGGGAAAATGGACGCCTATTTGAAGGAGTTTATATTTTATTTAAAAAAAGAGAAGTGATTTATATCTCTCAAGGAAGGTACGCGATTTTGAAGAAAGAGTTTTGGTCAAAGATTAAACCTAAAAGCAGCTTGGGATTAGGGCACACTTTCTAGAAGCCTCCAGAGTCTTCTCTTCATTCTATAAAGGAGGTTCCTTCTCTACTTTTGGATTATCTTATGTTTTATGATATTGTTATGCTGCCGGAATGGCTTTGGGATTGCTTCGAGGAATGAATGCCTCCTAGCTTGGCTCTTCTTCTTGCTTGAAAGATAGCAACTAGTTGAGAGATAGTTTGTAATAGGTTTGTCTTGAATTTCAGTTGAATATCTTGCATTTTTGGAGTTCTAGATTTGCATTTCAGTCTCATTTTGAAGTTGCTGAAGTCAAGCTGAATCTGTAGTTTCACTCATAAATCTGAAAATAAAAATACAGTCGTTCTGGGTATTGATTCATTGAGTTTCTTTGATAGGGGTGACCCTTCTTGCAAAGATTCAGATTTTAATATTGAGTGTTTATTTTTTAAAAGCAAAATCGCTTCTCTCTATTGGCCGCACCATTCTGGTCTGCCTGGCAAATGTTTAGAAAAAAGAATACTTCGATTTGTTAACTGTTTCTTGGTCTAGTCCTCATTTCCATCATTATAGCTTTCGTTTGCATTAGGTCTCATGTCATTCTAGCAAGTATTGAGTGAGTTGTGAGCATTTTAGTGGATTCTAGGGTTGCTGGTTATGCATATTACGTTGCTGTTTTGTTATATCAGTCTTGAGTAATTTGTATTTTGGTGAAGAGTTGTATCTGGAAGGTCATAATTAACCTTGGAATGATCATATCTATTACTGCAGCAGTGGAGAGCTTCTAATCTTGTTTATTGCAGGCATCTTCTAATATTTTGTAAGTTGAACAGTAGTACTGTCAGCATTTCTCTTGATCTTACTTTACATTCTGAAGCTGCATTGTATTTCTATATATCTCCGTCATATGGTCGCCTCATTTCCACTCTGGAATTGGGTAGCACATACTTGGTGTTGAGTTTACTTTCAGCATAGTTAGCATCTCCGTCATATGGTAGCTCCCATTCCATCTTGGTTTGGAAAGCACATTCTTGACGTCGAGTTAATTCAGCATCTTTAACATCTCCGTCATATGGTAGCTCCCACCCCGTCTCGGTTTGGAAAGCACATGCTTGACGTCGAGTTATTTCAGCATCCTTTGGTTTTAAATGCTAACCCTCACGATTGTGTACTGCTGCTATCCTTGTTGTAATTGAAAAAGCAAAAAATTTGGCTTGGTATATTTCATATAGATCTACATGGGTACTCTGATTCAGATTGGGGTGGAAGTGTAACCGATCGGAAAAGCACATCAGGATATTGCTTCAGTTTAGGATCGGCTATGATCTCCTCGATTTGCAGAAAACAATCTTCAGTTGCACAGAGCTCAACGAAAGCTGAATACATTGCAGCCTCAATGGGAGCAAGAGAAGCAGTTTGGCTTCGTAAATTGCTTGTGGGACTCTTTGGTGAGCCCTTGAATCCTACAATTATTCATTGTGATAATCAGAGTTGCATCAAACTCTCTATAAATCCTGTCTTTCATGATAGATCTAAGCACATTGAGATCCCCTATCATTATGTAAGAGATATGGTGGAAAAGAAAGTGATTCAGTTGGAGTATATTAGTACAAATGATCAAACTACAGACATTCTCACCAAGCCTCTCTCCCGAATCAAGGTAGAGCACTTCAGGAAGAAACTTGGTATGGTTGAAATGTAATTTGTTATTTATGTTTGAAATACAAATTGTTTATAAATTGTACTAATATAGAAAGATGTTTAATGTGTGTAAACTCTTTTGTCATGTGTGTGACTCCATGACTTTATGGGCCTACTCCCCTTGTGTACATTATCGAAAGGTGACGATCTTTCAATAATGAACACTTGTATTTGACATTGTAAAGTGACGACTCTACAATGATGAACTATCATGATAGGTATCATGTGACTTGATATCTGTGGACATGTCATGATAGTTTCTCTTGGACACCTTGATGGATATCATGAGACTTGATATCTGAAGGTCATTGTGATCCTTAAGAGATAATCATGGTGGATATTTATATCCGTGAATATGCCATGAATTATGGTAGACATCATGTGACTTGATGTCAGTGCACATACCATAATGAAGATGTGTTATGGAGAATGTCATGTGACTTGACACTTTCAGAAGCATAACACATCTTCTGATATCACAAGATAGGTGATATCACTTTGGAAGTTATCCTTCCCAGTTAAAGAGGGAGTGTTGAATAATGAAGAATGTCATGTGACTTGTCAACAT
>CM021109.1:56418985-56490993 GCA_007115665.2 Sequoiadendron giganteum | reverse complement strand
TGTAATGTCCCCAATTTAGCCCTATGCTTTTCATTTGGATTTAGCCTAATTCTGGGAACTCGTAGGCTAAGCAGAAGCTCGAATCAGGGTTTCCAAACTTCTTGGAGGATGTTTTCGTCTTTTTGCGGAGCTTGCACTTGGAAATGTTGAACTTGGATTTCGGATTCCTTCTGGGTTTTTTGAGAGCTTCGCGTTGGTGGTTTTGGTTCGGCATTCTGAGCACCTTCAGGAATTTACTATTTTTAGTAAATTCTATTTTTAGCAGTGATCCAGTCAGCATCAGCTCAGTCGACTTTCCTCTTCTGGCAATTCATTGGGCAATTCTCATTTTTGGCTTAAGGGGTTCATTTTGGAGAAATAAGTTATTTTAAGTCAAAATGTTTTATTTTAAAAATACCCTTGGCCTAGTGATATAACTTAACAGTTGTTTTAAAGAAGGGGCCTTTGAGGGGTATTTTCTCATGAAGGAAATATTTTTATATTCCTAAAGTTTATAATTGCTCAAAGGAAAATGGACGCCTATTTGAAGGAGTTTATATTTTATTTAAAAAAAGAGAAGTGATTTATATCTCTCAAGGAAGGTACGCCATTTTGAAGAAAGAGTTTTGGTCAAAGATTAAACCTAAAAGCAGCTTGGGATTAGGGCACACTTTTTAGAAGCCTCCAGAGTCTTCTCTTCATTCTATAAAGGAGGTTCCTTCTCTTCTTTTGGATTATCTTATGTTTTATGATATTGTTATGCTGCCGGAATGGCTTTGGGATTGCTTTGAGGAATGAATGCCTCCTAGCTTGGCTCTTCTTCTTGCTTGAAAGATAGCAACTAGTTGAGAGATAGTTTGTAATAGGTTTGTCTTGCATTTCAATTGAGTATCTTGCATTTTTGGAGTTCTAGATTTGCATTTCAGTCTCATTTTGAAGTTGCTGAAGTCAAGTTGAATCTGTAGTTTCACTCATAAATCTGAAAATAAAAATACAGTCGTTCTGGGTATTGATTCATTGAGTTTCCTTGATAGGGGCGACCCTTCTTGCAAAAATTCAGATTTTAATATTGAGTGTTTATTTTTTAAAAGCAAAATCGCCTCTCTCTATTGGCCGTACCATTCTAGTCTGCCTGGCAAATGTTTAGAAAAAAGAATACTTCGATTTGTTAGTTGTTTCTTGGTCTAGTCCTCATTTCCATCATTATAGCTTTCGTTTGCATCAGGTCTCATGTCATTCTGGCAAGTATTGAGTGAGTTGTGAGCATTTTAGTGGATTCTAGGGTTGCTGGTTATGCATATTACGTTGCTGGTTTGTTATATCAGTCTTGAGTAATCTGTATTTTGGTGAAGAGTTGTATCTGGAAGGTCATAATTAACCTTGGAATGATCATATCTATTATTGCAGCAGTGGAGAGCTTCTAATCTTGTTTATTGCAGGCATCTTCTGATATTTTGTAAGCTGAACAGTAGTACTGTCAGCATTTCTCTTAATCTTACTTTACATTATGAAGCTGCATTGTATTTTTGTATATCTCCGCCATATGGTCGCCTCATTTCCACTCTGGAATTGGGTAGCACATACTTGGTGTTGAGTTTACTTTCAGCATAGTTAGCATCTCCGTCATATGGTAGCTCCCATTCCATCTTGGTTTGGAAAGCACATTCTTGACGTCGAGTTAATTCAGCATCTTTAACATCTCCGTCATATGGTAGCTCCCACTTCGTCTCGTTTTGGAAAGCACATGCTTGACGTCGAGTTATTTCAGCATCCTTTGGTTTTAAATGCTAACCCTAACGATTGTGTACTGCTGCTATCCTCGTTGTAATTGAAAAAGCAAAAAATTTGGCTTGGTATATTTCATAGATCTACATGGGTACTCTGATTCAGATTGGGCTGGAAGTGTTATCAATCGGAAAAGCACATCAGGATGTTGCTTCAGTTTAGGATCGGCTATGATCTCCTGAATTTGCAGAAAACAATCTTTAGTTGCACAGAGCTCAATGGAAGCTGAATACATTGCAACCTCAATGGGAGCAAGAGAAGTAGTGTGGCTTCGTAAATTGCTTGTGAGACTCTTTGGTGAGCCCTTGAATCCTACAATTATTCATTGTGATAATCAGAGTTGCATAAAACTCTCTGTGAATCCTGTCTTTCATGACAGATCTAAGCACATTGAGATCTCCTATCATTATGTAAGAGATATGGTGGAAAGGAAAGTTATTCAGTTGGAGTATATTAGTACAAATGATCAAATTGCAGACATTCTCACCAAGCCTCTCTCCCGGATCAAGGTAGAGCACTTCAGGAAGAAACTTGGTATGGTTGAAATGTAATTTGTTATTTATGTTTGAAATACAAATTGTTTATAAATTGTACTAATATATAAAGATGTTTAATGTGTAAACTCTTTTTGTCATGTGTGTGACTCCATGACTCCATGACTTTATGGGCCTACTCCCCCTGTGTACATTATCGAAAGGTGACGATCTTTCAATAATGAACACTTGTATTTGACATTGTAAAGTGACGACTCTACAATGATGAACTATCATGATTGGTATCATGTGACTTGATATCTGTGGACATGTCATGATAGTTTCTCTTGGACACCTTGATGGATATCATGAGACTTGATATCTGAAGGTCATTGTGATCCTTAAGAGATAATCATGATGGATATTTATATCCGTGAATATGCCATGAATTATGGTAGACATCATGTGACTTGATGTCAGTGCACATACCATAATGAAGATGTGTTATGGAGAATGTCATGTGACTTGACACTTTCAGAAGCATAACACATCTTCTGATATCACAAGATAGGTGATATCACTTTGGAAGTTATCCTTCCCAGTTAAAGAGGGAGTGTTGAATAATGAAGAATGTCATGTGACTTGTCAACATTCAGAAAGCATATCATATTTCCGATATCACGTGTGAAGGTGATATCTTGACTTATTTGATTTGAAATATCTTCCCTAGCTAAGAGGGAGTGTTAAAGATGATAGCTTCGGTCAGATATGAATGACGATTGCTGTAAGCATCATCGTCATTCATAAGTGATCAAAGATCATCACTTATATTCAAATAATTCTAAGGAACATTCAGATCGAATTTATGAGCATACATATAAAATTCGATCATTCACGTGATAATATATTCTGCATTTATTTGAAATCGGAATCCTCTTAAACATCCGCCATCTTGTAGAAGGGTGTATATGTGTTAATGTATACGTAACAATAATAAACAAAACCTGTTACAAGTCGCACCCCAAGGGACACATCCCATGAGTGGACGTGTCTCCACTTGTGGAGACACGTCCTCTCATAAGGCGTGCCTCTTAGGGGCGGACTCCTCCCTTATTTATGGTGGTTCCTCATTTGATATGCAAACATAGAAATCGGATAATGTTCTGCAATCAGCACATTTAATAAGAAGTTTAAATCTGGAAATTGAAGATTTGGAAATCGAAAATCTGAACATAGAAGTTAAATATTATTTGACTTAGAAATTTTCTTATACAGATTTTTCTGACTTTAGTTTAATCTTAGTGTTTCGTAGGATCCCATTTGTAAAAGATTTGATTACATTTACAGGCCTTTCCTCCGACGGTTTATTCCATAGCTGGGTGTTTGTCTTCAGTAGGTGGCTATCACCACTCAGTCAAGCAGCTCCCAAAATGATAATATTCTTCCTTTCTTAATAATTAACTCCTACGCTGGCATTAAATCTGACAATTTGTCTTATATTGTGCCTTTATCATATGCGAATGCTCTCTTATATGTTTATATTCAATTTGTCTCTTTTGATAAAATCCCGACGGCTATCTTATCTCACAACAATCCCTTTACATATCCCGATAAATTTTTCCTCTTCATCTTTATCTGAGAAAAAGCGGCTCTTTTGTTTCGTCTCATATTTGGGCCATTAGAATATATACCTATCAATTATGAGGGCCCGCCACTACTCCAAAGGCTGCATTTGTCTTCTATGAAACATGATTCTCATAGAAATTGTGAATCCTTGTCTTATATGCCACCTCAGGTTTGTTTGTTTCTGCCTTCTTAATAACTATCCAAAGACCCAATGATCTTTAAAAATGTATGGCGGTAGGTAATTTGTCCTTTCTTGTTTGTTTCTGCCATAGTTTACAAACCTGTAGAAATTGTCTTTCCAGCGTAGACTTGAAATACGGATATTAAAAATCGGCCCAGTAGGAAAATAAAAATTCTAAAATAAAATATCACCTCAAACATTCAATCGATCAAGCAGTCACTCAGCCAGGTCACAATATTAAATGTTTCATCTGATATATTCTCAACAAACCCTTGAAATTGATTTGGTATAACTCTGCAATTGATAATCTCTTCAAACCCTAAATAATCTAAAGATTTCTTTTTGAGAACCAACACAGAATGGCAGGATTCAGGCTCTGATACCACTCTAATATCCCACCATTGCAAGATATTTGCTAATTGAAAATCTGCCTGAGTTTGCTAGAGATTTTTCTAGTTTTGAAGTTTTTAAAGAAATTGCCAGATAATGCATAAAATTGCAGAACAAAGAAATGCTGAAAGCAAACATATCAAATTATCAATTCTGATTAATTATTGCTTGAATTTACAATAAGATCATACCCAGATAACAACTTTTGATCAACAAATGATTAATCTTCAAAACCCTTGTAAACTTCTGAATTTCTTCTTCAATGAAGCACAAATGTGACCTCCGTATGAAGCGACCAGTCAGCTAACCTCAGATGATCTTTCACACCCTCAGAAAGCTCGATTCAAGAAGCAGTTACACTTTCCAAGATCTTTGCAGCTGAAAACCTTAGGTCTCCACCTCCAAAATGCAAAGCACAAAGCCAATTTAATAAAATGATCAAGAAGAATCCCCAAATGTTTTTTTCAAAAGCCTTTATATATCTTCAATTTGTGTTTGGCTTCATCTCATATAATTTCACTTTAATTTCATTTACTTTTCCCTCCATTTGGTGCACAACAAAATAATATAAAGTATATATTAATAATCACTTATATCTCCCTTTAAATTGGCACTTTATATTATTCCTCATATGCACTTTATAATTATTAAATAACCCCTTTCAATAATAAAGTCAAATAACATTTAATTATGTGCACTTTTTAATTATTATTTAATTATTATTAAAGCTTTACTTTAATAATAATTAAAACTCCATAAATAAACGTCATTCATCAATTCTAACTTTGCCATTGGCTTAACCACTACACACTCCGCCCATTTGGATGCCTTACTAAAAATAGTAAGGTGGGTCTCTAATGTCCAATTGACTTACTATAATTAGTAAGTATATGCAAATAAATCCAGAAATCCCTGAATATCAATTGCCTCAGAACATATGAAGGATTTGGAGATGAAAACACAGACAACTGCCCTCTGGAGAGCCAAATAACTCCACAACAGGGTCCTCTAATCACCAATATTAGCCTACAAGGACCCAGTGATAGGCTAAATCCTCTAACTCTGATGCATGCTCTGTAGAAACCCTAGTTTCCCCCTGATACTGATTCTGACTGAAGTTTTATGTTTTTCTGACGTTTTTGGTTTTTTTGCAATTTTTGAGTTTTTGAACAATAAATGAATGGTACGGCTTTTGCAGGAAATTGAAATAAATTCAATAAAAATGCTAGATAACTAATAAGCATAGGAAATACAATTAAGCATGAAGGCGTTTCATCTTTTATTCATTTGAGCTCAATACAATATGGTTCTGCTAACATGCAAGAAAGAAATAACGATTTTTATTGGTAAAAAACTGGTAAAAACAGCTTGCTGAAGATGCACAAAATAGTACGGCTGAATAGATTCCTCCCTTTCTCCCTCCGTCTGGCAAGCACAGAATGACCCAGTGGTTTAGGCGCCTGAACTTGTGCAGATAAATGATCAAGAGGAGAGGCGTTTCCTTGCAACTGGAGAGTACGGCTGTATGAAGAGTACGGCCTGGTGAAGTACAGCAGCAATAAATATCTTGTACGGCTCCTTCAAGTTTCTCAAGATCTCTGTGGGAAGTGCGCCTAAAGGAATGAATGACTTCTGAATGCAAAAATGTTGAAAGAACTCTGTAAATAATAAATGCTCTGAAGATCAATGATTTCCTCTGTGTGAGAAAACCTCTGCTGGCAATAGATCAAGTGTTATTTCACACTCTCTGAATTGCTTTCCGCTGGAGATGGCTCGTTCCCCAAGGAATTCGAGTTCAAACCCTAAGGTTCTGTGCTCAGATCAATTTGATCAGTTTCTCCAAATCCAATAATCACATAATGCTCAAAACCCAAGGCAAAATCCTCTTTATGCTGAAAAGTGCGATTTCCTTAAGAATAGGGTTTTAATGAAATATTCATATTTTAATCTTTTAATATTTCAATAGTCACAGCTGAATATTTTAATATAATTTAATTGTCACTTTTGGCCCCTTCTGATGATGGGCGCACCCCTCAAGGCAAAACACTTAAGTTATAATATAACATTATAACTTTATATTATAAATCATTAAATAATTAATATTTAATCAATATAATTAAATATTAATATCTTCCTCGTTACTCATCTGATTACTGATCCGTCTGATGCTGACGAACTCTGAAGTGATTCCGGATACTGCCAAAGCCATACTGCTAAAAATAGCAGGGGTCCCACACTGCCTGCCAGGAACTGCTAAAAATAGCAATTCTGCAAAAAGTCTCCGATTGAGCCAAAACGAAAGACTACTGATCAATCTCTGCTAACTGAAGCTGAGCCAAGCTCCGAAGTGACCCTCTATCCAATCTATCAGCCTACGAGGGTCGTGTAATAGGCCAATCCTGTACTCCGAGAGATGTCACTGAGAAGGGGACATGACATGCTCTAAATGGGGACATTGCAAGTAACCTGATCTTGCCTCAGAATAGCCAATAACATAGATAAGATGGGTTGGGAAATAGCATCACTTTCATTAATAATCAAGGCCATAATGGTTCTACTTCTCATGCAAATAGAAATAGTTTTTTCTTGATCCTCACTGATAGCAGCAATGAAATGATGAAACATTTGAGGAGTAAGATTATCACAATCTAAATCAATCAAAAGAACACATGATCTGACCTTTGCCATCAATTCTAAAATCTTAACCCTCTTACCAAAAGAAAGGCCTCCGATATCATCTAACCCTTGAAAGCTTTCAATAATCAATTGTAGTATCGCCCTCATTATGTCATCATTAAAGGATGCTTCAGGAGCTGAAATTCTCACAATTTCACTAAGACAAGTGGTGACTGCAAGTCTCACGTCTTCATTTGGATGCCTCATAATTTGGGGCTTGACTAATGCAACCAATGGTCCCTCTATTGCCCATTTCAAAACCTCAAAATCTGATTGGTCCAACTTTGACAAACACATTTTCATTTCTTCCAACCTGTTAAGAAGAACATTCTTTGACTGATACCGAGTCTCAAGCTATTTTCCCAATGCATAAAACATACTACTCATCCATTACTTTCGTTGAACGTTTAGTCTTAATAAGTCTAAATGATTTTCTGAAATGTTCTGTTAAGGGACTCTTTCCCATGTTGGCCATCTTCTATCGCACACAGGCTGGCAGTTTCTTCTGCTCTGATATCATTGTAATAAGCACTCCTGATTTTTTAAAATTTTTTTTGCCAATATAAAACTTCAACATAAATGATCTAATAAGTGATAAATGACTGTCATAAAGTGCAGACAAATTAATTTAACAGTGCTAATTACATATCCGAACATTTCAATGGCACATTCACTTCAGTCTCAGTGCTAACTTACTGGATTAAATCATTAACACTGAAATACAACAAGGTACCTTAAAAAATGAGCATCATAGGGAACCTTTCAGGTCTGTCATAGAGAAATATGGGTTGTAGGTATGCTGCAGCATTGATACCAAGTCTATTCAGCTTATACACCCTTTTAGGACATGTCCTAAGTCGCCTAACTCACCTCCAAACTATGCCACTTGGTCAAAAATAAATATTGGATACATGGTCAAAAAGGCGAATATTCAATTAAAAGAAATATTAATTACCTAAAAGGTAATTTATAATTATAAGTTTTGGAAAAAATTAATATTCAAATAGAAGTAATATTAATTACTTTTATGGTTGGGGGAAAATGATTAATAAGACAATTGATGGAAAATAAATTTATTCTATTTATCATAAATTTCCAGAAACCCTTATTTGCAAAGCTTGGAAAAATTGTGCAATTTTACCAAAGGATGAAATCTCTATTAGTTGATAGTCTCTGGACAAAAACCCACGTGGCTAATTGAGTGATTTCACTCAGAAATCATCATTGTGCTGAATGCAAGAAGAGTTAGTGTGGAGAATTTTATTCAGTCAAGAAAAATATAAATATATATTTATATATATTATTGCAGGTGATCTGCAATTTTCATAAATACATATTTAAATATATCATAGCAAAGAATAATTCTGAGTTTATGAACATGGCTGGCCTGACTACCGGACTAGATTAGGAGGCATAGTAGAAGTTCGTGAAAGTTGAAGATTATTGGCAAATTAGTGGGCCTATTTTCCTTCAACCGCTTTCTCTAAAGGGACCCACAATTTCAAGGATAGTGGATGCAACTAATGTTTGACTAACGGAGATTTGAAAGGATTTAACTGAATAAAAAACAGGTTTTATGAGTTCCCGGCTGCACACGAGCCTTCAATCATGTCATAGAAATGACAATATAGATTTTTAGAGGATGTGGGAAGAAAAAAAAGAAATTGTAGGGTTTCAGAGAGTTGGTGGGGTCTGTACCCACACACAGCTCTGCTGTACAGTCTTCAAGCGCAGTGATTGGAGCTTGAAAAAGTATGACTGCCCAGCTGTCTCCTATTTTGCTTTATTTGCTGCTCCAAAAAGGTTCTTTCTTATATTTATTTAATCATATTTGGCTGCAATGTGTTTTAAAATAAATTCCTGTGTTTTACTTCATTCAGGGAATTGTTTTGGTTGGACAAAATTAAAATTCCAATAAAAAATAAAATCAATATTTGTTTATTTTAAGATTGCAATAGAAAATTTAAAAAAAATCAGAATTGTCAGAAATTTAAAAAGAAAAGGATATTTCATGTGCTAAGGAACTTAAAAGTCATAACTCTATTGTGTGATCAAAATAGAAATAATAATAATGGAAATGAAAATTAATATTTAAAATATTAAACTATTGCATTTGTCTTTCAACAACTGCTAACATGTGCCTATGTGTAAATCAAAGAAGAGCGTTGTGACAGTGAACTATGGTATAGCAAAACTTATACTTCAATAAATGCGATGGTGTTGAAAAGGAAAATGCTTACACATATTTACAAGCTTTATTTTTTTGTAGACTTTGGTTGGTTGCTAACTTGCTAATATATATTTGGATAACATATACACACATTTTGGTGTACTGTATAAATGGACTTTTGATTAAATTGTTTAAAACATTGATAAATGCTTCCCAGAGAATTTTTCTTGTCTCAGCAATAGAATTTGCTGTGTTTTTTTGCATATGCATATTCAGCAATAATACCTGTAGAATTTCTTGTTCTTAGCCAAGGGAGCAATGGAATTTGTAGGTTGGATTAGCTCTCGTGGTTGAAGGCACACCTACTTTGGGAGTTATGGGTTGCCCAAATTGGGATGGTGAAAGCACATATATTTTACAGAATCTTGCTAAAGAAACCTCAAATAAAAAGGAGTTAGAAGATTTTATTGTACCTGGGATCATTATGGCTGCATGTTATGGCTGTGGAACATGGATAAAGAAAAATTCTTATAACACAAGAAGTGTGGCTCTAGATGGAAGCAATAATGGATGGTTGAGGTGTGCAGTGGACAAATGTGATTCAATCCAGGCTGCACGGTTCTGTATTGCTGATCGTGAAACATGGGAACTCCTTCCACTGTCAAAAAATTTAGCAGCTGGTGTTATTTCTGTAGATGGTGTCAAGAGCTGGAAGCCAACTATTGTGCCAACATGTTGTGGAAGGTCCTCTCTCTCCATTTGATTAAATGTAGCAAGGATTATTTTTTAATGTGAATATTCAAATAAAAATATACACTTCTTCAATATACAACGAAGGTGATTGTAGCCAATCCTTTGTTTTTTGTGTTTGAATAAGGGGAATGATAAGTGATCACTCCATGACACTGATTATCAAATTGATAATATCCTTTGCGTATTACTAGATAAAATGCTTATAAGTGAACTCCTTGCCAGCCTTTGTAAGTATATGATGGTTGCTACTGGAAGAGCTTCAGTTTATCCACTTCAAATCACAAAACAGTCTTCTGAGAAGGTTAGCCTTAAAGTCTTCTTGGAATCTATTTTCCAATTAAAACAACCTGCAGTACATGATTGGATGTTGAAATATACTCAAAATTTAATTCTGATACCATGTAGGTGTGGGACCATGCAGCCGGTATGATCTGTGTTCTTGAGGCTGGGGGAGAGGTATGTGATGTCCAATTTTATTATATTGTATTGATTTTATGAGCTGAGATCAACTTAGAATAATAAAAATCCATTGAGAATGAAATAAAATGGCAATCTTGCAATTTGCTTGGAAACAAAGTAATAACTAGAATGGAAGCTATAAAAGCATCAAATTGCATATTGAAAGCAGTAAGTCTTTATATTCATTTAGTTTACTTTGTCAATCAAATGGAAATAACAGTTGTATGAAGTTCAAGGCTGCTAATAATTGTCTATATGACAGTACATGATGTGCTCCACACGAGGCAGATAGCCATTTTCAGTAGTCTTGTAATCATATCTTCTATACTTAGCAGGTTTTATACCTTTGTCTATGCATTTCTAACAAACCTTTGAAGAATAGTTACTAATAGTATTCGATGGGGCTTAAGGGCTGAGCTCAAAAATGCGCATGGAAATTCCAATACTGTTTTTGACTCAGAACTCGAAAGTGGTCTTTATACTTGAGTATTTTTTCTTAATAAACCATATTATTTTATTTTTGGGGAGATCACATCTTTCTATAACTTTCTAGTTGCATCCAAGTGTGATCATTTGTTCTGCAATATATGTTCTCAGACCCTTATTGAAGAATTACTTGAATGTATGGAGGTCTACATGGATTTGTTATAAACTTATTCCAGTATAATTATAAAATAAACAATAAATGAAGAAATTGGATAGGCTGACTGGAGTCCATTGAATAAACTTACTGAATAAAATGGATTATCAATTGGGAGCTCTTATCAAGTAATATATAGGTAATGTTGAGCTAGCTGATAATGACTATTCCATAATAATAGGTTAAAAATTCAGCTCTATTATTTGAATGAATTCCAATTGCTTGGGAGTAATTAAAAATAATGATTATCAACTGGGAATAGTCCCCTTCAAATAGTATATTGCTAATTTTGAGCTGGCTGGCAATGACTATTGCATAATAATATGTTAAAAATTCAGCCATATTATTTGAGAGAAATCCACTTGCTTGAGAGTGAGCAAAAAGTATAGCACCCTGTGAGTTATGGGCAGCAAAAGGTATAGCACCTTGTGTATTACAGGCAATTCTTCTAATTATGACTATACATGGATTTTTTTTTAGGAACCATCAAAATTGATTTTAATTAATTAAATTTTTGTTTGTGTACAAGCTGAAGTAAGCAGACCTGAATGTTGACTGAAGAGAGAAATTACAGTGTTACAAATATTGAGTTTGACCATTTTAATTACTGATTATGTCCTGCTTGTTATTACAGTGTTTGCTATTTCTTTCATTGCAAAGCTGCCACATTAAAAAAACATAGAGTGAGAGGGATCATATGTTTCAGCAGGGGCAAGTAGATATCAATTTGGATCTGTTTTGGAAAGCTTTCATCAGAGTAGAAATATTGGTTTTGGTTTTTCGAACACAAGTGCAATTTCCTCCTAAAGATGTTTAGCAATAGGACAGTGTAAAAAAGGAGATGATATATAGTTTGTTGATTAGTTTGACACTTGGGACATCTATTAGGCTCACAGATCCCCTTTTTTGATAGGATTATCAGCTGTCAAAATTTTACCATGGAAAACCTGCCAGAAGAAAAAAAATATTTTTAGGTGAACATTTGGAGGAAAATATCATGTTCCATGTCAAAGAATGCTAATTTTGACTGCTGATTTGGCAGTTATAAGCTGTAGTGACTGAATATTTTCCAGATGAAGAATAAGGCCATGCCAATTTATCAGATTCCAGTACATGTCAATTTATCAGATTCAGAGGACATAAGGACAAATCTGATACTCGGAACTATTTTTAAACTTGGGCTGGTTGGAACAAGTGGGTATGAGCTTCATTCAAAATTTGCAAATTCCAAACATAGACACTTCGTTGATTTAAGATACAATGGTCTGCAATTTTGACTCTGCCTTGTGCTTTAAAATAGAATTGGAAATTTCTGAAGGAAGAGATTTGTAAAGGCAGACAAATTTGCCATTTATCTTTTCCAAAACTTTGCTTTGGTACCCTCACCCAACATCTCAGGAGAGATGTTAGGTTAGAAGGTCTGTACTTGTTTGAAAAATTTGGTTGTTGAGGCTAGTGAAGTCTTTCAATTTAAATAGAGTAAGAAATTTGATTTTTATGGTGCATATTTCTCCCTGATCATATGAGCCTCAAGAAAATTTGATGATCGGTGAAAATCCCATGCTGTTTTCATAGTTTGAATTTAACTTTTTTAATTTGCTGCCTGGGAGCTATCTGGTATAAGTTCAAGGTTGTTTGGAGATTCCCAATCCCTTTGATCATAAATAGAGAGCGTCAAAGTGTGTCATCTGCAAAATGAAAGTTGCTGTATTGTGTGTTGTACACAGACAAATTTTAATATATTGAGTCATATTTTAAGTCAAATCCTTATGCATACCTTTTTTTGTGAGTCATTATCAAACCCTTGTCTTGCATGGTCATGAATGTCATGCTTGTCGTTTCTAGTTAATGTTATTGCAGAGCTAATGAAAGGAGCCTTTCAACACTTTAGGCAAAGAAAATATAAAGCTTGGATGAAGGAGGATATGTGAAAACAGATGAAGGCATGAACGATGGTATGCATTGTGTAGAGGCATGTGCCTCTCCAAAGGATGTCTGAGTGAACTTCAAAATACAAACAAAAATACCCTCCAATCTATAGTTGCACATCTGTCAGTAGAGGTTGAAGTTGTGTGTTTTCGGAAAATTCCCTTATATATGGAAGCATGTGCTTGAGGGAAGAGGTGTCCCAAAAGTGTATCAAGTTCATAAAAAAAGATCACCCAATGTACAATTTCATGCTTGCACAAATAGAAGGAAGAATTTGTTTTGAAACAAAGGGAACACTCTATATCCAGGAATACCCTTGATCAAAGGCTGGCATAGTTTGTTTAAATTCCAAAAAAATGCATCAAGTTTCAAATTCAAAATGGAGCATTGGAAGTCTAGGTGCATGCCCCATAGAGGAACATTCAACCTTGAAGTCAAAAATACAATAAGGGGCCTCCTAGTGCAGGAGTACATTCTCAATCAAAAGGTACACTGAATTTAAATGTTTAAACCATAAGGAGTTCTAGTGTAGGAGTGTGTGTTCATGTAAGGCATGCTCAAAATTTAAAATACAAAAAGAACACAAGCAATGCTTGGGCACATGGTTGGGATAGGTAAATAAAAACACTACAAGTATAAATATAGGGATGCTCAACTCTATTATAGAACCTCTGATTATTGTTTTCCTCATTACATGTTTTCATCCACAAAGAAAAGCAGCAGATTGTTCAATAATAGCAGTGATTTTCAGCAGGTTTTGGCAGCAGTTGACAATGATTCCCATCTTTGTCAAACATCTCCATGCTTTGTAGCAGTTTAACAAGGATTTTCGGTGTTTGTGGAAGAGGTTTCGAAAAAGGATTACAGAGGTGCCATACTCATTGACAACAGATTTTTCACTCCATGCTCAGGCACCTGGGGTTTCAGTGGTATCATGAGGATGTGAAAATTCATTTCCAGCAGTTTGTGAATATCCACCAAAGCATCTAGGGTTTGTTGCAGTAAACATTCCATATTTTATGACAGTTTGGAAGATTTTTCTAGCATTTGCAGCAGTCTTTTCACAGCAGTTTTCCATCATCCTAGTAGAAAACGGCAATCTTTCCAAATTCTCTAGGGTTTCAAACATTCAAAGTTGCAGATTTGATCTGTGTTGTACCCAAACCAATTTTTTTGCTTCATTAAGGCATTTTGCTTAAAATGGTCTAAACCTTGTAAAAGTGGGGTCAAAACTCAGTTTTTGGGCAAATAAAGTATGGGCTTTTAGTCAGTGTGATGCTAGTAAGATACTGGCAAAATTTGAAAATTTTGAAAATTAGGGTTTCTGAAATCTATTTTTAGCCCGAAACGCTAAAAAATAGGAACTTGTCAGAATTGGCTGAAATTAATTTTGATTGGCTTATTTCACATCACGATCACAGTGGTGAAGTCAGTTTCAGTTAAAAGTCAGTTTAAGGCTGGTAGGTAGTTATAATTTTTTCAGGAGAAAAGTTAGGACCTTTGAGGTCATTAATGGCAGTTGGCCAGTACCAGGTGTTAATATCTAAGCCTGAAACTCAAAGAAGAACGCTCTACGATGAAAGATGTTGAAAATTATGCTTTTTAATGGAGGAGATTTTCAACGAGGTAAAAACTGTAAAATTGGCTAAGTCTGGATTGAAAAAGCGCCACTCTCAGCGAGGGGCGCCCCATCATTATGGAAGTTGTATTCAACTTTTTGTGAGATTTTCTACCAAGATGACTTCTCCAGTTTCCTGATAGCTTCGCAATGAGCTAACCATCCAGTCCGATGGAGGAGTAAAACGCCTGAAAATGAAAATTCAATACAGAACAAGGGAAATGCAAAGTAGGTAAATTTGAAGAGAAAAAGCGCCCCTGGAGGCTAGGGGCGCCCATCTTTTTGAAGATTCAGATGAAGTCTTTTGATCAAGTGACATGTTGTGACCTTTTTCACACATCACCCCATCCAAGATGGGGACCCCCTAATTTTTGCTCCATTCTGGTCTTTTGGCTTTGGTTCGCTCTCTCTCTGGTCTTTTGTCCTTCCGGGGATGTCCCACCGTTTGACCCAGGTTGAAATATTGATTAAGTCTGTGCAATTAGGGTTTTCTATCCTTCAGGCTTTTTAAGGTCAAACCAGGTTATCAAATTGGAATTTGAGCTTAGTACAACAATCACAAGGCTTCCAGCAAAGTCCCACTGAATTTTTATCAAATTCTGACAACTTACTATTTATAGTAAGTACTCAATCAGGGACTGTTTCAGCAGGATTTTGGAATTCTGTCAGCTTCGACACATTCAGAACACACCAAGCTGCTTGCACGTAAATTTTGAGGCAGATCAGACAACTTGCTATTTTTAGTAGTTCAGGCTTCAGGAGCCATTTTCAGGGGTCAAACATATGATTCTTCATTGCATGTCCGGAGATTACTTCTAGGTTTCTCGAAACCTTCGCAACGATATAACATGCAAACCGAGATGATCACTTTCAAAGTTTAGCCTTCAGAGGCTATTTTTAGGGTTTGCATGTAGAGTTCTCTAACACATGTCCGGATATCCCTTCTGGGTTTTTCGAGAGCTTCGCAACAATGTGACATGGAAGCGAAGAAGATCAAGTTTCGAGGACTTACTATTTTTAGCCAGTGCATGCATGCAGACCAGTTTTCTGGGTTTTTCTGGGTTTCTTGAGATCCCACAGGCGATATGACATGCAAAATCATCCGGCAATGGATGAGTCACTTTTCAGGAAGTTTCTATAAATAGCAGTTCAGGGCACAGCTATAAATAGCAGGTTTGCACCCGAGGTAGGCATGAACACGACACTCAAGTTATCAGGATCAGGCATAGCAAGTTTCAAGTCAAACGGAGCTACTGAAGTCAGAAAGTCAAGAACTTACTATAAATAGCAGGTGGCTATAAATAGCAGTTTAGGGCAGGGAACTGGCAAAACAAGTTCACAAGGCAAAGAAGATCAGATGGTGAAATTTTCAGGCAAAACGGAATTGAGGAAGTCAAGGAAATCAAGAACTTACTATAAATAGCAGGTGGCTATAAATAGCAAGTCAGGGCACGGCTATAAATAGCAGGTCTGCACCCGAGGTAGGCATGAGCACGACACTCAAGTTATCAGGATCAGGCATAGCAATTTTTAGGCAAAATGGAATTGAGGAAGTCAAGGAAATCAAGGGCTTACTATAAATAGTAGGTGGTTATAAATAGCAGGCCGACATGTGGGACTGGCGAAAGCAAGTTCACCAGGCAAAGAGGGTCATATGGTGAAATTTTCATGCCAAACGGAGCCATGGAAGTCAGAAAAGCAAAGACTTACTAAAAGTAGAATGTGAGATCAAAACCCGACAAGGGCATGGAAATTTTACTAAGTATGGAGAAATGGAAGCTGGACCCCCTAAATACGCCCATCTCAAGGATGAAACTAGAAATTTTGCTAAGTATGAAAAACCAAAAGCTCCACCTTGCAAATGTGCCCATCACCTTGAGGCCACTTCAAAATTTGTCTAAGTCAAAAGTGAGAGCACACCCTCTCAAATGCGCCCACCTAGTAAAACAAAAGCACAAGGGTCAAAATGCGCCCACTTTCAAGAGAAAGACTATGAAAATTCCTAGGGCATGGAAACTTCAAGGGGTCACCTTCAAAATGCGGCTAAGTATGAAATTGAAAGTACAACACCTAAAATGCGCCCACCTTAGGAAGGTAAAATGAGAGAGCCTTGAAATATTTCTAAGGCAAAAGTGGAAGCATGCTAGTGAAAATGCGCCCTCACATGAAAGCTCCTCCATCAAAATGAGCCTAAAGGTGAGTGAGAGGTTGAAAAGTTGCTAAGGCATAAGATGAAAGTGGCTACCATCATATGCGCCCACAAATAAAAGTAGCACATATAAAATGCGCCCACTATGGAGACCTCTTGAAAATTTCTAAGGCATGAAACAAAACCTTGACACCTAATATGCGCCCATGATGAAATCGAAAGTGAGCACATAGAAATGCGCCCAAGGGGTCAAGAGGGTGGAAAAATCTTCTAAGGAATTGAGAATTTCCTAAGGCGTTAAAAGAAAGGCAGAGGCATTGAAATGCGCCCCATGTGAAATGCGCCCAGCAAGGGTTGTAATTTAAAAAAAAAATGCCTAAGTCACAAAATGAAAGTAGAAGGTGTTGAATGCGCCCTCAAGAAGAAGAAAAGATGAAAGTTTCTAAGGCGTGGAAACAAAAGCTGGAGGTAGTATTTGCGCCCAAGTCAAGGTGGGAAGTGACTTCAAAAGTTTCTAAGGCAAAAATGAAAGCGGGCCATGTGAAATGCGCCCAGGGAGATAAAGAGGAAATAGAGCCTTGAAATTCTTCTAAGGCATTGAAATGAAAGTAGCCACCTCTATTTGCGCCCCACCTCCAACAGGAAAAAAATGCTTAAGTATGGAAGACAAAAGTAGAGGGGTGGAAATGCGCCCAGCAAGGATTGTTATTTGAGAAAATTCGCCTAATGAGCAAAAATAAAAGTCAACACATAGAAATGCGCCCAAGCTAATTGGAGAAGGCTTAAACGCCTAAGGCATTGAGGATGAAAGTAGAAGGGGCTAGATGCGCCCAACGAGCGTGGAGATGTTGGCAAAATAAACTAAAGCGTTGGAAGGAAAAGCAAGGAGTCTCACACGCGCCCAAGTCAAGGAATAAATGGTGGTAAGAAAATATGCCTAAAATAAAAGCTTGCCACCCCAAATGCGCCCAAGGTAGGAAATGACTTAGAGTTATTTCCTAAGTGATGAGAATAAAAAACACCAAGGGTCAAGTACGCCAGAAGTAGAAAATGTCAAATATTTTCTAAGTGAAATAAGATTTCACTAGGGAAAAATACGCCCTTGGCATGGAAAGATGACTTGATGAATTTAAAAAATTTTCCAGAGACATTTAAATGAAGTGGACACAGTGACGAAGTTTTATTTCCAACGCGGAAGCAACTGATATATTTTTCCCTGGGTCAAATAAAGATTAAATGAACCCGTTTAAAAGGCGCCCATGGGTTGACAGAGTCAAAAAATTAATTTCCTCAGGGAAATTTTAATATTTTCAGAGGAAATTCGTTTTGACTAGATTATTTTCCTAAGGGAAATTAAATTTTAGAGGGTGGATTAATCTGAGCGAGCAAGTGATTTCTGTTAGCGGGTTGAATTATTTTAAAAGAGAAAATTTAAGATGTCTAAGGCAAATTTCATGAAATTGAAGATTTAAATGGCAGACATTTTAAATAATTTTAAATCTCCCATGAATTTTTTCGAATTGAATTTAATTAAATAATGCGAGAATTTTAAAATGGAGTTCTCAAACAAATCAGAGTGATTTTCTCGCGAGTTGTTTAATGACCAGCAGTTAACTGGCAGACTAGAATGAGAAATTCGAATTTTTACAAGGAAAGAATCCTTATTAATGGCAACTGCCATAATGACTGGATGACGACTAGCCCACTACTGTGCCTGAATTAGAAGATGACAAACGGAGAGAGTGGAGAATTGATGAAGGTACTAAAAATAGCCCCAGCACTACTCAGTAGGATTCCTTGCGAAGAGTTATTTAAATAACTTCATTTCTTTCATTTCTTCACACGTTTCGAAGAGCTTGGAATTGCTGAAGTGAAGAATTTTGTGAGAGATCAAAATCTTTTTCGAAGTTGCTGAGAGTGAGGTTGGATTTTATTCTTCTAAGAGCGAAGTTGCTAAGGATTTTAATTCTCGAAGAGCTGAGAGTGTGTTGCTGCAAATTTCGAAATCACATACTGCAGTTGCTGGAGAGATATTTCCGGATTGCTGAAAGTTGAAGTTGCAACGGATTTTTGAAGTTGCAGAGGTTCTCGAAGTTGTTGGAGATTTTATTTTCAAACTGCTGAGAGTTAAGGTTGTTGAAATCATTTTCGAAGTTGCATGAGAGTTCTTGGAGTTGCTACAGATTTTATTTATTCGAGCTGTTGAAAGTTAGTTGCTGTTGGAGTTGAGAAGAAGTTTGAATTTCCACGCTAACAGTGATCTCTTCATTCTTCAAGTTGCTGAAGTCGAAAATTGCTGAGGTTGACAGAAGTTGAGGCAAAAGATTTAATTTATTCTGTGCTGAGAAAATAGACTTTGCTGAAAGTTTTTAGTTTGCTGTAATTTTCTTCGCCAGTCAGAGTGCAGTTGCTAAAAGCTTCTTTATAAGCTCAGAGTTTTTATACAGTTTGAGGTTTGGAGTTAGAAAATTATGCTGAAGAATTTTATTTTCAAAAGCTAACTCCACATCCGCAGCCGTCTCGGAGGCTATTTTATTTTATTAAAAATCTGCAAACTAACTTATTATTATTCTATCTTATTCTTGCAGATGGCTGGAGCAAAGGATGTTGTAGGAACAAGCAGAGTCGGAAGCAGAGCTGCAAACACTGAAACAGGCAAGGCTAGCTCATCCCGGCAGGCAATGATCAAAAGGCTTGCCAAGTCATTTCTTCCAAAATTGGCAATTGTTTCAAAGTTGGCAGGATTAAGTGACACCAACCTCGAGTCGTTTAATCTAAATGCACTCAAGTCTAGGATGTATGGACTGGGAGGCCATCAACCGTCAGTCACGACACATAACATAATGAAAAGTGGTATCTACGCAGCCGCTGGTTTTCCATCAGCAATTCAGTGCCCGGAGCTAATTATGGAGTGTGCGAACTACTACAAGCCGGAGCGTAGAACCATTGTCTCTTTGGATGGAAAATTGCTTGCCAACTTCACGCCAGATGCCATCGGAGAGGCATTTGGGATTCCTACCGCCGAAAAGATGTTGTACAGATCAAAGGAAAGGGCAGATAAAATGTACTCCACCTCCTTCGAGAGGGTTGCTGCGGTCATCAACAGAGTCTGGATGCAGAAGCCAAAGCCACCTCGCACTAAACTCTCAAAGCAGATAATTGCCGAAGATGTGAAACAGGAATACTGAGACTTGATGATGATGCTGAGCCGAATAAATGGGAGTGCACAGGCCTACTTCTCGAGCCTTGGATGTTCTACTTTATCGAGATCATCTTTGAGGGGAAGGAGTGTGTCGACTGGGCAAGAATGATCAGTGATAACATAGATGAACAGTTCAGGAGCCTGAGGGGACGAAAACCTTTTACATGAGCTCGTATGTGATATATATGCTGGCAAGAATGACCAAGTACCGAGGGATTACATACAAGGAGCCAATAGGCTGTGCACTTGATCAGTTCAAAATCCATGAGGCCTGCACACAGTTGCATCTAACTAACCCTGCCAGTTACAAACGGGCTAATGATGCATTCACAATGCACATCACGAGGACCCTTTAGCGGAGAACGCAGCAAAGAATATCCAAGGAGGCACAAGCATTGATAGAGGAATACGGATATTGGCTCATCCAATTTCCGAAATTCACTTACATTAGGCTGCAGGGGTTCACTTCGTATCCATATCGGCTACTGAGGTACCCCACCGATCACATTATAATGCTGGAAATATCTAGGCAATTGATCGCCTATGATAAAATTCAGAAAAAGAAGAAGAAGGGTGGACTTGACTTTCCTATTGCCATGGGAAATTCCACTGAGGTGTGTCCCTCCTTGCAGGCAGCTCGAGAGGCAGAGGATGAGCTGCAATTCTATCATCTATCGTATCACACAGGTAGACAGGATTTCGATTCTTACAGAAACATCTGAATGATACAAAACGTTGAGTATCGACACAAGGCCCACATTGAGGACTTTTGGGCAAATGCTGTTGATGAGGTTGAAATAATGAAAAGGATGTTTTCTAGGCTTCCGCTCAAGTTGATCAGGGAATGTGAGATCATTCCAGCTCCCGACCAGGTGGAAGAGGATGTCAACGTTATACAGCCTAACTATGGTTCAGTCAGGGATACTCCGGTCCCACCACTTGATTGGTCCGAGCCAGAAATCATGGACTTGGACACACTCTCTATTCCGGTGTTGACTTTCACAAGAGCTTGGGTCGATAGACATGTATGCAGACTTAAGAGCAGATCGATCGCCCTTACTTATAACTTGATGGGTGACCCGAGGCCGCTATCGGTGAGAAGGGGAAAACAGGTTGCTCAAACACCGGAAACACAAGTAGAAGTACCAACCCAGCCGATACCGTTGAGGATGGAACAGGCATCACCTATGCACTCACAAACTCAGTCTTCGAGTTTGAGAGTAATTTCATTAATTGCTGATCAGAGGGCAGGATTGGGTGAAGAGTGGGAGCTTGAGGAGGTGGATCAACCCAACATCCGAGAATCAGATAGTATAAGCGTCAGTGCATGCAGGGCTGGCCGACAAGAGGAAGAAGAGGAAACAGTGGCTGACATTCGTTTCCAGCAGATGTTGGACATGACATTGGAGGAAGAGGAAAACACAGAACAGGGGACCCAAGGGTCAGGAGATACGTAGCTTGTGGAAGATGATGAGCCCGAGCAGAACAGTGCAAGAAGAGAAGAAGTACACGAGGTGGAGGCAACAGAGGAGCAGCCCCTCGTCATTTGCAATCCACAGCAGACAGTGCCGGATTGGCTCACGGAGAGAATGAGAAGAGAGCCTGAGGATGATACAGATCCAGCTGTCGAGATGGAGGAGTTCCTCAGAAGAATTAGTGTGCCGCCAGAAAAAAAGAGAGCCAGAAAATTCTCAAAGATTTCGACTGACGAGTCAGGCTTCTGCACACTCCAAGTTGCTGTCCCAAGGGAGGAGTATGATCGAGCCGAGGAGAGGCCCAAAAACTATGTGATCACCACCGTAGTGTTGGGTCGTCCTACGGGAGCCCAAATTGTCGAGGAGTTCGATAGCTCCTATCAGGCGCTGAAAGACCAATCGCTTAGAACAGAAGGGAAGTATAAGAAATTGAAGAAAGAGCACGAAACCTTGATTGGATATGTGCAAAGTCTAGCGTGTCCAGGTGAACAGGCAGACCCAGTAGTAGAACTCCCACCCGAGCTTCCGAGGGAGTCAGTTATTGGCTTGGAGGACTTAAAGAAGATGGAGACGGAGGCAGACAAGTGGGTCAGCCATGTTCGGGCTGATACAAAGAAATTTATGGAGGACCTCGCCGATGCTTATCAGTAGGCCTCAAATATTTTGGTGCGCATGGATATGGTAGATCAAGCCTGGGGCGATACCCGCATCTATCAGACGAAGACTGTTCTTCGTTTAGGGGCTTTGATGCATATACCTCTACAAACTTTGGTGGATGGAGGTGTGATTCAGGATGGTGACAGGTATGATTTCACCAGTTGGTACTCCTCGGTGGTCACAGGCCGTGGGTTTCACGATGCAGCAAGGGCAGATTCGGCCAGAACCAGGAAGGCAATGGGTAACATCGTGGAGGGAGTGCTTAATACACTGGAGGCCATATTTGCTAGGAGGCTGGCTCCAGAGAAATAACTGTTGATAGCTTGAGAGGCAGACTGGCTCCATTCTTCTCATCTGCGAGGTCGCTTGTCCAGGATGACTTTGAGAAAGTCTCCATTTTCTCCAGCATAATCCAAAATACCCAGGACGCCTTGGCGGCATGGAGGAAGTCTTACACTCGGCATGGACAAACGGTAGCGGTCTTGGAATTTTAGCTCAACCATATTCCACGAATTTCAGTTTAGGAGGTTGAGGCGGTGTTGGCCCGGTTGATCGAGTTTGCATTTCGAGAACGGGACAGTGGGAACGCTCTGCTTGATGGGGATCTTCTAGAAGAAGATAGTGGGCATTAATTGCTCATAGTGGGGAGTGAAGAATCTTTTGTTCATTTATTACCCCACTCCCGTCAGTGGCGGTTTTTAGGGTAGAAACCCTAATCAGGGCATAGGTGGCTCGATTTGAGCCCTTTATTGTAATTGAATCCGAACCGTCCATTGAAATGGGCTAACTATAAAAGGGCCATCCCCCCTCATTTGTAAAGAATTAGAACTAGAATTGAATCAGAGATAGAGTTGAGCTAGAGAATAGAAGGCATATAGCGTTTAGCTTAGAGGTTAGCTTAGATTGAGGAGGAAAGGAAGTTTTCCCATTGAGGACTTTGTAAGAAGTTGTTGTGAACACTCTCATAATATAAAGATTTATCATTGTTTGGTTGTTCTATCTTCTATTGTGAGTAGCTAGCAAGGCTTGTTCGTCTTTCCAATTCAAATGGATAGAGTAGAGTAGACTTTTATTTATGCAAGTAGTTGTTAATTATGGAGTGTGGCGTTGCGATTTGAGGACACCTACTTTCATCCATACCACTAGCGGGCTTACTGATGGTAAGTTCGCCTTGCGTGGTCAACTAGAGTATTGGCACTTAACTTTGATTGTGGCTCATATGTTTGTATGCATCGTGGTGATGGTATGTACATGTTGTGTCATAATTTGAACACCTTTCTCATCCTTGGAAGATTGCACCAACTTTGTCAGAGTTGTCCGAAAGGAGACGAAGCAAAGTCTGGTTTCAAGATTGTTTAAGTCGATCCTCGTCCTCCACCCTTTAGAAGTAGATTTGTAGAATCCCTATCCCTATCCCTTTAAATTAAGTATTTCCTGGTTAATTTAGGAGTCAGAGCAATATTGTCAAATCATTCATGTCTTAACTGCTTCACAAAATCGAACAACTACGTAAGTCCCCTTGAATACCCAGCATATTCACATTAGCCAACTGAGTCTATTCGCGTTAAAGGAACCTTGGAGTTGAACGCATGAACTTTCACGCAATCTTAGCATGCGGGATATTTTGATCAAGAGAGAATAGAATGACCGTTGGGCATTTTTATTCTGTGTTGATGTCGTCATAAAAAGCACATCAACATGACACCTAGGAAGTTTGTTTCCATTTTTGGTCCAGCTCCGTGACGCATCTGTCAGCAAGTGAATCTAAGTTGCTGTGTTGCCGCCATCAGTGGTCGAATTTGAGGTTTCAGACTTGATCAAAGATTGTTCAGAAAGGACAAGAGCACCCTTGGAGGCCAGGGGTGCCCAAGGTTTTGAAACCTTTAATGAAATCTGTTTGATGATTTCGGATGTTCGTCTCGTTCGTGTCAGCTCCAGCTTTCCGTTGCTTGTCTCAGCCGGGTCAGAAGATGTCTTGGCAATCCGCAGCTGGAAGTTGAGTAATTTTTGCCAGTTGCAGTAATGGATGACGTTGGTTGGGAAAAGCGCCCCTGGAGGCTAGGGGCGCCCATGATTTAGGAAGGTTAAAAGATGTTTTTATACAAAGTGTTCATCAGGAGCCTTTACTCAGAATTCAGCCTGCTCCGCAGTGAGCCAGTCAGCATGTTCTGAAGTTTTGTCAAATGCCGGGAAACGTCAAGTGAAATATAGTCAAGTTATCAGTGAAAATGATGGAAATGCCTGAAAATATTCTAACACTGAGGTCAAAAGCGCCCTTGGCCCATCTTTTTGAAGCCTCAGATTTGTGAATTTTGGATTATCACCTCAAGGAATCTTCTTGTTAGATTTGGTCCTGCTCTTCGATGGAACTGTCAGCCAGTTGATCTGACGTGACAGTCTATCAGAATCAGTGATTGAACGTGAGCTTCATTTGAGGTTTCTGGATTCAAATTTTCAGAAAAATGTCTAAGTATGGAAGGACGCCTAAAGTCAAAGGTTGACTTTTCAAAATTCAAAAAATAGAAGTGTGCATGGGAGGAGTTTTCAATTTACTAAATTTGGATGTTCAGTTAAACTCTTTTTCAGGTTGACTTCTATTGAACCTATTTTTAGTCATAACTGGCTAAACTTAGTTTGCATGCACTAGTTAACTGAATCTTCAAGGTGGCGCCCTAACTTGGGTTGGTTCTACATCCAGTTAACTGAGTTTGAAGCCAAATATAGGCCATGCGTGAGTTTTGAAGCACCAGTTGTACTTCGAGCGCCATTTCCAATGCTTAACATGCATTTCACATGCCTTAGAAGATATTTTTCTATATATTTTGCTAATGGCATCCATTATTCTTCATCAGAGTTGACAAGAAACATCTTTTCTTGAGCATAGAATTGATCTGCAGGTGCTATAGGTGTCAGATTTCAGTATTCTTCGTGGCTACAGATTCAGATTGTTCGAGGGAAGATTATTTCAGATTTCGTTTTTCATTTGCATGCAGGTGTTATCAGTTCTACTTCAAGCATAGGCGAATTTTTTACAGAAGAAGAGAGAAAACAAAAAAAATAAAAATAAAACTTCTATTCTTCTATCTTATTTTCTTCTATTCTCGTCTTAGGTTTTCTTTGCATGTCAAAGAAAAGCATCATCTGGGTTCGAGTATTTCAGCATCAACAACAATACCCATGTCTTAGATTATTTTGCGAAAATTGCCCCGCTGCCTCTTTTCTAGAACACTGTGTTTTTTTCCAGAATTCTCTTTGCATGTGGGCCTAAATCACATTTTTTCGCAAATCTGTTGATCTGGGTGGTTTTAGGATTCATTTCTACACAAAACCCATGTTCCAGATTTTTGCGGGAAAAATTGCCCCCAGTACCCCTAACTACCAGTTCAAATCTTAACCAAAAACCTTTTGCATGCAAGCCTGAATCCCATTTTTTCGCAATTCTAATATTCTGGGTTGTATTAGAGTTTGATTCTACACAAAACCCATATCTTAGAATTTGTCCAAAAAAATTCACTTCCCCTTGCTATTTTTAGCCTATCCTCGAGCTTTTTCAGTTTTTCCAAAGTTGTCCAAACATACCCGACTTTACCGTCAAAAGTCTAGTTTTTCAGAATGCAATATAATCCCATAGATTATAAGGCCAAACAAGTCTTTCTTCATAACTTTATGAAAACTACCGATATCGACTTAAGTCATGTTTTCCCATCGTCAATCTGAATTCATTGGAGGGTATTAGCAGTACTACAATTAAAAATCTTGAACGTTCAGGTATATTTGCAGCAGCATCCATTCCTATCTCAGTCTTTGATCTCGAGTTCGTACTTGCTTGTGTCAAGCATTATGACTCGTCTACCAGACAAATTAGATCGACAGATGGAAGGATTATTTGTAGCCTTAAGCCGAGGGATGTAGAAAAATGTTTTTCCATTCCTCCACGTTTAGATCATTTCGCTGTATCCATTTCAGATTGTGACAGAATATGGGAGGAGGACAAGGATAGATCACAGAAGAAAGTAGCTCAACGGTGGTTGAAAATTCAGAAAACCAACATGCCAAGGAAGATTGCACGTGGGGATTTCAAGGACGAGATTGCTATTTTGATAACTTTCCTTAACCGGTTAGCAGGTTCTGAAGACGCAAGCGTTTTCCGAACATGGATGTTCTACCTCATCTCACGAGTTATTGATAAGAAAGAAACATTTGACTGGGCCATGTTTATCAGCGAGTGTCTTCACCAGCAGATTACAGAGTTCCTAAAGATTCACGAATTCCATATGGTAACTTTTTTGGTTTACTTAGTTGCATTTCAAGGCAGCTTTAAATTATTAAAGACCGATGGAGTTCTGGGTGTTCAGCGAGTGCACGAATACTACCCTCAGTTGGAGTTTTCGAAAGCTGAACAGGACTTTACAGCAGTGAATGATCACTTTCTTATGAGGACAGTCAGAAATTTGGATAATGAGATGCATGTTAGGATTTCTACAGAGGCACAATCAGCAATGGAGAGTTGGGCAGATTGGTTTATCCAATTTCCTACTTTCACATATATTCGTGTATATGGATATACAGGAGAGCCTCTGATGCTACCGAGGTACCCATCGGATAAGGTTCTTTTCATGGAGTTCATGAGACAGGCACATGAGGTTCACACTTTTCTTCGCAATCGACATAAGCCAACTTTCACCTTTCCGTTTGAGTTAGGTATTTACAAATGCAAAACAGCTGCTGATTGCAAGTTAATGGCACACGAGTTAGAGAAACTTCAGCTTGGGTGTTTTCCTCAGAAGCATGCCTATGATCCGTTGGGTCATTATTCAGGAAGGTTGGAGCGAAATGTTTCACATTCAGCAGTGCTTGAGGACTTTTGGGTCAATTGTGAGGATGAATTTGAGGTGGGTCGTCATCATTATTGTAGGCTTACTGTTCCACAGATTGCTGATTTCTTGTCAGAGGATGTGGAAGGTTTGTCTGATGATGATGGTGAGATACTTCTTCATTCATTCATTAGAGACCAAGTTGTTCGCCAGCCACTTCGCCAACCTGATTGGTATGTCTCATTGAACACTTCAGTGAAAGACTTATCCAGGTCTGTGATCAAAACCACCATGTACTTCCTTGAGAGCAAGCAGAAGCGAAGGGTGATCCCAGTTACAGAGCCGCCAACAGTGGTAGTTTCTTCTTTACCTTCTACTTCTAGGGCTAAACCTCGAGTCAAGGTTACTATGAGGCCGCCTGAAGGGGTTAAGATGGAGGTTAATTCGAAAGGAAAAAGCATCACCCAAAGGAAACAGGTTGAGAAGGAGCCAACACTTTCAGTTGTAGAGACAGTACCTCAAGAGCAAGCATTTCCAGTTACAGAGACAGTACTTCTAGAGCCAGTTATTTCATCAGAACCAGTTATTCAGACTGAGGCCGGTTTGTCATCTCCAGGTTCACCTTTTTCACCACACTCGTCTCCCATAGATATTGATTCAGAGCTTGAGACTCCTATACATGAGACCTTCATACCAGTGGATCTGCTAGCGGCTGATACAGTAGAAACGGCTCCACCTCGAGAAGACAGTATTCCTTATTCATCTTGGCTCGAGAAGTCATTGGAGAGGGAGAGGCGTATGCCTTCATATAATCTTGATTTATTTGAGTTCGGTGAACCCTATCAGAACAGGTTGAATAAGAGGGCCAGAAAGCAGATTAACATTGAGAAGAATCTTGAGGCAGAGATCGTCATAGAGGTTGCTACTCCTCCAGAAGGCAAATACTTGGATGAAGTTGATGTTGGTGATTTTACCTTCGTCAAAACTAATCTAGGTAAGAATACTCGACACGCCGACGTGAATTTATTCAGAGTCGTCGCGAGTAATCTAGAGGAACGCGTCATGAAGGATGGTGAGGATAAGGCAGTTCTCAAGGCTGAGATCAGGCAACTTCGTCGATACATCTTGGGTTTGCTTCATGGCAACGAGGGGCAAGCACCTTTACTCCCACAACTTCGAGAGACCGCCGCAGAACAACAGAGGATTCAACACTTGGTTAATCGAGGAAAGCTACTGGATACCTGGATTGAAGACTTTATTGTTGCTGGTTGACACCTCCTCACAGAGCTATATTAGTTGAGGGTTGATGCACATAGTCTTCGCCAGAGAATTCAGGAGGTCGAGATTTGCATAGCCGAGCGTAAGCCGAAGGACCTGATTCTGATATCACAGCTTGTAGGAATCTATGACGCCATTGAAGCAGATGGAGATCAAAAGAAGGTCTTCACTTGGAGAGAGTTGTATCTTTGCAGGGTGGAGACATATGATAAGATTTCTGCTAAGATGACCATGATTCAGGAAAAGGTTGTTGCAGCTCTTTGTTTCATCAGCGAGTACATCACTTAGATCCCATGTCATTATCGGCATGAGGATGGTACATACGCCGAGTTAGAGGCAGTTCAAGCTGAGTTCAAAGAGTTAGTTCGTGATAACCTATGTGGAGAGCCAGAGGCGTCCAAGATGGAGGAGTTTACAATGCTGACTATCAGTTTCAGAAAGGTGACCACAGAGGTTAGAGATAGTCAGAGGGAGATCCGAGATGGAGACAAAGAGTTAGACAAGCAGTTAATCATCGTGGACAGCGTCAGAGTGCCAGATGATGATACTATTGATAAATTCTTGGAGGAGATGATAAACTTAGAGTAGACTTTCAGTTAGACCATGCGGTTGCTTATAATGATGAGTCGTTAGAAGTAGTTAACTCGAGGCTTCTTTCCGAGTTAACTTGCTGTTATACATTGCATGCATGTCTTTCTTGGAAACATCTACATATACTTGGAGATTAGATTAGATTTTTCAGTTGACTGATGATAGCATTCCAGTTGACTTGCTTTCAATAAGGACGTGCATGTTGCACTTTGTCCATTTAGATTAGATATTTTAGTTAACTGATGATAGTTTCCCAGTTAACTATATAGTTTCATTCAATTAGGGTTTAGGAATAAGATCTTGCATGCATTGCAAGATTGTAGTTGACTCAAGGTGATTTTAGGGTTGCCTACACCTTGAAGTCTATAAATAAGAGCATTCAGCTCATTTGTATTTTAACTTTTGCTTGATAGCATACATGCTGCACCTACCTTGCCTATAGTATTGCTATTATTGTATCTGTTCAAGATACTTTTACAGGAGATTAATATATGCTGTGCCTACCTTGCCTGTAATATTGTCTTTGTTGGATCTGTTCTAGAGTATTTGTTTTGATAATGAATTGTTATGCCACTCGGGTTCCATGCAATTATTATGATGAATGCTTGCCTTAGTTAGATATAGTGGCTAGTTCGATTATAAATTGTACGCATGTCTCGCCTATGCAATTTGCTGTCCTAGTTGGCTATCTTTTGTGTTTTGTTATCAATAGGCCTATTCGAATTAAGCAAATAGTTGTGCCCACCTTGCCCTCATGTTGAGAATTTGTACTTAAAGCCTATCGTATGATGTGTGTCATAATAAGCTTATTCAGCCGAGCAGATAGTTGTGCCCACCTTGCCTTCATGTTGCAAATCTGTACCCAGCTTATCGTATAAAAACCATTCCCGCTCCATTTCCTCATGCTCTGTTTTCGTGAGTAAACTGGATAGATTTTAAAGAAGTTAGCTTAGTTGTAGTTACATGATCTGCGAAACCAGAAAATACTTAGCTGCAACATTCTAGGTTTTCTTAACCTTGTGCCTCTACCAGCTGAGAACAAAAAGATAGGACATTAGTTTAGTTTTCTATTTCATGCATTCCAGCACAACGAGGGAGCTTCCCCTCCTAATTTGAAGAGCACTCATTGCGTAGTGTGCATAGCTGTACGTACAAACTCACACTCCAGAGGTGTTAGTTCTTACGCCAACAATCTGGACAGCTAGGATTGGGAGGTTACAAATCAGCAAAACAAGGGTTTTTTGTATATTTGAGTCACCAAATATTGCATGAATTTGAATATGTAGGGTCTCATCAAGGAATACCTTTTCAGATTGTAGACACTCCAAAATTGTTGTCCAAATAGCCAAAGATCAAGGAGACAGGATTAAGGCACATCAATTTGCAGGCTTTGGAATTGGATGAGAAGATAAAAAGGGGAATGAATTTGCAAAAAGACCAAAAAAATGGTCTTATTGAAGTAGCTTCTTTCCCAATCTTTATTCAAAGCCAAGGATTTGTCCTTGCCTGGACAAAGCACTATGACCCTGAACAAAGGAAAGTCCATTTGGTAAGTGATCAAATCCTCTGTAAACTTGATCCTGATTCAACGGAAAATACTTCCAATATGCCACATTATGAAGAGACACCAAAAATTGATTTAAAATATACAAAAAAGTATGTAATAAAAACCTTGGCAAGTGTCAAAAACATGTTAATAAAGTTATAAACATTAGTTGAAGGAAAATAAGAAAAACCTCCCAAAATCACTGAGAATAAATGATTTTAAAGAACTTTCAGTCATGATTACTTTGTTTAATCAGGTGGCAGGAACAAGAACATGAGTTCTATATTTTAGGGGAAAATTCAATTTTATTGGGGCACTTTTATCAGTGAATACATGCATAACTTCCTTTTTGATCTATTCTATGGAAAAGGTTGAAACTTTCTTTGGATTGTCAAGGACAAGATCATTGAATGCTACTCAGATTTATACACTTGTTGCAGATGGAGTATAGTGAGTCTTTGAAACACTATTGTAGGGCTAATGATTCTTCATCATGCATTCTGCATGGAGGATGAATGAGCAGTCCAAACAAACAGGTTTCAATATTCTTTTTATGGCTATTGTTTCTTTTGCAATAAATTTGGCCATAAGGCAATAGATTGTAGAGCTTGTGCAAGGAGAGACTTGGGTTTTCTAAAGAGGAACTATTATCCATTTGCCCCTCTAATGGATTACAATATCATATACTACAAGTGCAACAATTTTGGCCATACAACAAGTTCTTGTAGAAGTGAGTTTTCTGAACCTCCAAACCAAAACAAGGAGGATGTTCCTGACAAACCAAAAGAGGAATCTACACAAATTTGGAAAAAGGAGCTTGATATGAAAGCGTAGAGAAGGGGGATTCGCTACTCATGAGTCTCTTTATTCTCAAGAGATTCCCAAGGGGCGAATTGCCATAAACTACTTCAAGGAACAAAGCGAGAGTTTCAGAATCAGAAAGAGTAGGTCACAGAGGTTTTCTGGACAAACAAACGGCTTCTCGGCCTGTTGTGACCTTTTCACACATCGTCCCATCCAGATGGGGACCCCCAATTTTCGCTCCATTCTGGTCTTTTGGGTTTTGGTCTTTTGGCTTTTGTTTTGTCTCTCTCTCTCTCTCTGTGATCTTTTTGTCCTTTCGGGGATGTCTTTGTATTTGACCTAATTTGAAATTTTGGCTAAGTCTAAAGTGAATCTGTGAAGTTAGGGTTTTGTTCTTCAGGTTGGATTGAAGTTAAATTGAGTTGACTAATCGCCGACTAAGCTTGGCATTGCAATCAGAGAGTTCGTGGTAGGATCCCACTGAAATCTTATTGAAATTTGACAACTTACTATTTTTAGTAAGTGCTCAACACGAGGTCTTTTCCTCAGGATTTCGGGATTTTGGCTACTTCAGCACATCCGGGCAACTTCAGGGTGCCTACACATGAAATTTGAACAGATTCAGACAACTGGCTATTTTTAGCAGTTCAGCCTTCAGAGGCTATTTTCGGGGTTTAAACGAACTATTCTCCAAAACATGATTGGAGAATGGATCTGGGTTTTTCAAGACCTTCGCGATGGTGTGACATGCAAACCGAATTGGTGACTTTCAACGGTTCAGCCTTTAGAGGCTATTTTTAGGGTTTGCATGCAAAGTTTTTCAATGCATGTCCGGATATTCCATGTGGGTTTTGCGAGAGCTTCGCAGTGATATGACATGCAAATGGAATGAGTCAGTTTTAAGGGACTTACTATTTTTAGCCAGTGTCGGAAAGTTGACCAGTTTTCTAGGTTTTTCTGGGTTTTTTGAGATCACACGGGCACTGTGACATGCAAACTCATTCGACATCAGATTGGTCACCTTTTAGGCATTTACTATTTTTAGTAGGTTCGCTCCGGCAGCAACCCGACACTTCAGTTCAACAAGCAGAGCAGTATGTAGTAGAAATCAAGTCAAACAGAGACCATTCGAGGCACATGCAGGTCAGATTAGGGTTTCCAGCTTCGACGCCTAAAAAGAGGGTTAAAAAGCCAAAATTTTGAAAAACGAAGATATCCCACTGCGATCAGCATCCTTCAGGCAATCTACTGGTGAAATTTGGGCATAATCCGGACACTTACTATTTATAGTAAGTCCCCTCTAGAACACGGCTATAAATAGCAGGTTAGAGCAAGGGACAGGTGAAAACAGGTTCATCAAACTACAAGGACCACGTGGTGAAAATTTCAAGTCAAACGGAGCTGTGGAAGTTGGAAAATCAAGGGGTTTACTAAAAATAGCAGGCAGGCTAAAGATAGCAGGTAAGCGTGGGCGACAGGTATGAGAAGGCCAATCAGGCCACGGAGATCACATCCACCAGCTTCCAGTTCAAAATAGCTAAAATTCCACGAAAAGCCACAAGCCTTCGAAACTTACTAAAAATAGGATATGAGGGCAAGGGCAGGCAAAGACTTGGAAAATCCTCTGGAAAATAGAAGCTTTACCTTCAAAATGCGCCCAAAGGGTCATGGAGTTAAGAAATTCTCTAAGTGTGGAAAGTAAAAGCTTGGCATGTCAAATGCGCCCAAGGATGAAGTGCCTTCAAAATTCTACTAAGGCATGAAATGCAAGTAAGACCACCTCTAAAATGCGCCCTCAAGGCATAGAGGAAGACTTGAAAAAGTTTCTAAGACAAAAAGTTCCTTCACCCTATGAGAAATGCGCCCTCAAGGTGAAACTTTTCCTCACCACATGCCAAATGTGCCCATGAGTTCCCTCTTCACATGCTAAATGCGCCCTCATATGGAAGTAGCATGTGCCATATGCGCCCAAGGTTGAAGATGGAGGTTGACATGGAGAAATGCGCCCAAGGCACAAACAAATTCCTCCTCTACCTCTCAAATGCGCCATGTCTTGAGCAAGGGTGTTTAAAATTTTCTAAGGCAAAAATGAAAGTAGCACCTCTAAAATGCACCCAAGGCATAAGCAACTTCCTCCTCCCTATAGCAAATGCGCCCAAAAGTTTCTCCACCCAATGCTATTTGCGCCCAAGGAAGGAAGTGTTTAAAAAGTTTCTAAGGCGTGGATTTTTCCCTCACACACCCTCAAATGCGCCCAAGAATGGAAGTAGCATGAGTGATATGTGCCCAAGGGTGAGGATGGAAGTTGACGTGGGAAAATGCACCTTCAAGCAAGGGAGAGTTCCTCCAGCACATGCCGTGTGCGCCCATTCCTTTAGCAAATGTGAAATGCGCCCACAAGTGGAGAAGGTAGAGGGAGATGAAAGGTCACCAAGGCGTGGGAAATTCCTACACACCACATGAAATGCGCCCAAGGGAGTTGGGACTTGAAGGAAAAAAATTGCTAAATGTGAGGACAAGTTCCCAAGGCGTGGAAAGGCTAGGAGGTGAAAATGGAAGTGGATATATGAAATGCGCCCCTCATGGGTAAGTTCATAAAATTTAATTTTTCTTCTAAGGCATTTTCAAGGTGAAAATGCGCCTAAAGGAGATGATGATGTTGAAATTTCTAAAAGCAAGGTGGTATGTGTCCCGAAGCAGGAAGATAAATTCTTTAGGAAAACAAGAAAAACGCCAAGGCATGAAAAATGAAGGTTGCAGGCGTGAAGAATGTCCAGAACTAAAAATGAAATGAACCTTAGTAATTTTTATTATTTTTCAAAAATAATAAAAATTAAACTTACCCCTTCGTCTGGATACGCATGAAAACGATGAGTTCCGAGGGGAAATTTCTTTTGGGTATTGGATATTTCCCACTGGGAGATGATTTGAATTTGTTCCACACCTTGCATGCGTTGTTTTGATAGATATTTTAGCTTGGCGCCTGTTGATGAATTTCCTAGGCGAAATAAAAAAAAATTCTCTAAGGCAAATGCGAGAAATGTTTCTACAAAAATGCCTTGGCTTGTGATGTCAAAGTGAGGGCCTGGATTACAGTGGGTGAAATTCATAAAGTAGATAAGATTGTCTAAAGAAAGGGAAAATAAAGAAACAAGGGGTCAAATACATTCACCGGGAAGAAATTTGTCTAAGGCATGGAGGAATTTGAAGGTGAAATGAAGCTCGAACATCAAGCGTTCAAATGCATCCTCAGCATGAAATGTTTTCTAAGGCACAAACTCCTAACACAAGGTGGTGGATACGCCCATGATCAAAGTTTGCTAGAGGAAATGATGAGTTCTATCAGATGTAGGGATTGATCAATCAGAACATGGAAATCAAGCAAGAAAAGTGAATTTATATCATAAGTGTTCTGATGCTCTTCTTTTGTTTTGCAGGAAGAAGATGTTGGAGGAAATGGCTAAGTGTCGCAACAGAGTAAAGATGAAGAAAGTTGGTGAAAAAGTTCCCAAGGAAAAGCAAAATGGCAATGAGGATTTGGCCAAGGCATTAAGGACGTGATGCGAAAGGAGGCTAAATGCGCCCAAGGAATTGGGATGAAGAAATGTGAAAGCTACAAATGCATCAAGGAATTGAAATGACAGGAGGGATGAATGCGAACGACTGAGCGGACGAACTCTGGAGACAATCTTAGAAACTCTTTTACCCTCCTCCTAGCACAACAAAATTGGCAGGTAGAGCAGTGGGAACGCGTTTGCGGACGAGAATCTTCTAGAAGAAGATAATGGGCATTAATTGCTTGTAGTGGTTCTTGCAGAGGAGTGGAAAATATTTTGTGCATTCATTGCCCCACTCTTCTCTATGGCGGTTTTTAGGGCAAAAACCCTAATTAGGGCATATGTGGCTCAATCTGAGCCCTGTATTGTAATTCAATCTAAGCCGTCCGTTGGACTGGGCCAACTATAAAAGGGGCGTCCCCCCTCATTTGTAACTAAGTAGATATTAGATTGAGAGTAGAGAAGATAGAAGTTAGAATAGATAGAGAGATAGCTTAGTTTGGAAAGGAAAGAAAACTTTCCCTTTGAAAGTTTTGTAAACGGTTGTTGTGAACACTTTTCATAATATAAAGAGTTTCATTGCTTGGTGATTTCTTCTTTTGTTATGAGTAGCTAGCAAGGCCCTTTCATCTTTCTGATTCAAGTAGATAGAGTAGAGTAGACTTTATTTTATGCAAGTAGTTGTTAATTGTGGAGTGTGGTGTTTTGGTTTGAGCATATCTTTTTTCATCCATACCACTAGCGGGCTTGCTGATGGTAAGTCTGCCTTGCGTGGTCAACTGGAATATCAGTACTTAACTTCGGTTGTGATTCGTATGTTCACTTGCATCGTTGTGATGGGGTGTGTATGCTGAATCATAATTTGAACATCCTACTCATCCTTTGAAGATTGCACCAATTTTGTCAGAGTTGTCTGAAGGGAGACGAAGCGAAGTCTGGTTTGAAGATTGTTTAAGTCGATCCTTGCCCTCCACCCAGGAGTAGATGGTAGTATCTCTAATCCTTATATCCATTTACATTCAGCATTATCCGGTTAGTTTAAGAACTCGAGCATCATCGACCAATCTCCCGAAATTTGAAGATCCGTTCTTCTGAATGAGCAACTCACGTAAGTCCCCTTGGAATACCTAGCATATTCACATCAACCAACTGAGTCTATTCACAATAAAAGGAACCTTGGAGTTGAACGCATGAACTTTCACGCAATCTTAGCATGCGGAATACTTTGATCAAGAGGGAATAGAGTGACCGTTGGACATTTTATTCTATGTTGGTGTTGTCCTAAAAAAAACGTCAACAGAATTGGCGCTAGAAGGAGGGCGACTTCAGATTGTTCATATTCAGAAAGGGAGAAATTCAACTGGATTGAGCCAGTATAAAGTTTGAAATGCCAAATCAGAGATGTGTTAGATCTCTCTTATATCAAAAAATCCAAAAAAAGTGAAAAGTTTGAAAAATATAAAAATCAGAGATTCATCAATGGATGGATATCGACCACAATTTTGTCTTGACCATGGAGGTGTTCAAGTTGATCTTGCCTTGCTACATCGAGTTTTGAACGTGCAGTTGTCTCCAGGAAGTTTATTTGACTTTGCAGCAAGTGATAGATGCAGAATTCACGGTACCACTTGGCACAATGAATTAAATTGTATGACTTTCTTGTCAAGGGTGCATCAGGCTTTGCATCAAGAAATTTTCTTTCGAGATATTTTCAAACCAGTGGTGCCAGAGGGTCCAAGCCTCAACGAATTGTTCGAGAAATACAAAGAAAGAAGCGAGAAGCAATTGAGCATTGAAAAAGTGCCTGTGGAATGCATCCTGTTGACTGGCTGGTGTAGAATTCACAATGAAGGGCATTTAGAATCCACTTGTCAATTATGCAAGGAGGCCATCAGTCAAGTGCAACATCAGTTAGGATATTTGGAACATCCAAGTATATCTAATGTGGAATTTTCAGAGGAGTGCAAAGAGGCACACATTCCGCCAGCATACCTTGCACTAGAGGAGGAATGCCTAGAAGACAAAACGTGGAAGGAGAATAACACCACATCATGTGACGATCAAGGGAGTGAGTTTCAAGAAGATAGCATGAGTGAGCCAAAAGAAGTTGCAATTGAAAGTGAAGTTCCAAACATTGCGCCAAAGGAAGAAGGCATTGAAATGAAGGAAACAATAGAAGACGTTCAAGGGAATGAAGAAATTGTGGGCAATGATCAAGGTTCGGAAGATTGTCACGAAGACCTATCACTTGATGCTTCATCAATCCAAGAAAAGGAGGAAATCCTTGTTGAGCATTCATCCACGCCAAAAAGAGAGGAGCTGCAAGTAGTTATAGGAAATTAAATCTCAAGTACTCTTGGGGAAAATGATCAGAAGGATGGGAAAAACGACGATCAAGTTGTGACATCAAAAGAAGCGTATGAAGAACAATCATCATATTTTGAATATCCCGCCTCCCGCCCGCAAACAGAACAATTCGAAGGGGCGCTACCCTTTATATTTGAGAACCAACTTATTCAGGAATCCTTAATTAAGGACATGCTTACAGATGTGCACAAGGATGCTTGGTGTATTCAACATGAGGATACAAAAGAGTTGTTCCAAGGTTTCAAGGATAAGTCAGAATTCCATGAGCATGATGTTGGTGAAAATGAAGTATTATATCACCAACTGGCGCCCGACGTTTTAGGAGGTCAAATGATGGAATTAGGGTTTGTGCTCCTAGGCAATGTTGTTCAGGTTCTTCTCAGCTCCGCAGTGAGCCCAACAATGCAGTCATCAGATCACTCAGTCACCCGGAATTCGAGATCGAATAGAGGAGTCTCAACCAAGAAGCTGAAAGCGAATCATGAGAACATCAGAAAAATGTCTAAGTCTAGAGAACTTGGGCGCCCTTGGAGGAGATAGACGCCTGAGCTTTTGAGGTATCAGATGAATGAATTTGCAGACGAGGCCTCGAACGTAACTTCATTAGATTTGATCAAGCTTTCCAAGGAAACCATTAGCACGCTCGTTGGAGGTTGCAGGCATCATATCTCAAAGGCTGAACAGAGGGAAAAACGTGAGTAAAAAGGCAGAAGTCAAAAGCAAGGATGAAAATCTCAGAATGAAATATAACTCTGGAGAAGTTAGGCACCCCAGCTAGCCAGGAGCACCCAAACTTTTGACCCCCAGGATGTAGCTTTCAGGAGACATCACTCCTAGGTGACCCCCTTCAGAATATCCTCAGCTATCCAGTGAATCTGATAGCTAGTTGATCTGATCAGTTTAGCTCCTGAAATCATGAATTCATCAGAAGATTGGAAGACAAGAACATGAAAATCATAAAAATGGCTAACACTGGTGAAGATGGGAGCCCCTGGAGGAGATAGGCGCCCAAGATTTTGAAGGTTCAAATGAAGTTTTATCAAAAGTTGCCTCCAAACAAACTTCATCAGATTCGCTTAGGTTTCGCAATGAGATCATCAGCCAGCTCATGAGATCAATCCGGAGGCCAGAAATCAAGATCAAACTTGGGTTGAAAATCAAGAGAAAAGTTGAAATTTTGAAAAAATGACCAACTCCGAGGAAGATAGGCGCCTCTAGTCAAGAAGGGCGCCCATGAAGTCATGCCTTAGTCAAAATTTTTGAAATTTCAAAATTTCAAGAAGATGAAAAACGTCCAAGTTCAATGCACAAGCTTAGACTAGAGTTTGAAGAGTTTAAAGCAAAAGAAAGCTGGATTTCTCAAGGCTAAACTTATTTAAGGCACCTTTGTCTTTCATTTTTCATATTTTTCTTGCAAGTGGCGTCCAAGGAGAAGAAGAGCAAAACATAAATTTTTCTTCAACATAGGATTCAAGAGCCAAAAACTCAGTGCTTTTTCACAGTTCATGATATTTTCTAGATCAGCATTCAGAGAGGCTTCTTTTCTCATGCTTTTTTCTTCCAGAACGTCAACTTTCTGAAGGAGGAGGTCAAAATTTTTTCGTTTTCGGCAATCTGGGTCATATCAACTTTTGGTTCTGAACAATTTTGAAGAAGTTTCAAATTTCATAAAACTTGCTTTTTCTTCGCATGTCCGAGAGAACATCAAAATTTTCAAGTTTCAATCATCTAGGTCCTTCTAGAACAGTCTTCTGAACAAAACCTAGGTGCCAACTTTTTCATGCTTTTTCTGAGGAAATTAGGGTTTGTTGCTTTTTCAGTCTACACTCAAATTTTTCAAAAACGGATGATTTGGGTTTGCTTGTAACGAAACTCTGAACAAAACCCATATCTCAGAATATTTTTGAAAAAAACACATCCATTTGAAGAAGAAAATCAGCAAGCTAAAAATAGAAAGTGTGCAAAAACTTGTCTGAATATAGGCGAGTTTACAATCAATCTTCGAGTTTTGTAGTATGGAGTACATTCCCATTGAGTTCAAGACCGTATCAGCACTATATCATGACTTCATCGGCACAGCTGAGATTGACTTGCACCACATCAGGCCAGTGTTCAATTTGCGTGCTTTGAAAGACGTGGGCTATGTTGCAGTCGAACATCTTGGTCATTTTGGTTTGTTTACAGCCTTAGGCAATGTTGAGAAGGCTTTGAGGAAAAGGACAAGTATTGGGAAAAGTTGTAGAATACTCTTCTGTGGGAGAATCAAGAGAAGTGTCAGAATGCACAAAGTTGTAGAGTCGCCAAGTTATCAATTAGTGAGTCATCTTTTGGGGCAGCAATGTTTTTCAAGAATAGAACTCATAAAGAAGCTGATGATGTCAAAGATTCTCCAAGTTTGATTGCACAAGAGGAGAAGATCTTAGAAAAGCGGAATATGGCTATAGATAGTATCAACGCTTTTGATAGAGAGGCAGTTTCCCGCTTTTTGGTGGATGTGAGAGAGATTTAAAACAACAATCTTCTAGAAGCTTTCTCCAAGCTTTCTTTCCATTCTTATCTCACGCTTTCTTTCTATTCTTCTCTCAATTCTTATCCATTCTTTGAAGAAGAAGGAAATCAAAATGTAATAGTTGGCTCTTTCCTTGTTTTTAGGTTTTCATAGGTTGTTAGATGCTTATCTTGTTTTAGGTTTAGAAATAAGCTTGCATGTTGGCAAGTCTTAGTTGTAAAAGAAAGGAGATTTTAGGGTTCCCTACTCCTCTGCTTGTGTATAAATAAGGGCAGCCTTTGCCCATTTATTTTTAACTATGCTAGTGATAACAAGATGTTGAGCCTCTTAGTGCCTTCTCATTGTTATTCAGTATTGTTCAGAACTTGGATTGTGATAGTGAAATTGTTGAGCTTATTTTGGCCTTCAAGATTGCTATTCAGTTTCTATTCAATTTTGTGCTAAGTGTTAATCTGGTTTTGATCGCATGTTGCATGTATTTTGCTACAACTTGCTGTCCCAGAAGTGTAATCTCTTGTGCCCAAAGTTTGTGAAAATAAAGTCTTGTGCTTGCTTTGCTGCCCTGATATAAAGTCTTAGATTTACGTCTATTGTGTTATGCTTATATGATCTCCATTTCAGCTTGCATTGAAATTTAGTAAATGTATGCTGGAAGAAAGTTTATCTAAGTATTTGTGTCAGAGAATCAAACTTTGTTCATTTCTAACTCTCTTGCTCTACGTTTACCTGAGAAGTTAGAAACGTCATTAGCGTAAGTTAGTTGTAGTTGATAGTTTTTATTAAAGAGAAAACCTCAGCTGCAATGTTAAGAGTTCTATAACCTTGTGTTCTCACATCTGAAATAAAAAGATAGGCAAATTAGCATTAGTTTACTTTCTTTTAGCAAACTCAGCAAAAGAGGGAGCTTCCCCTACGACTTCGAAGAGCAGTTTACTGCACATAGCCATCCGTTTCCAAACTGCATTCGAGAGGTGCGATTTGAAATGCCAACAGGATGCACGCGTCGTCAACAACAATGATCAAATCAGTAACAATGCACAAGGAATGTGGAGTGCGAGGAGATGAAGATTTTCAATGCAAATGATGAAACTGCACCTAAAGGTGCCCCTGCTGGGAAAAGGTGCCCTTGAATTCAAAGGGTCAAAGACAGTCATCAATTTTCACCAAGGAATTCATCCTCTTCTTGTTGCTGCTGGCTTTCCAACACATCGTCAAGTGAGATCATTTGATCCAGCAGTCACCGACAAACGAAAGCAAAAACAAGGGATGTTGAAGGCACAAATCAGTGGAAAATCAGTTCATAACAAGGCAAAAGCGCCCCAGGGGCGCCCTTAAATCTAAGCCACTTGATGAAGTTTTCAACAATTGCTTTCTACAAGGCATCTACTTAGCTCTCTCTCAGCTTCATGATCAATCCAGTTGCACGTCGACAAGACCTATCACGCAATTAGAGGCAGAGATCAAGCAGAAGACACCTAAAGGTGAAAACTGAAGGAAGAATATGAAGGAATTGGCTAAGTGTTAAGGAAAAGCGCCCCTGCTGAGGAAAGGCGCCCATCTTTTTGGGCAGTCAGATGCTGTCTGCAAGCTTAGTGACCTTCAGCATGACCTTCTCCATTTTGATCAATCTCAACAACGACATCGTCGACAATAGACAAATTAGACACCTGATGACAGAGATCAAACTGGGATTATTCTTGGAGGCTTGCAACATGAAAATCATGAGTCAAAAAGCCAAAAGCACCCCGGTGGGCAAGGGGCGCCCATGCTTTTGAAGGACTTAAACCTACCTTCACGCTTCGTGAAGCTAGTCATCCTTTCTAGGATTGAGCTGGTTATCCATCCCATGTTTCAGCGAGATCATCAGACTCATCAGTGAGCAGTGATCTCAGATCAGAGTACAGAGGGTCAAAATGATAAAATTGAAGAACAGTCAAGAAATTAACTAAGTCTGAGGACAAAAGTGCCACTACTAAAGAAAGGCACCCTTGAAGCTGAGGCATCAGATTCAGTCTTTGAGCTTTGCAGCTCCTAGGCACACTTAATCAGGTTTGTCCTATCTCAACAATGAATCTATCAATAGTAGCTTAAGATCAATAGAGCAACCGGAAATGAAGATCCAATAGAGGCACTTCAGCATGAAAAAAGTGTTCAACACTCAAAAAGGACGCCTAAAAAGTCAAAGCAAGATCTAATGAGTTGAGTTAGATATTTTTAAGGCTTCTCATGTCTAAACGTCCCACAATCAGTGGAAATTAGGGTTGGGAACTCCAAATCAGGCCAATTTACTCCTCAATCATTAGTTGGCGCCCATACTTGATGCATTCAAGCATCAATCATTCTATAACCAAGCATAGGCATCCCAATTCATTATTTTCTTTGCAGGTTGAAGGCTAAGACAACAATTTGCTCTCTAAGACGTCTTTTCAAGATCTGAAAGAAGGTTTTGACTATTCTTCATAGTTTTGAGGATCAGTTGCATAGAAAGATAAATTCTCAGAGGTTGCATCCAGAGGCATCTAGAGGCATACTTTTACAAAAGGGCAACAAATAACTTCTAATCCTCCTCTTGTCTTCTTCCTCTCTTTTTTCTTAAACTTCTTGCATGTCATAGAAAATAGCAGGCTATCACAAATCTGACCAACTGGGTATGATTAACACAGTTTTTCAACAAAACCCATCTCTTGAAATTTTCCAGAAACATCAAACTTGCTGCCCCTTTTTTTAGGGATTTTTCCAAAAAAGTCACAGGTTCAAAAATCCAATGAACTGGGTTTGTTCAGCATTGAAGCATGAACAAAACCCATGTGTCAGATATTTTCGGAAAAATACTTCTCAGTAGGTGCTATTTTTAAGGGTTTTTAGAAATTGTCTGAACAAGGTCGTGTGCACAGTTGATCTTTAAGTTTTTTAGGATATAGTTCTCCCAAGTACAATACAAGACCAGTGTACCATGATTTCTTGAAAACAATAGACACAGACTTGCATCAAGTGCACCCAGAGGTCAATTTAGAAAATTTTGAAGACATGAACTAGATCACGTTACAAAACATCGAACAATCTGGATTGTTTGAGGCTGTGTCAATCCCCATCACATTTCAGAACGTGGAGTTTGTAATTGCTTGCATTAAGCATTATAACGCTGCCACACGAGAAATCCGATCAGTGGATGGGCGGGTGATTTGCAGCCTTAAACCAAAGGATGTCGAAAGGTGTTTTGCTATTCCACCATGACTGACCAATGTGGTCATATCTGTGAAAGAATATGGAAGAGCATTCGAAGTGGCAAAGGATAAGTGTCAACAAAAAATGGCAGAAAAATGGCTAAAAGTGAAAAGGCCAACTTGCCCAAGAATGTTGGGCAAGGAGAATTTTGAGACGAGTATGCAATGATGATCACTCTACTCAATTGGATCACTGGACAGGAGGATGGGAAACAATTTCAGTCTTGGATGTACTACATCATCGCTAAGATTATCAGCAAAAGAGAGCATTACGACTAGCCCACCCTCATCAGTGATACACTCCACCAGCAAATGACCAGGTTCTTAGAGGCTCACAAGTTCCACATGTGCTCCTATCTTGTAGACTTGATTGCCTTCCAAGGTTAGTTCAGAGCATTAAACACTGTGGGAACCTTAGGTGTGCATAAGGTCCACAAATATTTTCCGCGACTTGAGTTTACACAATCAGAACGACATTTCAAGCGGATAAATGATCTTTTCATTATGCACATCGTAAGGGACCTCGACCATGAAATGCATGTATTCATATCACCAGCAGCCAAGGAGGCAATGGTGGACTGGGCGGATTGGTTCATCCAATTCCCCCCCTTCACCTATATACGAGTATATGGATACAACGGTCATCCTGCCATGATGCCCCGCTACCCTTCAGATAGGGTAGTCTTCATGTCATGTCCCTGAAATTGTAATGCTAAATATGAGATATTGAAATACAAATAACAAAATCGAATAGATATCAAAATATAAATATAAGTAATTGCCATTTAAAACATCATTATTATAATTATCAAGATACAAATAATCACCATTTAAATATTAGAAATCTAAATATTATTTGTAAATATGACAACTTAAATATCATTAAAATGTAATATATAAATATATTACAATTAAATACATTACAATTTATTATTGATAACTTAAAAGAGAAACTAATATGAATAATAATAATGTTTCATAGACTAAAAAGAAAAATCTATCATAATTATTAATAACACCAATAACGCAGCGATCATAATAACTACTAACAAATAAGCAATCCTTATTAATAAGCACCGATCAACAAAGAGATGACTTTGTTTAAGGCAGCGATTCCTATCACAGCAAATAAGGGAATAAATATAATTAAATTCCAATAAGGGAAGTCATGCACTAGTAATTAAAAAGCCACGATTAAGTGAAGGTAGCAATTAGTAAAAATAAAGAGGTGTGCTCCCTTGAAGTGATGCGGTTGCCACCAAAGGACATGCCCCTTGGTCTAATCAATGATATTTAAAGGGGGAAGGATTCCAAGCAAAAGGGATATAAAGAAAGGTTAAGAAATCTGGACATAATTGTGAGTATAACAGGAGACATATGAATGAGAATATAAGGATCAGCAACTATGAGAGGTCTATTGGACTTAAAATGTTATTAACAAAAATATATTGGGAAGTCTAAATATAATTATAAATATATATATATATATTTGTGTGTGTGTGTGTGTATGTATATGGATATGTATATGTATATGTAATTATAAAATATATATCTATACATACATATATATGTATATATATTCTTGCAAGGGTAATTATTGTAAATCAAGTAGGAATAATAATGTCCATATAGATCTTTACATAGGATATATATATATACTTCTAATATGCATATTTGTAATCAGTCATTTGCCTTGTGTTATTGTGTCGATGTTCCATCATGGTAGGGAAGTAGGATCACAAGAGGGGGAATCCGTGTAACGGAGCCACCTAGATACGCCACCCGGGGGTGGGACATGATGAGCCTATGAGGTCCAAGGGGGTTTCTGCCTGATTAATCAGGTTACTGCCTTTGGGTCTAGGTTGGTCTCCACTAGATATGCCACCCCGGTATGGGACATGATGAGCCCATGAGGGCCAGGGGGGTTCTTGCCTGATTAATCAGTGTACTACCTCTGGGTCTAGTTTAAGCATGAGATCCACCATTGTAATACTACCTTCCTACCATGGTGCAACATGAGAGGGGAGATCAATTATGGGAAATGTTGGTTATGATGTTTAATAAAGGTTTACTCATACTTAATTCTAATGCTCAACGTGGAGTACTAATATCCTGATTGTTAGGATATTTGAGTGATGAATTTCTAACTTATATATAGGGACTAATCCAATTCAAAACATCCTCTAGGACTATTGCTTGGAAAATTGATAATTTAGGATAGATTTAGGCTAACTCTTAGAAGGGACATTACACTCCATGGAGTTCTTGTGGCAGTTGGCTGAAGTTCATTCTCATCTACGCCTCAAAAAGAAGACAGCTGTGAGCTTTCCTATCTAGATGGGACTCTAGAGGTGTAAAACAGCTACTGACGCCAAAATCATGTGCCAAGAGATGGTGAGACTCAATCTCAAATATCTCATTGAGAGGCGGTCGTATGATCCGAGAGGCCTTTATGCATCACACGTTGAGCAACACTCATCACACGAGTCTTCCATGGAAGACTATTGGGTCAACTGTGATGATGAGTTTGATGTACAAAGATGGAAGTACAGACGATTTAGGCTCCCACAAATTGCTGACTTCATGTCAGAAGACGTGGAGGGCCTATTTGATGATGACAGGGAGGTTATTCTCCCTACATTCTTCGTGGATCAAGTAGACTCACAATCACTTGGAAAAGTGGATTGGTATGCCAAAGAGAACACATTTATAGAGGAAAGGACAAGTAGGGTTGTAAGAAACAACCAACTCTATTTGGACAACAAGAAGACAAGGAAGGTAGTAATTCCCTGCACAAAGCCGCCACCGGTTCAATCACTACCTTCCACATCAAGGAAGAAGCCTAGACAAAAGTAGTGGAGTAACCATTCCAAATAGATGCGAATGTTAGGACACACAAGGGGAAGAGCATAGGAGTTACATGTGGAGACAGCCACAAACATAATTGAGATAGTCATGGAAACTGCTGCAGTTGAGCCAGTGATTGAGACAATCGCAGCCAAGACAGAGCCCATAATGGAAGCAGTTGCAGCAGATACAGTGCCTGTGATAGAGGCAGAACCTCCTACTTCACCACCATCGCAGCAGTCACAAGTCCCCATTGATTGGGACTCTCCACCACGAGACATCATTGCAGCATAATCTCATTCATCAGGCATTCAGGGGCTTAACATTCCTCCTTCCAGCGAGGCGAGTAAGGATTCAATCTGGCTTGAGGGTCTCCTAGGAAGGAAGAGAGAAAGGCCATCCTACTGGTTTGACTTCACAGAGTTTGATCATGTCCCCCAAGACATGCCAACGAAGAAATTGAAGAAGCAGGTTCATGTAGGAAGGAATGCAGATAATGAATTTCTGATAGAGACAACTGCCCCACTTGAGGACAAAAATATACACGAGGTAGAGGTTGAGGACTTCACATTATCAAAGGTCAACCTTGATAAGACCACTCGTCAAGTGGAGGTAGATCTTCTTGGAATTGCCTCAGTGAGTGTTCAAGAAAGAATGGCTAAGGATGGAAGAGATGAAGCAGCCTTAAAGGCTGAAAACCAATAGTTGAGGATGTACATATCTAGCTTGATGCACGATGCTCCAAACGTCTCTGTTTTTCCATGAGAGTTGCTAGACCTCCTTGCAGAGCAAAACCATCACCAGCTAATTTCATATGGAAAACACTTGAGAAATCAAGTGGAGGAATTTGTTGTTAGAGGATGGTGTATACTGGCAAAAATGTACTAGCTGAGGGACAAAGCACATGGACTTCGCGCAGAGATTCAACAGTCAGAACTAGAGATAGCAGAGAAGAGGCCTGGGGATGAAATCATAGTCATAGATTTACAATTGGCATACCAATCAGTTACCATTGCAGAGAACAAGCAACATGTCTTCGCTTGGAAATAACAACTGGCATACAAGGTGGAAGTCCATGATGCCAATTCTGTGGAACTAATCAAGTATCGACATATTGTGGCAGGTATTATCAACTTTGCAAGAACGTTGGTAATATCCATCCCTTGCCTTTATCAGCACGAAGGAGGTGCGTACATTGAGCTAGGTGTAGTACAAAAACAATTCGAAGATGTCGTTCGTAGCACATTTTTCGATGACCCAGATGGTTGCAAGTTGAGTAAGGTTGCAGCCATGTCCACCAAGCTGGATGATGTAGTTGCAAAGTGCATAGAATATCAACAACTTGTTGCGAATGGTGAAGAGATGTTGAAATGCCACATCATCGTTCTACAGAGCATTAATTGTCCAAAGGCTAAAGAAGTCAACGAATGGATAGAAGGGTTGTTGACTAGTGGAGCAGAAGTGTAAAGCACCCACAATGGATGTCCTACCCTCCAGAATAGCATTAACGGCGAACACAAGTTAACTTGATGATGTAATGTCCCCGATTTGGAGGCAGAGTAATTTAATTAAATTAATTGATTAAGTTGTCCAAAATAATGATATTTCATAAGGATGACTAATTGATTATTTTAATTAAATTAAAAGTGGTATTAAATTAATCATTTGTAAGGTTATCAAATAAATAAATATTATAAGGTGATGTTATATTTAATTAATTTAATAAAGTGACTTAAATAAATGGAGTATATCATAAAGTTACTAAAAAAAAATATATATCTTTTATCCCACGTTGACAAGAAAAGTGTGTGAGCTCTCCCAGGAAAAGTATAAAAGGATCTTAAGGGCTCATTTTTGGATATCCATGAATTGTTATTTGATTTGATATGTTTGTGGAGAAGCCTAGGGTTTCTGCAGATTTCTACATTGGTCATTGAGAACGAAAACTCCCATTGACTTGCATAACTGAGGTGGTGAAATATCTTCCGAAGGGTTGCAGCTATTGAAAGAGATAATTTAGTCTCTTCATTGTGCTTCAATTGGTGGCTATAGGCCAAATTAACTAAGGACAATTTGCATATTTTTGTTTGGAGTTCATTGGAAGCATCACCATTGCATTGATTGGTAGCATAGAAGGCATATTGGAGGTATATTAGAAGTCTGATATCAATTTGTAGAGGTCTGATCAGAAATTACAGTCATACAAGGGTGCCATTGGAGACCATGTTTTTGCTTGTCAAGGGTCACACCTGCATCAATTTTCTCTTCCAGCTGGAGCACTCCACTCTTGAGGACATGGCAATGATCTTTGATGTTTGAGAGAGACTAAAGGAGGCTGCAATTATTTTATATTGGTGATTTGGTCCAGAACAGGGGCGGCTGGAGTAGAGCATCGATTTGGGCAAGGCAAATCATATTTTGGGACTGTCATTGTTGCTACATCATCTCCATCCTCGGGCGCTTTAATTTCAGGTTCTTTGCATTGTTTTGCATCCAATTTTGAGTCATATTTCAGTTAGAGTTAGTGCCAGGCTGCCAGCCATTGTACTCAGACTTGCATCTTTCATTGTAGCCAAGAGTCTTGGCTTATTTGGCATTGTATTGAACATTGCATATCTAGTTAATGGAGTGATAAGTTACTGGGCAAATCGTTGTTGAAACACTTTTATTGTATTGTACTTGCCATAGTATTCATTTCAGTTTGTAAGACAATTGTTTGTCTTAATGCCTCTAGCTGAAAGTCAACATTTATGTTGCATAGCAAGTGCTTGATGGAATGCCTATGGCTGTAGCTTTCATTTTTAAACTCTAGTTTGCACACCAAGTGTTTGTATTTATGCCACTTGGGTTTAGTTGCACAACTACCATCTTAGGTTGCATCCAAAGTATATGTCCTAATTCTTAGTTGCTGTAGCTGCATGTCGCTAGTTGTTTCAGTCATCGATATGCACGAAAGGATTACAAAAACAATTGCATATCATCTTAGTTTACATGGGAGTTGTTTAAGCATCTTTTAGGAGCATTCAAACTACATTTACAAGCATCCAAAAACATACTCTTGCAAGGGCAATCAGACTGCAATACTATATCAGCATGATAGAAGGTTGTATGCAAAGTGTTTGACAATATTCCTTGAGGCCTTAATCAGCGAATTAGGGTCAGATTTGCAAGGATATTATAGTGGTTTCAAAAGTGTGAGCATTGTCATTTTGGTCTATCCCTCTCCTTTAGGTGAAAAACCCTAAAGTGTTAGAAGGACATAGCAACCAAGATCTTTGTTTCGCAATTTGGTAACCCTGATGATATTCCTTGAAGGAAAAATTAGATCAGTAGTAGCCAAGGATATTACAGATGCCCCTTTCCAAGTTAACTCCCTGTCCCACAGATCATGCATGTCAGATCCCACTAATTGAGGATGTCTATTTTGAATTCCACGAATTATGGATCTCTATCTCCACTAAATGTGGATGTCTATTTTGGAGACACATTTTGTAATTAAAGTTCACTTGTAGTTTAGTTTCAGTCAACTGAAGTAGACTTCCAGTTGACTCTTTGTTTAGTTTCATTTAACTGAAGTAGATTTCCAGTTAACTATTTGTTCACCTACATTTTGACATGGGAATAAATCTTGCAGATTGGCAAGAACTATTTGTTAACTCAAGGAGATTTTAGGGTTGCCTACTCCTTTGAGTTTCTATAAATAAGAGCCTTTGCTCTTTATTTTGTAACTTTTATTTACTACGCAAAATTGCTGCGCCATTGTTGCCAACAAGTTTGAAAGTGCATATTTGTTCACTCTTGGATGAGAGTTAATTGGTTTGATGAGCAATTGTGTATGATTTCGTACCTTTGCATGCCCCAATTCTTTGTAATTCGTTGAGAAAACTTGAAGAAGGAAATCAAAAGGCACATGCAGTTTGATCTAAAGATTTGAGTTCTTCCAAACGTCTTGTTCTTATAACTTATTGTTTCAATCTCCTCCTCGGACAGGGGTTCCTCCTCCTTGGATATTTTGATGTTAATAGTTATTGTTTGATGTTGTGTAATGAGTTGTCTTTCAACCTACACTTTGGATAGGTGTTGTCACCCTCTTGGGAATCCTGTTAGCTAGTTCATAGTAATTTGTTGTTTCCCAACCTATATCTCGAACAGGGGTTCCTCCTCCTTGGTGTGTTTGAGATCTTTTTTACCGTAAAGAGTGATTGCTTGCATAAAACCTTATTGCAACATAGATCTGAGAGTTCAGAGGCTCAAACTCATTCTGGCAAGATGGTCGACACAAGTAATCCAACCATCCATTCCCGCTCCTATGCCCTCATGCTTTGTTTATCTTGAGGAGATAGGATAGATTAAAAGCTAGTTTAGTTGTAGTTAAGATCTACAGAAACTAGAGAAAACCTTAGCTTCAATGCATTGTGTTTATGCACCCTTGTGTCCTACCACTGAGTAAAAAGGATAGGAACCTTAGTTTACTGTATTTTTTATGCAAAACATCGGCAAAGAGGGATCTTCCTCTTTATAATTCGAAGAGTAGTTACTAAAACACTTGCAATAGCTGTCCGTTTTCAATAAGCACTCCAGAGGTGCTAATTGAAACGCCAACATTATTGAGAATTTCTAGAATGCGGGAAAATAATAGAATATAACAAAACTAGAATAAAGTAAATTAAATGATAGAACTAGAGAGAATGAAGAAAGAAAATGCTCACAACAACCCAAGTAATGAAGCCTCCAACACATGAATATCTTCAATACCTGCATATGTAAGGTTGAGATAAAATGTTGGGGCTGTATAGGGGTTTGTCTCAGTCGAACCCCTGTTTTGGTGTTCCCACCTCCACAGATAGCCAGATAGATAGAGAAAGTGAATGAAGTAAGAAAATATGGTGTGATAAAAGCAATCCCTGCTCAAGGAGGAGAACATGTATCACGAGATAAAGATGCAATTGATAAGGGATGTGAGAAATCCCAAGATGCTCACAAGCACAAGATAAGGGAGATATAGCTGCAAGAGCCAAGGGAGTTACAAAGAGTGCTATAAGAGCTAGAGTGTTACTGTAGCAAGCTGTATGGAGCTGTGCAAGCAAGATATCAAGACAAAGAGAACAAGAAGAGGCCACAGCCAAAGCTAGAGAGGTCGAGAGAGAGCAAATGAAGTTAAAAGATAGCATTTAGAGAGAGAAGAGGACGGAAAAGAAGCTTCTTGAGCGGTTACAAGGCGTCCTAAGCCGTTACCATCGACAATTAGCTAACAAGTGGCAAACATGCTTCGAAATGGTCGTTTGAACATTGAAACGTTGCGGGACACTAGCACGGCACACATACGTCTACGCAACACGCTAGTGTCCAGACACATCACGCTACAAAACGATGAGAATAAGCAAAAACACCAGGTTTGATGCAAAGCTGATGCGCAAAGGTAGCTGCTGAAAAGGGGTGTTGAGAATCTTGAGAGGGAAAAAAAAAAGCTGATGTAGGGGCTAAAATGAGCCTACACAAATGCTAAGTGTACACTCTATCTGATCTACAGTATAAGAAGGGAAACTAACTACCAAAATCAGCTGAAGTGTAACTAACTAGCTTTCACGCTAGAGTTTCTTTTGATAATTAGAATGGAAAAGATAAACAATTTTAAACAATTAATCATATTCAATTCTTCAACTAACTTCTAATATTTCAGTTTCAGCTGAAAGGTAACAACTAACTATATTCATTTAACTGAAAACACAGAGGAACAATAACTAACTTTTCTTTGCTTTCAAAATGTAAGAGCATTTAATTCAGCTATGAAATAAACATGCTAAAGTATTTATAACTGAAATTAAGAGAGAGAAAGAGTTACAAGAAAGTACAGTCAGAAGGCTTCCTGCTGGAATGCTTGCTTAGGACTCTTCTGTTTCCAAGGGAAAAAGAAATACCATCAAGGGCTTTTTCGCCCAACCAAAGACCTACTAGTCTCCTATGTTTCTTCAACTGAAGAAACCCGTCCCTTCACGAGGGTAATCAATAAAGGATCTCATAATATCATCATGCCATTTGAGCCTGGTGTCAAGAACCTATACTATCTGGTCGATAGTTTACTATAGGTTACTCCTAACTAGAAAGATCATTCTGACCAAGAGTATATCTGGTTCTTGATAGCTGACAAATGCTTAATCTAAGCATCTTAACCTTGGCCAAGGATTTTATCAATAAAGAGCACGTATCTCATGCAATCAACACTCTCACCCTTGCTCGGCATTATTTCATTAACATCTGAGTATATGTATAATTATTGACTTTGTTGGCGTTTCAATTAGCACCTTTGGAGTGCTTATTGAAAACAAACAGCTATTGCAAGTGTTATAGTACTGGTCTTCAAATTATAGAGGGGAAGATCTCTCTTTGCTGATGTTCTACGTAAAAAAGGGTACTAAGGTTCCTATCTTTTTTTACTCAGCGACAGGACACAAGGGTGCATAAACACAATGCGTCGTAGCTAAGCTTTTCTTTGGTTTCTACAAATCTTAACTACGACTAAACTAGCTTCTAAACTATCCTACCTTCTCAAGATAAACAAAGCACGAGGGCATAGGACCGAAATGGATGGGTTGGATCACTTGAATCCGCCATCTCCGTAGAATATGGCCGAGGCTCTGAAATCTTGGATATATGTCGGGATAAGGTTTTACGCATGTAAACACTCTTTACGATAGGTTGGATCTGAGACTTGCCAAGGAGGAGGAACCCCTGTCCGAGGTATAGGCTGGGAAACAATGTACTAGAAACAACAAGGTACGAAGATATGGATATCAGGATTTCTAAGGAGGAGGAACCCCTGTCCAAATCGTAGGCTGAAATCCGGATCTTTAAACAACATCAAACAATAGCAATCGATGACAAAATATCCGAGGAGGAACCCTTGTCCGAGGAGGAGATTGAAACAATAAAGTTATAAACTATTAAAAACAAAGATGTTGGATCAACTCAAAACTTAGATCAAATGTGCATACACCATCTGACTTTCTTCTTCAAGCTTTTCCAAAGAATTACAAAGGTTGGGACAACAAAGGCACAAAATCATGCACAATTACGATCAAGCAACAAACTCTCATCCAAGAGTGAACAAATACAAACAAGCAAACTCTAGCAATAATGGCGTAGCAATTTTGCATAGTAAATAAAGGTTAAACAAATAATGAGCCCAAAGCTCTTATTTATAGAAACTTAAAGGAGTAGGCAACTCTAAAATCTCCTTGAGTTAACAATCAGTTCTTGCCAATCAACAAGATTTATTCCTATGTCTAAAAGTAGTTGAGCAAGCAGTCAATTGGAAATCTACTTCAATTAACTGAAACTAAACAAAAGTCAAACTGGAAGTCTACCTCAGTTGATTGACACCTAACTAAAAGTGAACTTAAATTACAAATGTGCCTCCAAAATAGACATCCACCTTTAAAGGAGATCTGAGATCCACAAATCGTGGGAGTCAATTAGAGATCCTTGATTAGTGGGATCTGACATGCATGATCTGTGGAGATCTGGAGTCAATTTGGAAAGGGGCATCAAGTTGACTTCAGTCATAGTTTTTGTTTCTTTGGAGGGTAGGACTTCCTTCTTGAGGTGCTTTACACCTCTTCACCACTAGTCAACAATGTTTTATTCATTTGTTGACTTCTTCTGGCTTACGCAACCTTCCTTTGATATTCAATCTTCTTTGCAGCTGCATCATCTAGACTTTTTGACATGAAGTGTGGAAGGTAGTGTGATAGTAACCTGATGGCGGCTCTGTATTTGAATTGACTACCTTCCGCATTTGGCTATCCATTGAACGGTGATGTCATTCATGCCTTCCAAGGCGTCCAACTTGAATACAGGATTTACTTGATGCATGTTTGTGTCAAGTGTTTTCATGAAATTGTGAAGTAAGACCATTTTGGTCTTGATTTCAACTTGAGAGTACTACACTTTGAACAACTTGATCACTGCGTGTAAACACGGATACGTTCAGACAAATTCTAAAAACCCTTAAAAATAGCCATTTGTTGAGAAGTATTTTTTTGGGAAAAATCTGGCACATGGGTTTTGTTCGTGCTTTGATGCTGAACAAACCCAGTTTGTTAGATTTTTGATTCTGAGACTTTTTCGAAAATATCCCTAAAAATGGGGGCAACAAGTTTGCTGTTTTTTGGAAATTTGAAAAGATGGGTTTTACTAGAAAAATATGCTGATCATACCTAGTTGGTCAGATTTGTGTTAGCTTGCTGTATTCTGTGACATGCAAGAATTTTAAGATAGAAGAGAGGAAGTAGACAAGAGATGGATTGGAAGTTATTGAGTACCTCTTTGTAAAAATTTGCCTCTGAATTCAACCTTTGAGAAGAAATCCCTTTCTGCCACTGATCTTCAAAAAATATTGAAGAATGGTCCAAAACCCAGATCTGGAAAAGACATTCTTGAGAGCAATTTGTTGTTTTGATCTTCAACTTGCAAAATAAATAATGAAGAATGGATGCTTTGATGCTTTGATATGTCAAATTGGAATTACAAGCGTCAATTGGGCATCCAACTCATGATTAAGCCTGATTTGGAGTTCTAAAAGGTGATTTCCACCGATCATGGAGTGTTTGGCCTCTTTTTGCCTCCAAAATTTGTTAACTCAAGTAAACATATTGCTTTTGACCTTTTAGGCGTCCCTTCTTGAGTGTTGAGCATATTTTTCATCATTTTCTAGGTTGAAGTGTCTTTGTTCAATCCTCGCTCTAGATCGTTCAGTTGATCTTTGGTAGTTGCTGACGGATCTGTTGTTGAGATGGGACCAGCCTGAAGAGGTATGCTTGGGAGTCATCAAGCCAAAAAATTGAGTTTGAGGCTCCAGATTAAAGGGCGCCTTTCTTCAAGAGGGGCTCTTTTGACTTTGCCTTAGTTAATTTTTATGACTGTTCTTCGTCTTTGCCATTTAGACCCTCTGTGCTTTGATCTGATGTTCCTGTTGATTGATGAGTCGTATAACTCTGCTTGATTGTGCATTGGGTAACCAGCTTAGTCTTGGAAAAGACGACTGACTTCTCAGCTTCTAGCAGCAAGTTTAGGTCCTTCAAATCTAAGGGCGCCCTTAGCCAGCAGGGGCACCTTTGACTTCTTTGACTGATAATTTCTTGCTATAAACTGCCTGCTTTGATCTTCGACATCAGATGGCTTAGTTATCAGATTCCTTCGTTGATAGTTTCGTTGTTGAGATTAATCAAAGCGGGGAAGATCGTCTTGGAGGTCATTGAGTAAACTGATTGCATCTACATGCCTTAAAGACTGGGCGCCTTTCTCCAAGAGGGGCGCTTTTTGTTCTGTACTTAGCAATTTTCTTTTCATTTTGGCATGTTCTTCATTCAACACCTCCATGTTTCGTTGATGATCGCCAATGATTCTTGAATTAGATGATCTTGCTTAACGGTACGTTGAGTAGCTAGCATGAACATGAAGAGGATGACTGCATCTGGTGGATTTGTTCCCTACATTTTCCCTTTGAGATCAAAGGGCGCCTTTCTTCAAGAGGCGCGCCTTTGACCTTGTTGATTGTATTTCTCCTTGGTAGCAAGGTGTCCTTCTAGAGTTAGCCAAATTTTGGCCTTTTCCGTTTTGAGAATCTCCTTCATCGAACATCATCATTTTCAACCTTTTCTGCCATGGTTTCTTCGTTGAAGATTTTGAAGCTTAGCTTTCAGCACCTGGTACTGGCCAATCTGCCATTAAGGGCTGCAAAGCTCCTAACTTTGTTCTTGAAAAACGAGAATAGACCCACCAGAGTGAAATATGTCTTTTGATGATGCTGACTTGATCAGTGTGATCGTGAAGTCGGTTAACCCTATCAAAATCATTTTCAATCATTTCGGGGAAGGTCCTATTTTCGGCGGTTTCCCTAAAAATAGAGGCACGAAACCCTAATTTTCAATTTTTCAGAATTTTAACCATAGGTTCCTTGAAAGAAACCCACAAAAACCTTATGTTTGGCTTAACCTAAAACAAACTTTTGACGGTATTTTTATATGATTTAGCTCAATTTAAGCAGAATGCCAAAAATTTATTTTGGGTACAATAAACTGGGCACCTTTCTCCAAGAGGGGCGCTTTTTGTTCTATACTAAGCAATTTTCTTTTCATTTTGGCATGTTCTTCATTCAACACCTCCATGTTTCGTTGATGATCGCCAATGATTCTTGAATCAGATGATCTTGCTTAACGGTACGTTAAGTGGTCAACATGAACATGAAGAGGATGACTGCATCTGGTGGATTTGTTCCCTGCATTTTCCCTTTGAGATCATAGGGCGCCTTTCTTCAAGAGGGGCGCCTTTGACCTTGTTGATTGTATTTCTCCTTGGTAGCAAGGAGTCCTTCCAGAGTTAGCCAAATTTTGGCCTTTTCTGTTTTGAGAATCTCCTTCATTGAACATCTTTTTCAACCTTTTCCACCATGGCTTCTTCGTTAAAGATTTTGAAGCTTAGCTTTCAGCAGCTGGTACTAGCCAATCTGCCATTAAGGGCTGCAAAGCTCCTAACTTTGTTCCTGAAAAACGAGAATAGATCCACTAGAGTGAAACATGTCTTTTGATGATTCTGACTTGATCAGTGTGATCGTGAAGTCGGTTAACCCTATCAAAATCATTTTCAATCATTTCGGGGAAGGTCCTATTTTCGGCGGTTTCCCTAAAAATAGAGGCACAAAATCCTAATTTTCAATTTTTCAGAATTTTAACCATAGGTTCCTTGAAAGAAACCCACAAAAACCTTATGTTTGGTTTAACCTAAAACAAACTTTTGAGGTTATTTTTATATGATTTAGCTCAATTTAAGCAGAATGCCAAAAATTTATTTTGGGTACAATAGACTCATCTCACATTTTGACCCACATTCAAGTTAATCGGTTCATTTCATAATTCTCAAGGAATAGTATAACTGTTTAATTGATGAAGAAGAGTTCATAAGCTTAACATCTGCATATTTACTTTCTTCTTAAAGTCATGAAAAGCTTAGGGGTTGGACCCGATTCAAGAATTGGAACAATTGCGCATTAAATGTTTCAAATATATGGAGAGAAAAGGAACACAATTAAACTCTTGAAAGAAGTTTAGAATTCACAACAGGGCACAAGATTTAAAAGATCAAAGACTCAACCAGGTTCGTAATTGAGATGCAAAGAAGAAGGTTGGCTTCAGATTTAATAGAGGTGATAGAATTTGTGGGCATATCAGTTGTGTTGTGACCTTTTTCACACATCACCCCATTTAGATGGGGACCCCCCCTAATTCTTGTTCCATTCTGGACTTTTGGCTTTGCGTCTCTCTCTCTCTGGTCCTTTCGTCCTTTCGGGGATGTCCCATCGTTTGACCTAGGTTGAAATATTGATTAAGTTTGCGCAATTAGGGTTTTCTATCCCTCAAGCTTTTTAAGGTCAAACCAGGTTATCAAATTGAAATCTGAGCTTAGTACAACAATCACAAGGCTTCTAGCAAAGTCCCACTGAATTTTTATCAAATTCTGACAACTTACTATTTATAGTAAGTACTCGATCGGGGACTGTTTCAGCAGGATTTTGGAATTCTGTCAGCTTCGACACATTCAGAACACACCAAGTTGCTTGCACGCAAATTTTGAGCCAGATCAGACAACTTGCTATTTTTAGCAGTTCAGGCTTCAGGAGCCATTTTCAGGGTTTGCACATGTGCTTTTCAAATGCATGTCCGGATATTCCTTCTGGGTTTTTCAAGACCCTCGCAACGATATAACATGCAAACCGAGACGATCACTTTTAGAGTTCAGCCTTCAGAGGCTATTTTTAGGGTTTGCATGCGGAGTTTTTCAATGCATGTCCGGAGATTCCTTCTGGGTTTTTCAAGAGCTTCGCAACAGTGTGACATGCAAGCGGGAAGATCAAGTTTCAAGGACTTACTATTTTTAGCCAGTGCATGCATGCAGACCAGTTTTTTGGGTTTTTCTGGGTTTCTTGAGATCCCATAGGCGATATGACATGCAAAATCATCTGGCAATGGATGAGTCACTTTTCAGGAAGTTTCTATAAATAGCAGTTTCACCCCGGCCACCCAACACTTCAGTTCAGCATACAAAGCGACATGCAGAAGAAACAAAGTCAAATGGAGATCGTTCGGGATACATGCAAGTCAAATTAGGGTTTCCATTTTTATAGGGGGTGAAATCCAGAAATAGTCAATATGAAGTACCCCACCAATATCAGCATACTTCAAGGTATCTGCTGGCAAAATTTGAGCGGAATCGGAGAACTTACTATTTTTAGTAAGTTAGGGCACGGCTATAAATAGCAGGTCTGCACCCAAGATTGGCATCCGCATGACACTCAAGTTATTAGGATCAGGCATAGCAATTTTCAGGCAAAATGGAATTGAGGAAGCCCAGGAAATCAAGGGCTTACTATAAATAGCAGGTGGCTATAAATAGCAAGTCGGGGTAGGGAACTGGCAAAACAAGTTCACCAGGCAAAGAGGATCATATGGTGAAATTTTCATGCCAAACGGAGCCATAGAAGTCAGAGAAGCAAGGACTTACTAAAAATAGAATGTGAGATTGAAGGCAGGCAGAGATTAAAAAAAAATTCTCTAAGTCTGGAAAATAAAAGCTCACTAGTGGAAATGCGCCCTCAAGCAAAATTCTAAGTGTTTGAAAATTTTCCAAGGCAAAAACAAAAGCACAAGGGTCAAAATGCACCCACCTTCAAGAGGGAGACTATGAAAATTCCTAGGGCATGGAAACTTCAAGGGGTCACCTTCAAAATGCGGCTAAGTATGAAATTGAATGTACAGCACCTAAAATGCACCCACCTTAGGAAGGTAAAATCAGAGAGCCTTGAAATATTTCTAAGGCAAAGGTGGAAGCATGCTAGTGAAAATGCGCCCTCACATAAAAGCTCCTCCATCAAAATGCGCCTAAAGGTGAGTGAGAGGCCGAAAAGTTGCTAAGGCATAAGATGAAAGTGGCTACCTTCATATGCGCCCACAAATGAGAGTAACACAAGCAAAATGCGCCCACCTTAGGAAGGTAAAATCCATGGAGACCTCTTGAAAATTTCTAAGGCATGAAACAAAACCTTGACACCTAATATGCGCCCATGATGAAATCGAAAGTGAGCACATAGAAATGCGCCCAAGGGGTCAAGAGGGTAAAAAAATCTTCTAAGGCATTGAGAATTTCCGAAGGCGTTAAAAGGAAGGCAGAGGCATTGAAATGCGCCCCATGTGAAATGCGCCCAACAAGGGTTGTAATTTAAGAAAAAAAATGCGTAAGTCACAAAATGAAAGTAGGAGGTGTTGAATGCGCCCTCAAGAAGAAGAAAAGATGAAAGTTTCTAAGGCATGGAAACAAAAGCTGGAGGTAGTATTTGTGCCCAAGTCAAGATGGGAAGTGACTTCAAAAGTTTCTAAGGCAAAAATGAAAGCAGCCCATGTGAAATGCGCCCAGGGAGATAAAGAGGAAATAGAGCCTTGAAAATCTTCTTAGGCATTGAAATGAAAGTAGCTACCTCTATTTGCGCCCCACCTCCAACAGGGAAAAAATGCTTTAGTATGGAAGACAAAGGTAGAGGGGTGGAAATGCGCCCAGCAAGGATTGTTATTTGAGAAAATTCACCTAATGAGCAAAAGTAAAAGTGAACACATAGAAATGCGCCCAAGCTAATTGGAGAAGGCTTAAACACCTAAGGCATTGAGGATGAAAGTAGAAGGGGCTAGATGCGCCGAACAAGTGTGGAGATGTTGGCAAAATAAACTAAGGCGTTGGAAGGAAAAGCAAGGAGTCTCACACGCGCCCAAGTTAAGAGATGAATGGTGGTAAGAAAATACGCCTAAAATAAAAGCTTGCCACCCCAAATGCGCCCAAGGTAGGAAATGACTTAGAGTTATTTCCTAAGTAATGAGAATAAACAAATACCAAGGGTCAAATACGGCAGAAGTAGAAAATGTTAAATATTTTCTAAGTGAAATAACATTTCACTAGGGAAAAACACACCTTTGGCATGGAAAGATAGCTTGATGAATTTTAAAATTTTCCAGAGGCAGTTGAATGCAGTGACGAAGTTTTATTTCTAAGGCGGAAGCAACTGAATATTTTTCATGGGTTAAATGAAAAATCAAATGAACCAGTTTAAAAGGCACCCATGGGTTGACAAAATTAAAAAATTGATTTCCTAAGGGAAATTTTAATATTTCCAAAGGAAATTCGTTTTGACTAGATCGTTTTCCTAACGGAAATTAAATCTCAGAGGATGAATTGATCGGAGCGAGCAAGTGATTTTTGTCAGCAAGTCAAATTATTTTAAAGGGGGGGGGATTTAAATTTTCTAAGGCAAATTTGATAATTCAAATGATGGATATTTTAAGTGAGAGGGAAATAATTTTTTAAAAATCTCCCATGAAATCTTCAAGTTGAATTTAATCAAACGTGACAAGAATTTTAAATGGAGTTCTCAAACAAATCAGAGTGATTTTCTCACGAGTTGTTTAATCACCAGCAGTTAACTGGCAGACTAGAAGGAAAAATTCGAATTTTTACAAGGAAAGAATCTTCATTAATAGCAACTGCCATAATGACTGGCTGACGACTAGCCCACTACTGCGCCTAAAATGGAAGATGCCAAACGGAGAGAGTGGAGAATTGATGAAGGTACTAAAAATAGCCCTAGCACTACTCAGTAGGATTGCTCGCGAAGAGTTATTTAAACAACTTTATTTCTTTCATTTCTTCACATGTTTCGAAGAGCTTCGAATTGCTGAAGTGAAGAATTTTGTGAGAGATCAAAATCTTTTTCGAAATTGTTGAGAGTGAGGTTGGATTTTATTCTTCTAAGAGTGAAGTTGCTAAAGATTTTAATTCTCGAAGAGCTGAGAGGGTGTTGCTGCAAATTTCGAAATCATATACTGCAGTTGCTGGAGAGATATTTCCGGATTGTTGAAAGTTCTGAAACAAATCAGAGTGATTTTCTCGCGAGTTGTTTAATCACCAACAGTTAACTGGCAGACTAGAAGGAAAAATTCGAATTTTTACAAGGAAAGAATCTTCATTAATAGCAACTGCCATAATGACTGGCTGACGACTAGCCCACTACTGCGCCTAAAATGGAAGATGCCAAATGGAGAGAGTGGAGAATTGATGAAGGTACTAAAAATAGCCCCAGCACTACTCAGCAGGATTCCTCGCGAAGAGTTATTTAAACAACTTCATTTCTTTCATTTCTTCACACGTTTCGAAGAGCTTGGAATTGCTGAAGTGAAGAATTTTGTGAGAGATCAAAATCTTTTTCGAAGTTGCTGAGAGTGAGGTTGGATTTTATTCTTCTAAGAGCGAAGTTGCTAAAGATTTTAATTCTCGAAGAGTTGAGAGGGTGTTGCTGCAAATTTCGAAATCATATACTGCAGTTGTTGGAGAGATATTTCCGGATTGCTGAAAGTTGAAGTTGCTACGGATTTTTGAAGTTGCAGAGGTTCTCGAAGTTGTTGGAGATTTTATTTTCAAACTGCTGAGAGTTAAGGTTGTTGAAATCATTTTCGAAGTTGCAGAGGTTCTCGAAGTTGTTGGAGATTTTATTTTGAAACTGCTCAGAGTTAAGGTTGTTGAAATCATTTTCGAAGTTGCAGAGACTCTCGAAGTTGCTGCAGATTTTATTTATTCGAGCTGCTAAAAGCTAGTTGTTGTTGGAGTTGAGAAGAAATTCGAATTTCCACACTAGCAGTGATCTCTTCATTCTTCAAGTTGTTGAAGTTGAAAGTTGAAGGTTGACAGAAGTTGAAGCAAAAGATTTAATTTATTCTGTGCTGAGAAAATAGCCACATTGCTGAAAGTTGTTAGTTTGCTGTAATTTTCTTCGCCAGTCAGAGTGCAGTTGCTGAAAGCTTCTTTTTAAGCACAGAGTTTTTATACAGTTTGAGGTTTGGAGTTAGAAAATTATGCTAAAGAATTTTATTTTCAAAAGCTAACTCCACATCCGCAGCCGTCTCGGAGGCTATTTTATTTTATTAAAAATCTGCAAACTAACTTATTATTATTCTATCTTATTCTTGCAGATGGCTAGAGCAAAGGATGTTGCAGGAACAAGCAGAGCTGCAGGCAGAGCTGCAAACACTGAAACGGGCAAGGCTAGCTCATCTCGGCAGGCAATGATCAAAATGCTCGCCAAGTCATTTCTTCCAAAATCGGCAATTGTTTCAAAGTTGTCTTAAGTGACACCAACCTGGGGTCGTTTAATCTAAATGCACTCAAGTCTAGGATGTACGGGCTCGGAGGCCATCAACCGTCAGTCACGGCACATAACATCATGAAGAGTGGTATCTACGCAGCCGCTGGTTTTCCACCAGCAATTCAGTGCCCGGAGCTAATTATGGAGTGTGCGAATTACTACAAGCCGGAGCATAGAACCATTGTCTCTCCGGATGGCAAATTGCTTGCCAACTTCACGCCAAATGCCATCGGAGAGGCATTTGGGATTCCTACCGCCGAAAAGATGCTGTACAGATCAAAGGAGAGGGCGGATAAAATGTACTCCACCTCCTTCGAGAGGATTACTGCGGTCATCAACAGAGTCTGGATGCAGAAGCCAAAGCCACCTCGCACTAAACTCCCAAAGCAGATAATTGCCCAAGATGTTAAACAAGAATACTGTGACTTGATGATGATGCTGAGCCGAATAAATGGGAGTGCACAAGCCTACTTCTTCGAGCCTTGGATGTTCTACTTCATCGAGATCATCTTGGAGGGAAAGGAGTGTGTTGACTGGGCAAGAATGATCAGCGATAACATAGATGAACAGTTCGGGAGCCTGAGGGGGACGAAAACCTTTTACATGAGCTCGTATGTGATATATATACTGGCAAGAATGACCAAGTACCGAGGGATTACATACAAGGAGCCAATAGGCTGTGCACCTGATCAGTTCAAAATCCATGAGGCCTGCACTCAATTACATCTAACCAACCCTGCCAGTTACAAACGGTCTAATGATGCATTCACAATGCACATCACGAGGACCCTTCAGCGAAGAACGCAGCAAAGAATATCCAAAGAGGCACAAGCATTGATAGAGGAATACGGATATTGGCTCATCCAATTTCCGAAATTCACTTACATGAGGCTGCAGGGGTTCACTTCGTATCCATACCGGCTACTGAGGTACCCCACCGATCACATTGTAATGCTGGAAATATCTAGGCAATTGATCGCCTATGATAAAATTCAGAAAAAGAAGAAGAAGGGTGGACTTGACTTTCCTATTGCCATGGGAAATTCCACTGAGGTGTGTCCCTCCTTGCAGGCAGCTCGAGAGGCAGAGGATGAGCTACAATTCTATCATCTATCGTATCACACAGGCAGACAGGATTTCGATTCTTACAGAAACATCTGAATGATACAAAACGTTGAGTATCGACACAAGGCCCACATTGAGGACTTTTGGGCAAATGCTGTTGATGAGGTTGAAATAATGAAAAGGATGTTTTCTAGGCTTCCGCTCAAATTGATCAGGGAATGTGAGATCATTCCAGCTCCCGACCAGGTGGAAGAGGATGTCAACGTTATACAGCCTAACTATAGTTCAGTCAGGGATACTCCGGTCCCACCACTTGATTGGTCCGAGCCAGAAATCATGGACTTGGACACACTCTCTATTCCGGTGTTGACTTTCACAAGAGCTTGGGTCGATAGACATGTATGCAGACTTAAGAGCAGATCGATCGCCCTTACTTATAACTTGATGGGTGACCCGAGGCCGCTATCGGTGAGAAGGGGAAAACAGGTTGCTCAAACACCGGAAACACAAGTAGAAGTACCAACCCAGCCGATACCGTTGAGGATGGAACAGGCATCACCTATGCACTCACAAACTCAGTCTTCGAGTTTGAGAGTAATTTCATTATTTGCTGATCAGAGGGCAGGATTGGGTGAAGAGCGAGAGCTTGAGGAGGTGGATCAACCCAACATCCGAGAATCAGATAGTATAAGCGTCAGTGCATGCAGGGCTGGCCGACAAGAGGAAGAAGAGGAAACAGTGGCTGACATTCGTTTCCAGCAGATGTTGGACATGACATTGGAGGAAGAGGAAAACACAGAACAGGGGACCCAAGGGTCAGGAGATACGCAGCTTGTGGAAGATGATGAGCCCGAGCAGAATAGTGCAAGAAGAGAAGAAGTACACGAGGTGGAGGCAACAGAGGAGCAGCCCCTCGTCATTTGCAATCCACAGCAGACAGTGCCGGATTGGCTCACGGGGAGAATGAGAAGAGAGCCTGAGGATGATACGGATCCAGCTGTCGAGATGGAGGAGTTCCTCAGAAGAATTAGTGTGCCGCCAGAAAAAAAGAGAGCCAGAAAATTCTCGAAGATTTCGACTGATGAGTCAGGCTCCCACACACTCCAAGTTGTTGTCCCAAGGGAGGAATATGATCGAGCTGAGGAGAGGTCCGAAAACTATGTGATCACCACCGTAGAGTTGGGTCGTCCTACAGGAGCCCAAATTGTCGAGGAGTTTGATAACTTCTATCAGGCGCTGAAGGACCAGTTGCTTAGAACAAAAGGGAAGTATAAGAAGTTAAAGAGAGAGCACAAAACCTTGATTGGATATGTGCAAAGTATAGCGCGTCCAGGTGAACAGGCGGACCCAGCAGTAGAACTCCCACCTGAGCTTCCGAGGGAGTCTGTTATTGGCTTGGAAGACCTAAAGAAGATGGAGACAGAGGCAGACAAATGGGTCAGCCATGTTCGAGCTGATACAGAGAAATTTATGGAGGGCCTTGCCGATGCTTATCAGCAGGCCTCTAATATTTTGACGCGCATGGATATTGTAGATCAGGCTTGGGGCGATACCCGCATCTATCGGACGAAGACTGTTCTTCATTTAGGGGCTTTGATGCATATACCTCTACAGACTTTGGTGGATGGAGGTGTGATTCAGGATGGTGACAGGTATGATTTCACCAGTTGGTACTCCTCGGTGGTCAAGGGCCATGGGTTTCATGATGCAGCAAGGGCAGATTCGGCCAGAACCAGGAAGGCAATGGGTAACATCGTGGAGGGAGTTTTCAATACAGTGGAGGCCATATTTGCTAGGAGGCTGGCCCAGAGGAAATAATTGTTAATAGCTTGAGAGGCAAATTGGCTCCATTCTTCTCAGTTGCAAGGTCGCTTGTCCAGGATGACTTTGAGAATGTCTCCACTTTCTCTAGTATAATCCAGAATACCCAGGACGCCTTGGTGGCATGGAGGAAGTCTTACACTCGGCACGGACAAACGGTAGCGGTCTTGGAATTTCAGCTAAACCATATTCCACCAATTTCAGTTCAGGAGGTTGAGGCGGTGTTGGCCCGATTGATCGAGTTTGCAGTTCGAGAATGGGACAGTGGGAACGCTCTGCTTGATGGAGATTTTCTGGAAGAAGATAGTGGGCATTAATTGCTCGTAGTGGGGAGTGGAGAATCTTTTGTTCATTTATTACCCCACTCCCCTCAGTGGCAGTGTTTAGGGCAAAAACCCTAATCAGGCCATAGGTGGCTCGATCTGAGCCCTTTATTGTAATTGAATCTGAACCGTCCGCTGGACTGGGCCAACTATAAAAGGGGCATCCCCCCTCATTTGTAATCAATTAGGACTAGAATTGAATCAGAGATAGAGTTGAGCTAGAGAATAGAAGGCATATAGCATTTAGCTTAGAAGTTAGCTTAGATTGAGGATGAAAGGAAGTTTTCCCATTGAGGACTTTGTAAGAAGTTGTTGTGAACACTCTCATAATATAAAGATTTATCATTGTTTGGTGGTTCTATCTTCCATTGTGAGTAGCTAGCAAGGCTTGTTCGTCTTTCCAATTCAAGTAGATAGAGTAGAGTAGACTTTGTTTTATGCAAGTAGTTGCTAATTGTGGAGTGTGGTGCTGCGATTTGAGCATATCTTCTTTCATCCATACCACTAGCGGGCTTACTGATGGTAAGTTCGCCTTGCGTGGTCAACTGGAGTATTGGCACTTAACTTCGATTGTGGCTCATATGTCCGTATGCATCGTGGTGATGGTATGAACATGTGTCGTAATTTGAACATCTTTCTCATCCTTTGAAGATTGCACCAATTTTGTCGGAGTTGTCCGAAAGGAGACGAAGCAAAGTCTGGTTTGAAGATTGTTTAAGTCGATCGTCGTCCTCCACCCTTTAGAAGTAGGTTTGTAGAATTCCTATCCCTATCCCCATTTAATTCAGTATTTCCCGGTTAATTTAGGAGTCAGAGCAATATTGTCAAATCATTCATGTCTTAATTGCTTCACAAAATCGAAGAACTACGTAAGTCCCCTTGAATACCCAGCATATTCACATTTGCCAACTGAGTCTATTCGCGTTAAAGGAACCTTGGAGTTGAACACATGAACTTTTAAGCAATCTTAGCATTTGGAATACTTTGATCAATAGGGAATAGAGTGACCGTTGGACATTTGATTCTGTGTTGGTGTTGTCATAAAACACACGTCAACAAGTTGCATGCCCAACAATATGTTAAGATCACATCCAACAGGTAAAGAGAGTTCAACAAGTCGGCAATGAGATTTTCCAAGTTACGATTTCAAGAAAAACAATTTACAGAACGAGTTCTAAATATTTGCACTTTAGTTCAAGGCAAAACCACTAGCGGTTTTGTTGAGCTATTCATAATAATGATTAAGCAAAAGGAGAGATCTTATCTCACGTGCCTGGTTGCACGGATCTGAAGCCCGAAGTAGCTCTAGACTCTTTCCTCTAACGAACTAGGCAGGGCGTCCATGCCACCGGGGTCTTTACTGGCCAAAAGAATTCCAAGATAGCTTTTCAAGAAAACAAATTATTTCCACCTGGAAACTGGAGACCCAATCAATAAGGTATAAGTTTCCACGTTATGCTTGACAAAATAATAAACCAAGAATGCTTCCAATATGAATGTCGTCGGGCAGAGAGGAGAATAAGAGAGTGAAATTAAATGAGAAAATCTAGACGTGATGAATGCGGATACTGGTTGAGGGTATCTAGCAAGAAAAATGCGAATACCAAAGAAAATAAAAGGTGAATTGCGGAAGAGGTGAGTTCCAGAATGAAGATGAAAACCAAGACAATTCTTGCCGATACTGGCAGGTAATGCCTAAACAAGAAGAATGCCCAAGAGGTATTTTTCCCCCACAAGATAACACAACAAGCCAAGACTAACTAAAATGAGTCCCCCGAATTCTCTTTGGACCTTTAGTTGAAGAATTGAGGCTTGGGTGGCGGAGGTTACAACCCAATCATAAACGGGTCCCGCCTCAACTCAAATTCTCGTCCCTCAAAAGATGATCCAATGTTTTGATTAATTATTTAATTTCATTTTATATTACAATATGCGATTAAGAGGAGGACGATGATGAATATATTATTTAAGTTGACTTATTTTTCTTATTATTTAATTAAGTGATAAACGGTCAAGGTTACAACTTCAATATAGCTATCTGACATAGACTCGTGGCTTGATGTTATTTTGATCCTTCATTGACTACGACCTCTCCTTGATGACATTTCCCTTTCCCTCGAGTGTTGACGATCTTGCAACCACTTGAGAAGGGAATAGGGTTAGACCGTTCTCGATATCATTAATAAAATAAAAAAAAAACTCTTCAACACTTTCACTATGAACATATATAAGGAAATCTTCCATAATTACAGTTATAACCAATAATTAAAAATTCTTTCCCAATTTCATATTCTCATGAAAGGTAACATCACAACAAACATAACGAGCATAATTACATTGTCATATTCTGGTTCAAGACAAAAAGGGATGTAACATACCTCTCCCCTTAAGAATCATCATCCCCAATGATTGTTATTTAGAAGTTCAAGTCTAAAATCATAATATAAGCAGAGTTCTTAATTGTTCATTAACAGATAAGGAAACGTTCGAAGGATTTCATTATAATCCTCCCAGGTGGCATTCTCCTCTGAGTACTGATCCCACTGGACCTTGCATTGTACCACCTCGCGGTTACGTAAGTGCAACTTACATACCTCGAGCACTCTGAGTGGCTCTATTGGGATCACCCCATGATCCCTTACATTGTGCAATCTGGCGAGAGCCGGTGGTAGATCAATTCTATAAGCTATTGGTTTGATATCTTCCAGGACTTCAAAAGGCCCAACATATCTTTGGGTTAGTTTAGAAGTTTTTCCAAATTTTGTTACACCCTGGAATTTGTATAGTTACTATTCTAGTAATGCTTAGAGCATTCTGATTGTAAGGAAGGTTTTGAATGAATAAAATGTGATTGAACCTTGTTATCAATTTGAGAATCTGTTTACATGTTATGATTGGCTCATTTTGTATTCTTGATTGATGTTATTCTTGGATAAGCAATGCATAGAGGAGAGTAATTAGTCTTGTTTGATATTTGATTTATATATATACTGCATATGTTATGAGCAAATGACTGCCGTGGTTTTGGTGTCAATGGATGCAGGAACAGGAACTATTCCTCCAGGTGGAGGGGAAACATCACTCGGGAGAGGAACTTGGTCGGCTAACCGGTAAGGTTGATCATATGAGCATACACACACTTCACTGAGGGTTTTGGGAACTGAGTCTGATTGAGTTGTCATGATAAGTCATTCTTAGGCTTAGGAGTTTTGGATTACTTCTTTATGCTTTATGAGTGGTGTTACTTGATTGACTGACTTACTGTTCTGTGAACCTTGAATGTGAAATGTGAACTGATAAGTTATACTGATGCCTGGAATTTACAGTTAAATGTATATATACATGTTTGTACAAATACGTGTATTAAGGGTACTCTGACTGGCCTATAATACACATAATTGGATAATTGAATATAAACATGTATAGATATGTTTAAGTGTAAATATGTATATGTTTATAAATATATTTAATAGTATATTTAATATAGACATTATTATAGTTTTACTGATAATAAAATATATTGATATATCTATAGTAATATTTAAATATTATATAGATATATTCATATATTTAAATAAAGGGAAAATAAAACTATAATAGTTTATATTTAAATATAATGCTAAATGTATTCATAACATTTTAATTTATAAATTAAAATGACTTTGTCTTGGAAATAATTGAAATGGAATTATATAGTCATTTGGTGATTATTTGCATTTGCCATAAGGAATAAAGATATTTCGAAATTCATAAACCATTGGAAAATATGTGGGAAATTTAAATGCTATACTATAGTCTTGTTAAAGATTTAAATCAAAAGTTTTTATGAACTGAAAATCGCAGATTTCTTCACGGGAAGAAAACACGCGAACTGTGGAAGTTGAAAGTAATGAAAATGGACAAGGAAGAACCTGCGCCCAGCTCTCACGCCTTGGACCTGGCCGCAAATGCTAAGTGCCACCATTCTGGAAGGCGTGGGCGGAATGAGGCCAGATGGCTGCGAGTTTAACCTTGACATTTTCGACTGTAGTTTTATCCGCCATTCTTTTGGAACTCCGCCTATAGGTGTCAAATCCGCATTTCTCATCAAATATAGTTTGAAACAGTCTTTTGCATTGCTGGAAGTCGAATCACTTCTCAAGGACTGAGTAAGTAACAAAATTTAAGTAACAAAATTTCGCCACATTTTAGTTTGATTTATTCAAATGGTAAGTTCTGTCAGTTTACATGCCAACATATGTGGGAATTGTTTGGCTGGGGGCTCTATAAATAGCCACCCAGTTCATTTGGCAAAACACACCTTTTGTAATTCCGAATTTGCTTAAGAAGAACTGCATTTTACCTTAGCTACATTTTGCAATTTACGCTAGTTGCTATCTACTCCTGCAAGTTGCGAATTTCTGTTTAGAGAGCCATATTTCACCATTACTGTTTGCATTTGCTGTGAGCCTTAATCCCTCATCGCTGTTTAGTGTTGTGAGAGCCATATACTATCTTGCTGTGATTGCATTATTGAGAGCCATATATTATCTTTCTGTGACTGTATTGTTGAGAGCTACATCCCTCATTGCTGTACTGCATTTACCTGAGAGTTATACTTTGTTCACGCTGTGAGAAGTATCTGGTAAAGACTGTGAAGGACTGTGGAGGAAGAGCAGAAGCTACTGATCGAACTCATTTCGTAGTAAGGGAATTAGGCATGAGAAATGTCTTTTTAGAATTTCTGTCATTTGAATTAAAAATGAGTTTATTTGCTTGCTTTGATTATGCTTTGCATTATGTTATGAAATAGGAAAGGAGAATGTTAGAAGGTCTCTGTTTTCTAAGGAATGATGTTGGAATGAAATAGCTTAATTTCGTTAGAAAAGGCTTATTGAATTAAGGAATAACTTGTTCCATAGTGAAAGCATTTTATGTTAGGAATAGCTTAAGAGCTTGTTGAAATGAAATAGCTTAAATTCATAGGGGAAAGCTTGTTGAAATGAAATAGTTTAATTTCATAGGAAAGCTTGTAAAAGGAATAGTATAAAAGGGAAATGTTTGATTACTTTTTAATAAAGTATATTATGATTTGTATTACTTGAATACTGCTTGAACTCCTTAAATAAAGGAAAAAGGGACTAGTTATTTAATACTAGGACGAGGGTGGATTCAGTACCAAGGTAGTCTAAAGCTTTAGAGTTAAATAGGTTAACTAGAGAAAGCTATGTATTCCATGGATAAAGATTTCCATGTTAGGAGGTACTAGAGGGACCCCTTGTTGACTGTATTCCATTTCCTGTTTAAGTAGTTGAAGTAGGAAGTCTAGGGTGATTGACTACCCACGAAAAGGACTCAACCTACGCGTAGGATAAGGCAACCTTAAGTTAAACTGAACCTGACTTAGTGCAAGTGACAGATGACCGTCAGTTTAAGTACTGCCGAAACACTTTGGCCAAAGTAGTGTAGTATACCTAACGTCCACTTAGACTGTGAGACGAATTACACTATCAGTTCACAGTAGTCCAGGTTACATGCTAGATTGAGATTGTGAGGGCACAAGGATTTAGTTATGTAGGATTACACACTATGCTCAGTTGGTCATACAAAATCGGTTACCCAACTAATCTCTTCGTAGAAAGGAGGGCCGTCTACTTAACAGTAAACGTGCGGGGGACCGCAATTTAAGTCCGTGGTTGGTGGAAAAGCACCTGAGTGATGTTTCTCCTCCACAGTAGACTTCTGATGAACCAAGGTTTGAAAGGGAAGATACTGGACAGTCTTATTCCTATTTGCTCAAAAGCTTCCGAGCTATGTTTGAAACTTGTAAGATTCTTACCTTGCTTTTTATTTGAAAGAAAAGTAATCATGAAAGCGTACTCTGTTATTTACTTGGAAAATAGAACAATGATGTATTGTGTCATTTATTTCTTTATGATGAAATGTTCAATTAGAATGAAAAGAAAAGTTATTTACTTTTTCATTATAAATGTATTTCCTTGTATCTTCTTAGTGAAAGTAGAAAATTTTTGTTTATCCGGTTTTGGGGTTGTTACAAATTTGAGTAAGCTTTTCTGTGGTTTCACTTGCAGGAGAACTTTCTCTCTGACCACAATCTATCTGGGGGTTCGTTTTGCATCAGTGTAGCCCTTCTGCCGATCATTAGCTTCCTTCAACCTCTGTCTGATTAACTTATGTAGAAACCCCTATTCTCACTGTTTCTGAAAACTGCTTATTTTTGCTTGTTTTTGAGTGTTTTGATTTTTTTGGTGTTTTTGGCAATAACAGAAGAATTGCGATTTTGAAAGAAAATGCTTGTAAAAATTAAATAAAATATTATGAAGCTAGAACTGGTAGAAATCACTTGATATTTTATTGCCAGATTGTTTATTGATCTTCTAGGCTTATTACATCTGAGATCGGATAACATGTAAATTAAAAAGCAACAACATTTGTGTGAATAAAACCTGATTATTGCAGCTGCCTGTGAAGCTAATGAAATGGTACGGCCATCATTGATTTCTACTTCTCCCTCCGCCAGATGTTACCAAATGAAGCCAGAGAAATATGTGCCCCTATTGGTGAAGACAGACTGCCAAAAGAAGAGGCGTTTTTCCTTGAAGAAGAAGTACGGCCTTTTTATGATGGTACGGATATGACAGCAGCAATGAATAAAAGTACGGCCCTTGGAAGATGTGTCTCTAGCTTGCAAAGTGGACGCCTAGCATAAAGAACTCTTCCCAGATGAACTTCGGATCAAAACCCTGAATGATGCAACAACTGTGAATCTCTGTGACAACCTCTGAATGAGGCTATCTCTCTGACTGGCAATAAATCAGCTGATATTTCACAGCCTCTGAACTACACACATTGAAGATGGCACGTTC
>CM021109.1:56337772-56418885 GCA_007115665.2 Sequoiadendron giganteum | reverse complement strand
TCCAATGCAGGTTGAAAACTGGAACCCTTGGCTTTGTTCTCAAAAGAAAGACTTAGAAAAATTCGATTTCAATAACATAATGAGCTCTTTTCCCAATGAAACCCTTATATCCTCAAGAAAGTCGACTTTTCTCACAAAGGCATCATTTAAATAAAGTTCGAACTTTTCTTTTAATTTTTCAATAGTTTCGAACGCACTTTAATTATAATTTATAATTGAAAAGTGGCCCCTCTTCCATGTTGGTCGACCCCTTCAAGAAATCACTTAAGTTATAATATTAAATTATATTATAACTTTATAATATAAGCTTCAAATAAATTAATATTTAATTTGACAATTAAAATATTAATATCTCTCTCAAAATACGTCCGATTAACGAACCGTCTGAAGCTGGAGGATAAGTGATTGATTTTGCACATGACCAAACCATACTGCTAAAAATAGCAGGGGTGCTCCATTGAATGACCTAACTTACTAAAAATAGCAAGTCAAGTAAATGATGTTTGAACGACCCCGAACGAAAGCCAAACTGAACAATCCTGCAACTGGGCTAAGCCAAGCCTCGACCAGACCCTCTATCCACCCTATTAGCCTACGAGGGTCGCATAATAGGCTAATCATAAACACTGAGAGATGTCAATTGGAAGGGGACATTACAGTCCACCCCTCCCGAAATTGCTTGTCCTCAAGCAATCTCAACTCCGGATGCTGCAAAATATCCTCACTCTCCCACGTAGCATCCTCGACTTGTAAATCTCTCCATTTCACCAAATATTCCCTGATAGTCCTCCTGCGCAACTGTCTCTCTCTGTACTCCAGGATCGACTCAGGTACTAAGATCAACTTTCCCTCATCATCTAAGGGAGGTAATACTGCCGAAGGTACCACACGATGTCCTAACGCCTTCTTGAGACGTGACACATGAAAAACGTTGTGGACGTTACTATCCGCTGGAAGCTCTAGCTTATAAGCCACCTCTCCAACACGCCTCAAAATCCTGAAAGGACCATAATACCGCAGCTTGAGCTTATCTGAACCACTCTTCCTGAGAGTAGACTGACGGTAAGGCTGCAGCATAAGATATACCATGTCTCCCACCTCAAAAGACCTCTCTGTCCTCTTCTGATCTACGTACTGCTTCTGTGCCTTAGCAATATTTTTCTTGAGAGTCCTCATAGTGTCCCGACTCTCCTGTAATAAGTCTCCAGCACTCGGCACTCTACTGTCACTTAGTAGCAAATCCAGAAAACTAGGCGCCTCATAACCGTACAATGCCATGAAGGGGGACATCTGAATGGTCATGTGAAAAGTAGTATTGTAATAGTACTCGTACAAATATATCCACTTGACCCACGCCTTTTGCTGCCCTGCAATGTAATTCCTGAGGTAACCTTCCACCCATTTGTTTACTATCTCTGTCTGACCATCAGTCTGCGGGTGGTAACTGGTGCTCGGTGTAAGCTTGGTCCCACAAAGTCTGAACACCTCCTGCCAGAAGTGACTCAGGAACGGACTATCCCTGTCGCTAACTATACTCCGAGGCAACCCATGTAATCTGAAAACCTCACGGAAGAAGACCTCTGCTACCTGTGTAGCTGTGTAAGTGGTGGTAATCGGAAAGAAGTGGGCATACTTCGTCAGCCGATCCACAACTACATATATACAATCCCGTCCTTGGGCTTTAGGCAAGCCCGTAATGAAGTCGATCGACAGGCATTCCCATTTCCTGTCAGGAATCGGAAGTGGCTGCAATAATCCTGCCGGATACGTGTTCTCCTGCTTGTTCTGTTGACAAACAGGGCACTCACGCACATACTGAAGAACATCTGCCTTAAGTCCTTTCCATGTGAATCTCTCCCGAATCTGTCTATATGTTTTGAAGTACCCGGGGTGTCCTGCTGTAGGTACATCATGAAAGGCTCGCATGATAATGTTCTTCAACTCTGATCCTGGGGTCAAATAAATCCTATTCTTGTAAATGATCAAGTCATTCACAAGCGTGTATCTGGTGTCAACCATCGATCCCTCAACAATACTGGATGCCCAAGTATCCTTGGCATACTCTGCCACAATCAAATGCCTCCAATCCTCAGTAATGTGAACCATAGAGTTCAGGTAAGGCCTGCGTGAGAGGGCGTCAACCACTACATTCTGGGTGCCTTTGATATAAGAGATATCAAAGTCATATGCCTGCAATTTACTCACCCACTTCTGCTGACGATCATTGAGATCTTGCTGCCTGAGGAAATGCCTCAAACTGTTGTGGTCAGTTTTAATGCAGAACTTACTGCCCACGGGATATTGCCTGAATTTTGCCAAGGCGTGCATTATAGCTAGCATCTCCTTATCATAAATACTGTAGAGCCTCTTTGGCCCTCTGAGTTTACGGCTCTCATACACAATAGGGTGCTTGTCCTGCATAAGCACCGCTCCAATGCCCTCACCAGAAGCATCGCACTGAAGCTCAAAAGGCTTCGAGAAATCTGGCAGTGCCAACACTAGACACGTAGTCATCAGCTCCTTGAACCTCACAAAACACTCCTATGCCTCAGGAGTCCAACAGAATGCACTTTTTTTCAACAGATCCGTTATAGGTGCTGCATGTCGTGAATAACCACTCACAAATCTGCGGTAGAAACGACACAATCCAAGAAATCCTCGCAGCTGTGTAAGGTTCGCCGGAGTAGGCCAATCTATAATAGCACGGATCTTCTCAGCATCCATCCGTACTCCCTCTGCACTGATAATATGACCTAAGTATAACAATTTGGTCATTCACAAATCACATTTGGATTCCTTGGCATACAAGGACTCCCTCTCCAAAATACCGAGTATTGTCTCTAAGTGACCCAAATGCTCCTGCCATGGCCTATTGTATATCAAGATGTCATCGAAGAAGACAAGTACATATCTCCTCAACTGCGAATGAAAGACCTTGTTCATGGTGGACTGAAATGTCGCAGGTGCGTTGGTTAGCCCAAATGGCATCACCACAAACTCAAAGTTTCCACAATGACAATGGAAAGCAGTATTCTCAACATCCTGCTCACGAACTCTGATTTGGTGATATCCTGATCTCAAATCTATCTTCGTGAAATAGCATGCACCATGGAGCTCATCAATAAGCTCATCTATACGAGGTATTGGGTACCTGTTTTTGATAGTCCTCTTATTCAGGACTCTGTAATCTATGCACATGCGAAGGGTGCCATCCTTATTCTTCACCAGAACAACTGAAGAAGTGAATGGTGATTTACTAGATCGAATGTGACCCATAGCCAGCAACTCCTTGATAGTCTTCTCTATCTCATCCTTCAACCTCTTAGGATGCTTGTAAGGAGTAATCATCACGGGCTTGGCGCCCTCCTCAAGCTCTATAATGTGCTCAATGCCCCTGTCTGGAGGTCTCCCTGGCGGAATATCACTGAATACCTTCTCATACTTGACTCTCAACTGCTGAATGTCAGGATGATACTCAGTCTTGTGCTGTCCCTCCTGTATAGGTGCCAATGTGCACTCGGCAGCCCACTCTACCATGTCATGTCGCATGAGCGTCTCCATTTGACGAAAGGAAATAGTCTTGACATTGCTGTCCCGAATGGCCTTCAGGATATGTGTCTTCCCATCGACATCAAAACGAATCTCCATGTCTTTGAGACGAAGAGTGACTTCCTCAAGGGAATGAAGCCACTTCATGCCCAAGACTAAATCGATATCCCCCATATTCACCACGTAATAATCAGCCTTGAACTCATAGTTGTTCAAGCGCAAGGGGAGATCCTTAATCATTCGATCACACCTGAGAGTGTAACCGTCTGCCACCTTAACTCTAATGCCTTCAAATTCCTCGGTAATGAGTCCATGCTTCTCCACAAATCTAGCATCGATAAAATTGTGGGTGGCTCCTGTATCAAGAAGGGTAATGACCCTTTGTCCTGCCAAAACTCGACGAAGTCTAAATGAACCTTCCTGCTGAATGCTAGATAGTCTTGCCTCCTGAATCTGAAGCTCTGACTCTGCCTCTGCCTTAGGCTCTGAAGCCTCTAACTCTGACTCCTCAGAATTCTCCTGCTGTTCGGAACTCTCAGATTCCGACTCCTCGTAATAAGCCCACATCACTCGATTTGCCTTGCCCTTAGGCCGCAAAGGACAATCATGGTTGGCATCATAGGGACCTTTGTAGTAGAAGCAAAGCTTCTTCCTGCGTAGATCATTAAGAGCCTCGCGATCCAAGGGTGGTGTTGTTGATTTTCCCTCTGAATCATTCTTAAAATCTGATTTCTCTCTGTTTTTGTTGAAGCCCTTATTGTCCCTGAATGAAGAATTGTTTCTGGAGTTGAATTTGCTGGATGGTGCTGCAAGTTCCATACTGCGTGCCTTCCTCATAGCTTCCTGTAGCGAACGCAGATCAAATGCCTTGATCCAACCTCTCAAGGGTTCCAACAATCCTTCAACGAAGAGCACAACTATACGCCTCTTTGATATGTCAGGAACCATCACGGACAATTTCTGAAATTCACTAATATAACTCTCCAGGCTACCAATCTACCTAAGTTGGGCCAAATCTCTGAAGTAAACTTCTGGGTCCTTTTTATCAAAGCGATCCACCAATCTGTCCACGAACTTCTGATAAGTGGTAATACGATCGTGCTGCAGTGTCACCATTCCCTGATACCACCAATAATGGGCTGCTCCTTCTAAATGTAACGTGGCAAACTTGATTGCCTCTTTCTCAGACATAGGTCGAAGTGTCAAGAAAGTGTCTAGCCTGTGAATCCAAGACTGTGCTGTTACCTTGCCACTGCCATCAAAATAGGGTAGGTTGATCTTGCTGGAGGCATGCTTCAAGTCTCTATTTTGGTTTCGAGGCCTATTCCCCTGTCGAGACCTATAATATTTAACTCTCGAATTCACAAATCGATCAAAATGCATGCGCTCGCGCACTTGTGGTGTCAATATATCCCACTCCTCGTTAGCTGCCATAACTGCATCAGCATATAATATGTTCCCAACCTCTTCAACATTCTCCTCAACCTATTCTCCTCTTAGGAAAGTGGGTCTAGTAGGTCTATTTGCTGTTCGTGAAACAGTCCTAGGTACCCTCTGTGAACCTGCATCACTCCTGTCCTCATCACGATGTGGTGATGGTCTCCTAGGCGTACCTATCCTCTGTATAGCCATGGTCAACTGCTGTAATACATCAGTTACCTGTTGCTGACCTGTTCTCAAATCTCTAAGAGTTTGTCTAACCTCTGCATCTTCCTCCTGAGGATCTCGAGGAATCTCTGTTCTGTCACCCATGCCTGTATCCTGTACAAACGCTCCAGACGAAGAACCAGGCTGAACACCTATCAAACCCGTAGCCGTCTCACCTGCCGGAATAAGTGGTGGTTGCCAAGTTTTTCTGTTTTCCCTCTGATAATATCTCTTCTCTCTATCACTCTGGTGCATGAACAAAACGGTTTTCAAACCCAACAAGGATGGCAGGAAAATGCTCTGATACCACTGTAGAAACCCCTATTCTCACTGTTTCTGAAAACTGCTTATTTTTGCTTGTTTTTGAGTGTTTTGATTTTTTTGGTGTTTTTGGCAATAACAAAAGAATTGCGATTTTGAAAGAAAATGCTTGTAAAAATTAAATAAAATATTATGAAGCTAGAACTGGTAGAAATCACTTGATATTTTATTGCTAGATTGTTGATTGATCTTCTAGGCTTATTACATATGAGATCGGATAACATGTAAATTAAAAAGCAACAACATTTGTCTGAATAAAACCTGATTATTGCAGCCGCCTGTGAAGCTAATGAAATGGTACGGCCATCATTGATTTCCACTTCTCCCTCCGCCAGATGTTAGCAAATGAAGCCAGAGAAATATGCGCCCCTATTGGTGAAGACAGACTGCCAAAAGAAGAGGCATTTTTCCTTGAAGAAGTACGGCCTTTTTATGATGGTACGGCTATGACAGCAGCAATGAATAAAAGTACGGCCCTTGGAAGATGTGTCTCTAGCTTGCAAAGTGGACGCCTAGCATAAAGAACTCTTCCCAGATGAACTTTGGATCAAAACCCTGAATGATGCAACAACTGTGAATCTCTGTGACAACCTCTAAATGAGGCTATCTCTTTGACTGGCAATAAATCAGCTGATATTTCATAGCCTCTGAACTGCACACACTGAAGATGGCATGTTCTCCAATGCAGGTTGAAAATTGGAACCCTTGGCTCTATTCTCAAAAGAAAGACTTAGCAAAATTCGATTTCAATAACATAATGAGCTCTTTTCCCAATGAAACCCTTATATCCTCAAGAAAGTCGACTTTCCTCACAAAGGCATCATTTAAATAAAGTTCGAACTTTTCTTTTAATTTTTCAATAGTTTCGAACACACTTTAATTATAATTTATAATTGAAAAGTGGCCCCTCTTCCATGTTGGTCGACCCCTTCAAGAAATCACTTAAGTTATAATATTAAATTATATTATAACTTTATAATATAAGCTTCAAATAAATTAATATTTAATTTGACAATTAAAATATTAATATCTCTCTCAAAATACGTCCGATTAACGAACCGTCTGAAGCTGGAGGATAAGTGATTGATTTTGCACATGACCAAACCATACTGCTAAAAATAGCAGGGGTGCTTCGTTGAATGACCTAACTTACTAAAAATAGCAAGTCAAGTAAATGATGTTTGAACGACCCTGAACGAAAGCCAAACTGAACAATCCTGCAACTGGGCTAAGCCAAGCCTCGACCAGATCCTCTATCCACCCTATCAGCCTACGAGGGTCGCATAATAGGCTAATCATAAACACTGAGAGATGTCAATTGGAAGGGGACATTACAACTTAACTTGTTCTTCCATTTCCTGAAGCATTTTGGGCCCGAGAATGATCTTGTTCTTCATTTTGTTCCAACTGATAGGTGTTCTGCTCTTACTGCTGTACAGTGCTTCAAAGGGTGTCATTTGATAGTTGATTGATATGATTTGTTATAAACGAAGTCTACCAATGGTAAATATATATTTTTTTTCCATTTATATTTCTGATCTATGCAGTACATTCTTAATAAGTCTTCTAAAATCTGGTTTACTCTTTCCGTTTGACCATCTGTTTCAGGATGATAGGCTGTACTAATATTTAGCTGAGTTCCCAAAGCAGAAAATAGAGTCTGCCAAAACTTGGATGTCATCCTAGCATCCCTGTCAAGAATAATCTTTTCTAGAACTCCATGAAGACGAAAAATTTCTTGCACAAACTTCCGAGCAATCATAGAAGCTCTATCTATTGAATTTCCGATGTGAAATGTGCCACCTTGGTGAGTCTATCCACTAGTACCAATATAGCATTAAGTCTGCTCCTTGTCATTGTTAAACCTTGTACAAAATCCACATTGATGATTTGCCATTACCAATTTGGTACTTTGTGAGGTTGTAACAATCCTGTCAGGTGCTGGTGCTTCACCTTAACCTTATGACATTCAAAACATCCTGCAACAAATCTGGCTGCATCCTTTTTCATTCCTTTCCAAATATATAAAGGTTTAACATCGGCCAACATTTCGGTTACCCCAGAATAAATTGAGTATGGTGTTGTGTATACCTCCTTTCATATCAGTTTCCTTAGTTTTGTTGAGTTTGGTACGTACATCCTGCGCTTATATCTCAAAAGTCCATCTGCTTCAATCTGGAAACCCTCATATTTAGGCTCTTGAGAGTTTGCTTGAAGAGTTTCACGAACTTGCTGGTAGAATTCTTCTTCATTCGTTTTCTGTAATACTTGAGTTCTAAAATTTGTGTTGATTGACACCATGGAAGTTATATGTTTTCGTTGGCTCAGTGCATCGGCTAGTCTATTTTCCTTGCCCTTAATGTAACTGGCCTCAAAACCATAATCTGAAACTAACTCCATCCACCTCTTTTGGCAAGCATTGAAATTAGGCTGAGTGAATATATATATTTTAAACCTTGATGATCCGATTTGAATTCAAAAGTCTTCCCTATCAAGTAATATTGCCACATTTGCAAGCATGCACAATAGTTGCTAATTCCAGATCGTGAGGTGTAGAATTCTACTCATACTGCTTCCTTGCGATATACATAAGCCACTAGCTTCCCATCTTGCATTAGTATTCCGCCCCAAAAAACTGTCACCAGGCGCGTCCGTTATATCTACAAAGTGACCATTAGGGTCTGGTACAACCCAAATTAGTGCAGTTGTTAATTTCTCCTTCAATATATTAATCGCTTCTTGATGTTTCTCTGACCATTTAAATCTTTTTCCTTTTTTTTTTAAGAGAGGTAGTGGGGTGGACGATCCTAGAGAAATCCCTAACAAATCTTTGATAATACCTAGCCAATCCCTTGAAACTTCTAACCTCATGCACATCTTTCAATACTGACCATTCCACTATAGCTTTTATCCTTGCAGGATCCACTGCTATTTTCTTAGCTATTATTATATGCCCCAAGTATTGTACCTCTTTCTGAAATAAAATGCATTTTGATAATTTTCCATGAAGTTTATGCTCTCTCCATCGTTGAAGAACCACCCAAGATGCTGAAGATGCTCATCCTCGTTTTTTTGGAATAATTAAGAATGTCATCGAAGAAAACCAACACAATTTTGTCCAAACAATCACGAAAAATACTGTTCATTAGATTCATGTGTAACATCCTTATTTCAAGAGTTTTGAGGAGTCCTTTATATCTAGGAGCTGGTTTGGAATACATTCCTTACTTTGTGAAACTTTTATTTTCTAGTCAAGAACTGTGTTTGAGTACGATTGTCATTTACTTAGCTTTTCTATCTATTATTAGCTTCCACCAATCTTTCCTGATCAGTTTGATTTGGTTATCCATTTCTGACAACATTCTTGGACTAGTGCTAATCTTGCCTTCTAGCTTACCTAGCTTACAGGAGTTCAGCATCTTCTTCTGTCCAATGTTTCAAATGGAATCATCTTGATAGCAAAATTATAGAAGTTGTTATAACAACACCATAAAGGTGGATACTCTTTCTATATATAGCAATCAATTATTTTTAGCACAGGTTTAACATTAACCTTCACTTTTCTAGCTGAAAAGGTTATTTAACAAGTACCAATTTCATTTGTCTCATGTATCATTAAAATAAGTTGTTAAGTAAATACAAGAGAAAAGATCAAAATTCCTTTTCTAGTTAAACTGTCCTACAAGACTCAACATACCATTGAAAAGAGGTATTCCCCCTCAATTGCCATCTGAGCCCTAGTGTGTACTCCCACTTAACCAACTCTGTCCCACTACTAAGGATACCCTCCTACCAAGTACGACAACTTTGGTTAGCTAAGTGTTTGGAGTACGGTGAACTGAGGAGTGCATGTAGTGGCAACGACACTCACTATGGCCATAGTTTTTATATATAAAGTTCACCATCTTGCTCGACTTGGAGAGACTAATCACCTAGGCTTACTGGACTACCTGTCCGCCCACATACCATAACACAAGGTTTATTTCTTTTGTAAAAGTTAAGAACATACCAGATGCATTTTCCTACTATTTACTTCCTTACAGGATCCATCAGAGGCCCATCCAGGACATGATAGAGATGAACATTACATCAAACATAGTGAACAACCAAAATGTTCTTGTACAATAACTTAACTCAATATCAAATTATATAAACAACTTTTAATTTCAGCAATAAATCAAAAGAATGAGCTCATTTATGACTTTAAATCAAATTTTGACCAACTGGCCATAAAATGAACAATCTTCAAAATTCGGTGGCTGGACCATTTCAAAATAAAGAGATTAAACAATGGCATTCCTTGCCAGTATTTAAAGGAATTTTATCAAAAATCCAATGAGGTGTCAAAATCCAGAGGAACACCTTTTAGGCACTACGTGACTTAACTAAGTCACTATCTAGGGAGTAGATTGCTGCTCTGCATTCCGATCATCCAAAAACTTACAATGGGTTAGAGATTGCGTTCCAAGCGCAACAACAAATAAATCCCTTAAGACTTTCATCATGCTCAAAAATTTGCAATAATAAAGGTTATAAAACATCCACTCCTATTCCTTGGAGTATCTATCGTTCATCACTTAGATGACATTATAAGATTGTGCTTTAGTAACACTCCAAAATTTACAATTGGAACACAAACTTCTTGTTGACGTGTGTTTTATGACAACACCAACACAGAATAAAATGTCCAACGGTCACTCTATTCTCTCTTGATCAAAGTATTCCGCATGCTAAGATTGCGTGAAAGTTCATGCATTCAACTCCAAGGTTCCTTTTATTGCAAATAGACTCAGTTGGTTGATGTGAATATGCTGGGTATTCCAAGGGGACTTATGTAGTTGTTCAACTCTGTGAAGCAGTTAAGACATGAATGATTTGACAATGAGGCTCTGATTCCTAAGTTAACCGAGAAAATACTAAATTGAAAAGGAATAGGGGTAGGGATTCTACAATCTACTTCTAAAGGATGGAATGCGAGGGCTGACTTTGAGAATCTTCAAACCAAACTTTGTTTCGCCTCCCCTTCGGACAACTCTGACAAAGTTGGTGCAATCTTCAAAGGATGAGTAAGATATTCAAATTATGATTCAACATGCGCACCCCATCACAACGATGCAAGTGAACACACACGAATCACAATCGAAGTTAGGTGCTGAAATTTCAGTTGACCACGCAGGGCATACTTACCATCAGCAAGCCCGCTAGTGGTATGGATAAAGGAAGACTTGTCCAAACCAAACGCCACACTCCACAATTAACGACTACTTACATGAAATAAAAATCTATTTTACTCTAATCTACTTGAATCGGAAAGACGAAAAAGCCCTGCCAACCACTCACAACAAAAGAGAGAATCACCAATCAATGAAATTCTTTGTATTATGAGAGTCCTCCACAACAACTTCTTACAAAAAATTTCAAAGGGAAAGCTTTTCTTTCCTTTTCAAACTAAGCTAACCTCTAATTAAATGCTATATGCCTTCTACTCTCTAGCTTTGATTCAACTCTTGATCTAATGTCTAATTCTAATAGATTACAAATGAGGGGGGATGCCCCTTTTATAATAAGTCCAATTCAGTGGACGGTTCAGATCTGATTACAATAAAGGGCTTAGATTGAGCCACCTATGCCTTAATTAGGGTTTCTGCCCTATAAACCGCCACAGAGAGGAGTGGGCAATAAATGCACAGAATATTCTCCACTCCCCTGTAGGAACCATAATGAGCAATTAATGCCCATCACCATCTTCTAGAAGAGCCTCGTCCAACAAGGCATTTCTGTTGTCTCTTTCCCGAACTGCAAACTCGATAAAACGGGCCAACACTGCCTCAACCTCATGAACTGAAATTGGTGGGATATGGTTGAGTTGAAATTCTAGCACAGTAAGTGTCTGCCCGTGCTGAGTATAGGACTTTCTCCAAGCAGCCAAGGCATCCTGCGTGTTCTGAATTATGCTGGAGAAAGTGGAGATGTTCTCAAAGTCATCCTGGACAAATGATCTCACGACTGAGAAGAAGGGAGTCAACCTATCCCTCAAGCCACCTGCAATTATCTCTTCCGGTGCCAACCTCCTAGCAAATATGGCCTCCAAAGTATTAAGGATTCCATCCAGAATATTATTCATTGCCTTCCTGACTCTGGATGAATCCGCTCGCGCTGCATCATGGAAACCACGACCCGTGACCACTGAGGAGTACCAACTGGTGAAATCATACCTATCACCCTCCTGTATTACACCCCCATCCACTAGGGTGTGCAAAGGCATGTGCATCAAAGCCCCTAGACGAAGAACAGTCTTCGTTTGATAAATTTGGGTCTCATTCCAGGCTTGATCCACCATATCCATGCGTGCCAGAATGTTTGAGGCTTGCCGGTAAGCATGAGCAAGATCCTCCATAAATTTCTCCGTTTCAGTCTGAACATGGCCAACCCACTTATCTGCTTTCGTTTCCATCTTCTTCAACTCTTCCAAGCCAATGGCTGACTCTCTCGAAAACTCTGGCGGGATTTCAACTATTGGGTTCCCTTGTTCACCTGGATGCGCAAGGTTTTGCACATCCTATCAAAGTCTTGTGCTGCTTCTTTAACTTCTTATACTTTCCTTCCGTGCGAAACAACTTGTCTTTTAGTGCCTGATAGGAGTTGTCGAACTCCTCAACAATTTGGGCTCTCGTAGGATGACCCAATTCCACAGTGGTGATCACGTAATTCTCAGGCCTCTCCTCAGCTCAATCACACTCCTCCCTCAGGACAACAACTTGGAGTGTGCGAGAGCCTAACTCATTAGTTGAAATCTTTGAAAACTTCCTGGCTCTCTTCTTTTCCGGCGGTGCACTAATCCTCCTGAGGAATTCCTCCGTCTCAACTGCCGGATCTGTATCATCGTCAAGGTCTCTTCTCATTCTATTCGTAAGCCAATCCGGCATCGTCTGCTGTGGATTGCAAATGACGAGGGGCTGCTCCACCGTTGCCTCCACCTTGTGTACTTCTCTTCTAACACTGTTCTGCTCGGGCTCATCATTTTCCACGAGCTAAGTATCTCCTGACCCTTGGGTCCCTTGCTCTGTGTTTTCCTCCTCTTCCAATGCCATGTCCAACATCTGCTGGAAACGGGTATCGGCCACCGTTTCCTCTTCTTCTTCCTGTTGGCCACCTCCTCAGGGTGCACTGTCACTCAGAGTGTCCGACCCCCTGATGTTGGGCTGATCTACTTCTTCAAGTTCTTGCTCTTCGTTCAATCTTGCCCTCTGATTGGCAAATAATGAAATTACTCTCAAACTTGAAGACTGAGTTTGTGACTGCGCGGGTGATGCTTGCTCCATCCTCAAAGGTATCGGCTGAGTCGGCACCTCATCTTGTGCTTCTGCCGCTTGGGCGACTTATTTTCCTCTTCTCACCGATAGTGGCCTTTGATCGCCCATCAAGTCATAAGTAAGAGCAACTGATCTGCTCTTAAGTCTGCTTACGTGCCTATCGACCCAAGCCCTTATGAAAGTCATCACCGGAATAGAAAGTGTGTCCAAGTCCATGATTTCTGGCTCAGACCAATCAGGTGGTGGGACCTGAGTATTTCTGAGTGACTCATAGTCAGGCTGTATAACGTTGACATCTTCTTCAACCTAATCGGGAACTGGGATGACCTCACACTCTTTGCTCAACTAGAGGGGGAGCCTAGCGAACATCCTCCTTCTTATTTCAGCCTCATCCACCGCATTTGCCCAAAAATCTTCTATCTGAGCCTTATGTCTGTACTCAACATTCTGTACTACTCGGATGTTATTATAAGGATCAAAATCCTGCCTGCCTGTGTGATATGAGAGATGAAAGAATTGCAGCTCATCCTCTGCCTCTCGAGTTGCCTGCAAGGAGGGGCACACCTCAATGGAATTCCCCATGGCGATAGGAAAATCCAGTCCCTTCTTCCTCCTCTTCTTCTGGATTTGATCGTAGGCAATAAGTTGCCTAGATACTTCTAGCATTACTATATGATCAGTGGGGTACCTCAGCAACTGGTATGGATACGAGGTGAACCCCTACAGCCTAATGTATGTGAATTTTGGAAATTGCATGAGCCAATATCCATATTCCTCGATCAACGCCTATGCTTCCTTTGATATTCTCTGCTGCGTTCTCTGTTGAAGGGTCCTTGCAATATGCATTGTGAATGCATCATTTGCCCGATTATAGCTGGCAGGGTTAGTCAAATGCAATTGTGTGCAGACCTCATGGATTTTGAACTGGTCAGGGGCACAGCCGATTGGCTCTTTGTACGTGATCCCTCAGTACTTGGTCATCCGGGCCAGCATATACATTACGTATGAGCTCATATAAAAGGTCTTTGTCCTCCGCAGGCTCCTGAACTGTTCATCAAGGTTGTCGCTAATCATCCTAGCCCAGTCAACGCATTCTTTCCCCTCCAAAATGATATCGATGTAATAAAACATCCAAGGCTCGAAGATATATGCTTGTGAACTCCCGTTTACTCGGCTAAGCATCATTATCAAGTCACAGTATTCTTGTTTCACATTTTTGGCAATTATCTATTTTGGGAGCTTAGTGCGGGGTGGCTTTGGCTTCTGCATCCAGACTCTGTTGATCACGACGACACATCTCTCGAAGGAGGAAGCATACATCCTATCTGCTTTGTCCTTTGTCTTGTACAACATTCTTTTGGAAGTGGGGATCCCAAATGCCTCTCCAATAGCATCCGACGGGAAGTTGGCAAACAGTTTGCCATCTGGGGAGACAATCGTTCTACATTCCGGTTTGTAGCAATTTGTTAATTCCGGACACTGTATTGCTGGTGGAAAACCAACAGTTGCGTAGATTCCACTTTTCATTATGTTGTGTGCTGTGACTGACGGTTGATGGCCTCCCAACCCATACATCCTTGATTTGAGTGCACCCAGATTAAATGAACCAAGGTTGGTGTCATTTAATCCTGCCAACTTTGAAGTAATTGCTGACTTCGGAAGAAATGGCTTGGCGAGCTTTTTGATCACTGCTTGTCGGGATGAGCTTGCCTTGCCCGCTTCAGTATTTGCAGCTCTGCTTGTTCCTGCAACATTTTTTGCTCCAACCATCTGCAAAAATAAAGTAGAATGATAAGTTAGACTGCAGATTTTTAATAAAATAAAATAATTCCCAAGATGGCTGCGAATACGGAGTTAGCTTTGAAAATAAAATCCCTCAGCATAAATTTCTAACTCCAAACCTCAAACTATGAAAATCCTCTGAGGTTAGAAAGAACCTCTAGCAACTTCACTTCTGACTGGTGAAGAAAATTTGCAGCAAACTAACGACTTTTAGCAAGTGAATAACTTCTTCAACATAAATAATTCAAACTTGTGACTTCACTTTGTCAACTTCAGCAATTAGAAGAATAAAGAGATTACTGCAGTATGGGATTTCAAATTTCTTCTCAACTCCAAGGGCACTTAACTTTCAACAGTTCGAATATAAAATCCCAGCAACTTCAAGAACTCTTATGCAACTTCAGAAAATGACTTCTTCAGCACTCCGAGAATAAGATCTTCAGCAAATGAGAAAACTTCTGCAACTTCAAAAATCTGCAGCAACTTCAACTCTCAACAATTTGAAAATACATTCTCCAGCAGCTCCAGCATACAATTTCAAAATTTGCAGCAACACAACTCTCAACAGTAAGAAGAAATAAATCCTTGAGCAACTTCACACTTAGACAATAAAATTCCCAACTTCTCTTTCAGCAAGCTCGAAAATATTTCAATCTCTTCAAGAAATTTCTCCACTTCAGCAACTCCCAGCACATAGAAATGTGAGAAGAAATGAGAGAAATGGTTGCTTAAGTAACTCTTCACAAAGAATCCTGCCAAGTAGTGCTGGAGTTATTTTTAGTACCTTCATCAATTCGCCACTCTCTTCCCTTAGAATCTTCTAATTTAGGCGCAGTAGTGGGCTAGCCGTCGGCCAGTCATCATGGCATCTGCCATTAATGGAGATTCTTTCCTCTGCAAAATTTGAAATTTCCCTCCAGTCTGCCAGTTAACTCCCAGTAATTAAACAACTTGCGAGAAAATTACTCCGACTTGATTTGAAAATTCCATTTTAAAATCTTCACAATGTTTAATTTAAATTCAACTCGAAAAATTCATGGGAGATTTAGATTCATTTCCAACCTGTTAAAACGTCTGCCATTTAAATCATCAATCTTATGAAATTTGCCTTAGACAAATTTAAATCTTCTCTTTGAAATATTCAACTCTCGGATGATTTAAAATCCTTTGCTCGCTCAAATTAATCCACCCTCTGAAATTTAATTTCCGTTAGGAAAATAATCTAGGCAAAATAATTTTCCTCTGGGAATATTAAAATCTCCCTTAGGAAAATAATTCTAAAATTTCTCGACCCACGGGTGCATTTTAAAGGGGTTCATCTAATTTTCCACTTGACCCATGGAAAATACTCATCTGCTTTGATTCTCTCCTTGAAAAATATTTCATCACTTAGCCCACTTTATTTAAATGCCTTTGGAAAATTTGAAATTCATCCACATTAAGGGCGTATTTCCATCTAGTGAAATATTTATTTCACTTGGAAAAAAAAATTCTTGAACATTTCAGGCGCACTTTACCCTTAGTATTTTTTTATTTCTCCACACATTTAAACACCTTCATCATTTTGCTTAACTTGGGCGCATTTTAGCACTATGGGCCTCCATTTCCAACGTCATAGGAAATTTTTTAAATCTGCCATAAAAGCTGGGCGCATCGTTTTCTTCAACCTCATGAGCTGGGCACATTTCCATGTTTCTACTTTTATTTCTACTTGCCTTAGACATTTCTTACCACCATTCATCTCTTGACTTGGGCGTGTTTGGGAGATAGAGCTTTTACTTCTAACACTTAGGCGTTTTCAGCCTACTCCTCCATCATGAGCGCACTTAGCATAGGGAGCTTTTATTTTCGTGCCTTAGAATACTTTTAGATTCCATCATGTAAGCTGGGCACATTTGAGACTCCCTGCTTTTCCTTTCAACACCTTGGTTTATTTTGCCAACCTCTTAACACCTATTGGGCGCATTTACTACCTCAAGCTTTCATTTGTGGGCGCATATGCATATGAGAGCTTTCAAGTGAAGGCGCATTTGCCATGTTGAACTTTCATTTCATTGACTTAGAAAATTTCCAAGTTCTCAACTTTTACCTTTGGCGCAAATGAGGTAGGCTACTCTCATTTCTCATACTTGCACGTTTTTTTTCCTTCCCATGCCTTAGAATATTTTCCTTGAAGTGGCCTTTATAAGGTGGGCGCACTTTACACCTTGCACTTTCGTTTCAACACTTAGACTTTTCATTGCTTCTCCTTTTACCTTGGGCGCAAATGAGGCAGGCTACTTTTATTTGGATGCCTTAGAAACTTTTCACTTACCCCTTGCTGAAGGTGAGCGCATTTTGATGCTCTTACTTGATGGGCGCATTTGGAAGGGGTTACTTCTGCTTTTAACACTTAGGTGTTTTTAAGCCTACTCCTCCATCATGGGCGCATTTCCACCCATCCACTTTCATTTCCATGCCTTAGGCATTTTTTTCACCTTTCAGCAACCTTGGGCGCATTTGATGTGTCATGCCTTCATTTTTGACTTAGGCGAATTTTGAAGATCTCTCAACACTTGATGGGCGCATTTAGGCATACTTACTTTGATTTTGAACTTGGGAAATTTTAGGTTGGCCTCACAACCTTGGGTGCATTTTACCTGCTGAGCTTCTGATTTCCATGCCTTGGAGGAAATTTCAACGCCTTCATTAATTTCTTCAAGGTGGGGGCGCATTTTGAAGGTGGTGTTTCTGTTTTATACTTAGAGAATTTTGGTTTCCTCTGCCTGTCATCACCTTCTATTTTTAGTAATTCTTGCTATTTTTAGTAAGCCCTTGATTTTTTGACTTCCACAGCTCCGTTTGTCGTGAAATTTTCACCATATGATCCCTGTAGTTTGATGAACCTGTTTTCGCTTGTCCCTCGCTCTTACTTGCTATTTATGGCCACCTGCTATTTATAGTAAGTTCCAGAGTTGTTTGACTTCTGTAGCTCTGTTTGACTTGGGACTTGCTATGCCTGATCCTGATAAGTCAAGTGCCCTGTTCACACCTACCTCTGGCGCAGACTTGCTATTTATGGCCCTGAGATGACTTACTAAAAATAGTAAGTTATTTGATTTCATTCAAATTTTGCCAGTAGGTTGCTCGAATGATACTGATCCTGACGGGGTACTTCACTTTGGCAATTTCTGGATTTTACCCCATATAAAAGTGGAAACCCTAATTTTGACTTGCATGTGCCTTGAACGGTCTTCGTTTGACTTTGTCTTGTTGCATGTCGTTCTGCTTGCTGACCTGAAGCGTTGGGTGGTTGCCAGAGTGTACCTGCTAAAAATAGAAACTGCTTGAAAAGTGGTCAATCCACTGTCGGATGATTTTGCATGTCACATTGCCCGTGGGATCTCAAAAAACCTAAAAAAACCCAGAAAACTGGTCTGCATGCAGGCACTGGCTAAAAATAGTAAGTATTTGAAAATTGATCCCTTCTGCTTGCATGTCACATTGTTGCGAAGCTCTCAAAAAACCCATGAGGAATATCCAAACATGCGTTGAAAAATACTGCATGCAAACCCTAAAAATAGCCTTTGAAGGCTGAACTCTGAAAGTCATCATCTCTGTTTGCATGTTACATCACTGTGAAGGTTTCGAAAAACCCAGAAACATTCCTCAGACATGCATTCGAAAAGCACATGCGAAAGTCCTGAAAATGGCTCCTGAAGCCTGAACTGCTAAAAATAGCGAGTTGTTTGATTCTGCCCGAATTTTGCATGCAAGTAGCTTGATGTTACCTGAGTGTGATGGAATAGTCAGAATTCCAAAATCCTGATGAAACAGTCCCAGATTGAGTACTTACTATAAATAGTAAGTTGTCAAAATTCAATAAAAATTCAATGGGACTTTGCTGGAAGCCTTGTGATTGCAGTATTAAGCTCAGATTCCAATTTGATAACTCAGTTTGACCTTTAAAAACCTTGGACAATAGGAAACCCAAATTTCACAGACTTAAACAATATTTCAACCTAGGTCAAACGGTGGGACATCCCCGGAAGGACAAAAGACCAGAGAGAGAGCGAACCAAAGCCAAAAGACCAGAATGGAGCAAACATTAGGGGGGGTCCCCATCTTGGATGGGGTGATGTGTGAAAAGGTCACAACACTTCTCTTCTTCGTTCCACTTACAAAATTCTATTCCTTACTTCACTGAATAGGTTACTTGTTCAAAACATAAACAACTTTAGCTAAATAGCTCGGTGATGGTTACATTCTCTGCTGCAATTGTACTTTCTAACTTCTCCAAAAGGCAAAATTCTTAGCTCACAATCAATTGGCCAAAATGCCTTGAGAATAACTAATATCTCATCCTTACAACTTGTTGGTGTGCATTTTAATACCCACCGAACACAGAATAAAATGCCCAAAGACACTCTATCCTCTCTTGAAAAATCACCGCGTATGCTAAGATTGCAAGAAGATCATATGGTGATTCCAAGGTTTCTTTTGTCAGGTCTTGACGTGTGGATAAGATCAGTGGGCATTGTGATTTGCTGGTAATCACAAGGGGACTTACGTTAGAATTTTTGACATTGAAGGCTCTTTCTTTTTGGGTTTTCTCAATTTTAGGATTTCCAAAAAAAATGTAAAAGTAGATAAGGGTTTAGGAGTGCTAATCTAATCCTAAGAATTCAAGAGACGGTGATGATTGGGTGAAACAAGGAACCACACTTTGTTTCGCCTCCTTGGGACAACTACGCAAAGTGGGTGCAATCTTCTAAGGGTGTGATTATGATTTTCATGTCCAAAATAAGACTGAAGTTAAGCATCCACAATTTAAGAGCTCAGGCTAACTTTACGCATTGGATACAAATCATCTATCCAAAGAAAGTATGAGCTAGATTTCACCAATCACCACTATCAGATCTATCATTCATTTAACAAACATTCAAATAAAATTCTACTCTAATTCTAATCTAAGTGTTGAAGGAGATATGTAACCTTGCACACCACTTGAAAATAAAAATGATTCAAAGCAAATCATGCATAAGAGCTTTTATTAACGGAAATGGTCTAACGCAACAATTTCATATTACTCACTTCACAATTTACAAATGAGGGGCGAGCTCAATTTATAGGCTCCCCGATTACAATTCAATGGCCAAGATTGATTTAGGATCAACAGTCGAGATTACAAAATAAAACCCTAATTAGGGTTTGTCATAATTAACTACCTCTCGACCAATGAGAAAATTACATTTTGGGACACTTGTCCTTCTTGTTAAATATAAACCAATTCCATGGATAAGTGAAGTTCATTGAACCTAGACATGTTGACTTGGAACAATTTGATTGGTTTCGAAGATGACGAGGTGCCACCTCAACGTGCTGGATGTCCTCCTTGGTCTCCTTGTTCTTTTCCCATAGATTTATCTTCCTTTGCCGATGACTTTGTCCTTTGTGTTTGTTCCTTCCTAGCTGTGATCTTGGATTTCCTTCGGGATTTTGATTTCTTCTTCTCACTTGCATCAGAATCTGGAAGTCTTCCCTTGGAGCAGTTATTGAACTTTTCCTTCCTGATTGCTTTGAAATTCCTTCAAGTGCCTTGAATTTGGAGAAGAGCTCTCCTGTGCTTTCGCCAAAATGGAGGAAATTGGAACTTTCTCTGTGAAGTAGTTCCCATACTTAGCCAAATTTTGGCTATTCAATTTCGTCTTGTAACACCTTCATGTGGACCATTCAACACTTAGCCAAGATTTTGGCCATCTTTATGCTCGAATGAACTTTGCCTGTGGATTTGTCTTTAATTTCGAGTTTGGCTTGTGCTAAGTAGGGCAGACTCCATCCTTGGGCAAGAATTTTATTCATTTCTTCCTTATTCCTCTTCATTTTTCTTGTTTTCTTTCCAACACTTAGTCAAAATTTGATCCTTTTATTGTAGGAAAATTCCACACTTAGCCAATTTTATGAGTTTTCCTTGGCGGACTTCATAGTTGTTGCGCCACTTTGCTCATTTGTTAAGGCGGAGTTTGTCTTCCTTGTGCTATTCCCATCTCGCTCTCAGGCGGACTTCATCTTCTAATGGACAAGGCGGACTTTGAAGCTGGTTGGACAAGATGCATTTTCCTCTAAGAGTACTTGATCTTGTGGCTGGACATCTTCATGGCGGAATTCACCAATCTTGGACATGCTTCCCTGTTGGAAGGCGGACTTTGCCTTTTGCCTGCCATTGCTTTGGGTGAACTTTGCCAATGCTTAGACACTTCCTTTCCTGTGGCGTACTTTATTCTTAACCAAACATCCGACTTAGTCAAAATTTTCAAATTTTCTCTCTCCTTCTGGGTTGGACGGACTTGGAGGTTTCTTTGCCATTTTGCATTTATGTCCATGCCTTAGAAATTTATTTCATGTTGAGTTGGGCGGACTTCGTGTTTGCCTTGCCATACACTCTTCCTTTCGTGCCAAAGAATTTTATTCCGTCATGCCGAGGAGTGAATTTCATGCTAGCTTGATCCCCTCTCTCTCTAGGCATATTTTTTATCCATGCCTTAGAAAAATTTCCTCTCCCAAAGTTGGGCGGACTTCAGCCTCTCCTTGACATTGGCGCACTTTAGCCTTGCCTTGTCCAAGGGCGGACTTGGATATCTTCAATTTAGCCTTGGCGAACTTCATGATTGGTTGGCCATGTTGGGCGGAGCTGCTCATTACTTAGAGAATTTTCTTGACACTTAACCAAATTTTGAAAATTTATTCTCAACACTTAGCCAATTTTCGAAGTTTTTTCTCCCCAAGGTATCAACACTTAGCCAATTTTTTGAGTTTTTCTTGGCGGACTTCCTGCTTGGCCGGACATACTTGGGCGGACTTCCTTCTTGGCCGGACAGTTTTTTCTTTGTGCTGGGCGGACTTCATCATGTTCATGCCATTTTTTTTTCCTTGCATGTTGCTGGGCGGACTTGCTAGCCTTCTTGCCATTGACATTTTTGGGCGGACTTTGACCTCACCTTGCCAAGGGCGGACTTCAGCCTTCTTGTGCCATGGGCAGACTTCAGCCTTGGCTCGCCATCCACTTCCTCCTTCCTTGGGCGGACTTGGCTCTCCTTGTGCCATGGCGGACTTCAGCCTTGGCTTGCCAGTGCCAAAGGTAGGGCGGACTTCATGTCTTGTCTGCCATTCTTTCCTCATGGGCGCCCTTCATCAAACTTAGCCATTTTGACCAAAATTTTGCTATTTTACCTTGATTTTCATGATTTCTGGAGGCGTGTTGACTTCATGCTCTGTGGGATCCCAAAATAGAAACTTTCCAAAATAGAAAAAGCAAAAAAATCCCTAAAAAATAGGAACTCCAGAATGGCCTAAAAATGCCAAAAATCAAAAAAGCAAAAAGCAAAAAAGCAAAATCCCTAAAAAATAGGAAGTGTCAGAATTGACTGAAAGCAATGGCATTCCTCGTCTACCGGTCCTTCTAAGTACTTCCATGACATCTAGGCACTGATATGGGCTCGAATTCTCTACTTGGCTCAGATGATTTCTACAAAACTCTAACTCCTCATTGTAAATAAATGGTGATAAGCAGTTGCGCTGCCAAGGCAAAAACTGAAAAAGCAAAAAGAAGGGGGTCACCATTTGCAATGGGGCGATGTGTGAAATAGGTCACAACACAACTGTTATGATTATCTTGCAGTCTCCAAGCAAATTCTTAAAAAAAGTTCAAAGAATGATTCTAATCCCGATCTTTATTCATCAAGATGATGTCTGATATGATCCTCTATAATTTTGTCCTCTTCCACATATTAATGTCTTTTCCAAAAGGCTTCATGAGGTATTAAGGATCTCGTATTTGCCTTTACTTATGCTTAATTATTTGTATAATGCATTTGGTTTTCTCATGAATCTCAGTGAACAAAAGTATTCCTAGGTCCTATACCATTTTCTCCACATTCCATGCTAATGTATCACCACTTCTTTATTGATCTTTTATTCCACTTGGCTCATTCCCAGCCATCTTGAAGTTAGACTAGAACCCATCTTATCTTGGTGTCTTTGATATAATTTCAAGGATTTTCAACACTCAGTTGCTCTTGCACTTGTTTGATTACTTCTGGATCTTCCCATCCTTTAATTCTTGAGAAATAAGAGTGATCTTGAATTCATACGGATTCTTCTCTACTCGAGCTCTTAATCTGATTAGTAACTGACCAAGGTTTCACCTTTTTGCTTAAGTCTCAAAATCCTTCCACTATACAACCCTAGCAGAATTGTTTTCCTCTTGAAGTTTTAACTCCTCAGTTGGCTTTCTCTTAGCCCTTGACATGGGTAAGTGTTGGAAAAATAGTCTTCCTGACAGTTTTCTTCGTTTTTCTCTATGCCATTCTGGCATCAAATCAGTTTTAAACCTTAGCCAAATTGCTGAATGCTTAACAGATTTTCTCGTGGTGAGCTCATAGGTCCATATGTTGAACCTGGTTCGCTCTGATACCATATGTAACACTCTATTTGATCTACAGTATAAGAAGGGAAACTAACTACCAGAATCAGTTGAAGTGTAACTAACTAGCTTTCACGCTAGGGTTTCTTTTGATAATTAGAATGGAAAAGATAAACAATTTTAAACAATTAATCATATTCAATTCTTCAACTAACTTCTAATATTTCAATTTCAGCTGAAAGGTAACAACTAACTATATTCATTTAACTGAAAACACAGAGGAAAAATAACTAACTTTTCTTTGCTTTCAAAATGTAAGAGCATTTAATTCAGCTATGAAATAAACATGCTAAAGTATTTATAACTAAAATTAAGAGAGAGAAAGACTTAAAGAAAGTACAGTTAGAAGGCTTCCTGCTGGAATGCTTGCTCATGACTCTTCTGTTTCCAAGGGAAAAAGAAATATCATCAAGGGCTTTTTTGCCCAACCAAAGACCTACTGGTCTCCCGTGTTTCTTCAACTGAAGAAACCCATCCCTTCACGAGGGTAATCAATAAAGGATCTCATAATATCATCATGCCATCTGAGCCTGGTGTCAAGAACCTATACTACCTAGTCGATCCTTCACTATAGGTTACTCCTAACTAGAAAGATCATTCTGACCAGGAGTATATCTGGTTCTTGATAGCTGTCAAATGCTTAATCTAAGCATCTTAACCTTGGCCAAGGATTTTATCAATAAAGAGCACGTATCTCGTGCAATCAACACTCTCACCCTTGTTCGACATTATTTCATTAACATATGAGTATATGTATAATTATTGACTCATCTCACATTTTGACCCACATTTAGGTTAATCGGTTCATTTCATAATTCTCAAGGAATAGTATATCTGTTTAATCGATGAAGAAGAGTTCATAAGCTTAACATCTACATATTTGCTTTCTTCTTAAAGTCATATGAAAAGCTTAGGGGTCACACCTGATTCAAGAACTGGAACAATTGAGCATGAAATGTTTCAAATATACGGAGAGAAAAGGAACACAATTAAACTCTTGAAAGAAGTTAAGAATTCACAACAGGGCACAAGATTTAAAAGATCAAAGACCCAACCAAGTTCGTAATTGAGATGCAGAGAAGGTTGGCTTTGGATTTAATAGAGGTGATAGAATTTGCGGGCATATCAGTTGCAAGGCCGACAACATGTTAAGATCACATCCAACAGGTAAAGAGAGTTCAACCAGTCGGCAATGAGATTTTCCAAGTTACAATTTCAAGAAAAACAATTTATAGAACGAGTTCTAAATATTTGCACTTCAGTTCAGGGCAAAACCACTATCGGTTTTGTTGAGCTATTCATAATAACGATTAAGCAAAAGGAGAGATCTTATCTCACGTGCCTGGTTGCACGGATCTGAAGTTCGAAGTAGCTCTAGACTCTTTCCTCTAACGAACTAGGTAGGGCGTCCATGCCATCAGGGTCTTTACTGGCCAGAAGAATTCCAAGACGACTTCTCAAGAAAACAAATTATTTCCACCTGGAAACTGGAGACCCAATCAATAAGGTATAACTCTCCACGTTATGCTTGACAGAATAATAAACCAAGAATGCTTCCGATATGAATGCCGTCGGGCAGAGAGGAGAATAAGAGAGTGAAATTAAATGAGAAAATCCGGACGTGATGAATGCGGATACTGGTTGAGGGTATCTAGCAAGAAAAATGCAAATACCAAAAAAAATGAAAGGTGAACTGCAGAAGAGGTGAATTCCAAAATGAAGATGAAAAGCAAGACAATTCATTGCCGATACTGGTAGAGAATGCCTAAACAAGAAGAATGCCCAAGAGGTATTTTTCCCCCGCAAGATAACAGAACAAGCCAAGACTAACTAAAATGAGTCCCCCAAATTGTCTTTGGACGTTTCGTTCAAGAATTGAGGCCTGGGTTGCATTGGTTACAGCCCAATCATAAGCGGGTCTCGCCTCAACTCAAATTCTCGTCCCTCAAAAGATGATCCAATGTTTTGATTAATTATTTAATTTCATTTTACATTACAATATGTGATTAAGAGGAGGATGATGATGAATATATTATTTAAGTGGACTTATTTTTCTTATTATTTAATTAAGTGATAAACGGTCAAGGTTATGACTTCAATAAAGTTATCTTACACCGATTCGTGGCTTGATGTTATTTTGATCCTTCATTGACAACAACCTCTCCTTGATGACATTTCCCTTTCCCTCGGGTGTTGACGATCCTAGAACCACTTGAGAAGTGAATAGGGTTAGATCGTTCTCGATATCATTAATAAAATTAAAAAAAAAACTCTTCAACCCTTTCAGTATGAACATATATAAGGAAATCTTCCATAATTACAGTTATAACCAATAAGTAAAAATTCTTTCCCAATATCACATTCTCATGAAAGGTAACATCACAATGAACATAATGACCATAATTACATTGTCATATTCTAGTTCAAGACAAAAAGGGATGTAACACTAAGGAAGTGGAAATTAAAGTGGATACAAGAATGTATGTGAAATTTCAAGGGGTGCAATTTTATGACATTACATTTTGCCCCCACTTTAACGGGCATATGAATTTACACTAATATGCATGCTAAAGGAAATCTACCAAACATAAGTAACATCATAATGCAAAAGGTTGTAATGTCCCCTTTTTAGAAAACCCTAAATCTTACTCTAGAATCACAAGTTTAATGCAGTTAGGCTCACAACTTAACAATTAAGTGCTTTAAACCGGATAAATCTGGGTTTAGGTCTTGTAATCATGGTAGATAATAACGGAATATAAGACATAAAAAATATCATTTATCCATATAACATATCAAACATGAAAGAATTATTCTTATCTACGTGTACAATACAATTATATAAGATAAACCCCACCATGTTCAAGGTAAATCAACCATAGATAGAGATTGGATGGGAAAGATAAGTCCGCTCAAAGCTATCCTTCTAAGCCCAAGAGCGGATACACCATACCTCTTGGCTCTCGATGGCATGACATATCGTCATCCACCTTAAGAGTGGTGCACTTAGGGGATACACTTGTATGTGCTTTCCTTATCCGTCCTCATCCCCCCTAATTGTGATGGAGGGTTCCTTAAGTTTGATCCAACCATGCGATAGTTTGGAGGAAAGATTACCATAGGAGGCTTGTAGACGCTCTCTCTAAGCGCAAGAGCGGATATCACCCCCTTGGCTCCCGATGGCATGACACTCAGTCATCCGATTTGGGGAGTGGCGTACCTAGAGAGGAATCTAGTGTCATGTCCCCTTCTCGTTGACATCTCTCCGAGCACAGGATTAGCCTATCATGCGACCCTTGTAGGCTGATAGACTGGACAGAGGGTCATGTGGGAGTTTGGCTCAGCTTCAGTTGGCAGTTCTTGATCAATTGGCTTTCGTTCGGGCTCGTTCGGACACTTCTTGCATAAGTTGCTATTTTTAGCAGTTAGTGGCAGTCAGCGTGGGACCCCTGCTATTTTTAGCAGTATGGATGGATTAGGTTCAGAATCACTTCATTGTTCATCAGCTTCAGACGGCTCGTGTGTCGGATGAATAACGAGAGAGATATTAATATTTAATTGAATTAATTAAATATTAATTAATTGGAGATTATAATATAAAGTTATAATATTTTATTATAACTTAAGTGATTTTGATAAAGGGGTCGCCCATCATGAAAGGGGGCCAAATTGGCAATTATATTTTATTATAAAAATTTGGCTGAGGACTATTGAAGAATTAAAAGTAAAAGTTCGAACTATTTTAATATTCCCTATTTATTAAGGAAATCGCACTTTTCAAGTGTATAAGCCATTTGCATTGGAAATCGAGCCATTATGCATATTGAGTTATTGAAAATTGATCAAGTCTGGTCTGAGCAAGAAGCTTTAGGGTTTCAGTCTCGAATTCATTGGGGAACGAGCCATCTCCATTGAAAGCAGTTCAGAGGGTGTGAAATAACATCTGATTTATTGCCAGCACAGAGGTTTTTTCATCCAGAAGAGATCATAGAACTTCAGAGATTATTTATTTACAGAGTTTCAACATAGGTTTTCATCTGGAAAGCATATTGCAATCAAGGCGCCTATTCTCATTGATATTCTGGAGGCTTTAAAGGGAGCCGTACATATTTCTATTTGCTGCTGTACATAGCCGTACTTGCTGCAGGCCGTACCACCTTCTTTTGGGCCGTACTTTTGTTTTGGAGAAAACGCCTTTCATTAAGATCATCTTTCATCACTCTTGGAGGCGCCTAAGCATTGGGATCTTATCCGGAGCACCAGACGGAAGGAGAAGCTAAATCTCATTGCAGCCGTACCATCATCTGAAGATCATTTATTGCAGCAATATTGCCAGGTTCTTTAACCAAAATTCATTGCCTTTTTATTTGCATGTAATAGAATACTCATTGTAATCGTCTCAGAGGACAAATAAATATACTGGCATCCGTATATCATCATTTCCAGAGTTATATAATTTTTATAGAATTTATTCTTCATTTATTGCAAAATCACCATCTTCATTATTTATGCAAAAACCACAAAAACAGTCAAAAAACCTAAAACCTTCAGAAAATCATAAAAACAATCAAATACAGAGAAAACGGGGAAACAAGGGTTTCTACATCTAGTATCTGCTCAACCTATCCGTTCCTCCCCTCAACCAGCTACATGATTGTTTGATGGTACAAACAATTGCATCTAATGATTATCATACTAACAAGTTATCCATAATTATACTATGCTATGAGAATCTATAGAAACATGAATTCATCAAAGATATTAAGAGATCATATTGGCTAGGTGAGTATCTCAATGTAAATAATCTATTTATCATATGAATGTATATATAACAATCCCTTGTTATATTCAATGTTTATATATATATACTTATCATATATATATATATGGGTGTGTGTGTGTGTGTGAATCTCACATACATTATCAAAGTTTTAAACATCCATTCTTTATTTATTTATTTACATTGCTTGAGCTTGCAAATCGAAATCCTTTACTGCTTATTAATCTCTTACTTATTTTATTTTATTTTGGACTGACCTTAATATAAATTCAAATTGCTCAAAACAGAATCTACATACCTTTATTCGATCTGCAATCTCAGATGTTTCTTTCTTCCAGCGATCCTGTTTCCTTCATAGCGATCATGATGCCTTTCTGTCCTATTGGAGTCTCCCTTATATATCTGCTATGGACAAAAGCTTCCATCCTTGACTGGACGTGACCATTTGGAGTGATTGTTGTCTCTGAACAGTCATTCCTCTTACATTAATATTATCGCTGCTTTTAGGGTTTATTAGTTATCGTTGGGTTTTATGATTTTGTCTTTATCTCACTTCAGATCATGTTAATAATATAATAATATGATCATAATTTTAAATGATGTACACATAATTTTAAATGATGTACATTACTAAAATAATAGTAATGCTACTAATAATTATGTTTATAATAATATTTAGATTATGTTCATTTTGTTGTTCTATTTTATTTGTATTTAAATATTTGATATTATAAAATAATCTTATTATTATTTTATTCTATTGTATGACATTTTATTGTGATATTCACAATTAATAAGATTAATTCTTCTATTACGATAATTGTGTAATTATAATATTATAATAAAATCGTTAATATATATATATATATATGTATTGTATTTATGTATTTGTATTTCAATGCTTAGTAATTTTATTGTTCCATTTCGAGGACATGACAGTCCACCCCACCCTAGATTACTTGTCCTCAAGCAATTAGCTCTAGTTATAGAAATTGAAAATTCTAAACCAAGCGATGGTTGGTATGTGTGGTCCTATGTCCTTGGAGAGAACTGTTAGTATTCTTTGCCTTGATTTACTACTGATAAGGTTAATATCATCCTCTAAGGTATGGGGGCAATTTATTGTCTTATGTATTGTTATTTTCCCGATATTTTTGAAAATTGGCAAGATTTGCTACTTAAGTTTTCTCTCAGTTCCTTACCTCACGGATCCTAGGTTATGATACAGTTTTTCCATTACCCTCATTGCAAATCCAAAATGTTAGAAAAAATGTTATATCACGATGGAGAGTGGGGGTGTTGAGAATATTCAGATCTTACTCCTTTGTGCAGGGTAAAATATTATTTAAGGGACCTAGGTGTCTTCCACTACAGGCTGTATCCCCTTTTAACAATCCGATAACGATTTCCCTTAGATGAATTATACTTCATAAAGTTTCAAATCATATATTCCCTTATCATTGTAATAACTTCTAAGTGCATATTCCTAGTACAACATTTAGTGGATCGATCAAATCCAATAAAATGACGGATGTACAAAAGTTTTGCATTCATAAACAAACAACAAGACTCCAACTTACAGGCTGTCAAAGTAATCAAGTCTAATCAAATTATATTCTAAGTGGAGAGCACAAGAATCCTAAGTCTTACTTTTTGTACATGTACCCTAAGTCAGATTTTCTTGTTTGCACTTCAAATCTTCTGATTGCAGAACATTTATATATTTCGATGTCTACAATAGAGGATTGAATTATGTTTTATATCTTTGAAGGGAGACACGCCTCAAGAAGAGACGCGTCTCATGAGAGGATGTGTCCCTTGAGCGTGCAAACTCCTCTTAGCCAACCGATAATTATCGGTGGCTAATCTCCAAACACCCACATGTATATATAGCTAACAACGATTAGTGTATGATAAGTTCGATCAACATTTGCTTTTCGAATTTACTCAATATCAGAATTTTGAATAACTTACTTGTAGATAATATAGTAGATTTCGATTATATATAAATGATGATAATGCATAAATGCAATCATCATTTATATCTGACCTAAGCTACCTTAAATCAACACTCCCTCTTAGCTAGGGAAGATAACTCAAAACAAATAAGTAGAGATATCACCTTACACGTGATATCGAAGATATGGTATGTTTCCAAAAGTTTGTCAAGTCACATGACATTCTTCATAACACATCTTCATTATGGTATGTGCATTGACATCAAGTCTCATGATGTCTACCATAATAATTCATGGCATATCCATAGATATATATATATCCACCATGATTATCTCATAAGTATCATAATGATCTTCAACTGACATCAAGTCTTCATGATATCTATCAAAATGTCCACGAGATACTATCATGACATGTCCACAGATATCAAATCACATGATATCCATCAGGATAGTTCAACTAATCATTGTAGAGTCGTCATTGTACAATGTCAAATACAAGTGTTCATTATTAGAAAGATCGTCACCTTTCAATAATGTACACAGGGGGAGAGAGGGCCCATAAAGTCATGGAGTCACACACATGACAAAAGAGTTTACACATTAAACATCTTTTAAATATATTAGTACAACTAAACAATTTGAATTTCAATCATAATATCAAATTACATTTCAACCATACCAAGTTTCTTCCTGAAGTGCTCAACTTTAATTCTGGAGAGAGGCTTGGTGAGAATGTCTGCTGTTTGATCATTTGTATTGATATACTCCAACTGGATCACATTCCTTTCTACCATGTCTCTTACATAATGGTAAGAAATCTCAATATGCTTAGATCCATAGTTGGAAAACTCGCCCCAAGAAAAAACTCGCCAAGCCAAAAACTAGAGAGTTTTTAAAACTCGGAAAAAACTTGGCAAAAAAACTCGGGAACTTAAAAAATTGCATAAATTTCATTAGGAACACATTTTTTCTGTAAAATTCAATGACAAGATGAATCCAATGAATCCATAAATGAGTACAAAAGTGTTTTCTATTAATTTTGATTGACTTCAATGTAAATTGATTACAAAATCGCATTCTTATGTGGAATCCCGATGGCTAAAAGCCTGAAAGTCTAATACATGAAAGCAATAAAACTAGAACTAGAAGAAAATACTAAACAATAACTAAATACAACATGCTAGGCTTTCCTCTTCCCTAGTCTAGCAACAGCTAGGGAAGAAGGGGTGGGTCCTCTAGCCCTCCCGCGTGTGCGTGGAGGTGGTGGCGGTGATTGCACTTGCGGTGCTACTGCTACTGCTACTGGCTCCTCGGCTGGCATGGAAGGTTGTGTCTGTGGCTCTGGCTGTGGCATGGAAGGTTGTGTCTGTGGCTCTGGCTTAGGAATGTCCTCCAACCCTACATCTCCTGATGCACCCACATCCTCCATTGCTTGTCTCTCAAAGTCAAGGATCTCGTCCGCGCTAAACAATGGAGGTTGCTCATCTCGCCCTGTCCAATCACTATAAGGATCTATCTCATTTAAATCAATAGGATCCAGTGATTTTTCTTCTACTCTCTTTGTGCTCAACCGAAGGTTGTATTGCACAAAGACAAGATCATTCAAGCGCTTTTGTGCTAACTTGTTCCTCTTTTTCATGTGAATGGACTCGAACAAGCTCCAATTGCGCTCACAACTGGATGCACTAGAGGGCTGACATAATACGCGGAGGGCAATTTTTTGAAGATGTGGGGTTTTTCCACCCCAATTTTTCCACCAAATCTCTGCAAAAAAAAAAAAATATTGAAGAGTTAGAAAACAAAGTCAAAGACTCAAAAGTCAAAAGTAAAACACATTTTATCAAATTATATGATCATGATGCATGTGAAATAAACTTAAAATTTAAAGACTCCCAATTTTATACCTGGTGGCAGAGTGTTTCTTCCTCTAAGAGCCATCTCTGAAGAAAAGAGATTACCAGTTGCTTCCCTATACATATCCAACTCCATGATGATGTGGTCTCTTGTTGCAACCTCGGATTCCATCCTTTGAAAGCATGTCATGAGCACCTCCATAACCTCTCCATTAGGATCGGAGAAGCTCTTTGAGAAGAGATAATAAGGGTTGAGGAAGTACCCTACTGCATGGATGGGTTGGTGGAGTTGATTGTTCCACCTCCTATCAACAATTTCCCATATGGGATCAAATTTCAGGCTGTTCCCCATGTAGTAACTTTTGATAGCCTCTTTGGCCCTATCCATGGCCTCATAAATATATCCCATGGGGTTTTGATCCCCATCTACCAAGCGAAGGACTCTTACCAAGGGCTCCGACACCTAGATTAAAAATACAAAAAGATCAAAGTTAGAAATTTATAATGAAAGGCTTAAAGTTAAATTAAAAAAAATATATATTTATATTCAACTTGAGTTTAAAATTAAAATCAAAGTTTTGAAGTTACCTTCACGATCTCTGTAGCTTTTTGTGCAAAAAAGTGGTCAAAGACTATTGCAGCAACTCTCTCTCCTTCGGGCTTCTTTGAATATGAGGAGTCATTCCATGCTTGACTCACAAACATTTGTTTTGAAAAGCCCAAAGAATCCAAAATGCTTTGCAATGTTATGAAAATCGTTGTGAACCTTGTGGCACCTGGTCTCACCAACTCCTTGCCTTGCGTATGATCTCTCATCAAGCTAAGAACCCAAGGGTGATTGTAGATAAATTTTGTGATGCTCCTTGCATCATCTACAATCGGTGCCACCCAAACAAGTTTGCCTATGTGCTCCAAAAGAAGGTCAAGGCAATGTGCCGCACAAGGTGACCAAAAGAGTGATGGATGTCTAATCTCAAGCATTCTTCCTGCTGCCACATACGCTGCTGCATTATCTGTGATAACTTGCACCACATTAGCAATCCCCACCTCCATCACAACTTCTTCCAACAATGTACACAATGTATTTGCAGTTTTTATCCTGTTGGAAGCATCTATCGACTTCCAAAACACAACTTCACCTTTGCAAGCAACCAAAAAGTTAATGATGGTGCGGTTTCTCCCATCCGTCCACCCATCAGAAAGAATGGAGCAGCCATATTTCTTCCATTTAACTTTTTGTTGTTCAACCACTTGCATTGCCCTTTGGGTTGCATTTGTGAGCAACCTGCAGGTACAAAGTAAAATAATTAAATAAGTACAAAATTGTAAGTTTTAAACAAAAAATAGCTTCAATTCAACATAAATAATAAATTATAAATTAATTTGATTTAAAGAACATAAACTTAGCATAAAATTTAAGTTGACTTTCACCTACCTCCCACTCAAATCTTTGCGAGAAGGTGGCTTGAAGCCTTTTCCCGCAACTGTCAATGCAGTGACCATATTGTGCCAATAGGGACTACTCGCCACATTAAATGGTATGTTATTGAAATACCAAAAGTCAGCACATGCCGACTCGGCATGTTGATGCACCTCCTTGTTCCACCCTGTAGCCTCCAATGATACCTGTGCTCCTGGTGTGTTTCAAGGCACAAAAAAACTCTGTGGGTTGCGTGAAGATAAAGGTGGTGGTGGCACTGACACTCTAGTCGAAGTCGAACTAGAGGAAACGGGGGGCCTAGAGGACAGTACAGCTGTGGCTGTGCTATGAACGCGAATCCGTGGACCACGAAGAGAGCTAATAATGCCAATATCTCCCTCCTCATCTGACTCTATCTCCATGTGCTCAGCCTCGTGCTCTTGAGTTTGGCCACGGGCATGCGCATGTCCACTAGCTATGGCAGCTGCTATGGCTTTTTTTGCCCTCTCCCTTTGCATTTTTCTTTCCTCGGCAATTGAGAGTAGTGCAAGCATCTCTCTTCTAATCTCTTCTTTGGGCTTCTCACAAGGCTTGGCATCTCGCTGAGGAATGCTTGCAAAATGGTATTTGAGGCGATTTATGCCTCCATGATATGTATTCTTGCACTCACTGCAAACAACTGTTCCAGGTACGTGCCCTCTCACACCATACTTCCATGTAGGGTCTCTAGCCCTTGCAGGACGAGTGCCTGGAACCCATGATGATGGTGTAGACGGGGTGGAACATGGTGGGGCGGGGTTGGAACCTGATGCTGAGCCAGAAGCCATTATAGTGTGTATTCAATGCTCAATGATCAATCTACACACACAAAAAATATGTACAACATATTAGTTTTTTAATACAAAAAAAACTAAAAAACAACCTAAATCATTAAAAATTTAAAACTTAAAAGATATAGAGCTAAATTTGATCTAAATTGATACAAATGTGTTTAAATGAATTATAAATTAACATTATTAACTATTCGTATCATTTTACACAAAAAATGAACCTAGGTCTGAAAATTTCAAAAAACAATGAAAAAAATTAGCAAAAATCAACAAAAGATTGTGATGAATCTTGTTTTTTGGATTGTAAATGCAAAAAAATTGTTTCTTTGTGCTCTATTATGACTTTTTTTCAATTTGGAATGAGTATTTGGCAAGAAGAATGAAAGAAAATGATTAAGCAAAAATAAAAAACAAAAACAAAACCCCTACCTGTGAATCGAATTTCTCTTCAAAATCCACACAAAATGGCGTTTGAATCTGCTCTCCTCGATGGCAAATCGTTGGAAATGATATCTCCTTGCTTGGGGGGGGTTTTGAGCTCCTCACACAAACTATCATTCAATTTTGAAATGAAATGAAACTGAAAAAAGACGTTTTTTGCTTTATGTTCTGCGCGGCCGAGTTTTTTTGTTGGACTCGCGAGTTTTTGGCGAGTACTCGCGAGTTTTTAGTGGCGAGTTTTTCAAAAAACTCAAAAAAACTCGTTTTTTAAGGATGGCGAGTTAACCTTGTAAAAACTTGCGGTGGAAAAAAACTCGGCGAGTTTTTTGCGAGTGTGCCAACTATGCTTAGATCTATCATGGAATACTAGATTTACTGAAAGTTTAATGCAACTCTGATTATCACAATGGATAATAGTAGGATTCAAGGGCTCACCAAAGAGTCCCACTAGCAATCTCCGGAGGCCATACTACTTCTCTTGCCCCCATAGAGGCTGCAATATATTCAGCTTCTGTCGAGCTTTGTGCCACTGAAGATTGTTTTTTGCTGATCCAAGAGATCATAGGCGATCCTAAACTGAAGCAACATCCTGATGTGCTTTTCCGATCGGTTACACTTCCAGCCCAATTTGAATCAGAGTATCCATATAAATCTAGTTGGTCATTTTTGTAATGAAGACCATATCCAATAGTGCCTTGAAGATATCTCAATATGTGCTTCACAACAACAAGGTGAATTTCCTTTGGCTCACACATGAACTGGCTTAGAGCATTCACTGCATAGCAAATATTAGGTTTGGTGTTAACCAAGTACATCAATGATCCAATTATCTGTCTATATAGAGTGGGATCTGCAAACTTAGATTCTACTGCTGCTTCTTTTAATTTGTGTAAGTTGGTTTCCATAGGTGTAGACATGGGTCTACAATACAACATCCCAAATCTCTTCAGAATATCAATAGTATACTTTCCTTGATTTAGTATGATGCTATCTGATTTTTGCCAGACTTCTAAGCCCAGGAAGTAATGTAAAATGCCCAAGTCTTTCATGTCAAATTCTGAAGTTAGATCTTTTTTACCTTGAGCAATGAGGTGATCTTCGCCTGTTATCAGTAGGTCATCAACATATAAAATAATTATTAGCATATCACCTTTAATTACCTTAAAATAAAGATTTGGGTCTGCATCATTTTTGGAAAATCCTAGTCCCAAGAGATAACTGTCAATTCTTGCATACCAAGCCCTGGGAGCCTATTTAAGTCCATATAGAGCTTTCTTTAATCTGCATACATGTGAGTTATGCTTATGTATCACAAAGCCTTCAAGCTGCTCTAGATAGACTTCCTGTTCAATGGTCCCATTCATGAAGGCAATTTTCATATCCATTTGATGGATCTTCTAGCCTTTAGCTACTGCAATAGTTGTCACTGCTCTCACAGATGTGTACCGGGCAACAGGTGCAAATGTTTCTACATAATCAATGCCTTCCTTCTGTGAAAAACCTTTGGCCACAAAACGTGCTTTGAGTTTTTCTATACTGCCATCAACAGCATGTTTGATTTTGAAGAGCCAATTGGAAGAGACAACAGATTTCTCTTTTGGTCTAGGCACTATATCCCATACATCATTTTTCAAAATGGACTGACACTCTTCCATCATTGCATCCTTCCATACTTGATGTTTGAAAGCTTCCGTGACACTGGTGGGTTCTGAATTGATGATTTCATTCATTAGGGCAACATAGCTTGAGAACCTTTTGGGTCTTTTACTTTCCCTAAAAGTTCCCTTGGGTGCTGCATGATTCTCAGCTTCTTTAATCATCTTCCTAGCCCAAAGTGGTCTCTTCTTGCTGTTGTCATTTGGATTCTCTTCTGAAGCAGATTGAAATTCACTTATTGTTTCTTCAGGATACTCCCTCTGAATCTTAGGAGTAGGTTCCACTTCTAAGACTCTAGGGGAATTATGAATTTCTATCTCACTTGAACTCCTTGCCCTTTTGAATGCAATGTCTTTTTGAAAGATGACATCTCTGCTTAGTTCAATTTGTTTTTGCTCGGGTATGAATATCCTGTAGGCTTTAGAGGTTTCACTATATCCCACAAATACCCCTTTCTTTCCAGAAGGTTCTATTTTGAATCTCTTTTCTTTAGGTACATGAATGTAGACCGGGCAACCAAAGATCCTTAAGTGACTAATGTCAGGTTTTATACCAGTAAAAGCTTCTTCAGGAGTCTTGTTATCTAGATGAGAATGTGGACATCTATTTTGGAAGTAAACAACAGTTCTAGAGGCTTCTGCCCAGAATGAGGTTTCTATGTTTTGGTCGAAATAACATTGCTTTTGTAGCTTCTACAATAGTTCTATTTTTTCTTTCAGCAACACCATTTTGTTGAGGGTTGTAGGCTACTGTAAACTCCCTCTTAATCCCAGCAATTATGCAAAATTTTAGAGATTTCAAAAGTGTATTCCTTCCTATTGTCTGTCCTTAGAATTTTGATTTTCTTCCCGAAGAAGTTTTCAGTAAGAGCTTTGAAATCCTTAAACCTTTTAAGGATTTCTACTGACTCTTTACATTTAAGAAAATAAATCCAGGTCTTCCTAGAGAAGTCATCTATAAATATTACATAGTATAGGAAGCCTGCCATGGAGGGTACAAACATGGGTCCACATAAATCAGAGTGAACTAGTTCTAACATGTTTTTGGTTTTACTCAAACTATTATGGAAGGATCCTTTTGTATTCTTTCCTAGTGCACACCCTTTACAAGCTCCTTCATGAGTTTGTTTTAATTTAGGCAATCCTATTACTAGTTTTTCTACAGAGGGTAGGGCACGAAAATGAATGTGTCTTAATCTTCGATGCCAAATTTCATTTGAATCAGAAGTCTCAAGATTAAGGGCTTGTTTGATGTTAGTGCACAATTTGTAAAGATAACCTTGTCTTATGCCTATGGCTTGAGCTTTCTTTACAGTGGAATTCTTTGGCCATGCCAAAAATTTTCCATCCATAAAGGTAACCCTATATCCATTGTCCTCAAGAGCAGAGATGGATATTAGATTCCTCTTTATTCCTGGTACAAATAAGACTCCAGTGAGTTGTAAGGAGAGACCAGATTTCAATTTGATGGAGCAAGTTCCAACCCTTTTTATGGGATGTGCAAAATCATCCCCAATAGTTACTTCTTCATCAGTTTCTTCAGTCATAGTGTCAAGGTGTTCTTTGAAATTTGTGATGTGCCTTGATGAACCACTATCAATTACCCAATTGTTGATATTGTTAGATACTTGACTTGATAAGGCTGAATAGAATACAAATTTCTCAGAGTCATAGTCTGTATTTGTTTTTCCTACTTTAGCAATAAATGCCTGTTGTTTTGTTCTATCAAGGCACTTCATTGCATAGTGCCCAAATTGATCACATCTGAAACATTGTATTTGAGAGGTGTCTTTCCTCTTCTTGAATGATCCTTTTCCATAGGAATTTCTCTTTCTCTTGAATGATCCTTTCCCATAAGAATTCTTCTTACCCCTTTTATTAGATGTTGTGTTGAGCACATGAATATCCTCATCTATGGGTTTCTGTTTGTTTTCTTTTGTTAAGAGTCTTGTTTCTTCTTGTAAGCAGTCTGTTCTCAGCCTATCAAATTTAGGGAGTTTAGATCTTGCACTTTGAAATATATCGGGCCAATTTTTTTTTCTAATTTTCAACACAACTAAATTCACCCGTTAACGTTAATGAAAACTTAATCCAACTGAAGGGAACCCTTTCCTCTGATCAACCCAGATCCCAATGCGGGCAACGTTGAGAGCATACTCGAAAGGGGATCGTTAGCATAACTGAAACTGCTGGAAGAGTAATAGGAAGAAGGTACAATCAACTCAACCACTTATTCAGCAGGAGGACTGGAGATAGAAATTACATTGCTGAAGTAACAATCAACCACTTATTCAGCGGGAGGACTAGAAAGATAGAAATTACATTGCTGAAAGTAACAATCAACTCAACCACTTATTCATCGGGAGGACTGGAAAGAGAAGTACAATGCTGAAAGTAAATATGCAACTCGACCACTTATTCAGCGGGAGTGTGTTGATGGCTCAGCCGATCAGCAATATGCAAATGCAATATAATATAGACTGAGCATGACCAGTCTCTTCCACAAAAGTGGGGATACAAAATATAAAGTGCAGAAAGTAAAGAGCTGATCAGTACTACTGATTCAGCATTACAATGCGATGAACAATCTGCAAATACAATGAGATATAGATAACCAATGAACTCCAGAATGTTAGGAAATGAACTCCAAACAAGTACAAGCTATCCATCATATGAAATATAGTAAAAAGGGACTGAAATATCAGGTCTGATATAAAATTGCAGCAATCAGAAATTCATACCAACAAGCCCTAGAATCACCAAAATGCTCATAACTTCGTCAAAACACCTCCGATTGATGTGAAATCAAGTGCAAAGGAAGCATAAGGGAAGGGCAACCAAGTACAAACCAAGAAACAATAGCAAGCAACCTCTGATATTTTATGCATGCTTCCCAATGCAATGGTAGGCAAAGTACAACCTCCAAGAAAGGGCATGGTCCCTAATTGCATCTACTAAAATTTTCATGGCTTTCTCATTGTTTTCAATCCATTGAGTTTTCTTTGGATCATCCTCTGGTTCTCTCTTGTTTTCTTTCACAAATGAATCTAACTTATTTTCTTTTAGAATCATCATGATTCTGAATTTCCATGATGTGAAGTTGTTTGCACCTTCAAGACGATCTTCAAATCTGATCACACTTGACATTATGAAAAATGTGATGTGTAATTGATTTCTTAAAAATACGATTTTTATTTATTTTTCTAAATAATCTGATATCTAGATTTGATTCGGATTTTCTCAACGTGGCTCTGATACCATGTCAAAGTAATCAAATCTAATCAAATTATATTCAAAGTGGAGAAAACAAGAATCCTAAGTCTCAATTTTTGTGCATGTATCCTAAGTCAGATTTTATTGTTTGTACTTCAAATCTTCTGATTGCAGAACATTTATATATTTCGATGTCTACAATAGAGTATCGAATTATGTTTTATATCTTTGAAGGGAGACATGCCTCAAGAAGAGACACGTCTCATGAGAGGACGTGTCCCTTGAGCGCGCAGACTCCTCTTAGCCAACCGATAATTATCGGTGGCTAATCTCCAAACACCCGCATGTATATATAGCAAACAATGATTAGTGTATGATAAGTTCGATCAACATTTGCTTTTTGAATTTACTCAAGACCAGAATTTTGAATAACTTACTTATAGATAATATAGTAGATTTCGATTATATATAAATGATGATAATGCATAAATGCAATCATCATTTATATTTGACCGAAGCTACTTTAAATCAACACAGGTCTATACTAATATTAATTCTTGTCCAATCTTCTAAACCAATTGGGGATTTTACTCATCTTGGACATATCCTTATGTTAAAGTTATTTTCATGCCTTGGGAGGGCATTTTGTTTATTTTACTTGATTCATTTAAACAATATCAATTTATCCCGAAGTTTGAAAGGTGAGAATGATCTTGGGATTTGTGGGTTATGGACCCATAATGTAACTCAACATGTGCTTATGTAATAATTTTTCTTGTAGCGTTTATTCGTTTCAAGTTCATGAATGTAGAGCTACTCTAATCAAGAAAATAGTATTTGATTTATTGAATCATACCACTTATCTCAGGCTTGAATGGTGTAGAATGATCTCTTGTTGGATATAGAAGTGAATACACCAATCTGTGGGTTACTTATTATTTCTATGAGCGGAAAATTATGTGCCCTTATGCTTTGTACTTGGGTTTTAATACTTGATTCAATGTTGGTGATGAGGTGAATCTATTGGAGGGATTTATTCCCTTACGTCTATCTAAAGGAGTCACCACTCTTCATGAATTAGTAATTCAAAATTTATAACTTAAAACCACATGAATTAGAAATTAAAGCAGACAACCAAGTAGCTCTACCAAGCGAGCAAGTAGCTCAACTAGGCAAACAAGTAGCTCAAGCAAGTAAGCAACTAGCTCAAGCACACCGGAAAGTCGCTCGAGCAAGCAAGCAACCAGCTCAAGAAAGTCGGCAACCAACTCAAGCACATAGGCAAGTAGCTCGAGTAAGCAAACAAGTAGCTCAAACAAGCAAGCAATTGAGTAGCTCAAGCACACAGGCAAGTAGCTCAAGTAGGAAAACAAGTAGCTCAAGCAAGTAAGCAAGTAGCTCAAGCACAGAGGCAAGTAGCTCAAGCAGACAAACAAGTTGCTCAAACAAGCAACCAACCAGCTCAAGCACATAGGGAACTTTTTAAACATTTTCAGAGTTTTTAAGCATAAAGTGATTATAAGAACACATCTTGTTGAAGACACGAAGTTACACATAGATACATGTGATAAAATATGAGGCACGAATACACATAATACATAGAGTATACACAAGAAGTATGAAGCATATATGCGAATAATACATGAAGTCTACACATGAGTACATGAAGTCACCAAGCATTCATATGAATACATGTAAAGTATACACTTAAATATGTAAGTCGCATGAATACACGTATACACACAAGTCACCAGGCATGTAGTTTGCAAAGCATACACTTGAATACATGTAAGTCACAAAGTATACACTTGAATACACTTGAATACACATAAGCCACAAGGTATGCACTTGAATACACACGTCGCAAGGTATACACTTGAATACACTCAAATGCACATAAGCCACATGGTATACACTCAAATACACTTGAATACACATAAGCCACAAGGCATACACTTGAATACACATAAGCCACAAAGTATACACTTGAATACACATGAATGCACATAGGTCACAAGGTATACAGTTGAATACACTCGAATACACATTAGTCACATGAAGCATACATAGGAAGCATGAAGCATACACGTAATACATGGAACATACACAAGATGGTAGGAAAGATGCTCTGATACAATTTGTAATGTCCCCTTTTTAGAAAACCCTAAATCTTACTCTAGAATCACAAGTTTAATGCAGTTAGGGTTACAACTTAACAATTAAGTGCTTTAAGTCGGATAAATCTAGGTTTAGTCTTGCAATCATGTTAGATTGAAATATACTCTCTCATTTTTTTTAAATTTTTGATAACAAATACAATGTAACCAAGCACCCGTTAAGGTTAGCTTAACCCAAAACGTTGCATGAAAGAACTCTAACCAAGAATGCGCCCTAAAACCACTTAAGAAGGAGGGGCGGGCATATGGTCAGAGGATCCCTAGGATCTACTGAATCAAATATTACAAAGATTACAACTGAAAGAGAGAGGCTAAACTCAACACCAAAAATGTGCACTCAAGATCCTTTTATAGGCGAGGTGCTAACATATGGTGAAGTGCTAATTGCTGAATTGAAAGAAGATAGGCGGATAACTAGCTATGAGAGAATTTTCCACACTACCACCAAACAGTGGGGGAAAAGGATTACAATTAAAACACTTTGTCTGCTGCGGCAGGCATCCATTCAATAGTGAGAATTCTCCACTTAACCGTGGGTGATAAATGAAAGACAAAGTAAATTCCTCCACACTGGCGGTAAACCGTTCAAGGGTTAAAATGTTGCATTAAATTCACAAATAAATGCAATAAATAAAACGACTGGATTGGTACTACTATATCACAGCCTTACAATGCAAGAAATCTGCAATTTACAAGTGTTAGAATGGTATATTCAATGCAAATTAAAGGAGGATGAATCTTTCAAGTTTAAACCTCTCAAATACTGAATTAAGAGCCAAAATCAGAACTTATTGAAATCTAATAATTAAAACAGCAAACTGAAACTGTAAATCAGCAACCAGAGTATCAATGAAATGCTCATATCTTAAGCAATATAGCTCCGAATCACGTGAAGTCGAATGCAATGCACCTCTAGAGGATAGGCACCCATGCCAAGATGAAGAAACAACATCAAAAAGCAGCCATTAATTAACTTGCACATTTCCCAATGCCCTCTAAATGGTACGGCCCTTGAAAGGGGCGATTTTGCAACATAAAATCACACACTTCAAATAAAAATCTGAAACTTGCTGAGAATGGTCGCCAAGACCTTAGGAAAGGTATGATTAAATGCCCAAAACAATATTAAATTCATACAATGGGTTGTGAACAAAATCGACTTTCAGCTGTGTGAAAATCAGCAACTAGAAATCTGGAAAAACACACCAAAATTCATCTTTGAAAGCTCTATCTGCTAGTCTGATTTGAGAAGCAGCATAAATTCAATTAGGTGTTATCTTGCAAACACAAAATTGAAGTATTACTAGGAGGTCAGCATTCCTCGAAATGCAAAATGAGTAGTCATTTCGATAGCATAAGTTTGGCATAAACATGAGATAACAAATGCTGGAGCAAAGCCACGGTTTTAAAGAAGATGGGATGACTCTTCAATTTTCTCAAATGGGACGCCAAAAGCCTTCACATCTTTTAATTTCAAAAAAGAATTAATCTTCTCCAAAAGGTGTCCACTTTATGGTAAAAGAGACTTTAATAAAAGTCATTAAATTTCTCCATGAAGGCGTCCCCCTTCAAGTCCCTCTTTTAAACACAACTTAAGTTAACACCTTAGGCCAAGGGGGTGAACTTAAAATTAGAACAATTTGCCTTAAAAGGAAGAATTTCATCAAAATAATGCTTTTAAAAGGCCAAAGCTTAACTCAGAACAATTGCCCCAACAGGACATGATGAGTTGAAGATTGACAACTGCCAAGTGCCAAAAATAGTATTTACTATAAATAGTAAACACCAAGGAAAGACCACAAAAACCTCCAACACGGAACCCCTTGATTCACCTCAACTAGCCTACGGGACTCCGGAATAGGCTGATGAGCGATTGATAGGATCATTGATGAAAGGGGGACATTACAGTTCGTTGTCCTCGAGATTGCTTGTCCTCAAGCAACCGCAAACCTGGATGCTGCAAAATGTGTTCACCTTCCCATGTAGCATCTTCAATAGGCAAGTTTCTCCATCTCACCAAATACTCCTTGATTGTTCGCCTCCTCAAGGATCTCTCCCTAGTGTCAAGAATCTCTTCTGGAAGCAACACCAACTACCCTTCTTCATCTAATGGAGGTAACTCTGAAGTAGCCACCACATTTTGCCCAAGTGCCTTCTTGAGGCGAGACACATGAGAAACATTGCGAACTTTGCTATCAGTTGGAAGCTCTAACTCATACGCAACTTCACCAATCCTTTTGGTGACTTTAAACGGACTATAGAAGCGTGGCTTTAATTTTTCCACACCATTCTTTTTGAGGGAAGACTGCCTGTAGGGTTGGAGTCTCAAATAGACCATGTCTGCCACTTCAAAAGAATGTTCAACATGCTGCTGATCAGCGTATTACTTCTGCTGATTTTGAGCTTGCTGCAGATTTTCTTTTAGTGACTTCAAGATGTCTTGATTTTGTTGAAGCATATCCTTCGCTTGGGGAGCTCTACTATCATTAAACACCAAGTATACGAAGTTAGGAGCATCATACCCATAGAGAGCCATAAAAGGAGACATCTTAATTGACATGTGATAAGAAGAATTATAACAAAAGTCCCCCAAATGAAGCCACTTAACCCAAGCTCTTTGCTGCCCCGAAACATAATTTCTGAGTTAGCCTTCTAACCATTTGTTGACAATCTCAGATTGTCCATCTGTTTGCGGGTGATAACTAGTGCTTGGAGTGAGCACTGCACCACTCAACCTGAATATTTTTTGCCAAAAAACACTTAGGAACTTGCTGTCCCTATCACTGACGATGGTCTTAGGCAAACCATGCAAACGAAAAACCTCACTAAAGAATAACTCAGCTACTTGAGCTGCTGTAAATAAAGTAGTGATAGCATAGAAATGAGCAAATTTAGTTAATCTATCCACCACAACATAAATACAATCACGACCTTGCACCTTGGGTAAACTAGTGATGAAGTCCATAGCAATACTTTCCCATTTCTGATTTGGAATTGGCAAGGGCTGCAATAAATCAGCTGGAAAAGAATGTTCATTTTTATTCTTTTGACAAGTAAAACATTCCCTTATATAATTCATGACCTCTTCCTTCATCCCTTTCCAAGCAAACCACTCTCTTATCTGCTTATAAGTTTTGAACATATGCCTTGATGACCAGCAAGAGGAACATCATGAAAAGACTGAAAAATCTTCTTCTTAAGCTTGGATTCGGGTACCAAAAAGATTCTTCCCTTGTACATAATCAAACCATTAACCAAATTATACCTTTCATCATTCAAATGACCTTCTATAATGCTGGTTGTGAACTGATTTTTTGCATAATCAGCAGCAATCAACTCTTTCCAATCTGCTGAAAGCTCACAAAATGATTGCAAATGAGGTCTTCTGGATAAAGCATCCGCAACTATATTGTTCTTTCCCTTGACATACTCAATGTCAAAGTCATAGGCCTGAAGTTTGCTTACCCATTTTTGTTGCTTTTCATTCAAATCTTTTTGGTGCATGAAATGTTTAAAACTATTATGATCAGTCTTAACCACAAATTTACTTCCCACCAAGTATTGACGGAATTTGGACAAAGCATGCATAATGGCAAGCATCTCTTTGTCATAAATTGAGTATAATTTTTCTGCTCCTCTCAATTTTCTACTCTCAAAGACAATAGGGTGTTTGTCTTGCATGAGAACAGCTCCCACTCCTTCACCTGAAGCGTCACATTGCAATTCAAAGGGCTTCTTGAAGTCAGGCAAAGCCAATACTGGACACGAGCTCATGATTTGTTTGAACTTATCAAAGACTCCTTGTGCTTTATCTGTCCATAGAAAAACTCCTTTCTTGGTGAGATCTGTAAGGGGAGCTGCCATGAGAGAATACCCCTTGACAAACCTTCTGAAAAAACCACACAAGCCCAAAAATCCCTTAAAGTGAGTCACTATTTTTGGAGGTGGCCAATCAATGATGGCTCTAATCTTCTCAGGATCAACTTTGACTCCTTTAGAACTGATAATATGGCCGAGATAGAGAAGCTCAGTCATCTCGAACTCACATTTTGATTCTTTGACAAACAAACATTCTGCCTCCAAAATACTAAGCACTTCTTCCAAGTGCTGAAGGTGCTCCTCCCAAGACTTGCTGAAAATGAGAATATCGTCAAAGAAGATAAGCACAAACTTCCTCAACTGCTGCCTAAAAGTCTTGTTCATACAAGATTGAAATGTTGTTGGAGCATTTGTCAAATCGAATGACATGACAAGGAATTCAAAATGCCTATAGTGGCACCTAAAAGCAGTCTTTTCAACATCCCCTTCTCTTATCCTGATTTGGTGGTAACCAGATCGAAGATCAATCTTCGAGAAGTACATAGCCCCATGGAGCTCATCAATAAGCTCATCTATCCTAGGAATAGGATATCTATTCTTGATGGTCTTCTGATTCAATGCGCGATAATCAACACACATACGCATTGTACCATCTTTCTTTTTGACCAACACTATTGCTGAAGCAAAAGGGCTTTTGCTCGGTCGAATAAACCCCACCTCCAAAAACTCTTTGATGGTCTTTTCTATCTCATCTTTCTGCTTCTTTGGATAGCGGTATGGAGTAGTGATGACCGGCTTTGCACCCTCTTCTAGCTCAATCACATGCTCACACCCCCTTTCAGGTTGTCTTCCCGGAGGTAAATCACCAAAAACCTTGCTCTTCTTAGAAAGTAGAGCTTGAATATCAGGCGGATATTGCCTTTTCTCTTCAACTGGATCAGTTGGTAAGATCATACATTCTGCTGCCCATTCAACTTGATCATGACGGATCAACCTCTCCATTCTTTTCAAAGACACTATTCGAGGGCCTCCATTGGACATCCCTCTCAAAACAACCTTCTTCCCATCAGCTTGGAATTTCAATTCCATAGTTTGCAAATTCAAGGTGATCTCTCCAAGAGATCGCAGCCATTGTATTCCCAAAACAGCATCAATATCACCAATACCAACAACATAGAAGTCATCTTTTACCTCATAATTCCCCAATTGCATGGAAAGATTAGGAATTTTCTTTGTGCAAGATATGGTAAACCCATCTGCTACCATTACCTTGAATCCTTCGAACTCTTCAGTCTTTAATCCTCTTTTGGTATCTAGGCCTTCATCAATGAAATTATGAGTTGCTCCTGTGTTAATTAGAGCAACAATCCTTTGAGAACTAACCACTCCACGAACTCGAAAGGATTCATTCTTTTGGAAACTAGATAGTTGGGCAAAGGCACTACCATCTCCAATCTCTGGCTCCTCTTCTAGAGCTTCTTCTCCTTCACTACTTGTTGTTTCGTATTGCTGATCATATGGATCAGATTCTGATCCATAATCAAAATAGCCCTCCATTTGATGTGTTTTACCTTTTCCATAACAACGGTGACCCTTTGACCAAGGTTCACGACAAGTATAGCAAACTCCTTCCTTTCTAAGCTGATCACGGAGTTCATTTGATATCCTTTGAGGATATTTATTGAGCTGACTTGGAAGGAACTTCTTATCCTTTTTGAAAGGTTTGGACTGAAATTTTGGCCTTGGAGCAGCCAACTCCATGCTCCTTGCTTTCTTGATTGCTTCATCCAAGGACGGTGGATCAAAGGCTTTGACCCATCCCCTCAAAAGCTCCATTAAAACTTCAACAAATAGTACCACAAGTCTTCTTTCAGTAATGTTGGGCACCATTACTGACAACCTTTGAAAATCAGCTACATAATTTTCTAAAGATCCTTGTTGTTTCAACTGTGCCAATTCTCGGAAACTTAGTTCAGGATCTTTGGTATCAAATCTTTCAATTAGTTTGTTGGTAAACTCTTCATAGGTGCAGATAAGGTTATGGCCAAGAGTGACCAAACCATGAGTCCACCATTCGTGAGCCACTCCATCCAAGTGTAATGTGGCAAACTTTATTGCATCTTCCTTCGGCATTGGTCTAAGTGAAAGATAGTTATCCAATTTTTGCACCCACGCCCTGGCTGTACATTTATTACTACCATCAAAATGGTCCAAGGTGATCTTCCCCAAAGCTTGTTGAAAATCATTTTTGTGATTCATTGGAGGACGATGTTCATTCCTTCCACCATTCCTTCTACTCCTTTGATTCATGAATTGATCAAAGGTCCATGCATCTCTCATATTAGGGGGTAAAGAGATGTACTCCATATATGTTTGCCTAGCATCATCAACAAAAGGTAAGCCAACTTCTGGTGGTGGTTCTTCTCTCGGAATGAATGTAGGGAGAAGAGGTCTAGATGAAGATCCTCTTGTGATTGTAACATGCTGTCCAACAATTCTATCCCTTCCATTTACCACTGAACCATTATGACCATCAGGACCATAAGTTCCATTAACACCACTGTTACCACTGTTTTCACCAACTTGATTCTATTGGGGCTGAATATTGTTATGACTAGCTTGCTGATCCAATTTAGCTAGCAAACGTGCCATCATGTCTAACATGTTGTCAAACTTGTTTTCTGCTCGGGCATCTTTTTCTTCCATTGAAAGTCGGGGCTCTTCTGACATTCTTTCAACTGTTCTACCCGTTTCTCTCAAGGCTTCTGACAATGTCTTTGCTTCTGGCACTAGTGGAAACTGTATTTGAGATTTGGCCTTGTTTCTGATGAAGTATCTGGTTTCTTTGTCACTCATTTGACCACTGAATGGCTGAAAGTCACAGGATGGCAAGAACTTCTGCTCTGATACCATTGAAATATACTTTCTTAATTTTAATTTATTTTTGATAACAAATAGAATGTAACCAAGCACCCGTTAAGGTTAGCTTAACCCAAAACGTTGCATGAAAGAACTCTAACCAAGAATGCGTCCTAAAACCACTTAAGGAGGAGGGGTGGGCATATGGTCAGAGGATCCCTAGGATCTATTGAATCAAAGATTACAAAGATTACAACTAAAAGAGAGAGGCTAAACTCAGCACCAAGAATGTGCACTCAAGATCCTTTGACAGACGAGGTGCTAACATAAGGTGGAGTGCTAATTGCTGAATTGAAAGAAGATAGGCGGATAACCAACCATGAGAGAATTTTCCACACTACCACCAAACAGTGGGGGGAAAGGATTACAATTAAAACGCTTCTTTTGCTGCAGCAGGCATCCACTCAATAGTGGGAATTCTCCACTTAACCGTGGGTGATAAATGAAAGACAAAGTAAATTCCTCCACACTGGCGGTAAACCGTCCAGGGGTTAAAATGTTGCATTAAATTCACAAGTAAATGCAGTAAATAAAACGACTGGATTATTACTACTATATCACAGCCTTGCAATGCAAGAAATTTGCAAATTACAAGTGTTAGAATTGCATATTGAATGTAAATTAAAGGAAGATGAATCTTTCAATTTTAAACCTCTCAAATACTGAATTAAGAGCCAAAATCAGAACTTATTGAAATCTAATAATTAAAACAACAAACTGAAACTGTAAATCAGCAACCAAATTATCAATGAAATGCTCATATCTTAAGCAATATACCTCCGAATCACGTGAAGTCGAATGCAATGCACCTCTAGAGGATAGGCACCCATGCCAGGATGAAGAAACAACATCAAAAAGCAGCCATTAATTAATTTGCACATTTCCCAATGCCCTCTGAATGGTACGACCCTTGAAAGGGGCGATTTTGCAACATAAAATCACACTTCAAATAAAAATCTGAAACTTGCTGAGAATGGTTGCCAAGACCTTAGGAAAGGTATTATTAAATGCTCAGAACAGTATTAAATTCATACAATGAGCTGTGAACAAAATCGACTTTCAGCTATGTGAAAATCAGCAACTGGAAATCTGAAAAAACACACCAAAATTCATCTTTGAAAGCTCTATCTGCTAGTCTGATTTGAGAAGCAGCATAAATTCAATTAGGTGTTATCTTGCAAACACGAAATTGAAGTATTACTAAGAGGTCAACATTCCTCGAAGTTCAAAATGAGTAGTCATTTCGACAGCGTAAGTTTGGCATAAACATGAGCTAACAAATGCTGGAGCAAAGCCACAGTTTTAAAGAAGATGGGATGACTCTTCAATTTCCTCAGATTTGACGCCAAAACCTTTCACATGTTTTAATTTCAAAAAAGAATTAATCTTCTCCAAAAGGCGTCCACTTTATGGTAAAAGAGACTTTAATAAAAGTCATTATATTTCTCCATGAAGGCATCCCCCTTCAAGTCCCTCTTTTAAACAAAACTTAAGTTAACACCTTAGGCCAAGGGGGTCAACTTAAAATTAGAACAATTTGCCTTAAAAGGAAGAATTTCATTAAAATAGTGCTTTTAAAAGGCCAAAGCTCAACTCAGAACAACATCTCCAACAGGACATGATGAGCTAAAGATTGACAACTGCCAACTGCCAAAAATAGTATTTACTATAAATAGTAAACACCAAGGAAAGACCACAAAAACCTCCAACACAGAACCCCTTGATTCAGTTCAATGAGCCTACGGGACTCTGGAATAGGCTGATGAGAAATTGATAGGATCACTGATGAAAGGGGGACATTGCATAGATATTAACGGAATATAAAACATATAACAAATATCATTTATCCATATAACAAATCAACGATGAAAGAATTATTCTTATCTACTTGTACAGTACAATTATATAAGATAAACCCTACCATATTCAGGGTAACTCAATCATAGATAGGGATTGGATGGGAAAGATAAGTCCGCCCGAGGCTATCCTTCTAAGCCCAAGAGAGGATATACCATCCCTCTTGGCTCCCGATAGCATGACATATCGTCATCCACCCTAGGAGTGGCGTACATAGGGGATACACTTGTATTTTCTTTCCTTATCCATCCTCATTTCCCCTAACTATGATGGAGGGTTCCTCAAGTTTGATCCAACCATGCGATAGTTTGGAGGAAAGATTACCATAGGAGGCCTGAAGACACTCTCTCTAAGCCCAAGAGCGGATATCACCCCCTTGGCTCCCGATGGCATGACACTCAATCATCCGATCCGGGGAGTGGCGTACCTAGAGAGGAATCTAGTATTTTCTCAACCTATCAGTTCCTCCCCTCAACCATCTACATGATTGCTTGATGGTACAACAATTGCATCTAATGATTATCATACTAACAAGTTATCCATAATTATAATATGCTATGAGAATCTATAGAAACATGCATTTATCAAAGATATTAAGAGATCATATTGGTTAGGTGAGTATCTCAATGTAAATAATCTATTTATTATATGAATGTATATACAGCAATCCCTTGTTATTTTCAATGTTTATATGTATATACTTATCATATATATATATATATATATATTAAATATACATGTGAATGTCACATACATTATCAACGTTTTAAACATCCATTCGTTCTTTATTTATTTAGATTGCCTGAGCTTGCAAATCGAAATCCTTTACTGCTTATTAATCTCTTACTTATTTTTATTATTTTGGACTGACCTTATATAAATTCAAATTGCTGAAAACAGAATCTACTTACCTTTATTTGATCTGCGGTCTCAGACGTCTCTTTCTTCCAGCGATCCTTTCTCCTTCACAGTGATCCTGATGCCTTTTTGTCCTATTGGAGTCTCCTTTAAATATCCGCTATGGACAAAATATTCCATCCTTGACTAGACGTGACCATTTGGAGTGATCGCTGTCTCTGAACAGTCGTTCCTCTTACATTAATATTATCGCTGGTTTTGGGGGTTATTAGTTATCGTTGGGTTTTATGATTTTGTCTTTATCTCACTTCAGATCATGTTAATATAATAATAATATGATCATAATTTAAATGATGTACATTACTAAAATAATAGTAATGCTACTAATAATTATGTTTATAATAATATTTAGATTATGTTCATGTTGTTGTTCTATTTTATTTTTATTTAAATATTTGATATTATAAAATAATCTTATTATTATTTTATTTTATTGTATGACACTTTATTATGATATTCACAATTAATAAGATTAATTGTTCTATTACAATAATTGTGTAATTATAATATTATAATAAAATCATTAATATGTATATATGTATTGTATTTATGTATTTGTATTTCAATGCTTAGTAATTTTAGTGTTCCATTTCGGGGACATGACTAAGGATACTGTAGAGGAAGCAGGTAGCTCTTCAAACCAAGGAAGCCTGTCCCTAGGCTGAAGACCTACAAAACAAACACATTAGACAAGAAAGACCTACACAAGACAACAATGCTAGAACATAAAAAGCCACTACATCATGGGGTTAGAACATTTAAAACCACATACACACAGGCACACACAAAAAACTAAAGGATTTGAGTCAGCAAAGTGAAAGAGACCTCGATGTAAAAGGTTGTCTCAACACTATGCATCGTCCCCAAATTAAAAACAATAACACATAGAAGAACTCTTAAACGGAGAGAAGAATGTAAGGATCGATTGCTTCAAAAGAAGAGTGTACCCAAAATTCAAGGAAGCAACCAATGTCAAAGATTGAAAGAGGTATATACTCAGGATGAAGAAGATGCAAGTCTTCGATCCGGTATATACAATTGAGAAGAGAAGAGATAAGATAATTTAAGTGCTAGAAAAGGAATGAAAATTTCCAAAAGAGAAGGCTCCATAGGTACTCTCTCTTGAGGAGGTTTGAACGAAGTGCACCGAAGGCCCACAAACCAACGATGGACAAATCCTGTAGGATGCAAGTTCACAGGCCCTCAGACCTGCAAAGAAGGCATCCCCAAGTACTCTCTCTTGAAGGAAGCCCAATGTGAGGGGACTCTGCAAAGTCGAATTGGAAAGTGGCTTCACAGGCACACCTGCAAGCAACCTGTTAATCTACAGATGAAACATGTTAGAAGACAAAAAGCCATGCAGGCAAGCAAGCAAACAGTCCAAACTTTGAAAGCTTTCAAAGAGGTCCCTCGAGAACCCTTCAAAAGAAAAGTGGTCCACTCAAGGGACACATTATTTGAAAAGCCTACAAGGCAACCTGTTAATCCATAGATGAAACATGTTAGAAGACAAAATGCCATGCAGACAAGCAAGCAGATAGTCACGTAGACAGTCCAAACTTTGAAAGCTTTCAAAGAGGTCCCTCGGGAACCCTTCAAAAGAAAAGGGGTCCACTCAATGGATGCACTATTTGAAAAGCGAGGGGCCCACTCAAGGGGATGCTCCAATTGGAAGATAAAGAAAAAAGAGGAGGTCCTTAAGAAGACACACATTTCCAAAATAAGTTATCATTGCCCCCTAGCACATAGGGGAGGAGAACTATGCAAGATACTTAGAACATACAAGATAGAGGTAGACCTCGATATCACTTGTCATTTGAAGAAGAGACAGGTGCATCAACAAATAAATGAGTGATGACATCTGAATCGAAAAGTGGTTGTTTTTTATCCTTCAAGGCCTTGCATTCACTAGTGGAATGGCCAGGCACTCGATGGTATGCACAGAAAGAATGTTTTTCTTTATCATGTTTATGAAATTTCTAATGTGTAGGAGAAGGAAGAGTGATCAAGTGGGCTTTTAGAAGCATCAACAGAATACACTCTTGCTCAAATAAAGAATGAGGAGTAGGAAGCAACCCTTTCTCTTGAGGAGAAACGCTTGATTGCTCACAAGAAGAAATTACAAAGATAGAAGACAATGGAGGATGAAGCAACCCAAGAGAACGAGGTTGAGTGGAAATCATGTCGCCATTCAACCGTGATTTTCGCTTAGATTGTTCATTCGAGCAACCAAGCCCCAAATTACGCTTACGAGGTAAACATTCTATAGGGACCTGAATTCCTTGTTCGTTACACCCACAACCTTTAGGCTCATAGCCATATTTATAGACAAGCTTAAAGCTAGGGCCATAACGTGTTTGCAAATCTTGAGGAGGAGGATCTTCATAGAGAGCATTATTCCAACAATGGGGATTATACTCCTCTATGAGATCACCATCAGCCTTTTTGACAGGACTGCCAACATTAACCTCTTTAATAGCAGTGCGATCATCTTCCTCAGAAGAAGGATTGGCATTAAGAACATTACAATTGAATTTCACATTATCCCACGATGCAAAAGAGTAACCATCTTTGATAGCGGGTATGGATGATGTCATCGAAAGGTTTAAGTGGATCGGGTCGACTTTATATTGTCCAATGAAGGATTCTATAAAGTCTAAAGAACCCCAATCATCACCAACACATGCATTCTTTTGAGAAGAGGTAGAAGGAGCAGACTTAAGATTTCTTGCTTCAAAAGGATCTTCTTTAGGGACATCTATTTCAAGAGTATCCTTTGTAGTAGGTACTGCTGGAGTAAACATCGACACATTGGAAGACACTGAAGGAATAAGAGTAGGAACAACTGAAACTTGACCAGCAGTTGCCATTTCACCTAAGTGCATAGCCTCATGGTTAGCCCTGACTGTGACTACTCGATTATTGCAAATGAACTTAATAGATTTATGCAAGGTAGATGGGATTGCACCCATAGCATGAATCCACAGTCTACCAAGAAGAAGGTTATATGGTAATTTTTTTGACATAACATATACAAGGGTGGTACAGTAATGGGTCTCGACCTCAAAGGAAAGACTATCATGCCTTGGGCTTGTCGACCGACATTATCGAACCCGCGGATGTCAACAAAAGAAGCATTAAGAGAAGATGAATCAATCTTAATCTTAGGCAACAAATCAATGCTACATACATTCAGCACCAAACCAATGTCAATGAGAGTATGTCTAATGCCAATATTATTAATGTTAACTATGATCATTAGAGGGTTTGCTTGCTTTTGCACAGTCGGGGGCAAAAGTTCTTGTGGATAGAACGTAATACTCGGCGAATCCGCATGAATATAAGCTATCAATGCATTAACATCCATTGGCCTAGCAGAGGCAGGCAAGAGGATCTTTTGCAAGGCATCTTGAAGCATACCTTGATAAATTGGAGTAGATTGAAGCAAGTCCCACAATGAGATCTTGGCCGAATTAATGCGGAGTTGCTCAAAAAGATTGTAATCACTAGGTGCTTTAGTCGTAGGTTTAGGAGCTTGAGGAAGGCTTGGTTGTTTATTCAATCTATTCTTATAAGCATGGGCTACCGCTCTGTAAGAGGGAGCCATAGAAAGATCAAGAGAACCGCTATCAAATGAAACACTGTCAATAGAATAAATCCTTTAAAGAAGTAGAGGAAGAAGATGAAAATGGAGAGATTAAACAAGGAAATCCAAAAAGCCCATCTAGAGCACTAGCCTAGACCCCATCTAGATTTGTCCAAAAGAACCATCCAAAAAATCTGATCATTGGTGTCAGAGATACATAAATTCAAACAAGGAGGAGATTAGCTAGTTCATCTAAACATGCAAACTTATGCTCACTCTCTAAAATGGAACCGAAAATTTTATGGAAACAAGTCAAGACAAGCATTGGATAAAGGCTATGGAAGAAGAGTTGGATTAAATCAAGAAGAATGAATCTTGGAAACTTGTCCCAAGACTTGAGCATAAAAATGTGATTGGCACAAAGTGGGTATTCAAGAACAAGTTAAATGAAGGTGGACAAGTTTTGAGGAACAAGGCAAGATTAGTAGGCAAGGGATACACTCAAGTTGAAGGAATTGGTTTCGAAGAGACTTTTGTCCCTCTTACTCGTATGGAGGCTATAAGGATGTTCCTAGCATTGGATTGTTTCAAGAATTTCAAAGTCTATCAAATGGATGTCAAATCAGTTTTTCTTAATGCAAACTTGGAGGAAGTGTATATTGAACAGCCAGAAGGGTTCCTTCTAGCAGAGAATGAGAACTATGTCTAGAGACTAAAAAAGGCTCTTTATGGGCTAAAACAAGCCCCCAGGGCTTGGTACTCAAGGTTGGACAAGTATCTACATCAACAAGGTTTCAAAAAGGATATTGCTGACAACAATCTATTAATCAAAACTGAATTTGATCATTAGTTGATTGTTGTAGTTTATGTGGATGATATTATTTTCGAAGGTAGCAATGATAAGATGTGCCAAGAGTTTTCAAAGAACATGTAAAATGACTTTGAAATGTCCATGCTTGGTGAACTTTCTTTCTTTCTCGGGTTGCAAATTTCCCAATCAGATAAGGGGATATTCATTTCACAAACCAAGTATATTAAAGAAATGTTGAAGAAGTTTAGGATGGAGGACTGCAATCCAGTGAGTGCATCCATGGTTTTAAGATGCAATTTGAGTAAGGATGATGAATCTCTAGAGGCAAACCAAACTCTATATAGGTCCATGATTGGAAGTTTGTTATATGTAATAGAAACAAGACCTGCCATTATGTAAGTAGTTGGTTTGGTGGCATGGTTTCAAGTAGCACCAAAGGAAACACATGTGCAAGTAGTGAAGAGGATACTCAAGTACTTAAAGGGCACTATGGATTTTGGGTTGTGGTACCTGTTGTGACCTATTTCACACATCGCCCCATTGCAAATGGGGACCCCCAAGTTTTGATGTCGCCTTCTGAATCGCCAGTTTAGAGTCCTAAATTTGAATGACTTTTTGAGAGTCAGTCCGGCCAAGGTGAGATTTTGAACCCGTTTGAATGCTTAAACGTCATGGAAATACTCAGAAGACCCAGTAGACGGGGAACGCCATTGCTTTCGGTCAATTCTGACACTTCCTATTTTTTAGGGATTCTGCTTTTTTGCTTTTCGCTTTTTTGATTTTCGGCATTTTTAGGCCATTCTGGAGTTCCTATTTTTTAGGGATGCTTTTTGCTTTTTCTATTTTTGGATCCCATCAGGCAAGAAATCAACACGCCTCTAGATGTCAAAAGAATCAAGGTAAAAATGGCAAAAGTTTTGAAAAATGGCTAAGTCATGAAGATGGCGCCCTCAAGGAAGGAATGGCATGAAGTCTAAGAAGTCCGCCCTTGGCATGAAGAACATGAAGTCCGCCCAAAGGAGAAGAGTGGATGGCGCAAGACAAGGCAAGTCCGCCCATGGCACAAAATGGTCAAAGTCCGCCCAAAGGGGTCAACAGCATGAAGTCTAAGAAGTCCGCCCAGCCTAAAGGAAAATGGCATGAGGTAGGGGAAGTCCGCCCCAAGAAGTGTGGAGAAGGGTAAAAATATGAAGGGGTTCACTCCAAGATGTTTGGAAGAGGGTGAAATTACAAGGGAAATTTGCTAGAAATTGAATTAAATGGCCAATACAAGTGAAGTCCACCATTGGACAAGGCATGAATAAAACTCGCCATGGCAAGGAAAGTATGAAGTCCGCCTTAGACAAATGGAGGATAAAATACGCCGTTGGCAAGGAATTATGAGAAATTCGTCCAACTTTGAAAGATGAATTTTTCTAAGGCATGGAAAAAAACGGAGAGATGTCTAGAAGGAGAAGAGGTTTGGCCGGCACAAAAATCACGCCTCAACACAACGGAATGAAATTCTTTGGCATAAAATAAAGAGTATTTGGCAGAGCAAGCATGAAGTCCGCCCCTCTCAACTTGGAAAATTCCTGAGGCACTAGTAAAAAAATGGCAAAGTGGCAGAGATTTCCAAGTTCGCCCAACCCAGAAGATGAATCGTTTGGCTAAATAAAAATGTCCAGAGAGGTCAGAACTCCGCCTAGAGAGTCGAAATTTGGCAGATGAACTATTGAGCACATTTTGGCTAGGCGGATGATTTGAAAAGAGATATTTTGCCTCGGACGAACAAACTTAGCCATGTATCAAGGTTAAACGGGTTGGAATTTTAAATATTTTAATATTTTTAATTATTTTCCCAACACTAGGGGAATTTTAATAAAAAAATTCGAAGTCTGGAGATTATTTGGAAGATTAAATTATTCTGCCTTAGATGAATTTAACTTTGCCATGATTCGAAGATTTAAAGTACGTTGGAAAATTAATTTTAAACAATTAATTTAATATCTTTTGATATTTTCTCCAACACTTAGGCATTTTTTTGAGAAATTCGAAAATCTCAAACAGAGGCGGCATAGAGATGAAAATTAGAAACTTGCCTCGACAACTGAAAGTGAAATTGGAAACTTGCCATTCTGAGAAGAAAACGTTTCTAAAAATTGGAAGAAAATTAGAGGAAAGAAAGCAATTCCTTGAGGAAAATCGCACTTCTCAGCCATAAAATGAGTTTCAGCAACTCATTTCTTCACAATTTCGGTTGAGAAGAAGCTATCTCTCTCGAATCTTCAGGAAATCATTCGCGAAGAGGAAGTTCATGAGAATAACGTTGTTGTGAGAATCGAGGTAGCAATTTCTTGTTGACAGGCACGATTTTTAGAAAGAAATAAGTTATTTCTTTGCTGAAAATCGTACTTCCAAGCTTTGGTGCACTTCCTCTGGCAGATTTTCAGAATTTTTAAATTCGTTCGTAGCTAGAACACGATCTTTGAGGTTTGGAAATTAATCGACAATGTGTTTGTAGCTCGTTTCTATCTTCTACTTGCTTTCCGGCACGAGTTTCATTCACAGATGGGCGAATTTGATTACTTTCAGCTTGCTTTTTGACAGAAATTTTAATTTAATAAGCTGAAAGTGCGATTTTGTCCAAACTACACCCCGGAGTAATTTGATTTTAAAAGTTCTTATATTAATGTTAAGCATTTTGTACTTGCAGGTTGACAGTCAATCAAGAAGAGATGTCTAGGCAAGCACAGATGAAGTTCGCGAACAAAGGATTGCAGCCAGAGACTAAAATAAAATCAAAATGGAAGAACATCTCGGACACCAATCTTGGTCATATAGACCTCGATGAATTCAAGAGAAGAGTATATGGGCACAATGGGCCTTTACCCATGCCTGCAGCCAGGAGAATGGTAAGAAATGGAATCTTTCAAGCTGCCGGACTTCTGCTTGCGCTTGAATGTGCTGAATTAATGGTGGAGTGTGCGCTTCATTATAATCCTGAACTGAGACAAATTGTGGCGCCTGACGGGAGAATATTGGCACATCTGGTAGAGTTGGCCATACAAGAGGCCTTTGGCATTCCTTCGTATCCTAAGACCACTTATAAGACTAAGGAAGACGCCTAGAGATTGTATGATGAGTAGCCTAACCTTTGTGCCGCCAACATCAACAAGTCATGGTTGGACAAGCCTAGGCCGTCGGTCAAGAAAATGCCCAAGAAGTTGATGCGTACGGACTTCAAGGAGGACTACGGAGACATCATTATCTTGCTGAACAGAATAACAGGCAATCCTTTGGGGGCGCCATTTGAGCCATGGATGTACTATTTTATTGAGGACATCACAGAGGGCATAAAGATGTTTAACTGGTCACGAATGATTAGCAACAACCTCCACGAGCAGCTTGTCAACTTAGAGAAAACTAAAACGTTTTATATGAGTTCTTATGTCATCTACATGTTGGCTAGGACTTACAAGTATGCAGGCTTGATATGCAAGGGCACGGTCGGCAGTGGATCAAATGAGCTGAAGGTATACGACTGCTATCCACAATTGCAGTTGAAAGAAAAGGCGCACTTCCGGCGAGCTCATGACGCCTTCCTTATGTATATCACAAGAATACTCCAGGGAGGGACGCATCAACGACTGACTCCTGAGGCCAAAAAGCTGATTGGCAAATATGGGTCTTGGTTTATCCAGTATCCCCGATATACTTACATCAGAATCCAGGGATTCACCAGGAGCCCATATCGTTTGCCCATCTTCCCAACTAATAAGATGGTCCTGTTGGAAGTACTAAGGCAGCTGGAGGAATTTCAAAGCCTCCAAAGGATAAGGCAAAAGGTGGCAGTAACTTTTCCCTTCTTTATAGGGAACATGCTAGAGTCTTGTCCATCATCGCAGGCAGCACGTAGTGCCAGGCTCGAGATTCAGCATTATCCTTTTGCTACCTATCCATCTAGGAGCCACTTCGACCCGCATCATCACATCAAGACGGTGGATGGAAGGAGGTACAAGCATAGGGTTGAACTGGAAGATTTTTGGGCAAACGTTGCGGACGAGTTTGAGGTTAGGCGAAAGATGTGGTCCAGATTGCCTGTCAGTTTGATCAGAGCAACAAAACTTTCTCGAGTGTCGGATCAGTTGTAGGAAGATGGACAGCAGGTACAACTGCACCTTGATGAGAGTTTGCCTTTGCCGATGGTCAGGTGGTCAGAATCCGAGCACGCCGATTTAAATACTTTGATGAGACCAGTCATCAAGTATACACAGTGGTGGGTTGATCAACAGATTCAGGCACTCAGGCGAAAAAGGATAACCTTAACTTATGATATGTTGAGTGAGGCGGAATCCTATTCTTCCAATGCGGACACATCCTAGGGCGTAGAGATGATAGAGGCCACCACTTCCAAGAAAAGGAAGGAGATAGCTGCAGGCAAGGAGCCAGTTCAAAAGCAGGCTAAGGTAAAGCCTTCACACTCGGCCGCATCTAGGAATATTGAGGAGATGCTGGCTACTGTAGATGCTTCACTGGCTGACATTAGGGCTCCTTCCCCGATTCCGGAAAACAATATGGAGCGTCAGCCGGACGAAGATGCGCCACCATCTCCCACGGGCACAGAAATATTGGAGTCCGATGATGAAAATGTGGACACCCAAAATGAGGATTTCCAAGAAGGAATGATTTCAGCCCTTAGGGGAATTCTGGACGTCCCTGACAGAGAAGACAGGCCGGAAGATGAAGGCATGGAGCAGCCTATGACTTCCACACCTGGTATTGGGCCTTGACGGCACGAGGCAAAGTCTTGGAGAGGGTGAAGGTTGATGGTATCAGATTGGAAGAACAGGTCAAAGAAGTTCAGGCCAAACTTCTCAACATGATCGCCGATATCCTGGATAAGGAGGCTCTACAAGAGAATGACCTGCAGTTAGAGGTTTTGAAAGGGAAGGTTCAAGAAGGCATCTTTGCCATCACAGGACCTATTTTGAAGCAGGACTGGGCCAAATTGGCGAACTTCTTAAGCATCCGAGAGTCTTTTGAGAAGACCAAGCCAGAGTGGGAGGATACCTTTGCCAGATGCGTCGAGAGTGTGGACGGACTGGAATTCAGGATCGAAACGCTTCCTTAGGTCACCATGGATGAAGTTGCCTTGATCGTGTCCAGATTCATTGAACACACGGCAACGCGGGAGGATCGGGATGTAATTCCTTGAAAATAGCTCCAAAGCGCCACATCACCCTGTCAACTCTCTGTTTATTGAAGTCATTTTGGGAAACCCTAATTAGGGTTTATTTGTTTTGATCTTGGCCGTTGGCTCATTTTTAATCTGAGCCGTTTATTCAAATTCATGAACTCTATATAAACTTGATTACTCTCATTTACAATTTGTGATGTGAGTAGAATAATATTGTTGCAACAAGACTATTTCCGTCAATAAAAGCTCTAGTGCATGATTTGCTTAGAATCACTTTTGTTTTCAAATAGTGTGCAAGGTTTAATATTTCTCCTTCAACACTTAGAGTAGAATTAGATTAGTATTTGATTCATATGTTTGTTAAGTGGATGATAGATTTGATAGCAGTGGTAGATAAAATTTAGCTCATACTTTTGTCAAATGGATGATTTGCATTTGATGTGTAAAGTTAGTCTGAGCCATTGATTTGTGGATGCTTAACTTCTGTTTGTTTTCAATTCAAACATGAAAATTATTATCACTTCCTTTGAAGATTGCACCCACTTTGCATAGTTGTCCGAAGGAGGCGATACAAAGTGTGGTTACCTTGTTTTATCTCGTCACTGCCGTCTCTTGAGTTCTTAGGCATAGTTTAGATTTCTAAACCCTTATCCTTTTGCCTTTTTTTTGGAAAATTTGAAACACCCATCGAAAGAGCTTCAATGATAAAACTGTCTAAGTCCTCAACTCGCGAAATGAATTTTATGCAAGTCCCCTTGTGATTACCAGCAAATCACAATGCCCACTGACCTTGTCCATATGTCATAACCTGGCCAAAAGAAACATTGGAGTCATTGTATTATCTTCTAGGTATTTGCAATTACTTTTCAAGAGAGGATAAAGTGTCCTTGGGCATTTTATTTTGTGTATGGTGGCGAATTCAAAACACACACCAATAGTACCCAAGAGGTGAAGATTTCACCCTCACAACGTACACAGATGCGGATTGGGCTGATAGTATTGATGATAGAAAAAGCACAAGTGGAGGAGTATTCTTTCTTGGCTCCAACCTTGTATCATGGTTAAGTAAGAAATAGGAGCCAATTTCTTTGTCCACAACAAAGGCAAAATACATTGCAGCAACTTCTTGTTGCACTAAAATCCTTTGGATGAAGCAAACCTTGAAGGACATCAAGGTTGAGTATGAGCACCCCATATCCATCTTTTGTGATAATACAAGCGCAATTAACATATTGAAGAACCCAGTTATGCTTTCTAGAACGAAACACATTGTGATCAAATATCATTTTCTAAGAGAGCAAGTGGTTGATCAACAAGTGAAGTTGGAATATGCTGCTAGAAAGGAACAAATTGTAGATATTTTCACGAAGCCACTACCAAAAGAGACTTTTGAGTACCAGAGAGAGAAATTGGGAGTGATATCACTCTCATCTAGTCACTAAGTGTTGTAAAGAAGAATATGTTCAAGGGAAGCCATTCGTTGCCTTATCTTTTAGCCTTGGAAGACCTTTGCCATTGATGTCAAAGGGGGGGGAGTAGAGTAAGGGGGAACATTTCTATCAAGGGGAGATGCATGGTCTTATTGCATTTCAAGATTATTTCTTTGTAGGGTTGCCATAATGACAAAGGAGGAGATTGTTGGAAAAAGTGTTGTCATTGATGTCAAAGGACGAGCAAATGATGAGGAGCTAAACACATGGCTCAACCCGTGTCTAGCGCCCCCTTGAGAAGATTTTGTGAAAACAAAAATTATATGCAAAATTAATAGGGATGGCCACCCCACCCCTGCCACACACCCTAGAAAGGTCTGCCCAAGTGTTGAGGGTGAAAATAATAATAAAAAATATATTTGTGGGTTGACCCCTTTGGAAAGTCACCCTCCTTGGGTGAAGAGGCACAATTGGAAAGTATAAAGAGAAGGTTGTGAAAGGGTGAAAAGTAATCAATTTCAAGGAATAATTTTTGTATGAAGAAAAGAAACAAAAAGCTATTCAAGCAGATTTATAAGACATGTGTGTAGATTTATAGCAGCGATTTTGTGAAAGGAAAGGAAGTGACACAAGCAAGATCATGGCAATTTATGAGCAGACTTTATGACAACAATATTGCAGATTTTATGAGGACATTATTGTTAGATTTGTGAAGACATTATTGCTGATTTTATGAAGACTATATTGCAGATCCATGAAAGGGAGTTTGGCAGATTTGTAAGGTGTTAGAGCAGATATGAGAAGTTGCAAACAAAATTATTATATTGTTGTTGTGGAGGTTGGAGCCTCCTACTTGAGGAGATCGTGAGGTTGGAGCCTCTTGTTGAAGAGATTGGAGTCTTTTGCTAAGTTGGTGCTCAGTGGTGGAGATTGGAGTCTACATAGGGTTAGTTCCTACGAATTTTGTAATAAGTTTCATATTAGCAAGATTTCACCATGGTTTTTTCTCGTAAGGGTTTCTACATAAAATTGTGTCTCTTGTTTATATTTTCAATTGCTACATCTTGCATTAATGATATTGCTATGGATATGGCTTGAAGTAATATTTCTATGATTGACTAAGTTAAGGAGTATAGTTTTAATCTATACTAATGCACCCCTCCTCTCAGTATGATTGTGTGTTTCATCAAAAAGGTCTTGGCGTGTAGAAAAGGTAGATTAGGCTTCTTATGAAATGGTGGGATGGGACCTTGCTCAAACTTGCGCTTAGGCGGTTGATGACGAATGTTAACATCAACTATGGTAGGTTTGAGGATTTTGGAAAAACTTTGATTATGAGTACATTGTGGAGTAGGATGTGCAGCAAGAGCAACACTAGATATGATCTTTGTGTTAGGCATATCTAGTGGATCAAGAAAAGGTGGAATATTAGGAAGTGTTGGAATTAGAGAGGGTCCATCGAAGGATTGATGAACACTTGCGCCCTTTTGGGATGAGGTTCATCAAGGCCACTAAGAGGGACCAAAGGGGGAGCAAAAGATTCTTTAGTTGATGGTTGAGAAGAGGAAGAAGACTTGGGCATAACCAAGTCAGGAGGTGGTCACATGGGAGGAGGACATTCATCTTCAATCATCTTCAAAGTAGCCTATTCACGAGCTAATGCATGCCTATGATGCTTACGCTCACACACAAGCTTGTTTCGGCAATTATGTGGACCTAGAACAAATATTTGAGATGATTCATGAGCATCCTGTTCCACAAGTGGAGTTGTGTTCACCTTCAAAACTAGTGGAAGAATAGGCACTACAAATGGAGCAAGAGATGTCGAGGGTGCACGTGGTTTAGTCTGCATCATGGGTGCCTTTCCTTAATCTTCTTTTGGAGCAGGAGGAACAGGATGTACCCTTGGGGGATGAGAAAAAGACGGTGCATGGGAGGATTCAATTGTACGAGTTTGCTTCCCTTTCCCTAATGAAACAGGTCGAGGTACTGCAGGAGCTACAGGCATACAGAATACTTGAGGGTAAGATTCCAATAGCATAGGTGCCTTTCCTCTTTTTGTTATTGGAACAATCAGAGGAATTGAGGACATTGTTGAGGGCTATGAAGCCTTCTAGGGTATGGGAGGTCTATCCAAGGGAGCAAGCTTATCTCTAGCTCCCGAAGAGGAAGGCATAGATGATGAAGCATTCTACTGGAATGGAGTAAATGTGATGAGACCCACCACAAGAGTTGAAGAAGATGGATCTATGGATTAGGACATTGAGCAACTCGCTTTAAACTTTGAATAAGCTTTAAAAAGTAAATCACCACGAAGCTGCAAGGGTCCAAGTGGAGTAGGCTAGAAGTAGTCTAGAGAGAAGCCCCCATAAGATACTAGTGGCTTGTATCTAGAGTCCTGGATAGTTTGCACAACATTATTATGAGGGAATTTCAAGAATTTGTGGACTATCTAGGCTACCGCAATCATGAAAACTAGCTATGGAATGGCTAGTTTCACTTTGAAGAGATTGGATTCAGGAATCACAACAAATGTGGTATCTATTGACTTGGGTCCAGCCTGGACTGAAAAATTAATAGAACCCATAGGAGATAAAGAAAGACCATCGTGAGTATGAATGGTCACAAGAGATTCATCATACTTGTCTTTATGAAAGTCGTTGATAAACAATATTTCTTCCATGATAATGTTTACCTATAGTTGTCAGGAAACTCCATTTTGGGAACATAGACAATGTACCAGTCCCTGTACCCAAAATTTTTGGTGAATCATTTACATATAAAATAGTCGTCTCCTTATTCATTTAACTCACGTACCCTAATTTGATTGGCGTCCTCGTCCCCGTGCCAGTACCAGTATGTAATGTTCCCCTTTTGGCAGTGATCTTGTCATTAGCTCATTAGCCTATCCCGGAATCCTGTAGGCTCATTGAGGTGTTTCAAAGGGTTCCAGTCTTGGAGGTTTTGTGATTTTTCCTCATTATTTACTATTTATAGTAAATACTATTTCTCGCAGTAAGCAGTTGTCAGCCTTAAAGTTCATCACGTCATTGGAAGTAGTTGTCAGTATTAAGCCTTGGCCATTAAAATATTAATCTTAATGAATTTCTTCATTAATTGAGCAATTGGTTCTAATTTTCAGTTGACCCCTTGGCCTAAGGAATGAACTTAAGTTGTTTTGAAAAGGGGTCTTTGAGGGTGGTGCCACATGAAGAAGTCAAAAGGTTTTCTTTTATTAATTCCTCATTTCTCAAGTGGGGTGTATTTTTGAAGAATTGTTTCTTTTTTGGAAATGTGAAGAGTCTTGGCTTTTGGCGTACCTTCTTGGGGGACTTGAACAGTTTCCTATTTTCCTTTAAAAGTAAGGCTTGGCTCCAGCATTGAGACATCCATTATTTTGCGAAAGTTATGTTGTCAAAATCATAGTTGGAAAACTCGCCCCAAGAAAAAACTCGCCAAGCCAAAAACTAGAGAGTTTTTAAAACTCGGCAAAAAAACTCGGGAACTTAAAAAATTGCATAAATTTCATTAGAAACACATTTTTTTTGCAAAATTCAATGAGAAGATGAATCCAATGAATCCATAAATGAGTACAAAAGTGTTTTCTATTAATTTTGATTGACTTCAATGTAAATTGATTACAAAATCGCATTCTTATGCGGAATCCCAATGGCTAAAAGCTTGAAAGTCTAATACATGAAAGCAATAAAACTAGAACTAGAAGCAAATACTAAACAGTAACTAAATACAACATGCTAGGCTTTCCTCTTCCCTAGTCTAGCAGCAGCTAGGGAAGAAGGGGTGGGTCCTCTAGCCCTCCCGCGTGTGCGTGGAGGTGGTGGCGGTGATTGCACTCGCGGTGCTACTGCTACTGCTACTGGCTCCTCGGCTGGCATGGAAGGTTGTGTCTGTGGCTCTGGCTGTGGCATGGAAGGTTGTGTCTGTGGCTCTGGCTCAGGAATGTCCTCCAACCCTACATCTCCTGATGCACCCACATCCTCCATTGCTTGTCTCTCAAAGTCAAGGATCTCGTCCGCGCTAAACAATGGAGGCTGCTCATCTCGCCCTGTCCAATCACTATAAGGATCTATCTCATCTAAATCAATAGGATCCAGTGATTTTTCTTCTACTCTCTTTGTGCGCAACCGAAGGTTGTATTGCACAAAGACAAGATCATTCAGGCGCTTTTGTGCTAACTTGTTCCTCTTTTTCGTGTGAATGGACTCGAACAAGCTCCAATTGCGCTCACAACTGGATGCACTACAGGGCTGACATAATACGCGGAGGGCAATTTTTTGAAGATGTGGGGTTTTTCCACCCCAATTTTTCCACCAAACCTCAAAAAAAATAAATATTGAAGAGTTAGAAAACAAAGTCAAAGACTCAAAAGTCAAAAGTAAAACACATTTTATCAAATTATATGATCATGATGCATGTGAAATAAACTTAAAAGTTAAAGACTCCCAATTTTATACCTGGTGGCAGAGTGTTTCTTCCTCTAAGAGCCATCTCTGAAGAAAAGAGATTACCAGTTGCTTCCCTGTACATATCCAACTCCATGACGATGTGGTCTCTCGCTGCAACCTCGGATTCCATCCTCTGAAAGCATGTCATGAGCCCCTCCATAACCTCTCCATTAGGATCGGAGAAGCTCTCTGAGAAGAAATAATAAGGGTTGAGGAAGTACCCTGCTGCATGGATGGGTTGGTGGAGTTGATTGTTCCACCTCCTATCAACAATTTCCCATATGGGATCAAATTTCAGGCTGTTCCCCATGTAGTAACTTTTGATAGCCTCTTTGGCCCTATCCATGGCCTCATAAATATATCCCATGGGGTTTTGATCCCCATCTACCAAGCGAAGGACTCTTACCAAGGGCTCCGACACCTAGATTAAAAATACAAAAAGATCAAAGTTAGAAATTTATAATGAAAGGCTTAAAGTTAAATTAAAAAATATATATATTTATATTCAACTTGAGTTTAAAATTAAAATCAAAGTTTTGAAGTTACCTTCACGATCTCTGTAGCTTTTTGTGCAAACAAGTGGTCAAAGACTATTGCAGCAACTCTCTCTCCTTCGGGCTTCTTTGAATATGAGGAGTCATTCCATGCTTGACTCACAAACATTTGTTTTAAAAAGCCCAAAGAATCCAAAATGCTTTGCAACGTTATGAAAATCGTTGCAAACCTTGTGGCACCTGGTCTCACCAACTCCTTCCCTTGCGTATGATCTCTCATCAAGCTAAGAACCCAAGGGTGATTGTAGATAAATTTTGTGATGCTCCTTGCATCATCTACAATCGGTGCCACCCAAACAAGTTTGCCTATGTCCTCCAAAAGAAGGTCAAGGCAATGTGCCGCACAAGGTGACCAAAAGAGTGATGGATGTCTAATCTCAAGCATTCTTCCTGCTGCCACATACGCTGCTGCATTATCTGTGATAACTTGCACCACATTAGCAATCCCCACCTCCATCACAACTTCTTCCAACAATGTACACAATGTATCTGCAGTTTTTATCCTGTTGGAAGCATCTATCGACTTCCAAAACACAACTTCACCTTTGCAAGCAACCAAAAAGTTAATGATGGTGCGGTTTCTCCCATCCGTCCACCCATCAGAAAGAATGGAGCAGCCATATTTCTTCCATTTAACTTTTTGTTGTTCAACCACTTGCATTGCCCTTTGGGTTGCATTTGTGAGCAACCTGCAGGTACAAAGTAAAATAATTAAATAAGTACAAAATTGTAAGTTTTAAACAAAAAATAGCTTCAATTCAACATAAATAATAAATTATAAATTAATTTGATTTAAAGAACATAAACTTAGCATAAAATTTAAGTTGACTTTCACCTACCTCCCACTCAAATCTTTGCGAGAAGGTGGCTTGAAGCCTTTTCCCGCAACTGTCAATGCAGTGACCATATTGTGCCAATAGGGACTACTCGCCACATTAAATGGTATGTTATTGAAATACCAAAAGTCAGCACATGCCGACTCGGCATGTTGATGCACCTCCTTGTTCCACCCTGTAGCCTCCAATGATACCTGTGCTCTTGGTGTGTTTCGAGGCACAAAAAAACTCTGTGGGTTGCGTGAAGATGAAGGTGGTGGTGGCACTGGCACTCTAGTCGAAGTCGAACTAGAGGAAACGGGGGGCCTAGAGGACAGTACAGCTGTGGCTGTGCTATGAACGCGAATCCGTGGACCACGAAGAGAGCCAACAATGCCAATATCTCCCTCCTCATCTGACTCTATCTCCATGTGCTCAGCCTCGTGCTCCTGAGTTTGGCCATGGGCATGCGCATGTCCACTAGCTATGGCAGCTGCTATGGCTTTTTTTGCCCTCTCCCTTTGCATTTTTCTTTCCTCGGCAATTGAGAGTAGTGCAAGCATCTCTCTTCTAATCTCTTCTTTGGGCTTCTCACAAGGCTTGGCATCACGCTGAGGAATGCCTGCAAGATGGTATTTGAGGCGATTTATGCCTCCATGATATGTATTCTTGCACTCACTGCAAACAACTGTTCCAGGTACGTGCCCTCTCACACCATACTTCCATGTAGGGTCTCTAGCCCCTGCAGGACGAGTGCCTGGAACCCATGATGATGGTGTAGACGGGGTGGAACATGGTGGGGCGGGGTTGGAACCTGATGCTGAGCCAGAAGCCATTATAGTGTGTATTCAATGCTCAATGATCAATCTACACACACAAAAAATATGTACAACATATTAGTTTTTTAATACAAAAAAAATTTAAAAACAACCTAAATCATTAAAAATTTAAAACTTAAAAGATATAGAGCTAAATTTGATTTAAATTGATACAAATGTGTTTAAATGAATTATAAATTAACATTATTAACTAATCTTATCATTTTACACAAAAAATGAACCTAGGTCTGAAAATTTCAAAAAACAATGAAAAAAATCAGCAAAAATCAACAAAAGATTGTGATGAATCTTGTTTTTTGGATTGTAAATGCAAAAAAATTGTTTCTTTGTGCTCTATTATGACTTTTTTTCAATTTGGAATGAGTATTTTGCAAGAAGAATGAAAGAAAATGATTAAGCAAAAATAAAAAACAAAAACAAAACCCCTACCTGTGAATCGAATTTCTCTTCAAAATCCACACAAAATGGCGTTTGAATCTGGTCTCCTTGATGGCAAATCATTGGAAATGATATCTCCTTGCTTGGCGGGGGTTTTGAGCTCCTCACACAAACTATCATTCAATTTCGAAATGAAATGAAACTGAAAAAAGACGTTTTCTGCTTTATGTTCTATGCGGCCGAGTTTTTTTGTCGGACTTGCGAGTTTTTGGCGAGTACTCGCGAGTTTTTAGTGGCGATCTTTTCAAAAAACTCGAAAAAACTCGTTTTTTAAAGGATGGCGAGTTAACCTTGTAAAAACTCGCGGTGGAAAAAAACTCGCGAGTTTTTCGTGAGTGTGCCAACTATGGTCAAAATGATTTATCATTTTTTACTTCAAGGAATGTTGACCTCCTAGTTCTTCATTCAATTTCGTATTTGTAAGACAACACCTAGTTGAATTATTGCTGCTTCTCATCCAGACTAGCAGATTGTGTTTCAAGGTGAATTATTGATGTATTTTCCAGCTTTACAATTGCTGTTTGCATATAGCTGAATGTTGTTTTTGCTCATGGTTGAATGTACGAATTTTATATCATTCTGGGCATTTGATAATAAGATTCCTAAGGTCTAGGCGACCATCTCCAAGCAATTTCGGATTTTATTTTGGAGTGTGCATTTTTATAATGAAAAATCGCCCCTCTCAAGGGCCGTACTTTTCAGCATTGCATTGGGAAGTGTGCCATTAATCATTGCATGTATTTGGAGCTGTTTTTTGTGTCTCAACAGGGGTGCCAATCTTCCATTTGATCCATGCCTATGATTTCACGCCATTCGGAGGTATCTTGATCGAGTTATGAGCTTTTTATATAATTTTGTAGTTGCTGATTTCCATTTCCAGAATTACAGTTTTTAGAGATAAAGCAATTCATTCGGTACTTTCATATTCTATATTCTCTCCTCTCGTTCTCTAACTTGGAAACATTGTATAAGAGTGGTGCTTAGAAATTGGTGTTGAACATTGTAATTTGCAGCTTTACACTTTGTATGAACTGTTAAACAGTAGTACTGTTTCAGCTTTAGCTTTGCTGCATTAATTAATTAGCTTCACACTAAAGCACCCTTGGATGGTATACCGCCAGTGTGGATAATTTTGTTTTGTAATCTTCTTCCCCCCACTGTTTGGTGGTAGCGTGGAAAGCTCTTTGGCTGGTTATCCGCTTTGTTCTTTTAATTCAGCAGTAGTACGCCACCATATGTTAGCACCTCGCCTGCAAAGGGATCTTGAGTGCACATTCTTGGTGTCGAGTTTAATATTCCTCTCTCTGTATAATCTCGTACTTGTTGATTTAGTAGATACTAGGGATCCTCTGACCATATGCTCTCCCCTCCTCCTTAAGTGGTTTTAGGGCGCATTCTTGGTTAGAGTTATTTCATGTACATTTTGGTTATGCTAACCTTAACGGGTGATTGATTCTATTGTAAATGTTTGGTTTGAAAATCGAAAAAATTGAGAGAGAATATTTCACAGTACCCTGCGTCTCCCGACAACTATACTAAGGCTTGTAGGCAAGATCAACAAGAACACCGTTGATGGTCTTCTAATTGAAATGAGTAGGGATATAAAGAGGAGTGTACTCCCAATTATATGGAAGATCATTTGAAGTAAATGATATGTCAAGAAAATTAAGGTCACTATCTTTCAAAGAAATAGGCACAACATCAATCATGTGTATGTATTGAAAAGATGTAGGAGTTAAAGTTGTGGTTTTTATGAAATTCATTGAATAAGAAGGAAAGGGATCATTGTAAATTTGCAATTGCTAATTAGGTCTAACAACAAATTTATTTGTGTTATGTTTCTTGTCACCAATTTGGATGGTACCACTATCAATGTGGTCTTGGACAATATGTCAAAGACAGATACATCTCTCAGTATCATGTCCAAGGACACAATGATATTGACAAAACATTTTTTCATCATACCAAATTGGGTATGGCTTATCTAAAGGAAGTGGTCCCTTTTCCTTTTGGTAAATTGCTGCTAAGGGGCTTCACCCTGGAATCAACCACAGCCTTGCGACCCGATGGTGTCGAAACCGACTTTAAGCTTTCGCTCCACCGGTGCAAGTCATGGGATTCGAACCTTAGACTGCCCAACTGCAGTCCTTGCAACTTAACCGTTGCACTGCAGGGTCAACCCCATTTGAAGAAAGTGGTCTTATTTCTATAAGAGCTATTAATTTATCTCTCAAGAGCTTTTGCATAATATCATAATAGCTATTAGACAATTGAGAAAACTGTCTTTACCTCTGAGGTGCTACTGTTGAGACCTCAAGAGGTTTAGGAATGGTGATTATGCACCACCTTGAAACGATGAGGAAGAGCTCCCATACTGAGTCACATTTTGTTGATATACATGCAATGCAATACATAGATGTGCAAAAGAATTATATTTCATAAGCAATATTTTGTCCCTAAGTGTTGGCTATAAGTTTATGATGAATAGTCATTGTACATTGGAATCAGGGAGTGCATAGGGAATTTGCGAAAAGAGTGATTGATATCGAAAGATGAAATCAATTACTTTTTCAGCAAGTCCTTGCTTGCAATGGATGAGGTCAATGAAAGTGACCTGCGAACCATTGTTCGCCTAAAAGTGTTGTAAGAACTAATTTATTAGTTGATCAAATGTATAGATAGAATTATTCGGGAGAGAGCAAAACCAATCCAACGTAGTGTCTTTCAATGATTTGAGGAATAGTTTTGCTAGCAATGCGTCCAGGAAGATAAAATCATTGCACAACGCAGTGAAAGCAAAACATGAGATTGTGGGTCCCCTTTTCCACTGTACTTTTCAAACCTTGGCACTTCAAACCCTTGCGGTAGAGGTGCATTTAGAAGTGAAGAGTAAAGGGTTGCAACAATAATATATTTGCACTAATGGTTGTGAAGAGGAACTGGTTAAATTGGCAAGCTGATTTTGCGTTTGTCCGACGTTTTGCAGAAGCGTGTTAAGCACATGATTGATTGGAGCAACTAGGGTTTGCACTATAGAAGTTTGAATAGTTAAGGTTTGTGTAGTTATAGATGTTGCAATGAAAGTTGGCTGATAGGTAGAAGAAGGTTGGGATGTACTACATGGTTGGATGTACTACATGGTTGCATGTTGAGCAAGGTTTGATAAGTACCAAAGGGATTGATAGTACTAGCAGATGAATATCCAATAGAAAAAATACCAAAAGGCATAATCGTAATAGGTGAGGTAGTCACCATGTGAATAGAAGCTTCTGGCATTGTCATGGATAATTGCATGCCAATGATGTTAGACTATGAGTCTCCCATGTTTCCTAAAATGGATGAATAAGAGGGCAAATGACTTTCAACAATGTATACCAATATTCTAAAAAATCAAGGCCTTTGTGATCTAAATTAACAAATTTCTCAGATTGTCAACAAGAGGTGCCACTTGAGTATACGAATCATTTGATAACACGGTTTGGGAATCTCTTAAGTTCTCCTCTAGATTCTAAATGCACTCAAAGGGAATCCTAAGAGGAACATCATGATCAATAGGAGGAGAACCAAGATACGATGGAGAATAATTAGGGGGTAAGCCCGTAGTATATTGCTCCATTGTGAAACTTGGTCCAATTCTAAGAGGATTGCAAGGACGTTTTGAATGTGACATGTTTAGGTTTCTGAGACTCCTGACTATCTCACCAGAAGAAGTGGATTGGGTTGTGAAACTCATAAGAATATCACAACTCTCAAGCTACCTATCTTTTGAACAAAAAGAGAAGTAAATAAGTTTGAGTGTTCTGAAATGTTTTTGTTGTTTGCAAAATTAGAAGATTGCTAAGAATGTTGGGTTCACCAAAATGTAAGATAGAAAATTGAGCTCTACGAAAGAAGAGTTTTTCTTTAAGAAGTCAACTTTCAAGTACATTCAAATGAATCAGATATTACTTAACAATCTGATATATTCTTTTTATAGAACTTTTACAATATGGAAAATGAAAGTAACTGAAACAGTTTTAATACTATTTCCTAATTATAACAAACTAGTAAAATATCCGTTTCTATTTAAAGAAGTGCAATTTGGTAATATCAGAAATAGAAAGCATACGTTTTAAAGATGCTTTTGTGACTTGTACGAGCTCTTCACCATGGAAACTAGTGCCATGCGTGGACTATTGCGTGGCATGTTGTCTTCCCATATGGATGAAAACAAAAAACTCTAGAATATCACTTTTGCATATATTCTAAAGGGAACTTCGAAAACTTGCACACAAGGAGAGAAAAAATGCTTGGGGTGGTTGTGTTAAGGGGCATGCCTTAGTCAAACCCCCATTTTGGTATTTATACCTCCATGAACAACCAAATAGGATTTTGATAAAAGATAGAGATGATAAAAGATTGATAACAGCATGTGCAATGCTAAATAAAAAAAATAATTCAACAATAATACAATGATATTAAAGATATTTCAAAATACTAGCTTTGATAAATTACTCACACTGAGAGAAGTAGACAATTTGAGAGAAGTCCACCTAGAAGTTTTTGATTAGATAAGCAAGGAAAGGGCCTTGATCCCGTGGTTACAAAGCCAAAACAACAAATAGAGAAACAGGTTGGGAAGAACAACACCAACCCCCACCAGAAAACAACATCAAAATGGTACACAGGCCAAGTAACCAAAATTGCAACCACAGAACCATCATCAGCATAATAAAAAACAAAATACCCAGATTAATCCCCAAAATAGTGTGCAAACCATTTATGAGGTTAACCACAGTCCAACAAGTACGAAACCATAACATTGCTATCATGAAATAGCAGTCCGGAATAATAAAACTAAGCACCAGCAGATTCAGAGTAGCCATATAACCAGAGCAGAAAGATAAGTTCTGAGGCCGCACCCAGCATGGCATGATGCATGAGTCCATTGGATACCTATATATTCTTCCTCCACATGATTCCTCCTCATAGCAAACAGAACAGGCCAAACAACTATCCACAACGCAGCAACACAACACCCAATCACCATATCCTACCCAAGGGTGGGCAAAACTACTTGAAATTCCAACCAATTATTACAAATTTCAAAACAATTTGAAACCAACATATCATGACACAACCATCTCACCGCAAACTTAACTCTTAGAGAACCAAATTCAAATCCAACAAGCCAATAGGCCACCCCCAAAGCAGACAAAACAAAAGCCTAAAACATCAACCACCCCAAGGATGTGTAAGACAAATTGTACTTCCAACCCATACAACAAGATTAAGAGGATCTTGAAACCCAAATTACCAGACAGCAGCTAAGCCTATCTCACCTTGATAGAACCAGCCTACCTTGAGCCTGTTACTCAGAGCAACCAATTTTGAACTAGAAATAGCATTAGCACTGCTGGGGTAAAGATCCCCCATCAACCTACTTTCCTTTCCATCATTATGGAATGAAGCATATTCCATAAGCAAAAGCACCCAAACAAAAGCACTAGTTGAAAACCAACCCCTAATAATAAGCAAAACCAACACATCAAAACTCCTCAGCACAAAAGAGAAGTGAGAGAGACTCTGAGGAGCTAAAGCCAACCCGTACCACCTCAAACAGAACCCAAACAGAGCCTTCTTCACCTTCTTGTTCCTTCTTATCTTCACATAGGTTAGTTTACAATCCAAACCAATCATAAGATAAACAAGCTTCATGGCAAGTAAAACATACCAGCAAGCCACCCACAAAGTAACACCACAACAACCACCAACAACAGCCACCCTAAGGGTGGACAGGTCACTTGAGAAACAAGCCTTATATCCAGTAGAACAAACCTTTTTGAAACAACCACTGTAGAACATACTCCCCATCCAATAGTTTAATCCTTGACAAGTCCATGATCCTTGATACAGCCATCCAACAACAGTCCTTTCATTCAATGAGCTTGAATCTGAGACAATAACAGTAGGAATGCAAGTGAAGAAAGTAAGCCACACCATCCCACTTGCCTCTCCACCTCTATAGGAGTCACTAGGAGAACTCAGACCACAACAACGAATACTCTCTAGACCACACAAACTCCGCCTCAATAGGAGTGGACTCCACCTGAAAAGGAGCATAGAGGAGAGGACCAGCTGAAAGAGCAAGATAACCCCACCACACCCTCAGAATCCTCAGCCACCTCGATAGGAGAGGTCTCCACCTCCATAGGAGACATATTCTGTAGAACCGAGAAGTAAGCCCACATTCTAGTGGAGAGAACAATCCTAGCAACCATAGGCAAGAGAAGCATCCAAACTTTCGAGTACAACCCTTCCAGCAACGGAATGCACAAGACTTTGGAGATCACCACACCTTTGAAGATCGTCAACGAACAAGCAACTCTAGGAGAAAGAGACAGTCCAAGGCTGAAGGCAGTAAAGTTAGGATCCATCAGCAAGGAAATAGGGCAGGGACCCCTCCATGAGAGCGCACCGGGAGCAACATTGAAACCAGCCTCCAAAGGATCGACTAACCCAATGCACATCCCAAGCTAAGACATTCAGTACCAAAAAAGCCAGAAACCCGCTACTCTCGTGTCCAAAAATGAGATCCCACCAAGCACAAACATAACCAGGAGAAACAGAGGGACCACAACAACAACAAAAGACAACAGGGTCCACACCACAAGAACAAGAATCAAACCCACACCCAGGCCACCTTCCAAGAGCACAAACGAGCCCACACACAAGCTTAGGAATCCGAGACAAAGCCTAGAAGCAGCGCAACAAGGAATCCAACAACACCCAGTTGCAACCAGGGCAAGCACCAAGCAAAAAAAATGTTCTAGGAAAGAAGACTTAACACCGCTAAAGGAAAAACAAAGCACCCAATTGCAGCAGGGACAAGAACCAAGCATAGCGAACAAACGTGGAGTGAGCACTCATAGGCACAAGGCACCACCCGCCCATATAGAGGAGGGAGCAACCATAGAGAAACATCTTCATCAACCGCAACGGCACCAATGAAACTAGTGCAAGAGCCTCTGGTTGAGTTTATTCCTCCATGAGGCCATTTTGTAAATTTTGTTTTAGTTTCTGTATGGTTCATGTAATAAGGTCATTTAGACCATTTTGAATTGGTTTGAGTCTAGTTTAAGTCCTAGGAGTTCATTCTGGATTCATATTGCAAATATTGTAAAAGTTGTCAATTCTTGCAAAAATTGTCATGTTGTAAAATACAAAAATGCAACAAAAGGAAGATGAAGGTTCAAAGTCGGTTGGAATTAAAAGAAGTTGGTTTGTAACTGCTGAAACAAGTTGGGAAAGGTTAAAAAAGGCCTGGTTCCATCATTGTGGGGGTTGTTGAACGAATTGGAGGAAGTTTGGAGCAATAAAACACTTAAATTTCTGCATTTTTACATTGTTCTTGACTGTTTGTCTCAATGGCACGTGCTTGTACAGACAAATAAAGGTCTGAAACCAATGGGAGATGAAAGTGTGATGAATCTACTTTCTGTGGCTTTTTGTTTCATTCCATTTCATTGAGAATTAAGGAAGATATGGCATTTTCTTTGTAAACCGTTTGAAACCCTAGCTGGGTTAACCAGTAGCATAGAAAGATGCATAACTTTAATTATCTCCGGTGAAAAATCACAAAACTTGGTGTATAGGTCTATATAAACATGCTCTTTGTGTTCCCCAAGTTGTAGGAGTCGGGAATAAGGTTTTGTGCAAGAATAATGATGCCCTAGGCTGGAAAAAGCATGTTTTTGAGCAATTTTGGTGCATAGAGGTTGTGGTTGGTTAAAAAACTCTTGGAAAGTGATTTGTAAAGGTTGGAATAGCATGTGCAGACTTGTTATGATGTGTGGATAACTTTAAAATGAAGGGTTGAGGCTAAGAGGGTGTAGAATCAATAAGTGCCCTATTGTAGTAGCCTAATTAGGCCTTTTGGACAATGTAGCAGCACGTTTTTGAGGGATATGTTCCAAAGTAACCCCACATGCATTTAAGATATGTTATAGAAGGGCTTAATGGGTATCCAAATCAGTTTTTATATCGTGGGTTTGAGTTGTCTTCTACAATATATGTCAAAATTACTTTATTTGCTGCTCTCATCAAAGGATAGTGGAAGATTGTGAGAAAAGTCATTTGTTTGAAGTGTTAGGCTTTGTGCTTTGCAAAGTTCGTTGAGATTGTATTAATTTGGAGTCTCCCACCTGCTCTACATCAATTGGTATCAGAGCTAGAAGACCCTGAGAGGAAGTTGTGAGAGAAGGTTTGTTGTATCCTCCAATAGTGATGAAGCTGGGTAGAAGGTGTGCAGATTTCTTCCACTGAGAGGAAGTGGGTAGAAGGGGTCTTGGAGAGTGCATCTTCTAGAATCCTATTGGGTAGAGGATAGTTGTGTGTGTGAAGAATGGATGTGTGGAAGAGAATGGTCCACGGAGACTGGCAGAGTAAGGGTTTACCAAATAAGACACAAGAAAGAACAGGAGAGGAAAGGGAGTGTAATGTCCCTTTTTGGCCATGCCCTTTATTAGCTCTAATTCCTTAATTTCCTAATGACAAATGAGTTAGAGAATACTTTTCACTTGATTGAAACCTTGATTGAAGTCCTTCATTCCCAATCGATCTGGTCTTCACACTTAAAAGATATCTTTAGTGTTGGTCAAGCGGATAAGAATCTATTACCCATACTTATTTAAAATATCATAATTACTTATAATATTTAATAATTGTTGCAAGAATCATTATTGTATATTCACAAATAATATGTATATTTATATTTTATATAAATACACATATTTCTAATTACTTCCAAATGTATATGTATATATATATTTTACATATGCGTTGTATTTGTCAATCATCACACCATATATATATATACACTCATCAATTATTAACATGTCATTCAATTTCTCATTATATGTATCCATCAAAATATACTCAGATATATTCATAAATCATAACACATTTAAATATGTTTATAAGTATCAACTAAAATCTAAATTATTAATATATTTAATCATCCACTATTCTTACCTTTTAATTATATAAGTAATTACCAACCTTTCATTCAACATATGATAATACTTACCTCCCAATACTTACTCTTACTTGGATTCAATCTGCTGAAGCTCCTCCTAATTTCTTAACCATCGATTTGTAGAATTTTCTTTATTTTAGCTAGCGATCTGCATTTTCTCCCTCTCTCTGATTTCTGTCAGATTGATGACAGTGCTATTTTATTTTTTGCCACTGCAATCCTCAGAATATATTTCTTAGCATATTTCAGTATCTCACAATGTCTCAGATATTAGTATGCAGCCTTGTTGTGACCTTTTCACACATCACCCCATTCAAAATGGGTATCCTCTAATTTTTGCTCCATTCTGGTCTTTTGGCTTTGGTTTTTTGGTTGTCACATCTCTCTCTCTCTGTCCTTTCTGTCTTTCCGGGGATGTCCCTATCTTGGACCTAATTGGAAATTTTGGCTAAGTCTGAAGTGCATTTTGATGAATTAGGGTTTTCATTCTTCAGGCATGTTTGAGGTCAAATCAAGTTGGCGAATTAAAATTTGAGCTTGGCACTACAATCGGGAGGTTTCAGGCAGGATCCCATTTAAATTTTACTGAATTCTGACAACTTACTTTTTTTAGTAAGTACTTAATTTGAGGCCTTTCCCTCAAGATTTTGGAAATTCTGATTGCTCCACCACATTCAAGACACTTCAAAGTGCTTGCACGCAAAATTTGAGCAAATTCAGACAACTTTCTATTTTTAGCAGTTTCGGCTTCAGAAGCAGCTTTTAGGGTTTGCATGTGTGATTTCTCAATGCATGTCAGGATATTCTTTCTAGGTTTCTCAAGAGCTTCATGATGATATAACATGCAAGTGAAAATGATGACTTACTATTTTTAGCAGGTGCTCGCATGTGGACCAGTTTTCTGGGTTTTTTGAGATCTCCCGAGCAATATGACATGCAAATAGATCCGGCAGTTGGTTGATCACTTTTCAGGCACTTACTATTTTTAGTAGGTTGACTCCAGTAGTCCCGAATCTAAAGTTTCGAGAGCAGAGCAGTGCATAACATAAACGAAGTTGAATAGAGGTTGATAAAGGCACATGCAAGTGAAATTAGGGTTTCCAACTTTGGTGCCTAAAATGATGGGCAAAACTCAAGAAAAATGAAAAACGGAGGTATCTCACTGCGATCAGCATCTTTCAAGGAGGCCACTGGTAAAATTTGAGCACAATCTGCACACTTACTATTTATAGTAAGTCACCTCCAGAACTGGGCTAAAAATTGTAGGTGAGCACGAAGGGCAGGTGTGAACAGGCTAGTTAGGTCATGAGGATCACGTTGGGCAAATTTCAAGTCAAGAGGAGTTGCAAAGGTTCGAAAATCAAAAGGTTACTAAAAATAGAAAATGAGAGCGAGCAGGTTGAAAATTTGGCTAAGTATTTGAGAGCCACCTCCAGAAGTCTCCTTAACACTTCAGATGAAAATTCTATGGCATGCTGGAAGAAATGGAAGTACCCCCTCCAATATACGCCCATCATGAAGCAGGTCGATGAAAATTTTTCTAAGTCTTTGAAAATGGAAGCTCCACCCTCCATATGCGCCCAAGTTGTAAGGAGGCCTTGAAAATTTTCTAAGTGCTTGAAGATGGATGCTTGACCCCTCAAATGTGCCCTCAAATGGCAACACGCCCCTCAAATGCGCCCACCACCTTGAATGATAGAAGTGAAATATATTCTAAGGCATTAATATGGAAGGAGCCCCTATCATATGCGCCCAAGCAAGGAATATGGGGTGACATCAAAATTTTTTTCTCTAAGGCACAAAATGGCGTGACCCCACATCAAATATGCCCAAGGCAAGATGAAGAGGAGGAGGTCAAGAAGTCTTCTAAGGCATGAAAGATGGAAAAATAAGGGTGGAAATGCGCCCAAGGTGGCAAGGTAAGCTGGAGGCATAAAAAACGCCTAAGGCGTGAACATGGGAGGAGCCCCTTTGAAATGTGCCCTTGACATGAAGGTTAAATGGGAAAAGTTTCCAAGTTAAAAAAAAAAATGGAAGCTTGACCTCCCATATGCGCCCTTGACTTGAAGTGAAGGTGTTTAAAAAAAATGCTAAGTCAAAAATGGAAGGAGACCCTCCCAAATGCGCCCAAGTGGAGAAGTGGTTTGAAAAAAAGGACTAAGTCATGAGAAATGGAAGTGGGACCCCCTATATGCGCCCTAAGCAAGCAAGTTGAGAGGTTAAGTGAGAAACATTCTAATGCATGGAAAATGAAAGTGCAACAGGTCATATGCGCCCAAGGTAAGAGGAAGATAATATGTTGCCTAAAAGATTTGTCTAAGGTAAAAATGAAAGCCTAAGCCGTCAAAATGCGCCCTTGACATGAAGTGTTTGGAAAAAATTCCTAAGGCGTTGAGAATTAAGAGGTATTAAGAATTTTTCTAAGGCATGTGAAATAAAACATCACAAAGGAAATGCGCCCAAGGATAAGAAACTGATGAGAAAATACTCCAATTATGATATTGCTATCAGGATTCAATAGTGTAGTTTTCGAGTCAAACTCATTGACCCATGATTCATGAGTAGTGGTTCACAAGAACCCATCTCTCATGATAATGAATGGTCCACTTAGCACGCATTGCATCTAGGTGATGCTCACAGAGGTGAAGCATTGGTCCATCCTGGGAGGTCACCCATCCTAGTACTACTCCAGCTCAAGCGCACTTAACCGCAAAGTTTTCCCCAAGGTTAAGCCCACTTAGCTTGCTACCCCATTTGCAAAACCTTCAGCAAGTGTTGTGCCTTATGAACCATTCATTATAGAGCCCCTTTAGCTCATCAATTGATAAGTAGGAGGTTTCTTCCACAGCGTGTCAAATTATGATATTGCTATCAGGATTCAACCATGTAGTTTTCGAGTCAAACTCATTGACCCATGATTCATGAGTAGTGGTTCACAAAAACCCATCTCTCATGATAATGAATAGTCCACTTAGCACTCATCGCATCTAGGTGATGCTCACAAAGGTGAAGCATTGGTCCGTCCCGGGAGGTCACCCATCCCAGTACTGCTCCAGCTCAAGC
>CM021109.1:56305677-56336783 GCA_007115665.2 Sequoiadendron giganteum | reverse complement strand
GAGCAGTACTGGGATGGGTAACCTCCCGGGATGGACCAATGCTTCACCTCTGTGAGCATCACCTAGATGCAATGAGTGCTAAGTGGACCATTCATTATCATGAGAGATGGGTTCCTGTGAACCACTACTCATGAATCATGGGTCAATGAGTTTGACTCGAAAACTACACGGTTGAATGCTGATAGCAATATCATATTTTGACACGCTGCTGTGGAAGAAACCTCCTACTTATCAATTGATGAGCTAAAGGGGCTCTATAATGAATGGTTCATAAGGCACAACACTTGCTGAAGGTTTTGCAAATGGGGTAGCAAGCTAACCGGGCTTAACCTTGGTGAAAACTCTGTGGTTAAGCGCGCTTGAGCGGGAGCAGTACTGAGATGGGTGACCTCCCGGGACGGACCAATGCTTCACCTCTGTGAGCATCACCTAGATGCAATGAGTGCTAAGTGGACCATTCATTATCATGAGAGATGGGTTCTTGTGAACCACTACTCATGAATCATGGGTCAATGAGTTTGACTCGAAAACTACACAATTGAATCTTGATAGCAATATCATAATTTGACACGTTGTGGAAGAAACCTCCTACTTATCAATTGATGAGCTAAAGGGGCTCTATAATCAATGGTTGATAAGGAACAACACTTGCTGAAGGTTTTGCAAATGGGGTAGCAAGCTAAGTGGGCTTAACCTTGGGGAAAACTCTGTGGTTAAGCGCGCTTGAGCTGGAGAAGTACTGGGATGGGTGACGTCCCGGGACGGACCAATGCTTCACCTCTGTGAGCATCACCTAGATGCAATGAGTGCTAAGTGGACCATTCATTATCATGAGATATGGGTTCTTGTGAACCACTACTGATGAATCATGGGTCAGTGAGTTTGACTCGAAAACTACACGGTTGAATCCTGATAGCAATATCATAATTTGACACGCTGTGGAAGAAACCTCCTACTTATCAATTGATGAGCTAAAGGGGCTCTATAATAAATGGTTCATAAGGCATAACACTTGCTGAAGGTTTTGCAAATGGGGTAGCAAGCTAAGTGGGCTTAACCGTGGGGAAAAATCCGTGGTTCAGCGTGCTTCAGCTGGAGCAGTACTGGGATGGGTGACCTCCCGGGACGGACCAATGCTTCACCTCTGTGAGCATCACCTAGATGCAATGAGTGCTAAGTGGACCATTCATTATCATGAGAGATGGGTTCTTGTGAACTCATGAATCATGGGTCAATGAGTTTGACTCGAAAACTACACAGTTGAATCCTGATAGCAATATCATAATTTGACACGCTGTGGAAGAAACCTCCTACTTATCAATTGATGAGCTAAAGGGGCTCTATAATGAATGGTTCATAAGGCACAACCCTTGTTGAAGGTTTTGCAAATGGGGTAGCAAGCTAAGTGGGCTTAACCTTGGGGAAAACTCTGTGGTTAAGCGCGCTTGAGCTAGAGCAGTACTGGGAGGGGTGACCTCCCAGGACGGACCAATGCTTCCCTTCTTTGAGCATCACCTACATGCAATGAGTGCTAAGTGGACCATTCATTATCATGAGAGATGGGTTCTTGTGAACCACTACTCATGAATCATGGGTCAATGAGTTTGACTCGAAAACTACACGGTTGAATCCTGATAGCAATATCATAATTTGACACTGTGGAAGAAACCTCCTACTTATCAATTGATGAGCTAAAGGGGCTCTATAATGAATGGTTCATAAGGCACAACACTTTCTGAAGGTTTTGCAAATGGGGTAGCAAGCTAAGTGGGCTTAACCTTGGGGAAAACTCTGTGGTTAAGCGCGCTTGAGCTGGAGCAGTACTGGGATGGGTGACCTCCCGGGACGGACCAATGCTTCACCTCTGTGAGCATCACCTAAATGCAATGAGTGCTAAGTGGACAATTCATTATCATGAGATATGGGTTCTTGTGAACCACTACTCATGAATCATGGGTCAATGAGTTTTACTCGAAAACTACACGGTTGAATCCTAATAGCAATATCATAATTTGACACGCTGTGGAAGAAACCTCCTACTTATCAATTGATGAGCTAAAGGGGCTCTATAATGAATGGTTTATAAGGCACAACATTTGCTGAAGGTTTTGCAAATGGGGTAGCAAGCTAAGTGGGCTTAACCTTGGGGAAAACTCTGTGGTTAAGCGCGCTTGAGCTGGAGCAGTACTGGGATGGGTGACCTCCCGGGACGGACCAATGCTTCACCAATGTGAGCATCACCTAGATGCAATGAGTGCTAAGTGGACCATTCATTATCATGAGAGATGGGTTCTTGTGAACCACTACTCATGAATCATGGGTCAATGAGTTTGACACCAAAACTACACGGTTGAATCTTGATAGCAATATCATAATTTGACACGCTGTGGAAGAAACCTCTTACTTATCAAAATACTCCAAGGCAATAAAATCAAAGTTGGCATCCTGAAATGCGCCCAAGGTGGGAAAAGTGAATTTCTTTTAAGTGGAAGGTATTTTCAAGGGTTAAAATATTAAATCAAGCCCCTTCAAAGTGCGCCCCATGAACAAATGAAGTTAGAAAATATTTTCTAAGGGGATTTTCAATATTTTTCTAAGGGGAAGCATGTTTTTAAAAGTCAAAGGATCTTGAAATATTTTCTAAAGGGAATAAAAAGAGAATAAAATGCCTTGGCTTATGATTTTAAATGCAGTTGAGGCATAGAAAATTGCCTAAGGCAAATGATAGAATTTTTTTTTAAATGATGTGCCCAAGTCTTTTAAGATAATTTTTCCAAGGCACATGATTTAATATTTTCCAAAGCGTGGATTTTAAAGTTCTTCAAGATGAAAGGTGAATTATTTTGAAATGTTAATAAGGTGAAATTTCCAAATATTGAAAATTTTCAAACATCTGTAGATTGCCAAAGGAGGGAAAATTTGAACTTCTGCAGAGTAGTGGAGGAAGGAAAATTAAATGCATCTGCTAAAATAAGCCTCCTTCTAGAAATTGGAAGATTCTTAGACTCAGTTATAAGAAGCCATGAGCATTTTTCCTCACCAGCTGCAAAGTATGACTTGAAGAAGTGAAGAGGTTGCTGAAAGTGCAAGCAAATTTCTAAGTGTTGGAAAGGATATTGATATAGCTGCAAGTGCGATTTGAAAACTCTAAAGGTGAAGAGAATCGAAGTTGGAGAAGTTTTGATATTGCTATCAGGATTCAACCGTGTAGTTTTCGAGTCAAACTCATTGTCAGTTGGAGAAGTTGCTGAGTAGTGCAGGAAAAATTTCTAAGTTTTGAGAAGATATTGGTATTGCTGCGAAGTAGTGAGGTTTGAAGCCAGATTTTTAGTGTTGGGGTTCTTCTTTTTCAGAGTTCGCTCCATGTGCTGGACATCATGGGATTAATAAAATTTACTAAGTCAAGTTTCTAATGAATTTCTTTTATTTTTGCAAGATGGCTGAAGCGAACAAAGGAGCAACTGCAAGAGCAAACAAGGCTACAAATGCTGAATCCAACAAAGCCAGTGTATCCAAACAGGCAGTGATCAAGAGGTTGAGCAAGCCATTTCTTCCGAAATCAAAATTTACTTCGAAATTGGGAGAGTCAAGTGACACAAATCTTGGCTCATTCAATCTGGGGGCACTTAGAAGTAGAATGCATGGGATAGGTGATTATCCTCCGTCAGTTACTGCGCATAACATTGTGAAAAGTGGTATTTATGCAGCTGTTGGTTTTCAGCTAGCCATTCGATGTCCAGAGCTAATTATGGAGTGTGCCAATTGCTACAAATGAGAACGGAGAACAATTGTTTCACCTAATGGCAAGTTATTTGCCAATCTCATGCCTGAAGCCATTGAGGAGGTGTTTGGAATTCTTGCTTCCGAGGTGATGATTTACAGAACAAGAGAAAGGGTTGAAAGGATGTATGCTTCTTCTTTTGAGAGGTGCGCAGGATTGATAAACTCAGCTTGGATGCAGAAACCAAAACCTACTCGCACCATGTTTCCCAAACAGATAATCTCAGATGACGTAAAATAGGAGTATTGTGATTTGATTATGATGCTTAGCAGGGTGAATGGAAGTCCCCAATCTTATATTTTCGAGCCTTGGATGTTCTACTTCAGCAACATCGTGCTAGAAGGCAAAGATCGTGTAGACTGGGCGAGGATGATAAGTGATAGTATATATGAACAGTTTAGAAATTTGAGAAGAACAAAGACCTTTTATATGAGTTCTTATGTGATTTATATGTTGGCTCAAATGAAAAAATACAAGGGGATATCCTATAAGGAGCCTATTGGGTGTGGTCGTGAGCAATTTAAGATTCATGAGGCTTGCCCGTAGTTGCACCAGGACAACACCTCTCACTACAAAAGAGTTAATGATGCCTTCACTATGCACATAACTAGAACTCTTCAACAAAGAACTCATCAAAGAATGTCAAAGGAAGCGTAGGAGCTGATTGAAAAGTATGGATGTTGGTTTATCCAATTTCCGAAATTCTCATACATAAGGTTGCAGGGGTTCGCATCATATCCTTTCAGATTGCCAAGGTACCCCACGAATAGAATATTGATGCTAGAGATATCTAGGCAGCTCCTTGCCTATTATAAAATTCATAAATAGAAGAAGAAAGGAGGACTTGACTTCCCTATCGTCATGGGAAATTCAGATGAAGTTTGTCCCTCCTTACAAGCAGCCAAGGAGGCTAAAGATGAGTTACAATTCTTCCACCTCTCATACCATAATTGTAGGCAGGATTATGACCCTCACAAGGAATATCAGAATGGTGTTGGCTGAGGAGTTTAGACATAAGGCACACATTGAGGATTTTTGGGCTAATGTGGCTGATGATGCTGAGGTTAGGAGAAAGATGTTTTCCAGGATACCTTTGAACATGATCAGAGAGTGCGAGATTATTCCAGTCCCAGATCAGGTAGATGAAGATGTGAATGTCATGCAGGCTGATTATGAGACAGTGAGAAATACGACACTGCCTCTTCCTGATTGGTCGGAGCCAGAGATTACAGATTTGGATACACTATGCATACCAGTGTTGATCTTTACAAGAAATTGGGTGGATAGGCATGTGAACAGGCTCAAGAGAAAATCAATTCCTTTCACTTACAGCTTGATGGGTGACCAGAGGCCGCCAACAATCACAAAGAAGAAATAGGTCTCCAAGTTCTAGAGCCATGAAGAGAGGAACGGGTTCAGCAGATGCCTCAAAGAGTCGAGGAAGCATCGTCCACACCATCACAGGCTCGTTCTCCAAGTGTATACGAGGTCTCACTATTTGCAGACCAAAGAGATAGACTGAATGAGGAACCAGAATTACAGGAAGCGAATCAGCCACCATGTAGGGAGTCAATTGGCCAAAGTATCAATGTGCCTAGGAGAGACAACCAGTAGGAGGGAGAAGAGGAAACCATTGATACTCGCTTCCAGAGGGAAATTGAGACAACTTTAGAGGATGAAAATACTATAGGGCAGGAAACTCATGTTTCAGGAGAAGGCACCCAGCAAACAGAGGTTGATGAGCCTCATCAGAATGTTAATAGAGAAGAAGTACATGAAGAGGAAGCAAGGGAAGAGCAACCACTTATTGTTTGCAGCACGCAGTAGGCAGTGTTGGATTGGTTAAGGGATAGAATGATAAGGGATCCTATTGAGGAGATTGATCTAGCGGTTGAGATGGAGGAATTCCTTAGTAGAATCAGTGCACCGCTAGAGAAGAAGGCTAGGAAGTTCTCAAAGATTTCTATGGATGAGGATGGTTCTCGCACACTGCATGTGGCCGTTCCTAGGGTTGAATGTGATTGAGATGATGCCGTTCCGGAAAATTATATGATCACCACTATGGAGTTAGGCTGCCCTACAGGGGCTCAAATAATTGAGGAGTGTGATAACTCCTATTAGGCACTCAAAGACAGGTTGCTCTGAACCGAAGGAAAGTACAAAAGATTGAAGAAGGAGCATAGGACATTGGTGGGTTACGTGCAACACTTGGGCCGTCCATGTGGGTAGGAGAACCCTACAGTTGAACTCCTAGCTGAACTCCCGAGGGAATTGGTTAGTGGCTTGGAGGACTTGAAGAAGATGGCTCAGGAGGCAGACAAATGGGTTGGCCATGTTCGCACTGAAACAAAAAAGTTCACGGAGGATCTCGCTCTTTCTTATCGGCAGGCCTCTAACATTCTGGCACGCATGGATATTGTTGATTAGGCCTGGAGCGAGACCCGTATCTATCAGACTAGGACTGTTCTTTGTTTGGAGGCCTTGATGCATGTGCCCTTGCAGATTCTGGTAGAGGGAGGCATGATACAACAGGGTGAGAGATATGACTTCACCAGTTGGTATTCTTTAGTGGTCACAGGTTGTGGTTTCTTCGATGCAGCGTAGGCAGATTGGGCTAGAGTCAGGAAAGCTATGGGAAATATTCTGGATGGAGTCCTGAACACACTTGAGGCTATATTTGCTTGGAGATTGACTCCAAAGGAGATGACTGCGGATGGCTTAAAGAGCAGGTTGGATCCCTTCTTCTCGGTTGTGAGATCATTTGTTCAAGATGATTTTGAAAATATTTCAGCTTTCTCTAGCATTATTTAGAATACCTAGGATGCTTTGGTCACTTGGAGAAAATCTTGTACTCGACATGGGCAGACAGTCACGGTACTTGAGTTTCAGCTCAACCATATCCCACCTATTTCGGTCTTGGAGGTTGAGGCATTGTTGGCTAGATTCGTCGAGTTCGCAGTCAAAGAGAAAGAAAATGGAAATGCCTTGCTGAATGATGATCTTCTAGAAGATGGTGATGGACATTAATTGCTCATTATGATTCCTGCAGAGGAGTGGAGAATCTTCTGTTCATTTATTACTCCACTCCTCTTTGTGGCTGTTTTTATGGAAAATGTTGATCAGAGTATATGTGGCTCAATCTGAGCCCTTCATTGTAATTCAATCTTAGCTGTCCACTGGATTTGGCCACCTATAAAAGGGGCATTCCCCCCTCATTCATATCATTAGACATTGGATATTAGATATAGAGGAGAGAGTAGAGAGAATAGCATAGAAGTTAGCATAGATTGATAGTTTAGATTGAAGAGAAAGGAAAGTTTTCAAGTTGAATGCTTTGTAAGAAGTTGTTGTGAACACTCTCATAATAAAAAGAGTTATCATTGCTTGTGGTTCCATCTTTTATTGTGGGTAGCTAGCGAGGCTTCTTCGTCCTTCTAATTTGCATAGAATCTTAAAGTAAAGTAGATTTCATTTCGTGCAAGTAGTTGGTAGTTGTGGAATGTGGTGTTTAATTTGAGCAAGCTTTGCTTATCCATACCACTAGCGGGCTCACTGACAGTGGGTTCGCCTTGCATGGTCAATTGGAACATTGTGGACTTAACTTCAATTATGGTTTATATGTTGGTATGCGTCGTTATGATGGTATCTTCATGTTGAATCGTGGTCTGAATATCTCTCGTTACTCCTTTGAAGATTGCACCTGTTATGTGGAAGCTGTGTGAAGTGAGGCGGGGCATAACTTGGTTGAAGTTTGCAAGAATTGATCTTCGTGTCCCGCATTTAGAGTAGACAGTAGTATCTCTAATCCCTGCATCTTTTTAAATTCAGCATTTTCCCGGTTAGTTTAGGAAATTCAAGCTTCATTGATAAATCTTCCGAGTCTTGAAAGTTTTCTCCGAGTGAACAATCATGTAAGTCCCCCTTGAAATATCAGCAAATCACATCAAGCCAACTGAGGCTATATCCATTGCATAAATAAACCTTGGAGTTGGATGCATGATCTTTCGCAATCTTAGCATGCAGGAGATTTTGATCAAGAGAGGTTAGAGTTACCGTTGGAAACTTTATTCTGTGTTGGTACGGTCATAAAACACTCGTCAGCAAGCCTATACTTATTCTCTATATTCCTCCCTCCTTTTAGACTTGCTTTGACCCTTATTTATGGTTGTTGCTTGGGACGTGTCTTTTCATGCCTTGCCTTTGTTTGGAACCGATTCCAAATGAAGGGTCAGCTTCTTTTGTTTGTTGTTGTTAATCGCTTATGCTAAGGATTTCGTATTTGTCTTTATTTGTATATTTTATATGTTATGGTTTATATTTTATTTTATCTCTTTCTTTTTCTTTGTTATATATTTTCCTTTATTATAGTTTGTGGAATTATATATATTTATTAGTTTATTATATTTATATGATTTTCATGTATTAGTATTGTGGTAAGATTTATCATTGTAGAATATGTTATTCTATTTTGAGGTAATAGTGGTTAAATAAATGTAATTATAATATTATCTATAATGATTATAATTATATTAAATTGTAATTACTCATACTTAGATTTATCTTGAATCTGGATACATTTGGTGTTTACTTTTATTTGTTAGTTTTTATTATTTTAATATTTATTTTTATTAATTGTTCTAATTATAATAATATTATACTATATTTTATATTTGACTATTATAATTATAATATTATCAATGATAATTATCATTATAATAATATTTTAAATTGTATTTCTTTATATTTGACTATTATAATAATGATATTTTAAACTACCTTCTTCTATATTGATATGTGTATGTTATTAACATGTTATTGTATATCTAAAAATATAAATATATTAAGCGTATACTTATCTCAGATGCCCCTTTGTGATGGGGACATCACAAGGAGATAAAGAAGAAGAATGCGAAGGTCAAGCAAATGGATGCTGAGAAAGAGAGCAGAATTAAAACAAGCCTTGGAATAAATAAAAAAAGATATAGAAAGAATGGATCTTGAGTTCCAAATGGAGATGCAACTTCTTAAGAGAGAACAACAAGAAGGTGGTTGGCATTTACCCATAAGGAAAAAGGTGAAATGGCCCATCAAGAAGATTATTTTGAAGAGGAGAAGGCAAGTGGAGATAATAGAACCTTTGTTGATGGAGGGAGATAAAGAACAAGCCAAGCAAGCTAATGTGATGATAGTTGATAGGGAAGAGTTCATCAAAGTAGAATAAGAAAAGCACATGGAGGTTGCAGCTCTTTCAAACCTTGCAGGTACCAAGACAGCAGAGATGAAGAATGATTTGATTTTGGAGGGAAATGATATTGAGTTAGTGTCAAAGTCTGATTTGTTGAAGGTCAAAGATGAAGTGACTCTTGGGATTCAAGATTGCCTTAAGGGGTATGTTGATATGGTGATGTTTTCTTCTTTGTTTTCAGAAAAGGATAATGGACATTCTATTTCAGTTAATTCAGAGGTTCTTAAACCTGAGAAAGCAGCAATTGTAGGGGTAGAGCATCATGTGGAAGAGGGGGAAAACAAAATTGAAGAGTTTAAGGATGAGTTGCAAAGGAAGATGGGCAAGTTCCAGCATGCACCTAAAGTGAAGAAGAAGAATGGAGGAGGTATATTTGCAGCAGGTTCAACAATGTTTTCAGATGAGGAAGGAATACACAAATTTCTTGTTGAGATTGCAAGGAGGGATAGACCCAAGTTCAAGATGAAGTAGCTACATGTTGAAGTTGACAAATGCAATCAAGGGATAGATGTGGAAGTTGCATCTTTACCTTTTTCTTTGCTCTTTTCACAAGTGATCGTGGTTGCAGGTTGTGGTGCAGGTTCTCATGTGTTTGCAGGTCCTCACTCAAGGGACTTGAGTTCTTTTTCCATGGGGAGTATGGTGTAGGAGCACTTGGTTGAGTTTATGCCTCCATGAGGCCATTTTGTAAATTTTGTTTTGGTTTGTGTATGGTTCATGTAATAAGGTCTTTTAGACCATTTTGAATTGGTTTGAGTCTAGTTTAAATCCTAGGAGTTCATTTTGGAATCATATTGTAAAAGTTGTCAATTCTTGCAAAAATTGTCATGTTGTAAAATACAAAAATGCAACAAAAGGAAGATGAAGGGTCAATGTCGGTTGGAATTAAAATAAGGTGGTTTGTAACTGCTGAAACAAGTTGGGAAAGGTTAAAAAAGGCCTGGTTCCATCGTTGTGGGGGTTGTTGAACGAATTGGAGGAAGTTTGGAGCAATAATACACTTAAATTTCTGCATTTTTACAGTGTTCCTGACTGTTCCTCTCAATGGCACGTGCTTGTACAGACAAATAAAGGTTTGAAACCAATGGGAGATGAAAGTGTGATGAATCTACTTTCTGTGGCTTTTTGTTTCATTCCATTTCATTGAGAATTAAGGAAGATATGGCATTTTCTTTGTAAACCGTTTGAAACCCTAGCTGGGTTAACCAGTAGCATAGAAAAATGCATAACTTTAATTATCTCCGGTGAAAAATCACAAAACTTGGTGTATAGGTCTATATAAACATGCTCTTTGTGTTCCCCAAGTTGCAGGAGTCGGGAATAAGGTTTTGTGCAAGAATAATGATGCCCTAGGCTGGAAAAATCATGTTTTTGAGCAATTTTGGTGCATAGAGGTTGTGGTTGGTTAAAAAACTCTTGGAAAGTGATTTGTAAAGGTTGGAATAGCATGTGCAGACTTGTTATGATGTGTGGATAACTTTAAAATGAAGGGTTGAGGCTAAGAGGGTGTAGAATCAATAAGTGCCCTATTGTAGTAGCCTAATTAGGCCTTTTGGACAATGTAGCAGCACGTTTTTGAGGGATATGTTCCAAAGTAACCCCACCTACATTTAAGTTATGTTATAGAAGGGCTTAATGGGTATCCAAATCGGTTTTTAGATCGTGGGGTTGAGTTGTCTTTTGCAAATTATGTCAAAATTACCTTATTTTCTGCTCTCATCAAAGCATAGTGGAAGATTGTGAGAAAAGTCATTTGTTTGAAGTGTTACTGTTTGGGTTTTGCAAAGTTCTTTGAGATCATGTTAGTTTGGAGTCTCCCACTTGCTCTACATCAGAAACTAGGCCAAGCATGGCCCATTCTGAGGAGATAGAAGCTAAAAATAGAATGGAACAAGTGCTTGAATAGGCCACAAACACCAAAGACATCACTTCCAAGGCAAGAGAGGAGACCACCTTTGCCAAACCGACCCAAGAAGAGAGGCACCAAAGGGCCTATAGCCACCAAACTACTAGAAAAAGGTATCATATACTTAACCTCAACAGCGTCTCTCAAAGAAGGCCCAACAGCAACGGAGCTAAGCCGTTGACCCACACATTCGGAGGAAATGGAGAAGGAGGTGAGCTCCCCAATCGACCCCACCTTCAAAAATCATTAAATCATCCCGCCATGGGCTCAAGCAACAAACCTAAACAGGGGCATAAAAGACCTTAGAAACACCCCGCACATCACCAGCAAGAACATCACTCTCAAAGAAAAGGAGAAAAACCGAAACATCACCAACCAATCTCTCAAGGCAGGCATTCTACCAGTGGAAAACAAAACACCAATTCGCCTCAGGGCGAAGAAACCAAGTTTCCTCCAGACATAAGACAACATTGTCTTTCTTAGAAACAGGATGAGTTCCAAACAACCCATCAAAACAACTAGACAAACGAAAATCAATAGAGTCGCCCCCTGAATCCTCATCTCCTTCGCCTCCATCATCAGGAATTTTCGAAAATCTCCTAGAGCATCTGTTCCCACTCATCGCCATTGGTCCAGCCAGAAGTTACCATAGACCTCCAAAAGAATTCCAAAGTTACAACAAGATTGCACCTTTCAGTCTCACCATGAAGAAAAAGACATGCAAGACCCAAGAGAATGTTGTATTGGGATGAAAGATTCAAGAAGTTTAAGAGTTGCAGAGTTGAGAGAAAAAATTTGTGTGTTTAGATGATCCTCTGGATTAGAGTCTTTTTTCCTTCTTCTTGCCAAGGAAAGTCTTTCTTTTTCCAAAATAACATGTCCTGGAAGTGTCTGCAGGTTGCAACTAGCAACAAAATTTCCAGATTCCTAGGAATATAACTTTCCAATGGTTGTTTAAATCGTGGATTTTCGCGAGATGCTATTGCGACGTCCACACGTAGCACTATTGTTTGGGAAAATCGGACCCAAAAGCCAGAGGATAATTTTGATAGTATAAAAATATTTTGATATCATCATATTACTAGCAATCACACCTTGGTGTGCAATGGGTACACCAAAGATGTGTGGAAGGTCAATTAGGAAAAAAATTCTATTTTTGCATACATTTGTGTAGTACATGAGGTCAATTGGTAGGGCATTTAGAAAATGATGTTATTGGTTAAACAAAGGTCTTGATGGAGAAGTGATAGCTTTAAATAACTATGCATCATTGGATACAAAAGGGCTCATTATCGGAGGGTTCACTGCCAATGGCTCACTGTCAGATTACGGAAAAGAAGAAAGAAGAATGTTACAGTGAGAAATCCATCTCAATGCAACAGAAAATTCCACCATAGCATCGCCAACACATTCGCAGCCTCTCTAAAGATCGTAGACAACTTCTACTCATTGCTTACAGTGTTCTAACTCATTAAAGTTTGCACAACACTTCACAACTCTGCAATTCGCATCACACACTTCTCTACACAATTCTCCATCACCTCAACACTTATTTATACCATCTTCAACTTTGAAAACATTCTCCAAGGTTGGCTATTCACCTCAACCGTGCAAATTCAAATTAGGTCGGCACCAAAACATTTCCGCGTGGAAAGGAATGAAGGCGAACCTCATCACACCTTAACTCAGACCTAAATACATTCATGCATGCCACAACATGCTTCCATAATCACCAAAGCAAATCTACAATTAGTGTAAACACCCAAAGTCGGTTGAACCTGTGTAAACACCATTAACATTTAAGTGCACACTTCCTTTGATCTAAAGATGACTCACAAAAAACATACATCATTTGAACACAATTTGGAATATTCCACAAACACCCTGAAATCCAACAAGTTCCTTCACAACAACTTTCACCTGAAGAACAAACTCATCTTGTTCACCCAAATAAACTTCCACATGCTATAACTCAAGAAACCAACTTCCGAAGCACCAAACCACGAACAACTTTGACTGAAGGTAGATATATGATCATTATTAGCACACTTCTAGAACCACAAAACCAAAAACCAAGCTGCGGAGAAATGCGGAGCAAAACCATTTCTCCTAGGCACCATTGCAATACAGTTCACACACTGGTGAATACAACTTTCTTTGCACAACGATCCAGACCAAGATATTCTGGATATAGAACCTCTAAACACCTCTGACCAACATATCTGAACTCAACAAGCAGATCTTCAACACAGAAGAAATGCAGAGCAAAACCATAACACCCCACTATACACTAGAACAACTCTGCAACACACTGTTGTTAGAATAGATATTTATTACATCATTATTAATAATAATAATACATAACTAATTATTTAGTTATGATTAGTTGATAGATTAGTTGATCAAGTATGCCCGATCAGGTTGGTTGTCTACCAACCTTTCTATGTATTTAATGGTACTTTCGTGCTTAATAAAATCACTCAATTGCTCTTATCAATTTATCAACTGTTTCCTTTTTAATTCAAATTTTCTCAAAAGCACTTGGAAACCAAGCACCAAAGACACATACTCATCATCTTCAACACCTCCTCATCATCACTAATCCAACTGCAACTCAACTATACATCCATAGAAGCTTATCAAAGCAACACTAGAGGTTGACACTAGTAACACTTACTAATGACAACATAATGCAACTAATTAAAGCATCACCAGTTGACATCAATGACAACACTAGTTACTCATACTTGCAACAAAGGGGGCATCAATTCGACCTCTTTCCATTCTCAGGACAGTAGGGGATGTTTGAGATTTCTCTCAAGTGTCTCAAGGATGGTCAAATGTCACCTTGTGTAGTGACCTTAATTGTTTTTTCTAAAATTTGATAATTAAACAATGATTATGCAAACAACCTTAACACATTTTGATCACTGAGGACCCGATGTGGGTAGGTTGAGAGCATACAGTGAAGGGATATGAATAATATTAAATTACTATGCTTGTTGGCAACATGCCACACAACTTAATATTGCAATTACAAAATTTGAAAATGATTGAAATTGGATTTGGCAGCAAGCCTTCTAGAACAAGTGAAAAATCTATAGTAAATCTGATGGAGAATCGCAGACATTTAATTATGAAACAATACAAAATTAGTATTGGATAAACACAATAACTGCAAAAAGTCACCTCTGAAATATGTAATAACCAGCATACAAATATCTGAAAATAAGCAAATACCAAATGATAACTGCTAAAGCAAACCATTGTATGACTAATGCAAAACAAAAAATACCAATGAGGTATATGGCAATAGACTTGAGTTTGGCCGTATGGCTCACTCAAGAGAAAAACAAGTCAACAATATATTGTTGCCCCAATAGGGTGCGATCCTCTTTTCCAAAGGGCATCATAAATACCAAAAAAAAACAAAAAAAAACTTCAACCTTAAGGAGTTACGGACCTTTCAAAATGTATAGTGGCCAAATGATATCTCCTTAGCAGCCATGCCACACTGTCCTTGTCTTGTACAATGCCTTCAGCAAATGAATATGTATGATAGCTCCAGCATAAAATAAATAAGGTATGACTGGGTAATGAAAGGTATGACCCTCCTCAATAAATCAAAAAAGGTTGTGATTTACTCGTGAAATTGGTATGGCAAGCCTACAGTTCAAATATAACAATATAAGAGGTACAGCCAACAATATGATATTCTGAAATCACCACAAAATTAATATGAAATATAAAATTTATAAACTCATTGAAATCTGCAATCATCAAACTGGAATTAGAAAATAACTGCAGTCTTTTGGCACAACTGTTATCTTTGAATGAAACCACCAAGGATTGGAGGGTTTTCATCCTCAAATCCAAATGCCTTGAAGGGTTTTGTCCTTAAGCAAGAAGATGAACAGAGTTCAATCTTAGAGTAAAGGAATTTGATTTCATAAAGATGGATGCCTCCTAATCCCAACCTCTCCCTTTATAACCCTCTTTTAGTTTTAAATTTTTTTACCAGTTATTCTAGAAATGTTTAGAAAATACCTTTTTAAAATAATGTTACATTAGACCTCTTTTCTAGACACTTTTTTAATAGAGAAACACAAGTTGCCTTTTTATGAATATAATGTAAAGTTATTTATGACAACTTAAATTAAATTATTAAATTATTTCCATTACTTCATCCCATAAGCCTACGGGAAATAAATAATAGGCTAGGGGAATACCAATGACTTAAGCTTGGAAATGGAAGATGACACCTTGGAGGTCTGAATTTTCCTCAATTTAAAAAATCCACTGTACAAAAAACAAATGTATGACTGCATAAAACCACTGAAAGAAAGTGTAAAACTTTTGAATGACTGCACATAGCTATAGAATGAAAGTCTACAGCCGTTGAATAACTTAATACAACTGCAGAATGAAAGTGTAACGGCAACATACATTTCTTACTCTTTTTATAAATGGGAAATTGTGTGACCGGATACAACTATGGAATGAAAATTTACAGTTGTTGATTGATTGCTTATAACTATGGAATGAAAAGATACTCTTGTAGAATGGCAACATGCTGTTACTCTTTTCATCAATGTGCAATTCTATGACTGCATACAGCTAGAGGAGAGCAGACAATTATAAAATGAGAGTACACAGATGTAGAATGAGCAAAAGCATGATTGCATTCAGTTGTAAAGTGAAATCATGCATATGCCAATAAGAGCATACAGTTGTAAGAAATGTATGTTGTCATTACACTTCCCTTTATGATTTTGATGCTTTGGGCCTTTTGTTGCAATGAAAACATTGAACAGTGAAATCAGAAATTTCTATTTTTTTACAGCTGCAATACTTGAATCAATGACCTTGTTACATTGAATAACAAATTTGATACATTATATGATTGTCTAAACTTGAATTTGGATGTTGTCATATATAGTTAAAACTTGTAAAATTGAATTTCTACTTTCTACACACACCCACATATAGCTAGCTGTCCCTGAAATGTGTCTCACCATCACCTGCTGTCCCCATTCCTGAAATGCCAATGACTTAAGCTTAGAAAGGGGACATGACACCTTGGGAGTCTGAAATTTTCTGACTTCTACTCAAGAAGATATTCAACATTGGTTGGCTTCTAACTTCTAATATACACCTATTCAGGTATTTTAGGAAACCCTAATTTTTTTTATTAGAGTTTAATGTCAGAATTCACATGGAGTTTAACTATGAAAAAGCTAACTAAAAAAACCTTAAGTTGAAGATGGAAACAACACAAAGGTTTTCAACACCCTCCTTGATTTAAGAAAAGCTGAAGCTGAAATTCGTAAGGCAAGGAGAAAATGTAGTTATCTCGTTTATCCTTATTAGGCAGCAAATATGTTTTTTGATATTACTGATCTTATACCTAATTTTACCGGGAACAATGCTGTACTAGGAAGCATTTCACCTCATCTTATATGTATTTCTTACACTTTCTTAAATAGAACATGGCTTTACACTAGGGACAATACTCCATTTCAGAAGTCACTATGGGATTCCTACTAACCATATTGAATGGTATACACTAAGGGTTAACTAGATCGTTATATCTAACTATATGGTATATTGACTTTAATGCTAAGAGTTAAATCTATGTTTTGTGTATTTAGGACGGATCTTAAAAATTTCTCAGTTACTAAACCTGATTGATTTTCTTTCAAAAAATTTGTTATTCAACCCATTTTCCTTTTGAATTTGTCAGAATGATGGCTTAATCTCATAATCTCATAAGTATTGGAGAACCTTGATCAACTCTAGTAAACTGCCATCAATTTTATCATGTATCATTTCAATACATGAACCATAGGTAAAAGTGCTAGCCTTGTTCATAAAACTCTTCTTTTTGTAACTTGTGCAGTCCATTACATTAGAAATAAAGACTTTTGTATAAACCAATTAGTTTCTAGTCTATATATGCTCCACAAATTTAAAAAGAAACATACTTGTATATGTATCTGCACACAATTTTCTTTTGGTCCTCTGAGGTTTGAATATTTTCCATGAAGAACTAACAGTGACTATTCAGGTAGCGAATTGGGATGGAAGCAATTTGTCTCTGTCTAGAGATGGTGATGGAAGAAAAATAATCATTACAAGAGGCGGTGGCATACTTGTAACAAACAAGATCTTGCACACTAGATTATTGCATATGATATAGCCGGGGTTAAAAACTTTTGTAAAATATAAGTAATTAAAAACCCATGTAGGTTTTTGTAAATTTAAAATTAGTTTTTGTTAAAACTCTCACCTTTTGAGTTGTATGCCATAAAGCTCACTTGTGATATTTAAATAAATGTGGGAGGAATTTATGAACATAGTATGACAAGATTTGGGATGTATTTTTATATTCTCTCAACCTTGGAGATTATTCACTTTAATATGTTTGTGGATATATATCTACAGTATACACACTATAACTACATACAACGTGCCATAGTAATGAAATTCTGGGAAATCTGGGAAGGAGGAGCACAAAACCCAGAAACTATTCAAGAAAATTTATTGTAATGAAATGGAAGTATGAAGAATGTGACAAGTTTATTTTTCTTGTTAATACAAAATAAAATTGATGTTGTTTGTTGGCTTTGAAATTCAATAAAAGAGCATGATTTTGTTTGTTTTTTATACGGTAAGCAGTATTTACAAGGTGTTGTACCCTTTACACATCAAGCTCCAAGGGCCAAAAAAGATCAAGTCCAAGATTAACAAAAAGAGCTAGCCAAAAAACAGAAACAACTAAATAACAGTACACCGACCACGGACTAACAACAGAAGCACCAAAACACAAACCAAAGAACAACTAACTGGCATTATCCCACTTTTTAGATAGGAGGTCCACGGCCTCGTCCCCAACCCACTCTTGATTCTCATCAGCATTTTTTCCCTCCAGCTCCTCTTTTATCACAGTAGACAAGGTGTTGGTGACGAAATGAACCAGCTTCACAGTGAAGTGGGTCAGGCCCCTGAATCTCTTATCCAACTTGTCCATTCTTTCTTCAAGCACACAGTGCTCCTCTCCCTCATCAGTGACCTTCGGGTTCTCAACCTGCTCAGTATCCAATGGGTGCGAAGACTGAGAGGCCGAGTTCACATTCGACTCTTTGCAACTGTCAGGGATGGTGTGAGGTCCATTTACATTTTCCTCCTCTTCCTCCTCAGACATGTCCTCCTTGTAGTCTTTACCGTCTGACTACTCCTCCTCCGAGTCCACCACCACTTGTCTTTTTTTATTATTTTTTGCCAGTCTCCCAGACCTCTGAATAGTGGTCTCTCCGCCAGTCATAATCGTTGCTTCCACCACCGTGTCACCCTTGGAATCCTTCCCCACAACATTTTTTCCTTTGCCCTCTTTTACCATAGGCTCCATTAAGCCCTTTTTGTCATCTTTGCCCTTTTTCTTTGGTGTGGCTTTGTAAGTAGTTTTGGCCGAGGTAGCCTTGAGCTCACACAGACTGGCCGCAATGCTCGTTTGAGTGTTACCAGCATTACCTTTGAGTTTTTTAGCAGCATGCTTAGGTTTAGGATTATCAGTAGCACTCGAATGGGGTTTTCGAATGGGGCTCTTTGAGTTAGCAAGGAAGATGTTAACAACAATGAGGGGTTCAACATCCTCCACACGAACAACAGAAATGGGCCTAGGTGGGCGTAAAGCGAGGTGAAAATGATAGAGTCTCATGATAAGCCCCTAGTGGAGAGACAAAGGAGGGGTGTCCTCCAGGTTACGGCTAGCAATCTCCTTGCATTTTTCCACCGAACTTTCCAAATCCATAAGCAGAAAGAACGGAAAACTTAAAAGAACTTTGTGCCTAAGATGATTCAACAGATGATTTTGTTTGTTGTTTATGTGGTGTATTGTGAGTTTTTTGTCAGCAAAGAGTCTTTACCTATGATGTTTTGAGAAATTGTTTTTGAGTTGTGGGTTTTAACATGCATTTGGGAGTGTCACTTGCATCAATAGTCTACATTGTATATTGGTTAGTTGTAAACCCCTTGGCCACTATAAATAGGGTCCAAAACTTTCATATTATCCTTAAAATATTTTGGCACTTTAGCCACATTACAAGTTATCATCTTGTCTATTGTTAATCTAAAATATTCATTCATCCTCACCTCATATACATCTTCAAAATTGGACCAATGGTCTTCTAAAGCATGCTCATGTTTGGAAAGTGAACCTATGACCTCAATTAATTTTCCCAGTAGGATCAATTTTATCACTTAAGTCATTGTATAAGTCCATTGTGTATATTTCTAGCTCCACCTCTATGTTCTTTGCATTCTACATATTTTCACAAGAGTAGCAACCCACCTTTATAGGGAAATAATATCTTGATTCATGTTTCCTAGAAATTAGCTTGTGGATATTTATGACCTACCTACACAACTCCAATAAGATTATCCTATCATTTGGATATCTTGGCAGCTTGAGAGGAGCTTTGTGGAAACTTGCCACCTTGATTTATGAGAAGGTTTTGAATTGAATGTATGAGTTCCCCCAATTATTCATCTCCTCCATTGCTTCCAATGAGATTCTCTTATCAAAATCATTCTCTAATCCTCTAATGATAGCATAGAAGAAAGTATCATTTACAATACATTAGTGTCTATTGATAGAATTCAATTCAAGTTGTGGGTAATTCTCATATGTTTTAACTTCACCTAGCTGAATGGATCCTATCCTTGTAAGCCCTAGGAAGGTTGCTCGATAAGCTAGCAGGTATACCAAATAAGAGGCATTGCATAATTTTTTACTACTCAGTACATCCTTTATTTGTTCATGAAGAGTGTTGTTAATTATAGTAGCCCATTATATCTTCTTGTCTGACACTATAATCAAAATATAACACATCCATGTGTAGAAATACTTGGCATGTGGATAACCATAGACCTTGCTAAGGAGTATGATTTGATCCTTAGCATCTTCTTCGAATTCACTTTTGTGTTTTACTTTAGCCATTTTGAGTACCAACTTCCTAGGGTTAACATTTGATTATTGATAAAGGTGAGACAAGTTACATCTTTCTTCCCAAAATAAGCTAATGCTTTCTTCATATCAATTGCTTTATAGCTTGGGGATGTAGGGATCTTAAATACCCTCTCAATCATATCTGGGCTGATGTCAAGTATTAATTCTCCACATCGTCCCAATATATTCATCTATGAATGGTTGTACTATTGAGCACATGTCGGTACTAGTTCAAGATATTATACTAAAATTGGGAAGGAAATTTCCTCCACCAATCTTGAATTAGCAAAAGATATGGTTGTGGTTGATCTTTCTACTTCATTATTAATTATTATATGGAACTAATCCATTTCCATATGTCTTAAATTAATATCTCCAATATTCGAGTAAGGAGAAAATATCTTGGATGGGGAGTGTTACCATTTGTACTAATACTTCATTTTGGAACCTTATCCTTGCGTATTACTTGCACATTAAAACAACATCCATTAGTGTAAGGAAGCTAAGGTAGCATGACAACTTCCTACACTAATCTTGAAAGGAGAATAATGCAAAGCTTTTACAAATTATTAATAGCTACATAAACTTTAACATAAATAAGCATAAATATCATGCATACCACAACATAGTGATTTATATGGGGAAAACCCTTTCGAGAGAAAAACCCCACACTCCAAAAGCCACCCAATATATTATTCATAAATCACAAAGATTGCAATATACTTGTAGAACAAGTTTCTCACATGAGTATCACCAACCAGAGATCTAGAGGCAACATGACTACTATTAGACTCTCAAAATACATCACAATACACAACCATAATACAATACCCTCATAAAATAGTGTTTCCTTCTAGTGCAACTCAAGATAATAAAATATCAGCAATCAGATCTAAGACCTAATGATGAATGATCTCGATTTACAATAATAAAATTTTCCTTTTAGGGGCATTGCCCTCGAGCCCCTATCAGGGCATGTTGCCCTCAGACCCCTAGCCAAGGGGATGATCCCCCCAGACCCCTTGTAGGGGGGATCCCCTCACACCCCCCTATCATCATATGAATAGTACCTTATGTATCAACAACTTATGTAATTGCAAGGTTGACAAACATCTTCTCAACAATTAGAACACCTTAGAAATTAATTGAATTATTTGAACTAACACCTTAGTTGGGCGTTGAAGATAGGCCATCTTTTTCTCCATTATAATATAAGGCTTTCAAATATTCACTTACCCAATTTTTTTCCTTGTTGGGGATCGGGCCTAGGGACTACCCCTTATATCTCACCAAAAATTGTATTCCAATTGAGATTACCTTGAACACCAATATTGTGAAAGATATGCCAAACTATTTTGAATTGTCAGACACCAAAGTTCAGGTATGTATCTTGTTTCTTACTTCTTATCAAACCACAACCATTAAGATAAACACTCGATAGACGATACCAAATAGTTTTTACAAAGTAGATGGATTATCGTCGAGGATCAAAGATTGGTAAGATTACTCAAGTTTTACAAGAATTTCTCAACAAACGATAAGGTGAAGGCCTAACGCCTAGTTCTTGAAATGTAAAATGTTTTCTTATTGAATTTTCTTTAGGGATCAAAGATCGAGGATACTAATTTATGTTCCTTAAAATGCATCTTAAATTATACATAAGGCTTACTCTTGAGGTTAGATGATTGAAAAAATGAGTTTAAGTAAAAATAAGATATTTTTGGGTTTTCAGAGTTAGAGTTTAGGCTTAACCCATTTTTTTGGATTCTACAGACAAACCATAAGAGTCATTCTTGATACCCAACATCCAAAATATTTTAGTTCAAATTTTACAAGGATGATTTATTAGGTATCGGATGTTGAAGATATTGTTCAAGTTTCTCAATAGGACTTTGGTAAATGGTAAAGGAGAAACCTGATCCCCAACCACCAACAATTCTATTATACTAAAAAATATTTTCAAGACTTGTTGGAGATATTGAATACTTACTAACCCATTTTCAAAATAAGAATGGGAAAGGCAACTTGGGACCCAATGAGGTAAATGATGATGTCAAAAATATCCTCGATCAACACATTGAGGAGAAATAGGATTCAATGGGTAGACAAAATATAACTGAAATAAAAAAAAATAAAAAATGAGAAAGATAGAGACAAATGCAAAAGAATAACAACTAGCTGAAATCCCAAAACCAAATGAAACCATGTAGTAAGGATAAGGAAGCTAGAGACACAAATAAAAAATCATGAAGCATCTCTAGCCTACCTAGAAATGTCGCATGTAAGAGAACACTAAAAGCATAAACATGAGCACCCAAGGAAAAGCACACACAAACCCCATAATAAACCATATGTGAGCATGCTAAGCATACCTAAAAGCTAGAATGAGCACCAAAAATTCATGAGTAAAATGAGCTTACTTGTAAATGAACTATTAAGGTGAATGCAGAGCACTTCAAATGATTTAATTCAACAATTGTCCAAATGATAATTAAAATTATGTTGTTTACCCCTTTTAAACCAACTTACACTAGCCCATTAATACCTAATAAATTCTAAGAGGTAAATAAATTCTTTTTTAGGTGATAAAATGAGATGACAAGAAATCACCACCATTGGGCATCAAGAGTTGAGAGTGCCAAAAATACATCCCAACTAAGAAAACCCCAATGTTGAAATTCTAAAATGGCAAAGGTTGAAATAGAAAGGTGTCAGAGGTGAGGCCAAATGAGGATGGTATACCGTCAAAAGAAACTCCAAAACCATGATGAATAAAATCCAAATAGAAGAAAAAGGATAAGAAGGAAAAAAGGAACGAAAAAAGGGAGAAAGAGAGAAAAAAAGATAAAAGGAAGAAAAAGAAAAAAGGGAGGGTCCCCATTTTGCTAGAGAAAAAATAGGGTGTGAGTGCAAGACACAACAGGCTCTACAAGGGCTATCAAATTAGTGAGAGATTTATTGATCTAATAAAAAAATAACTAACATGAACAATTCCATTCAAAACAAAAAAAATTCTTAAGTAGTTGTGAGAAAGGTTGGCATTCATTTGCAAGTTGGGTAGTAAACTACTAGATGAATTTGAGTTTTCCTTAAAGGCTATGTAGCTATCAAATATTCAAGAGGATAGATTTTTTCTTATCGATTTAACTTTGTTAGTGTCTAATTTGATGTCATATTGAGAAATAAGGAACTCTAGGACCTTTTTTTAATGTAATCCTGAAGATGCACTTGTTAAGATTCAATCAAACTTTATATTCCCTTAATCTCTAGAAAATGAAACATAAGGTAGTTGGGTGGTCTATTTTATTCTTAATTTTATATAATATGTCATCCACATTGTATTCAACAATTATATGTAACATATCATGGAAGATGATAGCAATATCTCATCAATAGGTTATATTTATGTTCCTTGAGGCCAAAAGATATAACCTTGTAGTAGAATGTTCCTTATGAGGTGATCAAGGCCATCTTGTGTTTATATTATAGTGTGATATGTATATGATTATATCAAAAAAATCTATTCATACCATTCATAAGAGATATTTAATGCTTGATTGACTATCAAGCCTACTATATGTTGGTATTAGGTAGTAAGAATTTATCTTTGGGGCATGCTTTATTGATGTCTCAAGAGTTAGTACAAGCCCATATATCTTTAGTTTTATTATTATCCAAAACTCTATTAGAAACCCATTTAGGGTATTCAATAGGATGAATATTAAAAAATAGTAGAAAAAACAATTTCTTCTAAACCATGATTATAAATAAAATAAAACAAAATAATATATGTTGATTTCTGGATCAATTTTCAATACAATGAATTATGGATTTACAAAGACAAATATATTCCCATGTAAAATCCTTTAACTTATTTATGTGAACGTAACTTCCATGCAACCAAATAAACTAACACTTATTTTTTCACTAATAAAAATATAACCTATCATGTATTTATTAACATTATAAATTAACATTTATTTATTTAATAACTATTATTATCTAACTATTGATGTAATATTATCCTAACATTATCCCCCTTATTACATCAATTTGAACAAAGGATGAAAAATTTCAAGTATTAGACATAGTAGCTCTTCTAGAAACTTTGATGAAGCATCTCCACTAATTCTCCTCGCTCACCTAGGAAACACCAAATTGAATCCAACAGTGGATATCTAAAATTTCAAATATATAAAATACATATGAATTGACATGCTCAATTATTCACAAATGTACCATTCCTCTTTTGAATCAAGAAAAACTCTATTATCCACAACAAAAACACCAAACAAATGTGAATTCAGACTCACTCAATTATCCATAGTAACAAAAGTACCAATCAATTATGAATCAAGACTGGATCAATTATTCACAATAACATTCTTCCCTTCGTAGATTGAAACTTACTAAATCATACAAAACTATACACTTGCAAAACTATGGATCAATATAAACTCAACTATCCATAGGTACTAGTCAGCAAGTCTATGGATCAAGACATACTCAAATATCCACAACCCAAAAAATAACTCTCATATGTCCCTTGCTCCATGAAGGGACTCAATATCAAAGATAAAACTAGTGCTTCTCATGCAAGGTGTCATCTCTGAGGGAGAAGCTAACTCAAGATGATAATAGACCTTTTGTCTTTGATGCCTCCAACATACAATTAGTAAAGGCTTATTTCATAACTTCAAATTCTTTAAAATCCATGTAAGGATCCAATTGAAATAAATGCCAACTCATGGAAATTTTCTTCAATGGCTAAAACATTGTATGGAGGATTTTGAGACAGATGAATTCTCAAGATAACTATTAAAATTATTGCCAAAAAAATTTTGTTGTTAAAAAATAGAGCACTCCAATTTAATTGGAACACAAAAATAGAGTCACGATTGGGTCAAACATCTCTGTCTCAACTACTCAATAGAAACATTGATTCAAAAGTACAAATTATAATTGTAGGCATGATCTCTTATAATTTCAAATGCTCTCAGTTCCATACACCAAAATTTGAAGCTTTTCATGTCTATTGAGAATCCTCATGCAAATACTAAAAAAGCCTTTATTTTCCTCTAAACAAAGACATCCATAAGAAAAGTACAAGTTCATTGATAATGATGAAATTTATTAATTGTGATGTTAGTAGAGAGTTTAGAACCTGTGATCTACATGCACAAAATATAGAACTATTGGAGTATTTAACAACACTCAACATTGGTGTACTTCTCCAAGGAACTGACTCTCTTCACCATTTTGCATTAATCATCAAATGCTAGATGGTTGAGAGAAGGAATGGTCTATCAATCTAAAATTCATGAATTGATCTCTATAATTTGAGCACACATTCCAAAAATTCCCTTTCAACAAAGATCTAACAATCACTTTTCAACAATGAACAATCAACATAAGTACCCAATAAAAATGGTCTTCCTACCATTTGCATGTTGATTCAATTGTATATTACCATTTGGAATGGGATCACATAATTAAATTAGGAAGTTTATTTTATAGACACTAATTTAATTCATGTGTGGCATTTTTCTCCCCAATTTGGACACCATATGGAATCCCACATGATTGGATTGTTTCAAGTCTATGAAGAACCTATATATCATTAATAATCAATATATAGCATACATAGTATATGTTGCACCTTTATTCCATCCTCTAGTGATGGTTTCTCCTTCTAGATAGTGCATTCATACATGCCACCTCATAAAAATTGCATAGGGATAGGACCAATTGATTGCTTTGATGTCATATCAAAAATAGGTAGAGAAAACACATTTCTCTAAACCATGAGTGCAAATAAAATAACACAAAATAATATATGTTGATTTTTGGATTAGTTTTTAATTGGATACATTATGGTTTTATGTTTATCCAAATGTATTCCCATGTGAAATCCTTTAACTTATTTATGGGAATGTAACTTACCTACAATGAACTAACCTAATAATTATTTTATTTTCTAACAATAATATAACCTATTTATTTACTATAATAGATGAAATTTTCTACTTAAAGAGAATAAGAATATAAATAACAAATCTAACATTACACTCAAAGGATATGGAGCGGATTGCTTTACTTAATATAGAACTAAAAATAACTTACTAGAAAGTAAAGAAGAAATGATTTGAACCAAATAAAAATTAACAAGTAAAGAAGAAATGATTTAAACCAAATAAGAAGAAAACCCCTCTTTGGTTTTGGGGGAACCTCGAACGAGCAAAGTTTTCCTAGAATATGCTAAAGAAATTTTTTCCATGAGCGGAGGGTCATCCTCGCTAGATGATGAATCCCCAAATGCCCCTGTCCAAATTAGCCAACCCAACCTTGGCCTTAACACCAAAACTAGAAGAACTCTCCAACACATTGAATTGATAGCTAATTCTTCATCTGTTGAAGATGCCACTACCCAATCAAAGTTTAAGAAGAATTATAAAAAAAGAAAAATCCCATAATACAAAAGAGAATAAGAAAGTTAAGAATAAATTGAAAGAAAAAGAGAAACAAGTTGAGGTCATAGGGTGTATTGAGGATGAGAATTTCAGTGATGGGAAGCTTGACCAAGCCCGAAAGCCATGAGTGGGTCCAAGAAGGCCAAGGAAATATGGCAACTCCCTTTGGTGGGAAAGGGTGTGGTGCTCGCCAAAAATAAAAGGAAAATGACAAGCACTATGATTTAGACGCCAATTGCAAAGAAGTTAAAGGTTGAGGAAAACTGCCTAAATGTTTTGAGTAGTTTAGATGTGAACAAGAGGATACACCTATGATAACTAAAATGAACCTTAATTGTATTTCTTGGAATGTTAGGGGCCTTGAGTCACCTGACAAAAAATATATCATAAGAAGGTTTTTGAACCTTCAGAAATGTAAGGACTTTGTGTTTCTCTAAGAAACAAAAGCTACTAGTTTTACTTTAGAAACAAATCTGAAATTCATTTGGAATGGTTCCGCCTTTTTCACCACATTGCATGATAAAGGGAGAGGTGCTTCTATTGTGATTGTGTGCAACTAGTGGGAATGACATGTAACTGCCAATGTCATATCCCCTTGTAATAGGGTGGTGTGGGTCACTCTGGAGAAAGATGGGGTGGATTTTGGGGTTTTCTCCATTTATGCGCCCAATGACCATAGGGATAGAATTGGGCTATGGAAATGGGTATCCAATCTTCCAAACATCCCTTGGGTGTTGGAAAAAGATTTAAACATGGTGGATAACTTGGAAGATAATTCGGGTGGGATTGACATGTCGCGGAAAGGAAATGAGAAACACTTCTATTAGAGGCTTAAAAATAAGCTCAAACTGGTTGACCCCTTGGAAGGGAACAAAAAGTATAGTAAAGGGGTTTGGTTCACTTGGTATAATGCCTAGAAAGGGGGCAACAAAATATACTCCAAACTAGATAGGATCTATGCAAATAAGGACTTATTTAATTTCAATCCAAATGAAGAGCATATCAAGGTGTGCGTATACCCCTACACCCTCTCTGACCATCACCCTATCAAGGAAAAACTCATTACATGCCAAGGCATATCAAATGAAAGAATAAAAAAGACTGGATTTATCCTTAACACCTATCTACTAAAAGATAATGATTGTAAAGAAGCCATCTCCTCCCTCTAGGAGATAAATAAATGGATGTTAAAGGATGTATCTGCCATTGAGAGATGGAATAAGAATATGGAAGGGTGGAGGATTCTCTTCCAGACAATTGGTAAGAAAAAAGATTTGGATAGTAGAAAAGATGAGAGGGATCTCTAAGATTGTCTATTTGTGGTAGAATCAAGGCTGCAAGAATATCCAAATGATGAGAGATTGTGTGAAGAGTTGATTTTGGATAAAAATAGCTCAAGGAAAATCTAAGCTAATTGAGTGAAAGGGATAAAAGTTAGAGCCAAATAAACTAGCTCAGTTGTGGGGACAAAGGCTCTAAATTCTTCTTCATGTACATAAAGGAAAAGAATGATAAGGAACAAATTGACCAAATATGGGATGGGGACAAAATGCTCACATCTTAGGAGGAAATTTTGAAATAGTTTTACTCCTTTTTTAAAAGCTTGTTCACCTCAGAAGGATGAACTAAGGACAACCACAACACTAGATCTCTCATCAAAAGTCTCATCCCAAGGAAAATCTTAGAAGACTCCTCCAAGCTTGATACAAATATAACCAAGGATGAAATAATGAACACCATACTCTCTATGAGTAATGACAAATCCCTTAGATATGATGGACTACTTGTGGAGTTTTATATGGTCTTTTTAGACTAGGTATGTGATGATGTTCTACAATTATATTGGGAAGCCTTGGATAATGGTTCCCTGGTAGAGGCATTAATAGAGGGGTAATCAAACTCCTACCAAAAGGAGGTGATAAAACCTTAGTTAAGAATTGGAGGCCAATAACTCTATTAAATGTCTCTTATAAGATATTGACAAATGTAATTGCCTTACGATTGGTCAAATTTCTTCCAAGGTTTATTAACAGTACTCAAATGGGTTTCATAAAAGGAAAATATATTTTGGAAAACTTGATAATAAGTTGGGAGTCCTTGGAGTGGGCCAAACAATCCAATTAGAATGCAGCAATGTTCCTGCTTGACTTTGAAAAAGCTTATGACCGGGTGGAGTGGGACTTTCTGAGAATTGTATTGCAAGATTTTAGATTTCCTAGTCTATTCTACAATATGGTGGATACTCTTCTGAAGGACACTTCTACTCAAATAGATTTAAATGGTCCAATATCAGAAGAAGTTAACCTTGAAAGGTCCATTTGACAAGGATTCCCCTTGGCACCAACCCTATTTTTCATTGCTTTAGATGCTAGTTTCTACTTGTTAAGAGACCACACTTTCTCACCTAGGATCAAGGGGATTAGGCTTCTTGATCAAAGTGAGTTAATAAATGTACAATTCGTTGATGATATTGCTATTTTCTTAGAACTTGATCAAGATAATATGGAGTCTCTGATGAAAAATATTGATCTATTTTTTCAAGCTTCTAGTGCAAGAATATCTAAGGCTAAATATAATGTTCTAGGTTGAGAGGAGGCCCAACCAGAGTGGCTAAAAAGGTATGATTTCCAGTGGGTTAGCCCCAACAAAAAAGTAAGATATCTGGGGATACCATTTTTTGTTAGCCCCAATCTCAAGGAAATGTGGAACTGGATCAAAACAAAAATTGAAAATAAGTTAGGTGAGTGGAACAGGCAATATCTCTCTTTAGCCAACAAAGTACAGTTTACCAAAATATCTTATCCTCTTACAATATCTACTTCACATTAGTTTGGTTCTTTTGCACTTATCAAGTTAATGACATTAAAAAAAAAGTGGTTTTCTGTCATTGGATGGGAAAGGCAAGAGGAAGAGGCATTCAGTTAGATGGGAGTGGTGCTATGTGGAAAAGCTACATGGTGGCCTAGGGCTAAAGGACCTAAGATTGGAAGGTATTGCCTTGGCTGCCAAATGGATTGTAAATGACTTGGATGTGAACAAACCTTGGAAGGTAGTGGTAAAGAATAACATACAACATGCAGTTCCCAAGTAAACTAAGGGTTGGAAATTTCTACCCCTGAGTGGCATTCTCATCAACAAACACCCTATGGCTCCAACTGGTTCCTTGGTGTTTAAAAGCCTCTGGAAGGCATGGGAGCTAATAAAAAATAATTCTTAGTTCAAGGTTAATACTATAGTGCTTAAGAATAATTTGAAATGTTAAACCTGTAGTTCCATTTGGTGGAACTTGGAACATAATAATAAAACCCTTGCTTTGTTACAAGGTTGTTTTGCTAAAAAATGGAATAAAAAAGACATTAATTTTTTTGAGGAAATATTAACCAATGGGAATTTAAATAGATGGAATATTTTGTTCTTTGAGTTTGACCTTCCCTCTTCCAACTTAAGAACTTACTCTACATTGTTGGAAGCATGCAAAGTGGCTAGCTTTCCTAGGATTGTAGAGAAAAGGTTGGATTTATCCGATGACATTGTTTGGAAGGACAGGGTCACTCTGTCTGAAGTCAAAGCTAATACTATATATAATGACCTTTTCTACAATGATTCCATTATTTAACATGTTAATAATTATTTGGGAATCTCTATGAATGATAAATAATGGCATAAAATTTTCTCTTATGTCTGGCATAATGTTATGGACCCTAAAAAGGCTCATTTTAAATGGCTTGTTCAATTGCATAAAATTCCGTTTAAGGTCAATCATTTTTGATGTTGATATATGTAGAATTTGTAAAACTCTTGAATCTATAAGGCATATATTATTTGATTGTTTCTATGCATAAGAAAATGGAGATTATTTTGTTACAATTTAAAAATCTGGGATAAAATGGTAAAATCGCTTGGAAAGATGTTTTGTTTAATGATTTGAAAATTATAAATGATTGTAAGTTGTTATGGAACTTTCTATCTACTGAAATCATGTTTTACATTTGGAAAGCAAGAAGTGAATATAATTCAAGGTTAGCAAGAGGGCACTTACTGAGCCATAAAAAAGACTCACTCTTCTCAATATTGCTTTGCAGGTTTTAATCCATAGAGAGATTTCCATGGCTAAGTTCATGAGGCTTATAAGGGAGGGCATTGTGATGGTCAACATGGAGGAGGTGAGGTGTGGGAATGCATGCCATCAAAACAATGAGGATGCTAAAACATTTTTGAGAGCCCTAAATGGGTTCCAAAGATCATTCAAAGATGTAACTGGCCTAGAAAGGCCCAGGGAATCACAACATCAAGGTCCCCAAGGAAATGAAGATGTAGACCTAGTTGTTGATGAGGTCATGTCTAATGTTCAACCTCCTGAGAGGGAGGACAACTAAGGTGATAATGAATGAAGCTGTAATGACCAATGATCAGTAGTTTTGTATGGACTAAAACACCATATGATATTTTTTGTATATTCTTCTAGTTTTGTAAATGTCTGAATATGTACTTAAGTAGCATCTACAAATTTTGTAAAGGTCTGAAACAACACCAACCATATACCTACATAAGTCTATATAAGTTGTATCGCTTTGATTTTGTGGTTTAATTATCGTTGTAGGCACTTATCATTATGTCACAAAACTTTGACACACAAATGTAATTTGGTCACAATGGGCTGAAAGTTGCTATGGCAGTACTTTGTAATGGTTGTTATA
>CM021109.1:55752380-56305577 GCA_007115665.2 Sequoiadendron giganteum | reverse complement strand
CTTTCCTCTTCAGATGGGACTCTACAGATGCAGAACAGCAGCTGATGCAAGGTTGATAAGCCAAGAAATAGTGAGATTTAATCTCAAGTACCTCATCGACAGGAGGCCATCCTATGACCCCGGAGGCATCTTCGCAGCTCACCTTGAGCAAAGATCATCACATGAACCTTTCATGGAAGATTTTTGGGTCAACTGCGAAGATGAGTTCGAAGTGAGAAGAAGGAACCATAGCAGATTCAAGCTCTCACAGATTGCAGAATTCATGTCAGAAGACATCGAGGGCTTATCTGAAGACGAAGGAGAAGTTATTCGTTCTTCCTTCTTCACGGGTCTAGTAGATTCACAACCACTCGGCAAGGTAGACTGGTACGCGAAAGAGAGTACGTCTATTGAGGAAAGAACGGGTAGAGTAGTTCGACACAGTCAACTCTACCTGGACAGTAAAAGGACAAGGAAGGTAGTACTTCCCCGATCAGAGCCGCCAGCGGTTCAGTCTACACTACCTTCCACGTCTAGGAGGAAACCCAGACAGAAGAAGATGAGCTTTCCTCCCGAAGGAATGCGGATGTCAGGAAGCACATGGGGGAGAAAAGGAATTGCCAGCACAAGCCGGCAAGAGGTACAGGTGGAGACAGCCACCAATTTGCCTGAGACAGTTGAGACCGCTGCAACTACACAAGAACCGGTGATTGAAATAATCGCTGTAGAGGCGGAAACCATTGTAGAAGAAGTTGTAGCAGAAGCGGTGCCAGTGATAGAAACAGAGCCACCAGCTTCACCACCATCACAGAGGTCACAAAGTCCTATTGATTTGGACTTGCCACCACGAGACATTGCCGCGGCATAGTCTCGTTCTTCTAGCATTCAGGGGACCTATGTTCCTCCTCCCAGCGATGCTAGCCGAGATTCTATCTGGCTGGAAAGCTCGCTTGGGAGGAAGAGGGAGAGACCTTCTTATCAGCTTGACTTCTCTGAATTCCATCATGTCCCACAAGACATGCCGGCAAAGAAGTTGAAGAAGCAGACACATGTAGAGAAGAATGTAGAGAACGAGGTTATCATAGAGACTGTTGCCCCACCTGAAGACAAAGATATACATAATGTGAGGGTTGAGGATTTCACGCTTTCAAAGGTGAACCTTGGAAAGACCACTCGACAGGTGGAGGCAGACCTTCTTGGAATTGCCTCAACGAGTGTCAAAGAAAGGATGACAAAAGATGGACAAGACAAAGCAGCCTTGAAGGCTGAAATCCGTCAGTTAAAGTTGTACATTTCTAGTTTGATACATGACACTCCAAATTCCTCGGCTTTGCCTCAAGGACTGTTGGATCTCCCAGCTGAAAGAAACCATCATCAGTTGATTAGATACGACAAACACTTGAGACGTCAAGTGGATGAGTTTGTTGTCAAAGGACGGTGTGTGTTGACAGAAGCATATCAGCTGAGAGACAGAGCACATGGACTTCGATCAGAAATCCAGAAGTCAGATGTAAAGACAGCTCAAGAGAGGCCGAGAGAGGAGGCGACAGTTGCTGATTTGCAACAAGCATATGAATCAGTTGACTGAAGGAGATTTTAGGGTTGGCTACTCCTTTGAGTTTCTATAAATAAGAGCCTTAGGTTATTTATTTGTTTAACCTTTATTTGCTAGCAAAATTGTTGCGCCACTGTTGCCAGAGTTCGCTTGTTTATATCTGTTCACTCTTGGATGAGAGTTCGTTGGTTGATCGCAATTGTGCATGATTTTGTGCCTTTGTTGTCCCGACCTTTGTAATTCTTTGAAGAACCTTGAAGAAATAAATCAGATGGTGCAAGCTTGATTGATCTAATTATTTGAGTTATTCAAAGTCTTGTTTTTAAATAGTGCATTGTTTCAATCTCCTCCTTGGACAGGTGTCGTCGCCTCCTTGGATATTTTGTAATCAATCATTATCGTTTGATGTTGTTTAATGATCTTTCTTGCAGCCTAGACTTTGGACAGGTGTCGTCACCTCCTCGAGAATCCTGTTAGAAAGGCCATCGTTCCTTGTTGTTTCCAGTGAGCTGCTTCCAAGCCTATACCTCGGATAGGGGTTCCTCCTCCTTGGCAAGTCTCAGATCCAGTTTACCGTAACGAGTGTTTGCTTGTACCGAGCCCTATCTTGGTATATATCCGAAGGTTCAGAGCCTCGGCCATATTCCATTGAGACGGAGGATTCAAGTGATCCAACCATACCATTTCGCTCCTATGCCCTCATGCTCTGTTTTTCTTGAGGAGGTAGGATGGTTTAGAAGCTTAGTTAGTCGTAGTTAAGATCTGCGGAAACCAGAGAAAAAGCTTAGCTACGGCGCATTGGTTTATGCACCCTTGTGTCCTACCGCTGAGTAAAAAAGATAGGAAATCTTAGTACACCCTTTTTTTTTACAGTATAAAATCAGCAAAGAGAGATCTTCCTCTCTATAATCCGAAGAGCATGTACTAACACACTTGCAATAGCTGTCCGTTTCCAATAAGCACTCCAGAGGTGCTAATTGAAACGCCAACAACTCTATTAGAAACCCATTTAGGGTATTCAATAGGATGAATATTAAAAAATAGTAGAAAAAACAATTTCTTCTAAACCATGATTATAAATAAAATAAAACAAAATAATATATGTTGATTTCTGGATCAATTTTCAATACAATGAATTATGGATTTACAAAGACAAATATATTCCCATGTAAAATCCTTTAACTTATTTATGTGAACGTAACTTCCATGCAACCAAATAAACTAACACTTATTTTTTCACTAATAAAAATATAACCTATCATGTATTTATTAACATTATAAATTAACATTTATTTATTTAATAACTATTATTATCTAACTATTGATGTAATATTATCCTAACATTATCCCCCTTATTACATCAATTTGAACAAAGGATGAAAAATTTCAAGTATTAGACATAGTAGCTCTTCTAGAAACTTTGATGAAGCATCTCCACTAATTCTCCTCGCTCACCTAGGAAACACCAAATTGAATCCAACAGTGGATATCTAAAATTTCAAATATATAAAATACATATGAATTGACATGCTCAATTATTCACAAATGTACCATTCCTCTTTTGAATCAAGAAAAACTCTATTATCCACAACAAAAACACCAAACAAATGTGAATTCAGACTCACTCAATTATCCATAGTAACAAAAGTACCAATCAATTATGAATCAAGACTGGATCAATTATTCACAATAACATTCTTCCCTTCGTAGATTGAAACTTACTAAATCATACAAAACTATACACTTGCAAAACTATGGATCAATATAAACTCAACTATCCATAGGTACTAGTCAGCAAGTCTATGGATCAAGACATACTCAAATATCCACAACCCAAAAAATAACTCTCATATGTCCCTTGCTCCATGAAGGGACTCAATATCAAAGATAAAACTAGTGCTTCTCATGCAAGGTGTCATCTCTGAGGGAGAAGCTAACTCAAGATGATAATAGACCTTTTGTCTTTGATGCCTCCAACATACAATTAGTAAAGGCTTATTTCATAACTTCAAATTCTTTAAAATCCATGTAAGGATCCAATTGAAATAAATGCCAACTCATGGAAATTTTCTTCAATGGCTAAAACATTGTATGGAGGATTTTGAGACAGATGAATTCTCAAGATAACTATTAAAATTATTGCCAAAAAAATTTTGTTGTTAAAAAATAGAGCACTCCAATTTAATTGGAACACAAAAATAGAGTCACGATTGGGTCAAACATCTCTGTCTCAACTACTCAATAGAAACATTGATTCAAAAGTACAAATTATAATTGTAGGCATGATCTCTTATAATTTCAAATGCTCTCAGTTCCATACACCAAAATTTGAAGCTTTTCATGTCTATTGAGAATCCTCATGCAAATACTAAAAAAGCCTTTATTTTCCTCTAAACAAAGACATCCATAAGAAAAGTACAAGTTCATTGATAATGATGAAATTTATTAATTGTGATGTTAGTAGAGAGTTTAGAACCTGTGATCTACATGCACAAAATATAGAACTATTGGAGTATTTAACAACACTCAACATTGGTGTACTTCTCCAAGGAACTGACTCTCTTCACCATTTTGCATTAATCATCAAATGCTAGATGGTTGAGAGAAGGAATGGTCTATCAATCTAAAATTCATGAATTGATCTCTATAATTTGAGCACACATTCCAAAAATTCCCTTTCAACAAAGATCTAACAATCACTTTTCAACAATGAACAATCAACATAAGTACCCAATAAAAATGGTCTTCCTACCATTTGCATGTTGATTCAATTGTATATTACCATTTGGAATGGGATCACATAATTAAATTAGGAAGTTTATTTTATAGACACTAATTTAATTCATGTGTGGCATTTTTCTCCCCAATTTGGACACCATATGGAATCCCACATGATTGGATTGTTTCAAGTCTATGAAGAACCTATATATCATTAATAATCAATATATAGCATACATAGTATATGTTGCACCTTTATTCCATCCTCTAGTGATGGTTTCTCCTTCTAGATAGTGCATTCATACATGCCACCTCATAAAAATTGCATAGGGATAGGACCAATTGATTGCTTTGATGTCATATCAAAAATAGGTAGAGAAAACACATTTCTCTAAACCATGAGTGCAAATAAAATAACACAAAATAATATATGTTGATTTTTGGATTAGTTTTTAATTGGATACATTATGGTTTTATGTTTATCCAAATGTATTCCCATGTGAAATCCTTTAACTTATTTATGGGAATGTAACTTACCTACAATGAACTAACCTAATAATTATTTTATTTTCTAACAATAATATAACCTATTTATTTACTATAATAGATGAAATTTTCTACTTAAAGAGAATAAGAATATAAATAACAAATCTAACATTACACTCAAAGGATATGGAGCGGATTGCTTTACTTAATATAGAACTAAAAATAACTTACTAGAAAGTAAAGAAGAAATGATTTGAACCAAATAAAAATTAACAAGTAAAGAAGAAATGATTTAAACCAAATAAGAAGAAAACCCCTCTTTGGTTTTGGGGGAACCTCGAACGAGCAAAGTTTTCCTAGAATATGCTAAAGAAATTTTTTCCATGAGCGGAGGGTCATCCTCGCTAGATGATGAATCCCCAAATGCCCCTGTCCAAATTAGCCAACCCAACCTTGGCCTTAACACCAAAACTAGAAGAACTCTCCAACACATTGAATTGATAGCTAATTCTTCATCTGTTGAAGATGCCACTACCCAATCAAAGTTTAAGAAGAATTATAAAAAAAGAAAAATCCCATAATACAAAAGAGAATAAGAAAGTTAAGAATAAATTGAAAGAAAAAGAGAAACAAGTTGAGGTCATAGGGTGTATTGAGGATGAGAATTTCAGTGATGGGAAGCTTGACCAAGCCCGAAAGCCATGAGTGGGTCCAAGAAGGCCAAGGAAATATGGCAACTCCCTTTGGTGGGAAAGGGTGTGGTGCTCGCCAAAAATAAAAGGAAAATGACAAGCACTATGATTTAGACGCCAATTGCAAAGAAGTTAAAGGTTGAGGAAAACTGCCTAAATGTTTTGAGTAGTTTAGATGTGAACAAGAGGATACACCTATGATAACTAAAATGAACCTTAATTGTATTTCTTGGAATGTTAGGGGCCTTGAGTCACCTGACAAAAAATATATCATAAGAAGGTTTTTGAACCTTCAGAAATGTAAGGACTTTGTGTTTCTCTAAGAAACAAAAGCTACTAGTTTTACTTTAGAAACAAATCTGAAATTCATTTGGAATGGTTCCGCCTTTTTCACCACATTGCATGATAAAGGGAGAGGTGCTTCTATTGTGATTGTGTGCAACTAGTGGGAATGACATGTAACTGCCAATGTCATATCCCCTTGTAATAGGGTGGTGTGGGTCACTCTGGAGAAAGATGGGGTGGATTTTGGGGTTTTCTCCATTTATGCGCCCAATGACCATAGGGATAGAATTGGGCTATGGAAATGGGTATCCAATCTTCCAAACATCCCTTGGGTGTTGGAAAAAGATTTAAACATGGTGGATAACTTGGAAGATAATTCGGGTGGGATTGACATGTCGCGGAAAGGAAATGAGAAACACTTCTATTAGAGGCTTAAAAATAAGCTCAAACTGGTTGACCCCTTGGAAGGGAACAAAAAGTATAGTAAAGGGGTTTGGTTCACTTGGTATAATGCCTAGAAAGGGGGCAACAAAATATACTCCAAACTAGATAGGATCTATGCAAATAAGGACTTATTTAATTTCAATCCAAATGAAGAGCATATCAAGGTGTGCGTATACCCCTACACCCTCTCTGACCATCACCCTATCAAGGAAAAACTCATTACATGCCAAGGCATATCAAATGAAAGAATAAAAAAGACTGGATTTATCCTTAACACCTATCTACTAAAAGATAATGATTGTAAAGAAGCCATCTCCTCCCTCTAGGAGATAAATAAATGGATGTTAAAGGATGTATCTGCCATTGAGAGATGGAATAAGAATATGGAAGGGTGGAGGATTCTCTTCCAGACAATTGGTAAGAAAAAAGATTTGGATAGTAGAAAAGATGAGAGGGATCTCTAAGATTGTCTATTTGTGGTAGAATCAAGGCTGCAAGAATATCCAAATGATGAGAGATTGTGTGAAGAGTTGATTTTGGATAAAAATAGCTCAAGGAAAATCTAAGCTAATTGAGTGAAAGGGATAAAAGTTAGAGCCAAATAAACTAGCTCAGTTGTGGGGACAAAGGCTCTAAATTCTTCTTCATGTACATAAAGGAAAAGAATGATAAGGAACAAATTGACCAAATATGGGATGGGGACAAAATGCTCACATCTTAGGAGGAAATTTTGAAATAGTTTTACTCCTTTTTTAAAAGCTTGTTCACCTCAGAAGGATGAACTAAGGACAACCACAACACTAGATCTCTCATCAAAAGTCTCATCCCAAGGAAAATCTTAGAAGACTCCTCCAAGCTTGATACAAATATAACCAAGGATGAAATAATGAACACCATACTCTCTATGAGTAATGACAAATCCCTTAGATATGATGGACTACTTGTGGAGTTTTATATGGTCTTTTTAGACTAGGTATGTGATGATGTTCTACAATTATATTGGGAAGCCTTGGATAATGGTTCCCTGGTAGAGGCATTAATAGAGGGGTAATCAAACTCCTACCAAAAGGAGGTGATAAAACCTTAGTTAAGAATTGGAGGCCAATAACTCTATTAAATGTCTCTTATAAGATATTGACAAATGTAATTGCCTTACGATTGGTCAAATTTCTTCCAAGGTTTATTAACAGTACTCAAATGGGTTTCATAAAAGGAAAATATATTTTGGAAAACTTGATAATAAGTTGGGAGTCCTTGGAGTGGGCCAAACAATCCAATTAGAATGCAGCAATGTTCCTGCTTGACTTTGAAAAAGCTTATGACCGGGTGGAGTGGGACTTTCTGAGAATTGTATTGCAAGATTTTAGATTTCCTAGTCTATTCTACAATATGGTGGATACTCTTCTGAAGGACACTTCTACTCAAATAGATTTAAATGGTCCAATATCAGAAGAAGTTAACCTTGAAAGGTCCATTTGACAAGGATTCCCCTTGGCACCAACCCTATTTTTCATTGCTTTAGATGCTAGTTTCTACTTGTTAAGAGACCACACTTTCTCACCTAGGATCAAGGGGATTAGGCTTCTTGATCAAAGTGAGTTAATAAATGTACAATTCGTTGATGATATTGCTATTTTCTTAGAACTTGATCAAGATAATATGGAGTCTCTGATGAAAAATATTGATCTATTTTTTCAAGCTTCTAGTGCAAGAATATCTAAGGCTAAATATAATGTTCTAGGTTGAGAGGAGGCCCAACCAGAGTGGCTAAAAAGGTATGATTTCCAGTGGGTTAGCCCCAACAAAAAAGTAAGATATCTGGGGATACCATTTTTTGTTAGCCCCAATCTCAAGGAAATGTGGAACTGGATCAAAACAAAAATTGAAAATAAGTTAGGTGAGTGGAACAGGCAATATCTCTCTTTAGCCAACAAAGTACAGTTTACCAAAATATCTTATCCTCTTACAATATCTACTTCACATTAGTTTGGTTCTTTTGCACTTATCAAGTTAATGACATTAAAAAAAAAGTGGTTTTCTGTCATTGGATGGGAAAGGCAAGAGAAAGAGGCATTCAGTTAGATGGGAGTGGTGCTATGTGGAAAAGCTACATGGTGGCCTAGGGCTAAAGGACCTAAGATTGGAAGGTATTGCCTTGGCTGCCAAATGGATTGTAAATGACTTGGATGTGAACAAACCTTGGAAGGTAGTGGTAAAGAATAACATACAACATGCAGTTCCCAAGTAAACTAAGGGTTGGAAATTTCTACCCCTGAGTGGCATTCTCATCAACAAACACCCTATGGCTCCAACTGGTTCCTTGGTGTTTAAAAGCCTCTGGAAGGCATGGGAGCTAATAAAAAATAATTCTTAGTTCAAGGTTAATACTATAGTGCTTAAGAATAATTTGAAATGTTAAACCTGTAGTTCCATTTGGTGGAACTTGGAACATAATAATAAAACCCTTGCTTTGTTACAAGGTTGTTTTGCTAAAAAATGGAATAAAAAAGACATTAATTTTTTTGAGGAAATATTAACCAATGGGAATTTAAATAGATGGAATATTTTGTTCTTTGAGTTTGACCTTCCCTCTTCCAACTTAAGAACTTACTCTACATTGTTGGAAGCATGCAAAGTGGCTAGCTTTCCTAGGATTGTAGAGAAAAGGTTGGATTTATCCGATGACATTGTTTGGAAGGACAGGGTCACTCTGTCTGAAGTCAAAGCTAATACTATATATAATGACCTTTTCTACAATGATTCCATTATTTAACATGTTAATAATTATTTGGGAATCTCTATGAATGATAAATAATGGCATAAAATTTTCTCTTATGTCTGGCATAATGTTATGGACCCTAAAAAGGCTCATTTTAAATGGCTTGTTCAATTGCATAAAATTCCGTTTAAGGTCAATCATTTTTGATGTTGATATATGTAGAATTTGTAAAACTCTTGAATCTATAAGGCATATATTATTTGATTGTTTCTATGCATAAGAAAATGGAGATTATTTTGTTACAATTTAAAAATCTGGGATAAAATGGTAAAATCGCTTGGAAAGATGTTTTGTTTAATGATTTGAAAATTATAAATGATTGTAAGTTGTTATGGAACTTTCTATCTACTGAAATCATGTTTTACATTTGGAAAGCAAGAAGTGAATATAATTCAAGGTTAGCAAGAGGGCACTTACTGAGCCATAAAAAAGACTCACTCTTCTCAATATTGCTTTGCAGGTTTTAATCCATAGAGAGATTTCCATGGCTAAGTTCATGAGGCTTATAAGGGAGGGCATTGTGATGGTCAACATGGAGGAGGTGAGGTGTGGGAATGCATGCCATCAAAACAATGAGGATGCTAAAACATTTTTGAGAGCCCTAAATGGGTTCCAAAGATCATTCAAAGATGTAACTGGCCTAGAAAGGCCCAGGGAATCACAACATCAAGGTCCCCAAGGAAATGAAGATGTAGACCTAGTTGTTGATGAGGTCATGTCTAATGTTCAACCTCCTGAGAGGGAGGACAACTAAGGTGATAATGAATGAAGCTGTAATGACCAATGATCAGTAGTTTTGTATGGACTAAAACACCATATGATATTTTTTGTATATTCTTCTAGTTTTGTAAATGTCTGAATATGTACTTAAGTAGCATCTACAAATTTTGTAAAGGTCTGAAACAACACCAACCATATACCTACATAAGTCTATATAAGTTGTATCGCTTTGATTTTGTGGTTTAATTATCGTTGTAGGCACTTATCATTATGTCACAAAACTTTGACACACAAATGTAATTTGGTCACAATGGGCTGAAAGTTGCTATGGCAGTACTTTGTAATGGTTGTTATACTATAATTAATACAATATATATATCAAAAATTAAAGTAGATTGAAATCTAAATGCATGATTTAAAATGAAAATATTGGCAGAGAGGAACTTGGCATTAAAGGGAGAGATACTCAACCTTAGATGATAGCCCCCATCCTAGACCACAATACACCACACTATCATCTAAAAAAAATAGATCCAAAGACTCCCAAAATTCTCATTTATGCTATTGTAGTTCACCAAAATACACACATGAAGAATAGGAAAAATATTGGGGGCTTTTCTTGGGGCTTGCCTCAATCAAACCCTCATGTTTTATTTCTACCTCCATAGACAACTAGAGGTAATGATCATAAAGGTGATAAATGATTACTTTTAAATCCTAATGATATTAGGAGTTTAAAAGAAGAGATATAAAGATAAAATATAGATATGGTGGCAACCCTGATCTATGGGGAAGACCACCATGAGATTTGATAAATGATAATAATAAAACTAATGTAAAGAGATTCAAGATTATTCTACCAATCCAAGAATAGATAAATAGAGAGTATTATCACAACTTTAGCCTTCCTCCCTTAATATTTTTTATTGATTTAGAATTATGATTCCAATGGAGAAATATTGAGCTATAGTATACAAATACATTGCAATCACTTGAGATCTTTTTATAAAAGAGTTGCAATGGATAGAAATATTTTAGAAAATTTTCTCTTAGATAGAGAACTTGAGAGTTTCTTGCTTTCTTGAGTGAAAAATCCCCTTGTGAAATGAAGAGAGTTTTGTTTGGTCAAACAGGTGAGATGCCATAAATTTCTCATTCAACATTATGACACATGTCATAAACAAGCCACATGGAAAATATATTTTTGAATATTAAAAATTGTTGGACAGTAGTGTGTTGCGCGAATGTCCTCATGTAGTGCTATAGTATATGTTTTTTTAATTTTCAAATCATAAGCTAGTAATAATATATCTTTATCAATCATGGGATTAAATATTTGACTTGATCCAACCTTAATTTTGTAACATTAATCCCCAAATCTAGATGATTGCGCTATGTGAGTATGAAATTGCACTAGTATGCAATTTTTGACCCTACATTTACTAACATTCTAGCTTAACATTTATTTATTTAATGATTATTATTATCTAACTATTGATGTAATATTATTCTAACAATGAACTAATTTGAAATCTAATATCTTTTTTAGTTCTTCCTTTAATAAGTGGAAATTTTAGGGTACACCTTTTGAAACTTTTGGTGTACTATTTTGGTGTGAAGTTGTACCACAACATCATGAATGACCAATAATGTATCTAGGCCTAGAATGTAATATAGGAGCATGAAAATATGCCTAGGAATTCTTATAGCACCATTATGATGCTTTCTTTTATTTTTGGGTCTAAAGTAATAGCTATTTGTGTGATCTTAAGGCTCTCTTCTATTTCCAAATTGATTAGCTTATTCAATAAGGAGAGGTTACCCAAAGTAAAGTGGTATGGGTACTAGAGGGATATGGGTCTATTCATCAATACAAATGTCTATGTTACATGTCAACATGATTGGTTACTGAAGATGGGAGGAATCTCCTTGTTACCTAAAGTACGTAGATGTATTTAATAGGATATTGAAACTTTTCTTATGGTCTCCAAGGGGTATGTGGATAGAGGTTTACATAAGATCAAGGATTGCTCCATAATTTTGAAAGGTTTCAAATGAAAGGGAGCCATTTTTATCCCAAGTGAGAAGCCTAGAATATTGGAGGTCAAGGTGGATATAAAGGATGGAATTGTAATGGGATAAGTTCTTGGAAATAAGCTCTTTATAAGTACTAGTAGTGGTATCTACCTTATTTTCATCAATATCAGAAAAGGCATGTGTACTAGTATCAAGAATATCAAAAAAGGCATCAAAAAGGGAATCATAGTACTCATCATATGCCACATGTCCTAACCTAGTAGTGTTGTCTTTGGATATTAGATGTGCAAGATTAAGAACACATTTTACTCTATAGTCCATGTTGTGACACATGCATAGTAGAATGAAGTACTTATTTTCCTTGAAGTAGGTAGCATAGTCTTGATTTTTGTAGAGACATGTAGGATAAAACCATTCTATATATTTTTCAACAAGGTAACCACTATGGATGAATGCGGTGCACTTGTATCATGGCATTAAAGAAGGGTCTTATGATTTTAGATAAGGTCAACCATATGATCAAGGGGAGATGGGAATCATAGCTATGTGGAGAGATTTGTAGATTAGGTATTCTCCACATCCTTTGTTGCTAACTTTTAATTTTTATTTGAGGGTTTCTCAATTTAGGTTTATATTAGAGGAAGTAGAGGGGAGATTATTGGGATTGATCTAGGATGTGGATTTAGTGGAATTTTATTTTGGAATGGCTTAAGAAGTAGGACAATGTTATAATTTTTTGTATTAAAATCCAACATATTGAAATAATTAATGGGGAAAGAGTTAGGAGGAATAGTGTTAAAATTTAGATTAAATCTTATCAGATTATTAACTTAATTTTGAACTTGAAATAATGAACTTGATGTCAAGTTAACTCTGAATAAAATATGAAGTATTATGTCTGGATTTCTGTTGTAGATGTTTGATCCTTAAGTGCAAAATATTTATCGATTTCAATTATTTGCTTAGAGGATCCGATCTCCCATAAATATGGGTAAGGAGGGAACGACCCAAGATAGGGAGACACGACTTTTAGGGAGACACATCTCATGAGAGACACGTCTTCATGAGACACGTCTCATGAGCGACATGTCTCATGAGCGGACGTGTCTTTCGTTATTAGTCCCTTCGTTTATTACATCTGACAATTAGCCTCTTAACAATGATCAAACATAATTTATATTTATGCATTTAGATTTAGTTCGATCTGAATATATATCATTTATATTTTTCAATGCAGATCAAAAACTTATACTTAGGATTTGGAGATTTCGATATAAATGATGATGATGAATAAATTCAATCATCATTTATATCTGACCGAAGCCATCTATCTTCAACAAATAGGAACTTCCACATAATTTTATAGAAATTTGAGGCATTGGTGATAGGTATATGGGATGACCTTCATGGCATAAATCTATGGCTGGCCCTATATAGGATTGTAAATGAAGTATAGGTTAAGCACATGAAATAAAGTTTACTATAATATGAGACCTACCTCAAGAGGAAGATGGTTGGTTCCCATAAATTATATATTTGCATTATCATACACTTTTATGATAATATTTTTAGGATTTAGGGATTTCCTTAATAAATTAATCACTACACTAGTTGGATTATATAATTTTTTAAGTTTGACTAGTTATCTATGAGGCCACATTTAATTTTGTCTAGATATTATGGCTTCAATATGGAGAGGGTGATTGGGTGAGAAGTTAATTGGAGGAACATCACTAGGAGTGAAGGTGATGCAATAATCTATGGATAGGTGGCCAATGAGGGCTTGGGAGTGTGAGGGCTTGATGCCATTAGATACTAAGAAATGTTGAAATATTTGGTTCAAGATGTCCCTATGAGAAAGGAATGTGCCAAAGAGTTTGAGGGTTGAAATTTGGGTGGGCTTCTACTCAAGGAAATTATTATTTTTATACTAATTTTTGGGATTGGATAGAGAAATTTCTTGGATGGTGACTCTACTATGTTATGTATTGATAACATATTTGGGTGGTTTCATTTTAATACTATGAACCCATTCATTATATTTCTCAATGTGACTAATGATATAATAATAATTATGGGGGGTTTTATAGTAGTGGATGTTATGTGTGTAAGAATATATCCCTTAAACTTACATTTATGGGAGGAGTATTGTTGATTATGTTTGGGGAATGGATTTTGATATATTCATATGTATTTATTAGGAAATGAGTTATGATACAATTCAAATTCAAATATTCCTAGATCAATATGGTCTTGTGTGCAATTTTTTAGTTTCATGCTTTTACTCAAGGCACAACCTTTGATATTTAGTCAAAATACTCATATTGCTTATATCAAGAGAGATTTGGTTTATTTTTGTTAAAATTCTTGGTGATGGGGAAAGAGAAAATGTTGGACTTGATGATTTTTGTGAAAAATACCTCAATGGATTCTTCTACTAGTGTATATTATCTCCTTTCCTTTTCTCGAATGGGATTTCTAGAGGGGACATTGATAGATGGTGGATGTTTGAGGTTCTACACATGTTTAGAGTTGGTGGCCACATCATCAACTATGCATTTTTTCTTACTAAATAATTTTTATTTTTTACTTTTATTTTGGTCTTTAGAGTAAATTTTAATTGATCCTTTAGTCTGAGGGATTTATCAATGTGGATTACATCTGTATTTTCATAAAAGAAAATCAATTTTATATTAAGGTTAGTGACAAAGATGTGTAATAGTTTTTTTCTAGGATTGGCCAAGGTAACTAATTTTCTAAATCTCTCTACCATTGAAATAAGGATGCAAAAAATTCCCCTAATTTTTGTTTAGCATTGCATAGCTTTATCATAATTAACTCATGTTTCATATTATAGGAAAAGTGTTTGAATTTTTTTTTCCACAAGATTGTAAAAGGAGGTTATAGAAATTTTAGGTAGGTGTAAAAACAATTATAAACATTTTAATCCTAAGCTACAAGGGAAAATGTAGAGAAAGCACATCTCTTCATGAGTCACTTATTCATTAGCCATGAAAACTTACTTGACATGTTCCCTAGCTTGAACTTTAGATTTTTATTTATCATAATATATAATTTCAAAGAAGGGAGGGAATGAAAAACGTGAAATATAATAATCTAGATGATAAGGACATAGTTACTCAAATGAATAAGATTTTCTATGTGTCATATTTTATAATCCTTTGATAGTGTCTTTCATGACTTTCCATTGGAGGTAAAATGATGTGCTAGGAGGTGATGGGGGAGGATAGTAGTTGTGTTGATAGGTATGATATTGTGTGTATATATTTATTTGAGGATGGAGAAGTGTTGGTTTTGGTTTGTGTTACATAAAGAGTGGAGGTTAGGTTCAGGGAGGAGATCAAAATTAGTGATGGTCTTGTTTGAGCTAGAGATGTGAGACATTGGTGGGTTGGAAGTTGAGATATTTATATACTTTATTCAAGAGGTATGTATTTATAGCATCATAAATTATCACCCTTGACCATCTCACACTAGGTTTGGCTCCCCCTATGTGCTTGGACCTAATTATGCATTAATGGCTCATTTTATAAGAATCTTTTGAAAATCAAACATTAAAAATGGCCTTATTCATTTAATATATTTCCCTCGACACTTTTGGACCTTAAAAAATATTGGTCCTGGTCTAGGGCCCACACCCTAGACCACTAATTTTGGCTCCAAAATTGAATATGTCAGTGTTGCTAATTTATTATTTGAATTTCAAATTTTAGGTGTCGACTATCAGGAATTATTTTTGGGAAATTAGAATAATTTCATATAAGTACATATTATTTTCACCATTTTAAATCCTAGAGAAATCTATTGAGAAAATTGAAGATCCTAAAATCAGTCAAGAGAAGATTTAGTAGAATTATTATAACACTTTCATTCATCAAGATCAAGTTTACAAGATATCAAGATGAAGTAAGAAAATTATATGCAAAGATTTGTTGTGATCAATCATTCCAAATCATGAAGATGTATTAAGTTATCCTCTACATTCTTGTTGTAGTAGTCCATTATGTTTTATGAGCTAAAATTTTGTAGGTCTATCAAGAAATCGAGGAATCCAACAAATCAACTTGTGTGTGGCATCTCTTCATCAAGGTTTTTTCACATCAAGGTAACATTATTATTTATCATTTATCAATTTCAATCAACTATTATTGTTTTGTCCTTTTCCCAACCTATGACATGCCCTCTTGATCATCATCAATAACTTTATGTGGATGTAGAATTAAAAAATGGGGGTTTGACTTAGGAAAGACCCTATATAGAACAACCTTTCCCCTATTTTCATGTGTGTAGGTCAAATGTGGAAGTTTCAATAGGTGTCAATCTGAAGAAACAAAGTGCAGACTTCAAGCTTCAGTTTATATTTTGTAGATGCGAGAAATGAGGATTCTATTCTAGGGCATCCCACACCCTAGACCAAAAAATTCAAGCTCAAATTTTAGTCACAAGTTTCTCTCTGTCATCAATTTCTAGATCTAGGTCCATAGTGTTACTTTTTGTCTTCATATGTATGATTAATTGTATTTTCAAATTAGGTTACATAATCAAATAAAATCAATTAAATCCACATCAAGTTTAATAAATTTTCAGTTAATATTGTTGGCGTAAGAACTAACACCTCTGGAGTGTGAGTTTGTACGTACAGCTATGCACACTATGCAATGAGTGCTCTTCAAATTAGGAGGGGAAGCTCCCTTGTTGTGCTGGAATGCATGGAATAGAAAACTAAACTAATGTCCTATCTTTTTGTTCTCAGCTGGTAGAGGCACAAGGTTAAGAAAACCTAGAACATTGCAACTAAGTATTTTCTGGTTTCGCAGATCATGTAACTACAACTAAGCTAACTTCTTTAAAATCTATCCAGTTCCCTCAAGAAACAGAGCATGAGGAAATGGAGTGGGAATGGTTTTTATACGATAAGCTGGGTACAGTTTTGCAACATGAAGGCAAGGTGGGCACAACTATCTGCTCGGCTGAATAAACTTATTATGACACACATCATACGATAGGCTTTAAGTACGAATTCTCAACATGAGGGCAAGGTGGGCACAACTATTTGCTTAATTCGAATAGGCCTATTGATAACAAAACACAAAAGATAGCCAACTAGGACAGCAAATTGCATAGGCGAGACACGCATACAATTTACGATCGAACTAGCCACTATATCTAACTAAGGCAAGCATTCATCATAATAATTGCATGGAACCCGAGTGGCATAACAATTCATTATCAAAACAAATACTCTAGAACAAATCCAACAAAGACAATATTACAGGCAAGGTAGGCATAGCATATATTAATCTCCTGTAAAAGCTCCTTGAATAGATACAATAATAGCAATACTACAGGCAAGGTAGGTGCATCATGTATGCTATCAAGCAAAAGTTAAAATACAAATGAGCTGAAAGCTCTTATTTATAGACTTCAAGGTGTAGGCAACCCTAAAATCACCTTGAGTCAACTACAGTCTTGCAATGCATGCAAGATCTTATTCCTAAACCCTAATTGAATGAAACTATACAGTTAACTAGGAAACTATCATCAGTTAACTGAAACATCTAATCTAAATGGACAAAGTGCAACATGCACGTCCTTATTGAAAGCAAGTTAACTGGAATGCTATCATCAGTTAACTGAAAAATCTAATCTAATCTCCAAGTGTACATAGATGTTTCCAAGAAAGACATGCATGCAATGTATAACAGCAAGTTAACTCGGAAAGAAGCCTCGAGTTAACTGCTTCTTATGACTCATCCTTGTAAACAACTGCATGGTCTAACTGAAAGTCTATTCCAAGTTTATCATCTCCTCCAGGAATTTATCAAGAGTATCATCATCTGGCACTCTGACGTTGTCCACGATGATTAACTGTTTGTCTAACTCTTTGTCTCCATCTCGAATTTCCCTCTAACTATCTCTAACCTCTGTGATCACCTTTTTGAAACTAATAGTTAGCATTGTAAACTCCTCCATCCTGGATGCCTCTGGCCCTCCACATTGGTTATCACGAACTAACTCTTCGAACTCAGTCTGTACAACATCAAGCTCAAGATACGCACCATCTTCATGAAGATAATGGCATGAGATCTGAGTGACTTTGGTGGCTCCGTAAATGGAGTGATGATCTATGTTCCTTCTATAGCTTGACGCCTTTGATGCTTTTCTTGATGTCTCTCAATGGAAGAGTGTTGCAGGACGAAACTGCGAAGTTTGACCGTGAACACTCTAGTTATGAGAAATGCACACGAACTTACCGCACACGCAGAATTCCAATGGTATCAACTCTCCTGATGTGCTTGATGCAAAACAGTGTCAGCTTTTCTTATGAAATTGTGAATTAAGACCAATTTGATCTTGAATCCAGTTTGAGTGAACTGCCTTCTGAAAAACTCAACTGTTGACTGTAAATATAGCTATGTTCTGACAACTTTTCTTGGAAAGCTGAACCAGCTTATGATGAGGCTAAAAATAGCCTATTAACGGGCAATTTTTACAAAAAAATTCTGAGATGTGGGTATTGTGCAGAAAATGATTCTAAGCAAACCCGTAACGTCAGAAATTCGAAAAAACACCTTTTGCCTTGGCATGCAAGAGCTTTTCGGTTAAGAGATTTAACAACCGTAGGGGGTTCTCGGGAACATTTTTTGCGAGAAAAACTAGCATATGGGTATTGTAGGCATTGGTGAGCTGAAAAGACCTTTGAAAAATTGAGTTTTAGGCTGGCATGCAAAGGGTTGTCAGTTTGGATCTGAACTGGCAGTTAGGGGCACTGGGGGCAATTTTTCCTGCGAAAATTTGGAACATGGGTTTTGTGTAGAAATGAATCCTAAGACAACCCAAATCGACAGATTTGCAAAAAAACGTGATTTAGGCCCACATGCAAAGAAAATCTTGGAAAAAAGCACAGTGCTCTAGAAAGGAGGCAGCGGGGAAATTTTCACAAAATAATCTAAGACATGGGTATTGTCATTGATGTTGAAATACTTGAACCCAGATGATGCTTTTCTGAAGATTCTGCTATTTTCTTTGACATGCAAAGAAAATCTAAGACGAGAATAGAGGAAAATAAGACAGAAGAATAGAAGTTTTTTATTTGTTTGTTTTCTCTCTTCTTCTATAGAAATTCGCCTATGCTTGAAGTAGAACTGATGAAACCTGCATGCAAATGGAAAACGAAGTCTGAAATAATCTTCTCTTGAACAATCTGAATCTGTAGCTACGAAGAACACTAAAATATGACACTTGTAGCACCTACAGATCAATTCAATGCTCAAGAAAAGATGTTTCATGTCAACTCTGATGAAGAATAATGGATGCCATTAGTAAAAATATAGAAAAATATCTTCTAAGGCATGTGAAATGCATGCTAAGCATTGGAAATGGCGCTTGAAGTACAACTGGTGCTTCAAAACTCATGCATGGCCTATATTTGGCTTCAAACTCAGTTAATTGGATGTAGAACCAACCCTAATTAGGGCGCCACCTTGAAAGATTCAGTTAACTAGTGCATGCAAACTAAGTTTAGCCAATTATGACCAAAAATAGGTTTATCAGAAATAGACTTGAAAAGAGTTCAACTGAAGATCTAAATTTAGTAAATTGAAAACTCTTCCCATGCGCACTTCTATTTTTGAATTTTTAAAAGTCAACCTTTGACTTTAGGCGTCCTTCCATACTTAGACATTTTTCTAAAAATTTGAATCTAGAAACCTCAAATGAAGCTCACGTTCGATCAACTGGCTGACAGTTCCATCGAAGAGCAGGACCAAATCTGATAAGAAGATTCCTTGAGGTGATAATCCAAAATTTATAAATCTGAGACTTCAAAAAGATGGGTGCCCCTGGCCTCCAGGGGCGCTTTTGACCTCAGTGTTAGAATATTTTCAAGCATTTTCATTATTTTCACTGATAACTTGACCATATTTCACTTGACGTTTCCCGACTTTTGACAAAACTTCAGAACGTGTCGACTGGCTCACTGCGGAGTAGGCTGAATTCTGAGTAAAGGCTCCTGATGAACACTTTGTATAAAAACATCTTTTAACCTTCCTAAATCATGGGCGCCCTTGGCCTCCAGGGGCGCTTTTCCCAACCAATGTCATCCATTACTGCAACTGGCAAAAATTACTCAACTTCTGGCTGCGGATTGCCAAGACATCTTCTGACCCGGCTGAGATAGGCAATGGAAAGCTGGAGCTGACACGAACGAGACGAACATCCGAAATCATCAAACAGATTTCATTAAAGGTCTTAAAACCTTGGGCGCCCTTAGCCTCCAGGGGCACTTTTGTCCTTTCTGAACAATCTTTGATCAAGTCTGAAACCTCAAATTCGACCACTGATGGCGGCAACACAACAACTTAAATTCACCTGCTAATAGATGCGTCGCGGAGTTGGACCAAAAATGGAAACAAACTTCTTGGGTGTCACTTGATCAAAAGACTTCATCTGAATCTTCAAAAAGATGGGCACCCCTGGCCTCCAGGGGCTCTTTTTCTCTTCAAATTTACCTACTTTGCATTTCCCTCGTTCTGTATTGAATTTTCGTTTTCAGGCGTTTTACTCCTCCGTCGGACTGGATGGCTAGCTCATTGTGAAGCTATCAGGAAACTGGAGAAGTCATCTTGATAGAAAATCTCACAAAAAGTTGAATACAACTTCCATAATGATGGGCACCCCTAGTTGAGAGCGGTGCTTTTTCAATCCAGACTTAGCCAATTTTACAGTTTTTTACCTCGTTGAAAATCTCCTCCGTCAAAAAGCATAATTTTCAACATCTTTCATTGTAGAGCGTTCTTCTTTGAATTTTAGGCTTAGATATTAACACCTGGTACTAGCCAACTGCCATTAATGACCTCAGAGGTCCTAACTTTTCTCCTGAAAAAGTTATAACTACCCACCAGCCTTAAACTGACTTTTAACTGAAACTGACTTCACCACTGTGATCGTGATGTGAAATAAGCCAATCAAAATTAATTTCAGCCAATTCTGACAAGTTCCTATTTTTTAGGGTTTCGGGCTAAAAATAGATTTCAGAAACCCTAATTTTCAAAATTTTCAAATTTTGCCAGTATCTTACTAGCATCACACTGACTAAAAGCCCATACTTTATTTGCCCAAAAACTGAGTTTTGACCCCAGTTTTACAAGGTTTAGACCATTTTAAGCAAAATGCCTTAATGAAGCAAAAAATTTGGTTTGGGTACAACAAATACAAAACCAGATCTAGGGAAGATTGGCTCTCCTTTTAGTTTGTTAGCCAATCCCATACCCTTGTTGATTTGGATTCTAATGTTAATTGAAAAATATTGAATCTTAGTGATCTAAAAGTTGACCTAGGATCCCTTTTTCAACCAAACAATTTTTTAATTTTTGTTGCATAAATTATGAAAATTAAATTAAAAAATTTAGGCTCTTTGAAGACCTTATCATTAATTTGATTTTTTTTTCATTTTCAAAACTATACATGCTCATCATTTGTGCATTATAAATTAAAAGAAAAAATTGCAAAATATTTTGAATTTCTTTGCATAGTTTCAAATCTGATTTTTCCTTCTTTAGGGCTTAGATTTGAATTATTTTCATTGAAAAAATTATTTTCTCAAAATTGCATGCAAAATTTAGTGAAAATTCATTAAAAAATCATAGATTTTTGTATTATTTTTATTTCAAAAGATAAAAAAATTTGTTTTTCTATATTTTATGGAAAAATCAATCAATTACAACATTTCAAATTCTAAAAATCAAAATTTAAATTTATTGAATTATTTTTTAAAATATCAAAAATTGCATGCATTCATGTATTTCATATAGAAAAATTAGGTTTTGGTGCATTTTTAGCATTTTGTTTACCCACAAACCTAAACCTCTGTAATATAGGACCCTCAGAAACTATAGATTATCGCCATATTTTGATTTTTACCAAATTACCTATCTAGTCTAGGGCATCCCGTGCCCTTGACCAGCCAATTCAAGCTAATTTTTTTTGTGAGCATCTCTATCACTAGTCTCTATCCAGGTTTGTGTCTTGTCCCAGTTCCCATTATGGAAATTATCTGATTTTGTTGTGCATTACTCATTTGATCCATAGGGAAACATACAACATGTTTCCTTTTCAAATATTTGGTTTTGATATTGTACATCATGTCTTGTATACCTATAATTTTTTAACCTATGAGACCATTGTGAAAAATAAAAATAAAAACATTGATACATCCACCACTTTACCTAATTATTCTCCCAACATCTCCTCACTTGTGAGGATATTTTGGTGCAAGACAATCCAATCATTGGGAAACATGACAATTATGTTTGGTTCCATCCCAATACCTCTCCTACTTGGGAAGATATTATTGAAAAAGGTGATGTAATCAAGGACAATTATATTAGTTCTTCTCCCAATATCTCTCCTACTTGTTAGAGTATCTTGGTGCAAGAGGACACAATTATTAAGAATCATGAGAACCATGTTTTCTCCCCTCCCAATACCTATCCTACTTGGGAAGATATTGTGGGACAAGAGGATAAAATAATTGATATATTTTCAAATTATAGTAAGCTAGATTACATAGATGAATATGGTAAATTTACATTAGGTCCTCTATTGATAGAATGTTTATAACAAGTTAAAATTATGAAACTAAATTTGATTATTAGACCTCCTAAAACTCCTTTAGTTATTGGACCACCTAAGAAACCTCTAATTATAGGACCTCCTAAACCTCATGGCCATATCCTAAAATTTGTAAAAACGCTCACTAGTAACCATGTGCAAAAAGATATGTTGAAGCAACCAAGTTATGATGTAGTGGCTCACACATAAACACTAGAAATAATAAGCAACCAAAAAATGTGAACATCCATTTCATTACCTCAATCATATCTCCCATCCCCACCTAGCCTTCCTTAGTTAGTGGTACAAAATATGATCTTGTTGAGAAACTTCGTAGTACTCCAACCAAGATTTCTCTTTGGGACTTGATTCAAACATCACATATATACCATAGGATGCTCCAAGAGGCTTTACATAATATTGATGTATCACCTTCTATCAAACCAAATGATGTAGTAGCCTTTTTTTATTATATTCATTTAACAAATTTTAATATTGCATTCCCTGAACATGAACTACCATCACTTGAGATCCAAAATAAACATGAGGCTTTAATGATAATGGTTATTATTAATACAAATTGGGTTAGACGTAAGCTTATTGACAATGGATCGGGTCTTAATTTTTGTAGTATTGATATTCTAGATAGACTTGGTGTGGATAAGAATCTCATATAACCTATTGAACTTGCTATTCATGGTTTTTGTAATGTTAGTAGGAAGCCATTAGGAATGATAACATTACCCATTAGAGTAGGACCCATCACTTTGCCTATCCTTATCAATGTTATGTGAAAACCTCTTTCATACAATGTTCTCTTGGGTAGACTGTGGATTCATGCCATGAAGGGAGTCTTGTCTACCCTTCATCGTGAGATGAAGTATGAATATAATAGCAAGGTATATATAGTTAAAGAAAATGAAAAAAGTTATAATTCATAGATTGAATCCAAGCATAACACTTCCAACCCTCTTAATACTTTGATCCCATATTAAAAAGTGGAACCCATACATGTTGAACACAAAGAGAAAATATTTTCACCCATGATGAAATTCTTAGATGATGATTGGGGTTCATTAAATTTTACACCTCATTTGAATGGGGAGTCCAAAATCTTACCACAAAAATACAAAGGGTCTAATATAAATGATGATCATCATAGTGGTTCATCTTTAAACACAAGTTTTGGTGATGATTGGGGTTTATTATATTTTACACCCTCGTTTGTGGGAGAGTAAAAAATATCACAATCTAAACCTAAGAAGTCTTGCGTTTCATTTTTTCAAACTAGTTCTACATCAACAAATTCAAAAACATCATCCCATGATGTGATGGGGGCTCTTTAGATTTTTTCCCTCATGTATTGATGATGCCTAACTTTAAAACAATTAAAAAGGGTTTGAATTATTGTGAAATAATCAATTCTTCTCATGAGCATTTAGATAAGACCTCTACATATGAGTTGGAGAAGTGTTATGGGCTTGGATTTAAAATTATTTCTAAACATGGATATAATAAAAACATGAAACAAGAAATTAAGGATATTTTGTGAAGTCTACATCATACTTTTATAAAAAGGGTTTAGGTTTCCAACCTTCATCTCCATATTTATCTCATGCTCCATCTTCATCTACTATATTTATTACATCATGTGGTAAGTGAGCAATCTTTTATTCACAAGAGAAAAACTTGTCTCCTCCACATTTTTTAGAGTAAGAGCATATTTTGTCAAGGCTTCTCAAATCCCACTTGATTACTCTTCCTCCTCCAATGCATAAGAAATATTATAAGAATATTTTTTATGCATATCATCAACTGCATGGTCATTCCATAAATGAATATTAGACCTTAAGTAGTAGTGATCATGATGCTCTTCCATGTGATGGCGCACCTAATAATTTTAAATAATGATCAATTTTCTATAGTGTTTCTCCTCACTATGTGGCATTTGTAGCATCATATGTTTGATCATTTCCATTCATGGTGGTACAATCTTAAGTGCAACCATATTTATTTCTATGTTAGCAACACAATAGTCTCTTGCATGGTTTTCTTTTCCTTTATTCTTTGGGGGTAAGGGTGACTAGTTTTGGACATGTGTATTCTTTTTAATGATCCCTTCTCCCTCTTTTCTTCCTTAAAATACTAACATAGTAAGTATGTTGACATTTTAAGGGGGAGCATACCATCCTATCCATTTTATCAGACATCTTGTGAGATTTGATTTATTGACATACCCCTTTGGTGGTGGTGGTGTTTGTAATGCCCTTGAGGCATGGTTTTCAATTTTCCCCTATGACGTTGAGCATTTGTTCATCCCATGTGATGTTAAACTTTTGTACACTCCCTAAAGCATTTTTTGGAAAAGTAGTCCATGGATTTAGCATAACGGAGTTTGTTGATTCATGAACTTAAGAATTCTTAACATGACCACCTAGCATAACACACATTGCTTTCCAATGGAGCCATGTGTTTCATGAGTGATTTTGCATCCTTATGAGAACATCATTTTTTCTAGTACATTCGATGGATGATGTTGGGTATTTGAGAAAAGTTTAAGACCAAGATCTCTTTACCTTATTGACTTGAATCCTTTTGGCACTAACCTTGTGTTTTTTCTTTGTGATTTGTTTACCTCATGTGTTTGCATTGTATTGACACCGTGCTTTGTTTTCATTTCATATTTTTGCATAATGTTATATCATGTTTCTTCATCGTGTATGCTTTGTGTTTGTCATTCTAAATTTCATCTCACACATGTGTGTCCCTTTGTCCTTGTGTTGTCTTTCTATAGGATCTTGAATCATGGGGACTAGCGCTTCCCCTAGATTCAACACCATCCTATCTCTTTAATATTTGGATAATTGAAACCTTCTTGGCTTATTATTACTTTAGTGTGAGTTTGAGTGTAAGTTCATACTCTCACTAGAGTGGGGGCTAAATGTAACATCATAAATTGTCACCCTTGAAAATCTCACACTAGGTTTTGCTCCCCATATGTGCTTGGACCTAATTATACATTAATGGCTCATTTTAGAAGAATATTTTGAAAATAAAACATTAGAAATGACCTTATTCATTTAATATCTTACCCTCGACAGTTTTGGACCTTAAAAAATATTGGTCTTGGACTAGGACGTCCCATAACCTAGACCACTAATTTTGGCTCTAAATTTGAATATGTCAACATTGGTAATTTATTATTTGAATTTAAATGTTAGATATTGAGATTTAGTTTTTGGGAAATTAGAATAATTTCATATAAATAAATAGTATTGTAGTGTAGAAAATTGTATACCTTTACAAATTCACTTTTTTTTTTGGCCCCCTAATTTGTTGGACTTAATTAAGCTTTTAATTTTCCAAATTATGCATTCCAAAGCCTTATTTTTACCTTTTTCCAAAAGGGAACCAATATTAAGCAAATGCATTCAATTATTAAAATGCCTTGGATCAAGTGTGTCCTGAAATCCTAGGCCAAGACCCAAATTCAAATATGTTATTGGCGGTATTTTAATATCCAAAATTAAAATATGAAGTGTTAGCTTTGGAGTCTATTTTTTGAGAAATTTGGTAAACAATTATAAATACATAGTTGTTTTACCATTTGAAATCTAAGAAACATCATCTATAATTAAGGAAAAAAATTGAGCAAATATTATTGTCAAGAGAATTCAAGAGCAGCATATCAAAGCATTATAGAACAATTCAAGATCCAACAGCATGTCAAAGTTTATGTTGTTCATGTTCATTTATGTGAAGGATAACATTGATGTAGGTATTTAAACATTCAAGTATTCAAGCATTCAAGAAAATCAAGCAAGCAAGATCCAATACCCTTAAAGAGATGTGCATGTGTTCAGTCCTTCAAGGAAGCCATTGAAGGGTGGTGAGTTGCAACATTTTTTCATTCATCATTTCCTGCTTTTTAATTCAAGAGTTTTATCATTGCCATTGCCATTGTGGAAGTGGAAACACTAACATGGGATTTGACTAAGGCAAGCCCTTATATGGCACAATATTTTCCCCCTTTGTGAATGTGTAAGTTGTATGTTTGAAGTGGATTGAAGAGAGATTGAAGATCCATTTTGCATTGTTGCATTTATTGTCTCCATTCTTGTCAAGACATGGAAATTGACCTACAAGATTTATTTATGACATTCTGATTGTGGAATACACATAAAATAGAAGCTCAGATCCGACATTAGAGGACACTAAAAGTTGAGTAGAAAAGATTCATAAGGACTCAATGACCATATGGTGAACATGTCCTTGTAGGCCTATCAAAACCAGTTTTTTTGGGTAGGTACACAAACCTTCTAGATCTACTGGATCCCAACTATTTATGTTTATAAATTGTAGGATAATTATATTTATAGCATTAGGTCATATAGTGTAATTAGGGTAATTAATGTTGAAGATAGATAGCTTCGGTCAGATATAATTGATGATTGCATTTATTCATCATCATCATTTATATCGAAATCTCCAAACTCTAAAGTATAGGTTTGCGATCTATAGATGAAATGAGTATATTCAGATCGAATTGCATTTATAAATTCGTTTGATTATTAAAGAGGTTAATCATCGGCCTTTTAAGGTGATGGGACTAACAAAAGAAGACACATCCCATGAGCGGACGTGTCTCCACTTTGTGGAGATGCGTCCACTCATAAGACATGTCACTCATGAGACGTGTCTCATGAAGATGTGTCTCTCATGAGATACGTCCCCTAAGAACCGCATCTCTTCATCTTGGATCGTGCCTCTCCTTGCTAATACTTATGAGTGATCGGATCCTCTTCAATAGATAATTGAAATTAATAAATTAATCTACTCCTTGAAGATGGAACATCTACATAGAAAATTCAGACTTAGCATTCTATAGATACATTAAGAAACTTGACATCAACCACCTTACATTTCTAGATCAGACTTTGGGAACATGATCTAATAGATTTGATAAGATTTAACATGGTATCAAATCCGATTAAAAATATCAGATTATTTAAAATCATCTTATCTTGAAATAATAATCACATTCCATTCTTCATAATGTCAAGTGTGATCAAATTTGAAGATCGTCTTGAGGGTGCAAAAAAATTTACATCATGGAAATTCAAAATCATAATGATTCTAAAAGAAAATAAGTTAGACTCATTTGTGAAAGAAAACAAGAGAGAACCAGAGGATGATCCAGAGAAAACTCAATGGATTGAGAACAATGAGAAAGCTATGAAAATTTTAGTAGATGTAGTTAGGGACCATATAGTACCTATTTTGTCAAAACATGAGACTGCATATCTAATGTTTAAATCCCTTGAGAGAACCTTTGAAATAAACAACACCAGTAGGACCCTTGCATTAAAGAGGCAACTTAACAATGTTCAAATAAACAAAGGATAATCTATTAATGCATACTTCATGAGAATCACTGAACTAAGAGATCAACTATCAACAATTGGATATCAAATTGATAGCAAGGATTTAACACTAATACCTCTAGGAGGCCTACCAAACTCATGGGAGTCATTTGTTCAAGGAATAAGTGTGAGATCTAAACTCCCTAAATTTGATAGGCTAAGAACAAACTGCTTACAAGAAGAAACAAGACTCTTAACAAAAGAAAACAAATAGAAACCCATAGATGAGGATATTCATGTGATCAACACAACTTCTAATAAAAGGGGTAAGAAGAATTCTTATGGGAAAGGATCATTCAAGAGAAAGAGCAATTCCTATGGAAAAGGATCATTCAAGAAGAGGAAAGACATCTCTCAAATACAATGTTTCAGATGTGATTAATATGGACGCTATACAATGAACTGTCCTGACAGAACAAAACAACAAGCATATTTTGCTAAAGTGGGAAAAACAAATACAAACTATGACTTTGAGAAATTTGTCTTCTACTCAGCTTTATCAAGTCAAGTATCAAACAATATCAACAACTGGGTAATTGATAGTGGTTCATCAAGGAACATCACAAGGTTTAGAGAACACCTAGATACTATGACAGAAGAAACTAATGAAGAAGTAACTATTGGGGATGATTATGCACATCCAGTAAGGGGGGTTGGAACTTGCACCATCAAATTGAAATATGGTCTCTCCCTTCAACTCATTGGAGTCTTATTTTGATGCAGAGTTAGGAGGATTCAACAACATATCTCACAATCCTTCAAAATTAATCCAAATCAATATGTGTATAACACATTCTATTATTCATTCTATGTCACATTGGAAACATAACCATGGTAGCCCAAAAGAAAACTATTTCATTTTTCTCAAAACTGCAAACCCTAGATAGGGTTCAAACCTGCCCTCACTAAAATGATCATAACTTATTCAATATTAATTAAATTTGATGAGACTTGAAGCAAATGAAATTAGATTCATATAGGAACAACATAAACTTGGTTTCAGACCCAAAATATATACTTTAAAATCCGTACCATCACATTCTTTCAGACTGTAAATTCTGCACAATATTGTTAAAATAGGCAGTCTCACCAAAATAATCATATCTCCCACAAAACTCAATAAAATTGAATGAGACAAAAAGAATTGGAAACTAGAAATAGAGATCTTTCCATCCATATATGATAATCCATTATTTGAGTGCATAACAGGCCGTACAAATCACAACTTCAACCTGGAAATAATGTAAAAATCAGAAAATGCACACCAAACTTGAGGTTGCCATTTATCAAACTTCACAAATAATGTCTCTAACCTCCCCATTCGAGTTTTGGAGGGTGTAATTATACATTTACAACCAAAACCAACTATTTTCAACCACCTTTTAGTTAGTTTTTTGACAAAACACCTTAATGACACTTTTGACAAGTTGCTTGACAACTTTCTTGAGCAACTTTTACATTTTTTACAATATGGAACAACTTTAAACACTATTTGACAAATGACTTCAAATATTACTTCCTAAGACTCAAAAACCTATAAAATGGTTTTATAAACCTTATTATAAAACCCAATACATAAAATAGAGAAACTATTTACAAATGGCCTCATGGAGTTAAGAAATCAAACAAGTGCTCCTGCACCATATTTGTACTAGGAATAAAAAGGAATCTAATATCCATCTCTGCTCTTGAAGATAATGGATATAGGGTTACCTTTATGGATGGAAAAGTTCTGGCATGGCCAAATAACTCCACTATAAAGAAATAAAAAACTATAGGTATAAGACAAGGATATCCTTACAAACTATGCACTAACATCAAACAAGCTCTTACCCTTGAGACTTCTGATTCAAATGAAATTTGGCATAGAAGATTAGGACACATTCATTTTTGTGCCCTACCCTCTGTGGAAAAACTAGTAATAGGTTTTCCTAAACTAAAACAAATTCATGAAGGAGCATGTAAAGGGCATGCCCTAGGAAATAATTCAAAGGGATCCTTCCAAAATAGTTTGAGTAAAACCAAAAATGTGTTAGAACTAATTCACTCTGACTTATGTGGACCCATGTCTGTACCCTCCATGGCGGGCTTCCTATATTATGTAATATTTATAGATGACTTCTCTAGGAAGACCTGGATTTATTTTCTTAAGTGTAAAGAGTCAATAGAAATCCTTAAAAGGTTTAAGGAGTTCAAAGGTCTTACTGAAAACTTCTCCAAGAAGAAAATAAAAATTCTAAGGACAAACAATGGGAAGGAATACACCTCTGAAATCTTTAAGGAATTTTGCATGAATTCTAGGATTAAGAGGGAGTTTATAGTAGCCTACAACCCTCAACAAAATGGTGTTGCTGAAAGGAAAAATAGAACTATTGTAGAAGTTGCTAAAGCAATGTTATTTGACCAGAACATAGAAACCTCATTCTAGGCAGAAGCCTCTAGAATTGTTGTCTACATCCAAAATAGATGTCCACATTCTCATCTAGACAACAAGACTCTTGAAGAAGCATTTACTGGCATAAAAACTGACATTAGTCACTTAAGGATCTTTGGTTGCCCTGTCTTCATTCATGTACCTAAATAAAAGAGACTCAAACTAGAACCTTCTGGAAAGAAAGGAGTATTTGTGGGATATAGTGAAACCTCTAAAGCCTAATAAATATACATATCCGGGAAGAAACAAATTGAACTAAGTAGAGATGTCATATTTGAGGAAGACATTGCATTCAAAAGGGCAAAGAGTTCAAGTGAGATAGAAATTCAAAATTCTCCTAAAGTCTTAGAAGAGGAACCTACTCCTGAGATTCAAAGGGAGTATCCTGAAGAAATCATAAGTGAAATTCAAACTGCTTCAGAAGAGAATCCCAATGACAACAACAAGAAGAGACCACTTTGGGCTAGGAAGATGACTAGGGAAGCTGAGAATCATGCAGCACCCAAGGGAACCTTTAGAGAAAGTAAGAGACCCAAAATATTCTCAAGCTATGTTGCCTTAATGAATGAGATCATCAGTTTAGAACCTACCAGTGTTACAGAATCTTTCAAACATCAAGTATGGAAGGATGCAATGATGAAAGAGTATCAATCCATTTTGAAAAATGATGTATGGGATATAGTGCCTAGACTTAAAGAGAAATATGTTGTCTCTTCCAAATGGCTCTTCAAAATCAAACTTGTTGTTGATGGCAGTATAGAAAAACACAAGGCACGTTTTGTGGCCAGAGGTTTCTCACAAAAGGAAGGTATTGATTATGAAGAGACATTTGCACCTGTTGCCCGATACACCTATGTGAGAGCAGTAATAGCTATTGCAGCAGCTAAAGGCTAGAAGATCCATCAAATGGATGTGAAAACTACCTTCCTGAATGGGACCATTGGAGAAGAAGTCTATCTAGAGTAGCCTGAAGGTTTTGTGATACATAAAACTGGCTCATATGTATGTAGATTAAAGAAAGCTCTATATGGACTCAAACAGGCTCCCAGGGCCTGGTATGAAAGAATTGACAACTATCTCTTGGGACTAGAATTTTCCAAGAATTATGTAGATCCAAATCTTTATTTTAAGGTAATTAAAGGTGATATGCTAATAATAGTTTTATATGTTGATGACCTAATGATAACAGGAGAAGATCACCTTATTGATGAAGGTAAAAAGGACCTGACTTCAGAATTTGACATGAAAGACTTGGGCATTTTACATCACTTCCTGGGTTTAGAAGTTTGGCAGAAATCAGATGGCATCATCCCAAATCAAGGAAAGTATACTATTGATATTCTGAAGAGATTTGGGATGTTGGATAGTAGACCCATGTCTACACCTATGGAAACCAACTTACATAAATTAAAAGAAGCAGCAACATAATCTAAATTTGCAAATCCCACTCTATATAGACAAATAATTGGATCATTAATGTACCTGGTTAACACCAGACCTGATATCTGCTATGCAGTAAATGCTCTAAGCTAGTTCATGTGTGAGCCAAAGGAAATTCACCTTGTTGTTGTGAAGCACATATTGAGATATCTTCAAGGCACTATTGGATATGGTATTCATTACAGAAATGACCAACTAGATTTACATGGATACTCTGATTCAGATTGGGCTGGAAGTGTAACCGATCGAAAAAGCACATCAGGATGTTGCTTCAATTTAGGATCGGCTATGATCTCTTGGATCAGCAAAAAATAGTCTTCAGTGGCACAAAGCTCGACAGAAGCTGAATATATTGCAGCCTCTATGGGGGCAAGAGAAGCAGTATGGCTCCAGAAATTGCTTGTGGGACTATTTGGTGAGCCCTTGAATCCTACTATTATCCATTGTGATAATCAGAGTTGCATTAAGCTTTTAGTAAATCTAGTATTCCATGATAGATCTAAGCATATTCAGATCCCTTACCACTATGTAAGAGACATGGTAGAAAGGAATGTGATTCAGTTGGAGTATATTAGTACAAATGATCAAACAATAGACATTCTCACCAAGCCTCTCTCCAGAGTTAAAGTTGAACACTTCAGGAAGAAACTTGGTATGGTTGAAATGTAATTTGATATTGTGATTGAAATTCAAATTGTTTATTTGTACTGATGTATTTAAAAGATGTTTAATGTGTAAAATCTTTTGTCATGTGTGTGACTCCATGACTTTGTGGGCCCTCTCTGCCCCTATGTACATTATTGAAAGGTGACGACCTTTCTAATAACAAACACTTGTATTTGACATTGTAAAGTGATGACTCTACAATGATTAGCTGAACTATCATGATAGATATCATGTGGCTTGATATCTGTTGATATGTCATATGATAGTATCTTGTGAACATTTTGATAGATATCATGAGACTTGATATAAATTGAAGATCATTATGATCCTTGCAAGATATTCATGGTGGATATGTGAATATTCGTGAACATGCCATGATTTTATATGGTAGACATCATGTGACTTGATGTTAGTGCACATACCATATTGAAGATGTGTTATGAATAATGTCATGTGACTTGACACTTTTAAGTATATCATATCTTCTGATATCACGAGTAAGGTGATATCACATTATACTTGTTTGGAGTTATCTTCCCTAGCTAAGAGGTAGTGTTGAAGATAGATAACTTCGGTCAGATATAAATGATGCTTGCATTTATGCATCATCATCATTTATATCAAAATATCCAAACTCTAAAGTATAGGTTTGCGATCTATATATGAAATGAGTATGTTCAGATCGAATTGCATTTATAAATCCGTTTGATTATTAAAGAGGTTAATCGTCGGCCTTTTAAGGTGAAGGGACTAACAAAAGAAGACATGTCCCATGAGTGGACATGTCTCCACTTTGTGGAGATGCGTCCACTCATAGGACATGTCACTCATGAAGACGTGTCTCTCATGAGATACATCCCCTAAGAACCATGTCTCTTCATCTTGGATCGTGCCTCTCCTTGCTCATACTTATGGGTGATTGGATCCTCTTCAGCAGATAATTGAAATTAATAAATTAATCTGCTCCTTGAAGATGGAACATCTACATAGAAAATTCAGACTTAGCATTCTATAGATACATTAAGAAACTTGACATCAACCACCTTACATTTCTAGATCAGACTTTGAGAACATAATCTGATAGATTTGATAAGATTTAACAATTAATTACAATCATTTAAAAATCATTCCATTCCATCTTAGGATATAGATCCAGGTTTGGTTGGATCACCATTAAGTTTGATAGTCAATCAATTCACCTTGTTGGTCTATATCCCAAGGAAATTTATAGAAATGTGGGAATTGATCCTAGGTTATGAACATTAATCCTAGAGCCCCCATATTTTTATGTTTCAAGTATTTTCACTATTTTAAATCCTAGAGAATTCTATTGGGAAAATTGAAGATCCTAAAATCAGTCAAGGGCAGCCAAGAGTAGATTAATAAACATTATTATAGCTCTTTCATCCATCAAGATCAATTTCGCAAGATAACAATATGAAGGAAGAAAATTATGTGCAAAGAGCTATTGTGATCAATCATGCCAAATCATGAAGATGTATTAAGTTATCCTCTACATGCTTGTTGTAGCAATCCATTATGCTTTATGAGCTAACCTATTGTAAGTATATCAAGAAATCAAGTCATCCATCAAATAAACTTGTGTGTGGCATCTCTTCATCAAGGGATTTTTACATCAAGGTAACATTATCATTTATCATTTATCAATTCCAGTCAATTATTATTGTTTTTGTATTTACCCAGCTTAGGACATGCCCTCTTGATCATCATCAATCATTGTACCTAGAGGTAGAAATACCAAAATAGGGGTTTGACTTAGGCAAGACCCTACACAACACAACCTTTCCCTTATTTCCATGTGTGCAAGTTAGATCTAGAAGTTTCAACAAGTGATAGTCTGAAGAAATAGACTACAAACTTCAAGCTTCAATTTAGATTTTGTAGATTTGAGAAAGGAGGAGTCTAGTCTAGGGAATCCCACGCCCTAGACTAGAAAATTCAAGCTCAAATTTCAGTCATAGGTTCCTCTCTTCAACAATTTTCAGATCTAGGTCCATACTATTACTTTCCATCTATGTCTGTGTGATAAATTACATTTTCATATTAGGTTACATAGTCAAATTAAAGCAATTATATCCATATTAAAATTAATAAATTTCATTAATTGTATAACCCAATCTAGGGTAGATTGGCTCTCCTTTTATGTTGTTATCCAATCTTGTACCCTTGTTGATTTGGATTCTAATGTTAATTGAAAAGGATTGAATCTTAGTGATCTAAAAGTTGACCTAGGATCCCTTTTTCAACCAAATAATATTTAGCCTTAGCTTTAGTGCTAATGGTGGATGTGGTTTTACTAGATGATGGAGTGTTTTGAGGGTCATTTTAATGGGAAACTCATGTATTATATTGTGTTGATTCCTTATGGGGGTTTTTCCTTTAATGATAAGAGATATTCTATCTTGGTATATTTGTGAGTATGATTTAGAGTCTCATGGTTAATGGTTGGGTGTTTTCCATGGACATGGCCATGATCAAATGGATTGGGATGAACTATATTTTTGATATTGGAAAGGTCATAGCTGAGTGGAAATTTACCCTCTAATTCAATGAATTGTCTAAGCATAAAACTATTGTTTGTATTTATAAATATTTCTGTGAGGTCACATCCTTGTCCAAAGTGAAATAAATCAAAGGTATATTAAGGATAGTTAGGGAAATCATCATCACTATCAATATGGTGTAGTTGGTATGGTCTCCTAGAAAGAGAAATTGGTCTACAAGGGATTATATAGAAAATAGGTTCTCTTTAGGCATACCTTCTAGTCATTTTCCTTGTGGTAGGAGCCATTTGGTTTCAATTTATTTTTGGATCTTGATGCCAAAAGGTGATATCTAATTAGTGGGTTTTGTATTTGGATTATGTGCTTAAAAGGGAATCCTTTAGATTCATAGGTTTATGATGATGGTTTGATGGTTGGATTAAGATAAATACTAAATCCCAAAGGTGACTAAAGGGGATGATTTAATTAGGTATCTTTCTTGGATTAATTTTGAGATGATTTAGATGCTTCATATGGTTATGAGAACCTAAGGGTAGATTAAGTTCCAAATATAAGAATGGATGTTCTAGATATGTGGATAGGGTATTAGTTTGGATGGGTTGTGAGAATTAGAATTTTATTGTTTCAAAATTTAGATCCTTAGGATATTATTGGATTGATTAAATTTGGAACCTATGGATAATGTAAAGTTCCAAACGTTGAACATCTAGAATACTGAGGGGGTGAATCAGTATTCCACAAACTGATAATAAAATCCACTTAACCATTATCACAATATTGGCTGAATCAACATGCAAAAACATAAAAACAAGATAAATCAATCATACACATGAGCACCAGGATTTTTACGTGGAAAACCCAATGAGGGAAAAACCACAGTGAGGGTTAAATCCCAATATATTATATCTAGATACAAAATATTACGAGGCTTACTGCTAGGACTCACTATCCTTAAAAGGATCTCAACCTGAGTACAAAATATGGCTCACTACCAAGATACAATGATGGTGGCTCATTGCCAAAATGATGAACTGATGGAGTACACCTTCAATGTGCAGGGTTCAGTTTTGTTGAAGCTCATAATACAAATTATCGCATTACTCAACAATTTCATATCTTCACCTTTTCCCTTTTCCACTAGCACACACTTTCTACTTGCATCTATCTTGTATTTATACAAGTATATCTTATTCATCAATTAGGTTGGCACCATATAAGATTTATTCATTTCATCCAAGTAGTGCATTATACCAAGTCGACTATTAGTCTTCATAATATATTGCATTCATTGAGTTGACCAAGACTAAACCACAATTCTCCAAACCGACAAATAATTCTCAAAGAAAACACCTTCTAGATCTGAGAGCACGTTAGTTTCACATCATATTACCAGTAAAGAGACTAGCAACAAAACGACAGTATATGAATGTTCACCTTAGTAGAATGAAAATTCTCCCACATAGTATACCTTCACATAGAACAATAGTAGAATACAGAGTTGGACTTTGTTAGAGATAACTTTCTATTCATAGCAAAAAGATGACTCAAGATCCAAGATATAGTTGTCTGAATGAGCCAATAAAACATGGTTAGGAGATCAGATTCATATCAGATCTTGTGATGAGTTTTAGACTCAAATACCAACATGTTGATCTGCCACACAGGAGTATTACCAGTAGAGCACAACTTTTGGTAAACCAAGAAAAATTCTTATACTGTTATCACGATGTAGTTATTACCATGTTGACATCATTGAAAACATAGGAACAACCAACACAATCATCCATACTTCATGCTCATGCTGCAAAGATTCCAACAATCTCCCCCTTTGGCATTGATGGAAACATTCATGACAAAAACTTTTCAAGAATACCACATTGATTGTTCTGACTACCCCCTATCAAAATTGTTCTTCACAAAAAGTTTTTCGTCTGAATCTACATCTCTCCATCTCTTTATCTCTCCCCCTTTAACATCAATGACAAAGGAAGGGGTCCGATATAAATATACATATGCATCAAAAAGTAGTCAAAAAGATATGAACACTGAATTAACCTAAAGAAGAACCTCTGAGATTCTCCAAGATAGGCTTCCATGACACTTTACCTTCTTCCCATGAACCTTTTGCACTAACTAGAGTCTTGTAAAATAGCTCAAGTTTAGTTAGAGACTCTATACCATCTATTAAATTATTGGGATTAAGATTAATCTCTGATAATTCACCAATACAACCAAGAGAACAAGAGACAAAAGTATGTCTAAATTTAATCATGTCTCTGAGTGCCACAAACTTCTTGATAACATCTTTTCTTCGATCTCGCAGAGAGATTTATTTTCTTGAAGTTGCACAATTAGAACCATCTTTGATTATCTCTATCTTTTGCTAACCTATATGTATCTACCTGAGTGCTCAGTCAAGACTCACTTATCCTTATCTCATTTATCATATTCAATGTATTTCCAAATCAATCTAGACAAAAGGAAAGTAGTTCTTGTGCCTCTTTTTCACAACCTTGTACACTCTCCAATTCCTTCATTACTCGACCATGTGAATTCAAACATTTTCCTTTGATATAATTTAAATTTTCTTCATCAGACCTAATTGTAGAACACATTTCAAGTCCGGAGATGTAGAATTTCAAAGAATTAATCATGCCACAAAGATTCTCCACAACAGAAATAGATGAATCAAAATTAGCACTAGGAATAACCTTCTGCAAATCTTCCAAAGCTGTCTGAATATTTGTTATTTCATGCTTATGTTCAAGCTTTCTTTCTTCTACACTTTACAACTTCACTACACTCTTCCTCTTCTTCCATGTGTCTGTCACGTTACTAGAGGTACTTTCATCATTGAGATGCTTAGGGATTTCCAATAATTTTTTTAGCATATATATCAATTTCAGCCTCTAACACTTCATAATTCAATTTAGATATCCAAACTAACCTTGATTCAACTGCTCCCATGTGATAAAAATCTATAGACACAAGAAACTTTATGCTTCTAGAGTATCTTTCCACAACACTTACTAAAATTCTAGAACTTTTATTCATCCTCATATGAAATGTTCCAAAGAAAGTAGGAAGGGAAGATTCCTTTGCATCCAAACTACCAAGATTTATCATGAAATTTCTGATTTGATAAGCAATAGGCTCTAAATTTGACCATTCTAACCTTCCTATTATCGACAACTCTTTCAAGAAGTAAAAGAGTAGACAAACAACTAGATTGCCATACGAAAAAGTATTCTTCTTTCTCTCCTTAATTTCCTTTAAATTCTTCAAAAGATGTATGTGAAGTAGTTCACACAAGTCATATTCCATACCTTTTATTACCATAGAAACATACCTTGTATTCAGATCAACAATTGACCTCAAACCAATTTATTTTCCTTTAGAAATTACACCTATAACCTCAATCATTTCTTTCCCATTCATAATCTTCAGTTTAGGAACTAGTCCAGAGGAACACAAACCAATTACATCTCTAATAGCTTCTCTAGAAATTAGATGTGTTTCATCAATCCACAAAGATTCATCATGAATTCTTCTCAATACCATCCAAATATACTTCTCAAATTCAAACCAAGGAACTTTTCTCCAAACATCCAACTTCTTCTCAACTAATACTTTGTAGGAATCATGATTCTCTTCCAATTCATTTTCCCAAAGCACATTAAATTGAACTGATGATTTTTCGTCAATATTAATGTAAACAAATGCATAGATATCCTTTGTAGGAAACACTCTTGGAGGGATGCAAGAGAATGAACCGACGAACTCTTCCAACACATTCCTCAAATATCTCTTTAACCTAGCTTTATCTGCATAATTCACAATCTTTGAATTATCCATCAATAAAAGTAAAAGATTGTGCAAATAGGAGTACCTCTAAAAATGTCAACAAGAAATATATATATATCCCACTTCTAGAGCTCACTTCAAATTCATTTGATACATTCTTCAAATTATGAAATTTTGAATTCCCTTCTAAACTTCCTTTGCATGCTTTTTCAAAAATACATAGGCTTTTAATTTCATCTGAAGTTATTCCTTTCATTCTGAATGATTTTGCAATAAGTGTTCCAAATTGTAGGTAGATTGCCTCGAAAATTGGGTATGCTTTTATTCTTTCAAATTATGTAGACCTCATTCTTCACACATAAGACTGATAAAATACCTTAATCTTGTTACTACATTAAATATACTTCTATCATGATATGACACAAGTACCAATAATGGGATTTATTATATTTTCTGATGATTGCTCCCCCATAGCTGCTACTTTTGATTAGAGATTGACAGGAGTATCTATACCAGAGGTCGGAAAAAATGAGACCGATAATTCCTTTCTCCAAATCCTTTCCATTTCTTTTATTTCCTTTTCCAGATCAAAGGTTTGATCATTCTTTTTCACTTGATAGATGTTTTTCTTCTTTCTGCTGTTATTATCAGAATGTTTCAATTTTTTGCATTTATAGCAAGTAACATTCTTCTTTCCCTTTTCCCTTTCATCCAATAGATTATCTTCATATCCATTTTTCTTTCTCTTAGAATCATTCACATTATTTTTGCAGTCCTTTGCCTTATGACCAAATCTCTTGTAGAAATGACAAACACCATTGGAGTATAAATACCTTTTTCCATCATGTTGTTTGACAAGAGTTTTTTCAGAATTGCTTCTTCGCTCCTTGACTTGTCTACCTTTGTACCACATCTTCTTACCAGTGAATTGCTTCGCTTTAGAACTTTGACCTTTTTCAAACCCTAAACCACTCTTATCCATTTTCGATCTTTAAGAGGTAATAAAATCATCAAGCATCATTGAGCTTATCTTAAATTTCTCTTCAAAAATATTTTCCCTTTACAGATTAGATCTTAGGATTCTTTCTTCTAATTCTAGCTTTGCACATTCATTCACCTTCTTTTGAATTTCAATTTCCTAACATTCTTCAATTCTTCTCTTCTCATCCAGTTGTTCCAGCAGGCTAGTGATGATTTCTTCTCCTTTGGTCAACATATCACATGGAACCAGACTTGTACTTTGTAGCTTTTCAATATGCTCATTTTCTTTTATCAACTTGTCCTTAAAGACTTCCATTTCTTTTGAAAATTTGGTAGGGGCAATTTTCGAAGGAAAAAATTTCTCATGTTCAAATTTCGGGACAACCAAGTTTTGATACCAATGGTTAAACATCTAAAATAATGAGAGGGGGAGGGGGGATGGTGAATCAGTATTCCACAAACTGATAATAAAATCCACTTAACCATTATCACAATATTGACTAAATCAGCAAGAGAGAACATAGAAATAAGACAAATCAATCATACACATGTACACCAAGATTTTTACATGGAAAACCCAATGAGGGAAAAACCACAATGAGGGTAAACTCACAATATATTATATCTGGATACAAAATATTACAAGGCTCACTTCCAAGACTCACTATCCTTAAAAAGGCTCACAACCTGAATACAAAAGATGGCTCACTTCCAAAATGATGAATTGATGGTATACACCTTCAATGTGCAGGGTTCAGTTTTGTTGAAGCTTAGAATACAAAGTACCACATTACTCAACAATTGCATATCTTCACCCGTTCCCTTTTCCACTAGCACACACTTTCCGCTTGCATCTATCTTGTATTTATACAAGTATATCTTATTCATCAATTAGGTTGGCACCATATAAGATTTAATCAGTTCATCCAAGTAGTGCATTATACCAAGTCGGCTATAAGTTTTCATAATATATTGCATTGAGTTAGCCAAGACTAAACCACAATTCTCCAAACCAACAAATAATTATCAAAGTAAACACTTTCCAGATCTAGGAGCATGTTAGTTTCCCATCATACTACTAGTAAATAGACTATCAACAAAACTGTAGTATATGAATTTTCACCTTAGTAGAATGTGAAGTTTCCCAAACAATATACCTTCACATAGAACAATAGTAGAATACAGATTTGAACTCTATTAGAGATAATTTTTTGTTCATTGCAAAAATACGTCTCAAGATCCAAGATATAATTGTCCGAATGAGCCAATAAAACATGGTTAGGAGATCAGAGTCATATCAAATCTTGTGATGAGTTCTGAACTTAAATACCAACATATTGATCCACCACAAAGGAGTATTACCAGTAGAGAACAACTTCCAGTAAACCAAGAAAACTTCTTATACTGCTATCACCATGTAGTTATTACCATGTTGACATCAATGAAAACATAGGAACAACCAGCACAATCATCCATACTTCATGCTCATGTTGCAAAGATTCCAACACCAAGGATTTTAGTCTCTAAGGACGATTAAGGGTTTAAGGATGGATTTTGAGCCCTAAGGATTATTAAGGGCCCCAAGGATAGATTAGGCGTATTTATTTTAGGAATCCAAACGTGAATTTTGAAATGTCTAGGGATTTATTTTAGAATGGCGTAAGTGCACCAAGATAGTGCACAAAAGGGGGTCAAAAGTGGTTAGTTTTTAATGAAATAATCTAAACTTGAACTTGGAGGAGTAATTTGATATTCATGCACTCAAAATTTGAAGATACCAAAAGAAAAAGAATTGTAGTACTCTGAATCTAGTTTCTAAACCACTAAAGTTTTTAAAAAATATATAAGATTAAGAGGATCAAATTCTTCATGCACACAAAAGTGTTTCTATTTTTTCAACAAAACATAACATAGTGTCTAGCATCTGCCCCTCAATTTTTTTAGTTGTATTTAGTATTTTAAAAAACCCATTGGTAGAAATATAGTTAAAAGATTACTAAAAGTTTTATATTTTTTGTAATTTTTTATTGAGTATTTTTTCTATGATTTTTCAAAGTGGACATATTTTGAAAATAACATCACTAAGCATGCACATCATGTAACTTATGCCAAAATAATAGTGTAAAGAATAAAGTGTAGAACAATATGATAAATTTAAAGTGTGTAAAGAATAAAGTGTAGAACAATATTATATTTTTTTTCAAATTTGGACAGGTAGGTCAAAAGTTATTAAAAAAAGTCAATAAATATGTCTCTCATAACTTTGTAAACATTAGTGAAATAACTTTAAAATAAACATGTTAATGTAGTTCAAATCTAAAAAAAATATATGGTCACAAAGCTTAGAAGACATGTGAAATTATGGTGGTAATTTTACTAAGATTTTATTTTTAATATGTAAACCTAATGATGAGTAAGTTGAAAAATGAGAATGGAGGACAAAATCACATCAAAATGAGGCAAATGAACCATTCAAGCCTAAGGCATGTCATCCAAGCCTAAGTACAAGGTAAAACATGTACATATTTTATGGAAGATGAAACATGTATGTATTATGTGGAAGCTAAAATGCGTACGTGTTTTATAAAAGACAAAACACACACGTGTTTCGTAAAAGACAAAACACACATGTGTTTCATAAAAGACAAAATGTACACATGTTTTGTACAAGAGAAAATGTGCATGTGCTTCATAAAAGAAAAAATGCGCACATGTTTCGTAAAAGACAAAACATGCACGTGTTTCGTAAAAGAAAAAATGCGTACATGTTTCGTAAAATACAAAATGTACACGTGTTTCATAAAAGAAAAAATGTGCATGTGTTTCATAAAAGACAAAGCACACACATGTTTTGTAAAAGACAAAGCGCACATGTGTTTCGTAAAAGAAAAACACGCACACGTGTTTTGTAAAAGACAAATGAACCCGTGTTTTGTAAAAGACAAAGCGCACACGTGTTTCATAAAAGAAAAACACGCACACGTGTTTTGTAAAAGACAAATGAACCCGTGTTTTGTAAAAGACAAAACATGCACGTGTTTTGTAAAAGAAAAAACACACACGTGTTTTGTAAAAGACAAAACATGCACGTGTTTTGTAAAATACAAAACACACACGTGTTTTGTAAAAGACAAAACTTGCACGTGATTTTTAAAAGACAAAACACACACGCGATTTGTAAAAGACAAAACGCGCACGTTATTTTTAAAAGACAAAACACGCACGTGATTTGTAAAAGACAAAACGTGTACATGTTTCATGAAAGAAAACACGTATGTCTTTTGTGCAATCCAAAACACGTATGTTTTTCGTGTAGGACAAAATATTTTGTGCAAGCCAAAACACGCTCATGTTTTGGTCTACACTAAAAGCATCATGTATTTGAATCTAACTATCCATCTCTCTTTCCCTCCACCTCAGTCTCTAACTCTCTCTACATCTCTCTATCAATGTTCCTCTCATTGTGCCTCCATCCCTCCCCCAAAATATCTTTATCCCTCTCTCTCCCTCCAAATTTTTGTATCAATCCCTACCTCTCCCTCCTCCTCTTTGTACCTTTTTCTCAAATCTCTCTCTCTCTCTCTCTCTCTCTCTCTATTTCCCTCCTTCCTTTTCTACTCATTTTCTCCCATGTATCTCTTTGTCTCTATATACCTATCCCTATCTCTAATTCTTCTTTCTCCCTATCTAAATCTCTCCCTCCCTCTTTCCATAACTCTCTCTACCTCTTTATCTCTCTCAATACATCTCTATCTAGGTTATAATTCACTCATGTTTCTAGGAATAAAATGTCTTACCCATGCTCAAAAAGTCATCTTAATAGGAGAAAGTGTGTTATGATGTGCTCATGTTCCTATGAAGATAAAATTCCTCTTTCTATCTCTCCATATTTCTTTCCCTCCATCTCATTGTCTCTCCCTCCCTCTCTCTCACTCCATTTGTCTCTCTCTAATGCACTCTCATTTCTATGAAGAATTTAGAGTTGAGGATATATGATTTAGTGTTAAGGGTTCAAGGTGCATCTCATAACTTATTTAGGGTTTATGGTCGATGATAGCGGTTTGATGATCTACCTACCTCTTTATATATAATCTCACATCTACCCCCTCTCTACTCTCCTCCCCATATCTATTTTTCTTTATCTCACTTATCTCTCTCTCCCCTAGATTTACCTCTCTCTATCTAATTGAGCTCTCTCTCTACTACCTACCTCTCTATCTCAACTTTCTATCTATCTCCCCTTCCTACCTCTCCCCTCATCCCTCTTTATCTACCTTTCCCTCCCTCACCATGTAGATCTCTCTTCTCTCTATCTCACATATCTCTTTATTATCTACCTCTCCCTACCTCCTTATGTAGATCTCTCTTCTCTCTATCTCACATCTCTCTATATCAGATCTTTCTAAATTATTCATTATTTAGGGTGTACGACCTATGGTTTAAGGGTTTAGGGTTGATGGCTTATGATGGAGAGTTGAGTGTTAAGAGTTTAGGGATTAAATTTAATTATATGTAGATTTCAACATGTTAAATTACTAATGTTGGGTTTTAGGGTTTAACATATAGGGTATAAGGTTTATATATTAGGGTTTAGGTTGTAGGTTTTAGGGTTTATGATTTATGATATAGGGCCTAGGATTAAGGGATATGGTTTAGGGTTAAGGGTATATGATATAGGGTTTAGGGTTGAATGTATATGGTTGAGGATTTATTATATAGTTCTTAAGGTTGAAGGTCGAGGGATAGGGTTTAGGGTCAAGAGGGTATAATGTATATGGTTGAGGGTTCATCCTATAGGCTTTAAGGCCTAGGGTTGAGGGATAGGTTTTAGGGTTTAGGGTTGAGGGTATAGGGTTGAGTATATTATTTAGGGTTGAGAGTATAAGATCAAGTTATAAGTTTTAGGTTTGTGCATATAGGAACCTTGAAGGTATAAGGTTTAGGGTAGATTGTATAGGTTTTATGACCTATGGTTGATTGTAGGGTTTAGAATATAAGGTATATGATATAGTGTATAGGGTTTAGGGTATATCATTTAGGAGTGTATAGGGTTGAGGGTTCATCAAATAGGCTTTAGGGACTAGGGTTAAGGAATAGGGCTTAGGGTTTAGGGTTTAGGGTTGAGGGTATAGTGTATAGGGTTGAGTATATGGTTTAGGTTTAGAGTATAAGATTGAGTTACAAGGTTTAGGTTTGAGTGTATAGGAACCTTGATGGTTGAAGGTATAAGGTTTAGGGTAGAGTGTATAGGTTTTATGACCTAGGTCTGAGTGTAGGGTTTATATTATAGGGTATATGATATAAAGAATAGGGTTTAGGGTATATTGTTTAGGAGTGTATAGGGTTGAGGGTTCATCTAATAGGCTTTAAGACCTAGGGTTGAGGGATAGGGTGTAGGGTTTAGGGTTGAGGGTATAGGGTATAGGGTTGAGTATATGGTTTATGGCTAAGAGTATAGGATTGAGTTATAAGGTTTAGGTTTGAGCATATATGAACCTTGAGGGTTGAATGTATAAAGTTTAGGGTAGAGTGTATAGGTTTTATGACCCAAATATGAGTGTAGGGTTTATAGTATAAGGTATATGATATAGTGAATATGGTTTAGGGTATATAATTTAGGAGTGTATAGGGTCGAGGGTACATCCAATATGCTTTAGGGCCTAGGGTTGAGGGAAAGGGTTTAGGGTATAAGGTACAGGGTTGAGGGTATAAGGTATAGGGTTGAGTATATGGTTTAGGGTTGAGGTTATAATATTGAGTTATAAGTTTTAGGTTTAAGGGTATAAGAACCTTGAGGGTTGAAGGTATATGATTTAGAGTAGAGTGTATAGGTTTTATGACCTAGGGTTGAGTGTAGGGTTTAGAGTATAGGGTATTTGATATAGTGTACCAAGTTTTGGGTATATTGTTTAGGAATGTATAGGGTTGAGGGTTCATCCAATAGGCTTTAGGGCTTAGGGTTGAGGGTTGAGGGTATAAGGTTGAATGTATATGGTTGAGGGTTTATTATATAGGCCTTAGGGTCTAAGGTTGAGGGATAGGGTTTAGAGTCAAGAGGATATATGGTATAGGGTTGAGGGTTTATCATATAGGCTTTAAGGCCTAGGGTTGAGGGATAGGGTTTAGGGTTTAGGAGTGAGGGTATAGGGTTTATGGTTGAGGGTATAAGGTATAGGTTTGAGTATATGGTTTAGGAATGAGAGTATAAGTTTGATTTATTAGGTTTAGGTTTGAGGGTATAGGAACCTTGAGGGTTGAAGGTATAAGGTTTAGGGTAGTGTATAGGTTTTACAACCTATGGCTAAGTGTAGAGTTTAGAATATAAGGTATATAATATAGTGTATAGGGTTTAGGGTATATTATTTAGGAGTGTATAGGGTTGAGGGTTTATCCAATGAGCTTTAGGGCTTAGGGTTGAGGGATATGGTTTAGGGTTGAGGGTATATGATATAGGGTTTAGGGTTTATTGTATATGGTTGAGGGTTTATTATATAGGACTTAGGGTCTAAGGTTGCTTGGGATAGGGTTTAGGGTCAAGAGGGTATATGGTATAGGGTTGAGGGATAGGGTTTAGGGTTGAGGGTATAGGGTATAGGGTATAGGGTTAAGTATAGGATTTAGGTTTGAGGGTATAGGGTATAGGGTTGAGTATATGGTTTAGGGTTGAGAGTATAAGATTGAGTTATAAGGTTTAGGTTTAAGGTTAAGGGTAGAGTTTTTATGTTTTATGACCTAGGGCTGAGTATAGGGTATATGATATAATATATAGGGTTTAGGGTATATCGTTTAGGAGTGTATAGGGATGAGGGTTCATCCAATAGGGTATAAGGCCTAACCTATCTAACCTCTCTCTCTCTCTCTCCACTATTTACCTAGATCTTTGTATCTTAGCTTTCTATCTATCTCCCCTTCCTACCTCTCCCCTCATACCTCATCATCTACCTCCCTCCCTTCCAATGTAGATCTCTCCTCTCTCTATACCACCTCTCTATCTCTCTCTATCTCACATATCTCTCTTTTTCTTCCTCGCTTAGAATAACAAATATAAACATTTAAAATGAAAATTCAATGATGAGAAGATGCTTAGAATAAAAAAGATAGAGAATTAAGATAAAAATGGAATGACGAGATAAGTTGGATATACACGAATACTATGTGACCATATTAATACATTGAGTGTAGGGAAATATGGAAGAAATAGAGAATGAATGAGCACATACAATCCATGATTAGGAAACAAAAAAATAGTGGTGATGAGAAATAAGGTATGATATGGGATTAGGTGTATTTGGAATATAAAATTAAACTGTAATGTAGAGAACACTTAAATTGGTAATGCATGAGATACTATGCACTAGGCTATGAGGAACTTGTTGAACATCTAGAATACTGAGAGGGGAGGTGAATCAGTATTCCATAAAACCATTCTATTAAAATAAATCTAGCTATTATCACAATTCTGACTAAATCAACAAGAGAGAACATAGAAACAAATCAATGCAACCACACACATAAACATCAGGTTTTTTATGTGGAAAACCCAAAAAGGGAAAAACCACGCTGAGGGTTAACTCATAATATATTATATCTGAATACAAAATATTTCAAGGCTCACTGTCAGGACTCGCTGTCCTTGAAAGGATCACTACCTGAATACAAAAGATGGCTAACTACTAAGATACAAAGATATTGGCTCACTTCCAAGAGTTTGAACTAAGAGAATACACCTTCAATGTGCAGGGTTTAGTTCCTTTGAAGCTCAGAATATGAAGTACTACCTCACACAACAATTGCTCAACAAATCTACTCCGATCCCAACTGATAAAGCATTTAGGCTCAGATCTTAACATACACCCTAATCCTTTTCACACCTTTCTTCCACTTCCCTTCACCACACTTCTCTCCTTCCTTCCCTTTCTACACTTGCTTTCAAAAAATCTTATATATATACACATATATCTTATTCACCAATTAGGTTGGCCTAATTAGATGAAAAACAAAGTAATCAAAATATTCTTGTTAGCCCTATATATGATTTAAAACATTTTATCCATGTAGAGCATTATACCAAGTTGGCTAACATCCATAAAGCATAACTAGTTTTCGTAGTGAATTGCATACGTTAGGTTGGCCAAGATTATACATAATTCACAGAATCTCCAAACCAACAAACAATCCTTAAAGCAATCACCTTTTGGATCTGAGACCACATAAATTCTCATCATATTACCAACATAGAGACTAACAACAAAACCACAACATAAGAATGTTCTCCTTAAGAAAATGCAGAGTCTCCCACACTGATACACAAAGAAAGGAATAGTAGTAAAATACAAAGTCGAACTTTGTCAGAGATTACTTTCTACTCACAACCCAAAAATTCTCAAGATATAGGATATAGATGTCTGAATGAGATGTGATAACTTGGTTAAGATATTAGAGTCATGTATCAATTCTAGACTCAAATACCAATGCACTGATTCATCACAAAAGATCATACTGGCAGAGAATAAATTTTGATAAACTAAGTAAACTTCCAATATAGTTGTTGCCATGTTGACATCAATGACAACACATAAAAAACTAACACAAACTATCTACACTTCATGCTCATGTTGCAAGGCTCCAACAATCTCCCCCTTTGGGATTGATGGCAACATGCATGACAAAAACCATTTTTCAATATACTGCAACTGAATACTCCCCCTATCAAAATTGTTCTTCACAAAAATGTTTTTCCTTCACCAATCTCTATCTCTCCCCGTTTGACATCAATGACAAAGGATGTGATCTGGTATATATGTATATATGCATCAAAATGTAACCAAAAATATATGAACACAAAATTGAATCAACCTGAAGAAGAAGAACCCTTGAGATTATTTAGAATTACCTTCCATGATGCTTTGCCTTCTTCCCATGAACCTTTTGCACTAACAAGAGTCTTGTGGAATAATTAAAGCTTAGTTAAAGGCTCTATAACATCTGCAAAAGTATTGGGACTAAGATTAATCTTTGATAAGTCACCAACTCTGTCAAGAGTTCTAGAGATAGAAATGTGCTTGAGTTTAACCATGCCTTTGAGTGCCACAAACTTCTTAATAAATTCTATTATTTGGTCCTATAGGGAAAATAATTTTTCTTGAAGCTGCACAATGTAGGACCACCTCTGATTGTCTCTATCTTCTGCCAATTTGTATGTATCTGATTGAGTGCTCATTTGGGTTTCACTATTCTTTATCTCATCTCTTATGTTCAATGTACTACCAGACCAATCTAGGCAAAAAGAAATCAATTCCTGTGCCTCTTTCTCACAACCTTGTACATTCTCCAATTCCTTCACTCGACTGTGTGCATTTTCACATTTCTCCTTGACATCTTCCATATTTTCTTCAATAGACCCAATTCCAGCATGCACTTCTAGTCCGGAGATGTAGACCTTCAAATAATTAGCCATGTTTATGAGATTCTCCATAATAGAAATAGATGGATCAAAATTAGCACTAGGAATAACCTTCTATAATTCTTCCAAATCCCCTTGAATTTTTATTCTTTCATGCTCATGTTGAGCTCTCTCTAGCTCACTTCCTTCTGCAACTTCTTGTTTGACAACACTCTTCCTTTTCTTCCCTCTTCTTGTTGCACTATCAAAGGTACCTTCTACATTGGGATTTTGTGGGCTTTCCAAAAGAATTTTTGCATAATAATCAACTTGAGCCTCTAACACTTCATAATCTAAATCAGATATCCAAACCAACCTTGATTCAATTGCTTCCATGTGACAAAAATCTGGAGACACTAGAAAATTGATATTTTTGGAATACTTTTCAACAACACTTACTGAAATCCTTTATCTTATGCTCATCCTCATTTGAAATGTTCCAAAGAATGTAGCAAGAGAAGTCTCTTGATCATCCAAATTACCAAGAATCATCATGAAGTTCCTAATTTGATGGGAAAGGGGCTTTGAATGTGACCATTCTATTCTTCCTACCATCGATAATTCTCTCAAAAAGTAGAAAAGTAAGCAAACAACCAAATTTCCATACTAGAATGTATTCTTCTTACTCTTCTTAATTTCCTTTAAATTCTTCAAAAGATGTATTCGAAGTAATTCACATAGGTCATAATCCATACTTCTTTTAACCATATCAATAACAGTAGTAGACACTGTCAGATCATTACTATACATGAAAACTTTGTGACCAATGACCATAGCAACATACATGATAACCGGATCCATAATTGATTGCAAATCAATCTCTTTTCCTTCAAAATCCACACCGGTTACCTCAATTGTCTCTTACTCATTTACAACCTTCCATTTGGGAATTGGTCTAGAGGAACACAAACCAGTTACATCTCTGATTGCTTCTCTGGCGATCAAATGTGCTTCATCAATCCACAAAGATTCATTATTAATTCTACTCAAAACTATTCGAACACACTTCCTATCAAACTCAAACATAGGGGATTTCCTCCAAACATCCAACTTCTTCTCAACTAACACATTGTAGGCATCATGATTCTGTCCTAATTCATTCTTCCATAGAATGGTTAGCTGGACTGGTGACTTTTCCTCAACCTTACTGTAAACAAATGCATATATATCTTCTGTGGGCAACAGTCTTGGAGGGATGCAAGAGAATGCACCAATAGAATCTTCTGATGCATTCTTCAAATATCTTCTCAAATTAACTTGCACTCTATCTGCACTATTCACAACCTTTGAATTATCCATAGCAATAAAATTAAAAGATTGTGCAAATAGGAATACCTCTGTAAATTCCAACAAGGAATGTATAGATATCCTACTTCGGAAGCTCACTTTGAATCCACTTGATTTCTCCTTCAAACCCTAAAAATCTGAATTACTCTCTAAACTTCCCTTGCATGCTTCTCCGAATATACATATTCCTTTTGAATTATCTAAATTTATTTCTTTAATTCCGAATGATTTCGCAATAAATGCTTCAAATTGCAGGTAGATTACCTAAAAAATTGTATGTGCCTCCATTCTTTCAAATTCTGCAAACTAGATTCTTCACACATGTGACTGAGAAAATTCCTTAAATTCGTTACCACATTAAATATACTTCTATCATGATGTGACATAAGTATCGATGAGGGGGTTTATTAGATTTTCAGATAATTGCTCCCCCTTATCTATTGCTAGACTCAAAAATTGATGAGTGTATCTACACTGGAGGTCGACATAGATAAGACTAATGATTCTGGTTCAACTTGCCTGAATTCTTCTTCCTTTCTCCAAATCCTTTCCATATCTTTCCTTTCTTTCGGTTCAAAGATTTTTTCATGCTTCTTCACTGGATAATTATTTTTTCTTCTCCTGTATATATTGACCGAATGTTTCAGATTACTGCACTTACAACAAACAACATTCTTCCTTCCATTCTTTCTCTTATTCAACTTATTTTCACACTGATTAGCTTTATGTCCAGCCTTCTTGCACTTAAAACATTTATCGGAGAATGATAGAGTATCATTCATTTCTCTTTTACAATCCTTTGCCTTACGACCAAATTTCTTGCAAGAATGACAAACACCATTGAAAGATAAATACCTTTTAGCATCAGATTGTTTGATGAGAGTTCTTCTAGAATTTCCTTTTAGATTCTTGATTCGTCCATCTTTGCACTAAGTCTTCTTGTCAGTAGATTGCTTCACTTTAGAATTCTGACCTTCTTCAAACCCTAAACCACTCTTATCCATTGCCGGTCTTTGAGAAGTAATTAACTCATCAAGAATTGGAGAGCTTACCTTAAATTTGTCTTTAAAACTTCTTTCCTTTTCCAGATCAGATCTCAATATGTTTGCTTCTTCCTCAAGCTTTGCGCATTCATCCATCTTCCTTTGAATTTTAATTTCCTGAAATTCTTCAATTCTTTTCTTTTCATCTAGTTGTTGCATTAGGTCGGAGAGAATTTCATCTACCTTAGCCAATAGATCACATGCTTTAACACATTTACTTTGTAGTTTTTTAATATACTTATTTTCTTTCATCAACTTATCCTTCAAATCTTCCATTTCTTTTGAATATCTAGCAGAGATCACTTCCGAAGGAAAAAAAATCATATACTCAAATTATGGGACCTTCCTCAAACTGTTAGTCTTCTTCCGAGGAACCAAGCTCTGATAACAATTATTGAACACCTAGAATACTAAGAGGGGGGTGAATTAGTATTCCATAAAACCATTCTATTAAAATCCATCTAACCATTGTCACAATTCTGACTGAATAAGCAAGAGAGAACATAGAAACAAATCAATGCAACCACACACATGAACACTGGGATTTTTACATGCAAAACCCAAAAAGGGAAAAACCATGGTGAGGGTTAACTCACAATATATTATATCCGGATACAAAATATTACAAGTCTCACTACCTGAATACAAAAAATGGCTAACCACTAAGATACAAAGATAGTGGCTCACTACCAAGAGTTTGAATTGAGAGAATACACCTTTAGTGTGCGGGGTTCAGTTCCTTTAAAGCTTAGAATATGAAGTACTACCTCACACAACAGTCACTCAACATATCTACTCTAGTCCCAACTGATAAAGCATTTAGGCTCAGATTTTCACATACACCCTAATCCTTTTTGCACCTTTCTTCCACTTCCATTCACCACATTTCTCTCCTTCCTTCCCTTTCTACAGTTGCTTTCAAAACATCTCATATATATACAAGTATATCTTATTCACCAATTAGGTCGGCCTAATTAGATGAAACAAAAAGTAATCAAAATATTCTTGTTGGCCCTATATATGATTTAAAACATTTTATCCATGTAGATCATTATACCAAGTCATCTAACATCCATAAAGCATAACTAGTCTTCATAGTGAATTGCATATGTTAGGTCGGCCAAGACTAGAAATAATTCACATAATCTCCAAACCAACAAACAATCCTCAAAGAAAACACCTTTCGGATATAAGACCATATCCATTTCTCATTATATTACCAACATAGATACTATCAACAAAATTGCAACATAAGAATGTCCTCCTTAAGAAATGCGGAATCTCCCACATTGATACACAAAGCAAGGAACAATAGTAAAATACAGAGTTGAACTCTGTTAGAGATAACTTTCCGCTCACAACCCAAAACTTCTCAAGATCCAAGATATAGCTATTTGAATGAGACGTAATAACATGGTTAAGAGATTAGAGTCATATCAGTTCTTATAGTGAATTCCAAACTTAAATACCAATGCACTGATTCATCACAAAAGAATATTATCGGTAGAGAACAACTTCTGATAAACCAAGTAAACTTCCAATATAGTTGTTACCATGTTGACATCAATGAAAACACATAAACAACTAACACAAACCATCTACACTTCATGCTCATGTTGCTAGGCTCTAATAGAACCAAGGTGATTATGTATCACATGCATAGGATTGACACAACAAAAAAACATGTTCAAACATCCTACAAAGTAACGAAGGGATTTAGAGGGATCGATGTTCAAAAACCACAATCACAAGAGGATGCCCTAGTGTAAAACAAGATCACAATGAATCGTGGTGGGTACAAAACTAGACAGCCAAGAAAACATGATCACCAAAAGCCAAGACATGCCCCTGTTTCTACCAGTCAAAGAACACCATGATATCCTTTTCCATAAGGATGATAGGTGGGTTGATGTGGTCTGATATGAGGAATGATATATCATGTGAAGATCAAAGATAGATGGGATAGATCCTAGGATTCCTATGACAAGGGATAGTCAAGATAATTGGAATTTTACGGGGCTAACAAATTTTGTTGTAGGCACCCGCTTGGTGACACACGAACACAAGGAAAAGAACCTAATGACCAAAATATACAAGTTATAAGAACCTTGAGGGTTGAAGGTATTTAGTTTAGGGTTGAGTGTATAGGATTTACAACCTATGATTGAGTGCAGGGTTTAGGGTTGAGGGTATATGATATAAGGTATAGAGTTGAGTGTATGGGGGATCGAGGATTCATCCTATAGGATTTAGGGCCTAGGGTTAAGGGATATGGTTTAGGGTTTAGGGTCAAGAGGGTATATGGTATAGGGTTGAGGGTTTAGCCAATAGGCTTTAGGAAATAAGGTTGAGGGATAGGGTTTAGGATACATATGGTATAAGGTTTAGGGTTGAGTATATGGCTAAGGTTTTAACTTATTGGTTTTAGTTCCTAGGGTTGAGGGATAAGGTTTACAATATAGCGTATATGGTTAAGGGTTTAACCTATTGGATTTAGTTCCCTAGATCTACTTCTCTTTATCTAATCTCTCTCTATACACTGCATACATCTCTCTCTATCTCAACTTTCTATTTATCTCCCCTTCCTACCTCTCCCCTAATCCCTCCTCATATACCGCTCCCTCCCTCCCTATGTGGATCTCTCCTCTCTCTATAGGGTTTAGGGTTGAGAGCATAAGATTAAATGATAAGGTTTAGGTTTAAGGTTATAAGAACCTTGAGGGTTGAAGGTATAAGGTCTAGGGTAGAGTGTATATGCTTTACGACCTAGGGCTAAGTGTATCTAGGGTTTAAGGTTATTGGTTTAAAGTTTAGAGTTAAGTTTATAGGTGTTAGAGTTAAGTGCATAGGGTTTTGGTAAGTTAAATACATTGTCAGCCAAAATCTAAGCAAATAACGTATGTGTTTTGTAAAGGTAGATCCACCATTCTAATCCAAAACTAAGAAAAACATGTACACATTTTGTTAAGTTAAAAGCATGTACGTGTATTGTAATGGTAAATGTATTATTGAAACTCAAAACTAAATAAAACACGTACACGTTTTGTTAAGTTTAAAGTGTGTATGTGTTTTGTGAAGGTAAATGCATTGTGAAAACTCAAAACTAAATAAAACACATAAGTTTTTTATTAAGTTAAAAAATGAATGTGTTTTATGAAGTTAAAATTGCCAACCTATGTGAGGAGAGAAACACTGAAACACTGGGGTGGATAATTTGTGAGGTAGTATGCATTTATGTTGTTGATAAATGACAACGTGGAAGGAATAGACATCCAATATGACTTCGTCTTGGATGAATCTGTACAACAAGATCAGGTTAATCTTTACAAGTACTTGTGATGATGGAATGTAGCTACTTCCTGCATCAAATTATCAGTCTCCATGTCTTCAGGAATCCAACGCAGATATGGTCATGGACAGTGGGGGAAGTTTTTGGATGGTGTGGTAGCTTAGAACTATGATTCTCAAGTATGCATAAATGCAATCAAGTGTCCATTAAACACTTAGATTATGGTAATATCATCGATCTGCCTAGGTGGTGACACTTCACCCCTGTCCAAATGTTTCATGTGGAGATGTTCGTGAAATTTTGGTGAGGGTTTTTGTGAACTTGGCACATTGGTGTCAACTCCGAGATCTGCAATACGATGGCTATATGACAAGCATGTTAGGGAATCTCTACAATACGCCTACACTAGTCAAGTCATCTTCGGGATTTTATTAGAACTTTGCGTATAGTTCCATAGTCGATGTGTTAAATTGATTGCAGTGGTTAAGATGGGTGCCTCTCTATTTATTTCCCTTTTTGTAAAGTATGTGTACCATGGTGAGCACAATTGTCTTTAGTGTTGAATGCTCTTGCGCTAGTAAAGAGGTTACAAAAGAAGATGAGATAGGGGAGGATGCACCATGGGAGGTTGAGATGGTGGATGGTCAGATTAAAAGGATTTTCAAGATCGAAGAGGAGGCTACTTAGGAGGTGATTATAAAAATTGTCTGTATTTCTTGCTAGGTGGATGAGAATGCTCACAATGACACTAGTCTGCTTCAATTTATTGAAAACATGATCCAAGTGATGGTGAGCTTAACTGTGGGGTCGTCCTATGTCCATCACTTGGTTTCTCATGAAGTTTCTGATATGGTCAAATATGAGATGGATTTGATCATTGTGTTGCCGACCAGTGGTTCTATTGTGGAAATCTTATGATGCTTCCACTATGAATAGGAAAGGTGTGGCTGTGAAGGCCCTGCAACTATACAGGGAATGGATTGAGAAGAGAAACCTCTCCAATTTTGGAGCATTCATCAACAAAAATGGGGATCTCCTTACTGCCTCTCAACTTGAGCGGGTCTTTGTATTTGGGGAGGGAATGCTGTTCATAATATATGGAATTCTATAACTCCTTTTTATGGATTTATATAATGGGAGTTTCCCCCTTTGGTATAGCTATTCTATCATTTAAAAAATATCATTAAAATGTGTACATGTTTTATTTTTATAAAAGGAATGTGTGTTTTATTTTTATGAAAAATATGCACACTTTTTATTCAAATAATGTGTTCATGTTATAGCTCAGATTTTCTAAGTCATAACATGATTGCATTATTTGAGTTCTTTCAAAAAAACAAACACATTTTGATCATTTTTAGGCATTTGGCCACTTTTTTGTGCCCCATCTTGGTGCATATGCCCAATGATGATGTTTTGATTGTGATGATTCCTATGGAAATGAATAAGTTAGAATGGGATTTGTTTGATACTTGAGGATGACCTAAGACCTTATGGGTTTGATTTGAGTTGATATTTAGAAATGGACTAAGGATTGGGGAATTATATTTTATTTGATAGTGGACTAGGGTTATGAGCATAGATTGAAGGATATAATGGATTGGAGTTAATTTTGGATGGGGACCTTGAGGGTGGACTTGATTTAGATTTTAATCACTAACTTGGCTTAAAATATTACTTAAGAGTATTTTTTTTGGTGTATTTTGATTAGATAATAATATGATTTCTAAAATTTTGACTTGATTTAAGGTTTGTAAACAAGCGTAAGTTTAGCACAACACCAAGCAAAGAAAACACATAAAAAATACTTGATGATTAAAATAATTGATGCATGAGAGATCATAATCTCACCAATATGACCTATCTTAGAATGATACATAGATCCTATATTGGGGAACTAACTATTTATAATCACACATGATTGATATATGATGTGAAGGGAGGTCATGTAAATCCTACACACTTTTTTGAAGAGTTACATCATAAGTAAATTATTAATTCTATTTATAATAGATTAATCACATCCAAGCATTATTGAAAGGTCTTAGAATAGGATAAATAATATATCTAGGAGTATACTCTATATACCACAAGGGTACATGATGCGTAAGTATGTGAACTAGAGCCCATCTACATTTTCTAGTCAAGGAAAATTCCAACTCCACTTTACCTTTGCTCCTTATGAAAATGGGCATCAATGGCTAAGTCGAACATGATGTAACTCCTTTGAGATAAGAAATCATTCTCCCCCATATTTATAGCCCACTAGAAAGTATGACTGGGGTCATCCCCTAGTGTGATGAAATCCCTTAGTATCCCCCAAAAAAGAAGAATAAAAGTGACACTTTCTTTTGATCCCTAAGATCACCCTAGGGTAAGATGGGAGAGCATACGTGAAAGCATTACTTTGGGATAAAATATATGTACATTAATTTTAATCCTAAATCTAAATTTGTGAACAAACAAGAAATCTAATTTTAATCTTCAAATTTAAATGTTTGAAAAAGCATACAAAAGGAAAATGGTTTGATAACAAAAATTATTTTATATGAATCTTCAAGACCATGTGTTGGTAGTTTTGATAGTCTAAGTCTTCAATAAAAGAACTTAAAATTTAGTGGCAAAATATTCAAGTAAAATTAATTTATAAGACCAAAAGAGGTTAGCTAGAATAAGAAAAATTAATGCTAGAAACATAATTAAACTACACATATTCCAACACATAGGGAACATATTCCATATTAAACATGTGAAAAAACAAATTAGAGAATAAAATAATAAAAATAAGTTTGAAAAAGATATAGAAAACATGAGATATGCACACATGCAATAGAATATGCAAGGGAACCAAACAACATGTTGTCTATGTCAAAGAACCCAAAATATTCAAACATGGAGGTTACCTACTAAGAACTTAATATCCTATAAAAAAAGTTTATCAAGAATTTAAGGTACAAAACATGAGAAAAAAACTTTAAAAACCTTAGAAATCAAGAAAAAACAAACATAAAAGATACCAAATATCTTGAGGAGGCATAGGTGCCATAGGAAATTCAAGAGTGCCAAACAATATGTTGTCTACACCACTTTATTCATAAACCTATAAACACAAAAGATGGTCCTAATAACAAATCCACATCCTACAAAATACAAGTTAGGGAGGATACAAAAGAAAACCAAGGTTAGCACAATTTTGAAACAAATTTGAATGATAGATAAATTCAAATGATACTTGAAACATATGATATCAGGGTGGGTCCTTTTAATGGAGTGATGAACAATGGACCTATCTTCCTTGTTTCATCCAAAATGTGTGCTATGATGTGCAAATGAGAAACTATAACCAAATCTAACCCAACTAACAATCAAAAGGAAGATCTGGAAAGAGAAAATGCTTTGTACCTATCACCAAAGATGTGTTTTCAAACCTCACTAAGGACTCATTCGCCCTATAGCGAATGGGTCCTGGCTAGGGCTTATGAAAATCAGTTTCTAGGTTTTGTTCTTCTATGTCTACACTCTTAGATTCTATTCAGTCATTGTTGAACAACCAAAAATAAAACCTATAGACCAGTTTCTATGATTTGACAACTTTTCTTGCTACTTTGACAACTTTACAACTTTCCTCAATTTTTCTCTTCAATGGATCTTTAACCTAAAATCTTTAATCCAAAATCAAAGAGAGAAAAATGTTGTTTGTTAGGGAATGGGGGTTTTCCTTGGTCAAACCCCATTTTGGTAATTAAACCTCGAAATGAATAAAAACATGTAATGTCCCCTTTTGGGATTGTTCTAAATTTGCTTGAAATCTCTAATTTCTAAATGACAAATGAGTTAGAGAATACTTTTCATCTGATTGAAACTCCGATTGAAGTCCTTCATTCCCAATCAACCTGGTCTTCACCTTAGAAGATATCGTTAGTGTTGATCAAGAGGACAAAAATCTATTATCCATACTTATTTATAAGACTTAATAGTTACTACAAGCATCATTATTGCATAATCATAAATAATATCTATATATATTTTATATAAACATATACATATACAACATTGTTTCTCATTGTCAATTTATAATAGTTTCTTATATATATATTTTATATATCAACATATATATATAAAATATTAATTCATCATATTTAAATCCTTAATTCATAAGTGATCATTTAAATACAGAATTACTTATTTGTATCCCTAATATATTTATCAAACTAATTACATGAAATTATAAAATACTTATCTGAATCTTATCTGATCTACAAGAGCTTCTCTCCCAGTGACGGTGATCAGATTTTGGAGAGTATTATTTTATTAACTGATTCTTTTTACCACCATATATTCCTCCTTTCTTCCCTTCGATCTTCCTTGTTTCATAATTCGTTTCCTTATTCATTTTCCTTATTCCAGATAGTAATTAGATTATTTACTGAGTCTATTCTTATTCTCGTATATGCTTCCTTGTTCCATTCCTCCGTTGATGCCCTTCTCCCTTGAAAATGATTCTCTTTTAATATCCTTGATCGGTCAAAAGGCATGACTTTTCCTTGCATAGGGACGTGACTTTGTTTGGTTGCTACCCTTTCACTTTTGTTTGCAGCTGTTAGTTGTTTTAATATATTTTTATTATTACTTGTGTTGACTTTATATGTTATTCAATTTATATTTATATGTTAATTTTTATATGATAGTTTATATGCTAATATATATATATTTGTATTTGCATTTCATTCAATATATTTATATTCATGATTATTGTTAGTATATTTATTTTTATTATTTATTTTAATATTTATAGTATTATATTACATTAAGTATATTTATAATTTTAATATGTATTTTGTTATCCATTTTATTTATTTATTTGTAAATGTTATTATTATTATGATATTTATAAATAATATTTATTATTCTATTTTGTATTATGATTATAATATTATCTATGATAATTATAATTATAATAATAATATTTAAATTGCTTATATTTATATATTGATATTTATTTGGTTTTGTTATTTGTATTTCAATATTATTTTGGTGCTACGATTTCAGGGACATGACAGTCCTCCCCTCCCAAATTTGCTTGTCCTCAAGCAAAAACTTCTTAGTTTCTTCTAAGATCTCTTCTTCTAATTTGTCACCAACGATACCTAAGTTAGTCACGTTTATATATATAATTTAATTTTCTATAATGATTACTCTATTTGAATGCGTATATCTATTAAAATATAAATAAATTGAATATATACTTATCTTTGTGATGGGGACATCACAAGTCTCCCCCGCTTTGATTTTGCTTGTCCTCAAGCAATCCATGCACTCTTCGTCCTTGATCTTGCTAGTCTTCTTTCAAACCTTCTGGATTCCTCCTCTAGGGAGTCTTATCCAAGGCTTTTTTGGATTCCTCCTCTAGGGAGTCTTATCCAATCTTTCTGGATTCCTCTTGATGGAGTCTTATCCAGGTTTCTTGCTTTTCCTTGGATTCCTCCTCTAGGGAGTCTTATCCAAGGTCTTCTGGATTCCTCCTCTAGGGAGTCTTATCCAGGTCTTTTGGATTCCTCCTTTGTAGAGTCTTATCCAACTTTTGTTCCCTTGGATTCCTCCTCTAGGGAGTCTTATCCAAGTCCTTTTGGATTCCTCCTCTAAGGAGTCTTATCCAGGTCTTTTGGATTCCTCCTCTGGGGAGTCTATTCCATCTTTTGTTCCCTTGGATTCCTCCTCTAGGGAGTCTTATCCAAGATCTTCTGGATTCCTCCTCTAGGGAGTCTTATCCAGATCTTTGCTTCTCCTTGGATTCCTCCTCTAGGGAGTCTTATCCAAGTCTAAGCCTTATACTCTAAAAGAATATTTTATTAGTTGTTTGAAAGTTTTACATCTATAGTCCATCTTGTTCTAATTAAGAACCATCAAGTTTTGTTGATCCTGAATTTCATCTTTAAAGGTCTTAATCGACTTCTTCTTTCTTTTTCTTTTCTTCTTTTTTCTTTTTTTCTTTTTTCTTTTTTCTTTTTTTTTTTCCCATGTGGCATCATCTTCTGGAAGTCCCTTCCCTTTAATTAAGAACTCGGTGATGACTCTATTCCTTAATTTCCTTTCCCGGGTATCCAGGATAACTTCAAGCTCTAAGGTGATTTGTACTTCATCATCTAGGTAGCTCAAGAACACAAGCAAGTAAGCAAGTAGCTCAAGTAATGTCCCTTACCTGATTTGCCCTAGAGTTCATTTGTTGATTAGGTTTTAGAATTCTTCTTTTCCAAATGAATGTTCTCTTAATGCAATAACCCTAGATAAGGATCCTGTATTCACCATATTAACAACATATATGTTAGCATTAATATCTAGATATCAAAATATAAGCATAATCAAAAAGTAATAATGAAGAAAAAAGAGGAGTGGCATGGGTAGATCCTCCCCAAGCTATCCATCTAAGCCCAAGGGCACAAGCATCCCCTCAGGACAACCCACCCCTTGGCTCCGAGTTGAACATCCAAACTAAGACCATTCCATACTCGGAGTGGCGTGCTTAGTGGAAACATTGGTACCTACTTTCTCTACCCATGTCATCACCTCAAAAGACACTTGACTTATTGGGGATAGTCGGGGGAATGGATAAGTGGCCCGGGCCTACCACCCCTCCAGGGTCGCAGCGGACTATGAGTGGAACCCCCACCCCTCCATGGCCCACCTAGGCCTTGGGATTGGGCGGACTATGAGTGGAATTTCCACCCCTCCAGGGCCCATCCCTGTCTTGGGTTCCGAGGGTGGACTTAAGTGGGGTTTTTAGGCACCACTTCCCTCACACCCTTCCTCCCAATAAGCTTGCAAACACAAGGAAGACAATATTTTAGCAATCAAATACATTTAATTTTATTACCGATTCTTGAAGTCAATATCAACCTCATTATCATCATGATAATATTAAAGAAAGCATTATGCCAATAATCAAACTAGCTATATTTGTTTCTTATATTCAAAATATGCTAAATATTATTGCTAAGTGAGTACATCATGAGTTTCTATATCTCTCCATGTTTCCTTACTTGCCTCCTTCAACCTTATACTGAATTGATCATAGGATGAGAACAATTCATAAATATACATAATCTACTTATGTTTATATTAAAGAGTCATCATTACTTATAAATATCATTATTGCATAATCGTGTATGTATATTTTATATATATATACTTTATATACATATATCTATAATTATTCTTTTACTTATATCCATTAGTATATATGTATATGTTTATATAATCATTCTTTCCTTATTCATATATATTCTTTATTCATTGCATACTATTCATTATAAAATTTATCTATATCTATGCATATATACTTGTATGTCTATTAAATTATATATATATATATATTAAATGGCTCTATATTCCAATGCATAACAATCATTGTTGCTGCTGTTTTGTTTCTCCCTCTTTTTCTCTCTTCCTTATTTTTCTTCCTTCTATTTATACCATTCAAGGTAGGTGACTCATGGGGGGAATGTATTGTTTGGTGAAAGAGGTGACTTTTCATAAAATATATCCCTTTGTTAGATTTAATTGCTGCCTTTAAAGGTTTATTATCACAATAATATCTATTTTTGAAAATAATAAATTATTACTAATAATTATGATATTTCAAATTATATACTAATTTTATTATTTTATTTTGATGTTTTATTGAACATATTTTAACATTAAAGTATAACAATAAAACCAATTTTTTAATATCTTATTATTATTTTATTCTAATGTATTACAATCTTTGATGTGTAATGATTATAGTATTTATTTATTTATTATTATTTTTTATATTAAGTTATTTAATACTAGAATGTAATAACAATAATTTGCCTATATATTATTATTATATTTGTTATTTCATATTTATATATTTATATATTGATATGGTACACATTTATTTTATATTTAATATTAATATTGTTATTTATTAATTTATTTGTATTTTAACATTTGGTCTTTATGGTATTACTATTTCGGGGACATGACAGTCCTCCCCACCCAAGATTGCTTGCCCTCAAGCAATCATGATCTAAGAGATGTGTGATTTTAAGATGTTTCTTGTGGTGATGCTATTATCTTTGATAGGAGTTGGAAGTTCTAACCCAAGTGATGGTTACTCTGGTTATGAGGACAATGTATTGATTAATATTCTTAAGTTCTACTATTTCTCCATAACTCCCAAAAGCAACGAGTTAGAGTTTGTGACTCAGTACCAATTAAAACCACGTGAATCAAAAATTAAAGCAAACATCCAAGTAGCTCAACTAAGCAAACAAGTAGCTCAACTAGGCAAACAAGTAGCTTAAGTAAGCAAGCAACTAGCTGAAGCACACAAAGTAGTTGGACCACATAAGTAAGTAGCTTAAGTAAGCAAACAACTGGCTCAAGTAACTAAGCAACTAGCTCAAGTAGACAAGCAGGTAGCTCAAACATGCAAATAAGTAGCTTAAGTACACAAGTAGCTAGCTCAAAAAGGTAGGTAACTAGCTCAAGTAGGAAAGGAGGTAGCTCAAACACGCAAGCAGATAGCTCAAACAAGTAGGCAACCAACTCAAGCAAGTACACAACTAGCTCAAGTAGGCAAGCAAGTAGCTCAAGCACACAAGCAACCAGCTCAAGCAAGTAGGCAACCAGCTCAAGAATGTAAGCAAGTAGCTCAAGTATCACAGGATGGCAGGAAAGAGGCTCTGATACCACTATAATGTCCCCTTTTGGGATTGTTCTAAATTTGCTTGAAATCTCTAATTTCTAAATGAAAAATGAGCTAGAGAATACTTTTCATCTGATTGAAACTCCGATTGAAGTCCTTCATTCCCAATTGACCTGGTCTTCACCTTAGAAGATATCGTTAGTGTTGATCAAATGGACAAAAATATATTATCCATACTTATTTATAAGACTTAATAGTTACTACAAGCATCATTATTGCATAATCATAAATAATATCTATATATATTTTATATAAACATATACATATACATCATTGTTTCTCATTGTCAATTTATAATAGTTTCTTATATATATATTTTATATATCAACATATATATATAAAATATTAATTCATCATATTTAAATCCTTAATTCATAAGTGATCATTTAAATACATAATTACTTATTTGTATCCTTAATATATTTATCAAACTAATTACATGAAATTATAAAATACTTATCTGAATCTTATCCGATCTACAAGAGCTTCTCTCCCAGCCACGGTGATAAGATTTTGGAGAGTATTATTTTATTAACTGATTCTTTTTACCCCCATATATTCCTCCTTTCTTCCCTTCGATCTTCCTTGTTTCATAATTCGTTTCCTTATTCATTTTCCTTATTCCAGATAGTAATTAGATTATTTACTGAGTCTATTCTTATTCCCGTATATGCTTCCTTGTTCCATTCCTCCGTCGATGCCCTTCTCCCTTGAAAATGATTCTCTTTTAATATCCTTGATCGGTCAAAAGGCATGACTTTTCCTTGCATAGGGACGTGACTTTGTTTGGTTGCTACCCTTTCACTTTTGTTTGCAGCTGTTAGTTGTTTTAATATATTTTTATTATTACTTGTGTTGACTTTATATGTTATTCAATTTGTATTTATATGTTGATTTTTATATGATAGTTTATATGCTAATATATATATATATTTGTATTTGCATTTCATTCAATATATTTATATTCATGATTATTGTTAGTATATTTATTTTAATATTTATAGTATTATATTACATTAAGTATATTTATAATTTTAATATGTATTTTGTTATCCATTTTATTTATTTATTTGTAAATGTTATTATGATTATGATATTTATAAATAATATTTATTATTCTATTTTGTATTATGATTATAATATTATCTATGATAATTATAATTATAATAATAATATTTAAATTGTTATATTTATATATTGATATTTATTTGGTTTTGTTATTTGTATTTCAGTATTATTTTGGTGCTACGATTTTAGGGACATGACAAAACATGAAATGAATGATGAATGCATAACAATATGTAATAACTCACCAAACCTTATTTGGAACCTTGAAGTACAAATATGCAAACTAGCATGAAGTGGCCTCAATGAATGTAGATCTTGATCATGAAACTTGATTAGAGATAATTCCTTTTAATATGCTTGAATTGATCTTGAACACTACATCAAAATATGAGCTCAAACAACATATATGATGCAATACATCTTTGATATGACAATGGAATATTGATTGCTGAAATATTCTTCTACAAATCCACCCTTGAATGCCTTAGAAATTGCTCTTGATAATGCTCTTGATCTCATAAACTTGCTATTAGGAATGCTCTCTTCATAATTGCTAGGATCTTAGGATGAAAAATAGTGAAATAACCTTGTACTTATACATATCTTAAGATTAATTCTCGAAATTCAAATATCACAAGATGACATTGAATTACAGATTTGAAATCATTAAAATACCACCAAAAACATATTTTCAAGGGGGGTCGTAGGTCTAAGTGAAGACCCATTTACCATAGGGCGAATGGGTCTTAGGCCACTTACTTAGGACACACATCAAACAATGTTAAATATTATGTAAAAATAGGGTCCTAGAACTAAGTGAGGACCCATTCGCCCTATGTCGAATGGGTCCTAGGCCACTTACCTAGGACACACATCTTCCAAAGTTAAGTGTTGTGAAATGGGATTTATGAATGTTGGGTTTTATCCCTTGGAATTTGCAATTAATTAGGCTTGGATTTGAATTAAAGGGGCCAATTAAGGAAAATTAACCTCAATCAATTAATAAAGCCCTAGATTAATGTGAAAGTGTAAAGGTACACCTTACAACATAAAAAACAAGGCACAATTAAGCCAATTTTATTTAAAAGGGCCCTAAACCTAATGTGAATATGTAAAACACATTACAACACTACATTAAGGCATATTTTTTTTTAGACTGCAGTAATCGGGTAGCACAACCGTGTATAAACATCAGTGCACTTGGTAAACGTTTTAACATGGCCAGAAGCACTGGCGCGACATGCCCTCCGGTACCACGGGGGTGGGGGAGACTAGACGTCGTGACCAACCTCCTACAACATAAAAGATTTAGCCAATTGAGCTAGGGCCCCCGCCCTAAATTAAGGCATAATTAAAGTGATTTATTTATTAATATTTTTTCTAAATTAAGTGTGAAAAAGGGATACTTTTTCCTAAACTATAATACCAAAGGAGATTCATGAAGATCCTAGAAAATAAAAATAAAATAACAATGAAACAATAACCACCTAATAAAGAAATCCTAAAAAATATAAAAGAACAATGTTAGAGGAACCCTATGCGATGAAAAACTACATAGAAATTACATTTGGGATGGGAATAAAATAAAAAGGAACATGCACCATGGCCCAAATCATAGACACTATGAGACTAGAACAAGTTCCACTTAGTAGGAACATATAATATGGGATATGCACATGCACCACTCTAATTTTTTTATATATTTAAAGGTGGTAAAATGCCTTAGAAATAGGTGCCACACCATAAGGAAATTTTTTTGAGGACTTGGAACACATCTAGAAATGTAAAAACTTGTAAAAACTCATAAAAAAGCTCCAAAAATGTGGATCTCCAAATTGAGAGACACAAAATGAGTTATATATATAAACCTACAATAAAAATAAAACTTGAAACGAAAGACACACATTGATGTTAAAAAAAATGGAAGCAACACATAAAGAAAATGAAAAGAAACAAAATCACCACACCTCCATTGATCATTTTGGATATTATCAAAATGATGAAGAAATTGATATGTGGATTCTCTTATCAATGAATTTACTCAATTCGATAACATGTGGCTACTATGTGATTGGTGATGTAAATTAAATTTGGAAAGCCTCGCTTAAGTAGACTTCTTAAATGGGAAAAGGATGGCTTAGATTAAAGGATGGAAACAAGGGCTTGGATTAACTTGCATGGGCATGCTTCCTTGCCTCTTGAAAAGTACACAAGATAATGAAATAATGATCAATGGATGAAGTTTTATTAGAATATGAGATGAAAGGAGATGTAATAAAGTGGAAGAAGATTGAAATATGAGGTAGAGGATCAAGCATGCTTAAACATGTATGAGCATGGAGTGGGGATGAGTTATGATTGAAAGATAAGGTGGAGGTTCAAAATTCCTCCAAGTTAGTTGTGTGAGCATGTAATGGGGATAAGTAGGTTGATGACACGTGTGAAAGGTAAAGGGTCAAGATTTGATCCATGAATTTGAAGTAAATAGTGGGGATTAAAGAAGAAAAAAATCTATCGATGGTGAGTTGGAATTTTAAATTAGAAGAAAATGGTACAAGTTGATTAATTATCCTAATTGATTAGTTAACTGATTAGTTGGATGAATTTGGAGCCAAGGTTTACATAATTAATTTTTTTTTGATAAAAGTGGCTAAGCCATTGAAATTTTATTTATAGAAAGATTACAATAGTACAAAATAAAACTCGATCCTGAGAACAGGAGAGCCCAATTTTAGCAAAGTATGATGAAATACATACTAGAGACCCAAGCTAGAGCGGAACCCAAAGAAGAAAGATTATGACCATCCACCAACCCCCAATCTAATTCAGACTAGACAAGTATGCAGAGCCCAAAAATACGAAATGGGCTTATAAATACTTAATACAAATCTTTCATTTAAGGACTAGAAGAGGAACTAGCTTCAAAATGTGAAGGAAGCATGAAGTTATACTCAAAAGAGTCCTCATCTTTTTGTGTAAAAGTTGTTGACTGCTTTGAAGGCAAAGATCTTGTTGTAGAGTCAAACAAGAAGTGTAATGCTAAAAATACATCAACCCCAGCCGTGAGAATCTTTGGAGGAACTTTATCATGCAAATCATTGCAATCCAACACAGTTCTTTCAAAATAAACACAGGAGATACTTGACTTGAGAGTAAACAACAAGTCTCCACAAAAACTATTAGAAATTAGATCAGAATGAGAAATAAAGACACCAATTGGAAAAAGACCTGCATCAAAATTATAATTATCCAAAGCTTTATGAAGCTCCAAGTTAGTAAGTAAACTTGGTTAAGAAAATTTTGAAGCAAGAACCATGACCATTTCAGCATCCAAAAGAATATCCATGTAAATAGTAAAGAAGTGAGAAAGCAATTCATGGAAGGTGGCATTAGAATTTTCCTGCAACCAATGGGAATCCACCACCTTTTTACAAGCCATATAATAATCTGCATCATCCAAACAAAACACTTTTCCTAGCTTTTCATGGTCAAACGGGTGGGGATCACATAACTCACCCTTCGGCGAGAATGAAACTCTGTACCAATCACCACTAGAAATTGAAGACATTGCACTACGAAGAAGATACTATAGATTTCACAATGAACCATGAGAAAATAAAATCTATTTATGACCTAAATACCTAGCCGCAATCATAAAATAATAAGTTCAACACATGTGATAAAACCATTGAAGTTGGCTTTGTAGAGGAAATGATTTACATTAAATGAGTGATAGCCCCGATCATAAAAGAAAATGATTATAAGAGATCTGGCCGCAACTTCACATGAGGAAAGCATGATAAGAGAGCATGGAAAACCCTGATCATATTTTGCCATGATTGCGAGCTAAATAAAATTGGGTGCAAAGGACGAAAACTAAGCATGCTTACACAAGACACCTGAAATAGGAACCTTGAGCAAAAAAGGAAATGATTGCAGTGTAAATTGAAAGGTGTGCCAAGACAGGTCGCAATCAAATCTCCACAAGGAGTGGAAATGAAAGCAAGTGGCACATGAGAAGACATGATGAAGCAGTCAAATCACGGCCTAAAACATTAAGAAACTAGATATAGTTATGGTTGCATTAATGGATGAAGCAATGCCAGGGTTTACTAAGCTGATTGCCAATAATTACTAAACCCACCAAAATATTGGCCAATTAATGCAACCACAATCATGAAAAGGCGAGGCTGAGAAAGGAAGATGATTGGGAAAAAAGGCGTGTGAGCAATTAATCCAACAAATATGTAGATTACCTAAAGCAAGGCCTTATAACACAAAGAGAGCCACAAAATAACACTATCATTAAGAAAAACCCCTAGATAATTTCATTCAATTTACTGCTTAATTAAGGAGGGAATATCATTCTTTGAGAACTCTTTATATGGTTAAAGATAATCAATTGCTTTATTAGCAAGAAAATATGCTACATGGTTTGTCTCCCTATAACAATGTGAAATTGTGTAACTATTAAAATAAGATAGCTAGAGGAGAACTTTGTCCAGCAGGTATTGCAACTGCCAAACGCGAGACCTAAATTATTAGTGTTTGAGTTGAATATAACCATGTAATCCCCTTCCACTACAATGTCTTTAATTCCCAAAGATTGAGCAAGATCTAGACCAAAACTGAGAGCCTCTAGTTCGGCCTTATTATTTGTCCCATCAGGTAAAATCTTACAAGAAGCTTTCAAGATTTTAGCTTTTGAGTTTGCTATTACTATTCCTATCCCAGATTTTCTAGCGTTACCTCTTTACATAATTAATTAATATTAGGGAGTAATATAAATTAATTTAAATTAATTAATTTATGATGATGAATGGTTTAGCCAAATTAATTAAATAATAATTTAATTAATTAATTTATAAAAAATGACATGGAGGAGTAGAATCAGATTTAGAGTAACATTTGGCCTCACTTTGATATAGTTTCATAACTAAAATATGTGATGTCAATTGAAAGAAAAATATTTTGTGTGGAAACAAAGGCTTTAGTGGTAGGTTGGTCCAATCAAGCAAAGAAAAAGAAATGAAAAGAATTGGTAATGCCCCCTCAAAAAAGATTGTAATTTAATGGGATACATGTGATCTCCTAAAAAGGATAAGGAATATTATACAAGTTCAAGACACAAAGCATAAGCCATACGTCTTATAAAAAACATAGAACAAAGTCAATGATTTTTTTTTATGCATCATAAAATAAATCTAATGCATAATCCAATATCCATGGTCATGATTATTAATTCATTTAGAATCAACATTGTAGATTATCACATCATTAATCCCTTCTACTCATACATAATTCATGATTCTTTATTATACCTTGAATCAACAAGTAAATGATAATTAGTGATTCATGTCAAAACATTCATAATAAAAATTAATCAATAATTAAAGAAATAAGCTTAGCATGTCATAATGATAAATTATTTCTAATATTTTTATCTTTATAATTATAATTATACTTGAAGTTTCATATAATTAATTTTCATTATCACATAACTATTAAAAGAATAAATATAAAGATTTAGTTTTCTAAATTTCCAAGGATATGTCTATTTTTGTGAGAAAAACATGGGAGATATACCAAAAGAGTTCATGAATTATAAAATTTTATCGACATAGAGAAGAAGAAAGGGGTGGAAGCTCAAATGCACTTGAATCATTAATATTATTATATAAAATTATTATAATGTATTATTTGTGATGTAGGAATGGTATAAAATAGAGCTAGGAGATTAAAAACTTGATGGGATGTGAAGATTTTATATACCAAATAAATTTAATTTGCAAGAAAAAAGTAATAAAATCATACGAGTTTACCAAAAATAAAATAAGATTTTATATACCAAATAAATTTAATTTGCAAGAAAAAAGTAATAAAATCATATGAGTTTTACCAAAAATAAAATATGAATTTAATTGTACTAATTTTTTCGTAAACTTGTACGATTCTATTTTTTTCTTACAAATCATTTTTTTGGTATGTTCATTAATAGCAATGACAAATAATATATTATTTTCCATAAAAAGAATGACAAAAAAAAGGTTAGGAGATTGAAAAATTAAGATGCAAAGAACTTACATATCAAATAAATTTGATTTACAAGATAAAAATTCAAATAACATATTATTTTTGATAGATGAATGTCATAAAATAAACCTAAGGGATTAATAACTTAGATACAAAGACTTTATATATCAAATTACATTAATTTACAAGAAAAAATAATAGAATTGTATGCGTTTAATTTTTTAAATACAATTAAATTCACACTTTAAAATTTTAAAATTTAAATTATGAATATAATTGTATTTAAAATTTTCTTACATTCTATTAATTTTTTTTTCCATATCAAATTTGTTTGGTACATACACTAATAGCAACTACAAATAATATATTATTTGCAACAAAAGAATGCAATAAAATAAAGCTAGGAGATTGAAAACTTAAGATGCAAAGACTTTACATATCAAATGACTTGAATTTACAAGAAGAAAATAATAAAATTGTATGAATTTTATTTTTTAAAATACAATTAAATTCATACTTGAAAATTTTAAAAACAAAATTATTAATATATTATTATGTAAACTTATTATTACAATACTAGCCATAGGATAAGCATGACATCAAATTTTCCACATAATGTATATTTGCAAGAGGGAAACAATAGAACCCTACATTTTTAGATAGGCGTTGAAAATGTTGGCAGATGGTCAATGCTCCCCTCGAGATTCATGACATGGACTAACCGCCTCTCGTGGATCTGTTAATTCTAGCAGTTGTATCGGGCATTAGAACGTCGATCTTTTGGTGCAACGATAATTGTGGGCCAACAAGTGGTATTAGAGCCAAAGGTGTTGGGTTCGAATCCCCTCGGGTAACGTTGAGGGGGAGTTTGTTGGCAGATGGTCAACACTCCCCTCGGGATTCGTGACATGGACTAACCGCCTCTTGTGGATCCGTTAACTCTGGCAGTTGTATCGGGCATTAACAGGTCGATCTTTTGGTGCAACGAAAACTATGGGCCAACAAAAAATAGCTTTGCACTTAGTTTTCACATAAAATAAACAACTAGAGTAGTAAAATGGCATGCAAGAAGGGTGATCCCACAATAGTGATTTACAAATTTTTGCCAAACTGGACACTGAAATAATTTTTTTTAACTAAATCTTCACTTTCGGGCACCTATAGTGGCTAAACCGTGAGGAATTTGAAGATGATGCAAACTAGAGTTTCATCACATTTTGTCTGTAGATTCTAATATTTTTAAATTTTTTTTTTTTGGAATGAGATTGCATTTTTTTTCCATCTCCCTCGAAAACTAGTTTTTTTTAGAAAACAACATTTTAAAAAAGTGACGCACATCGTATAACGCATAAATTTTTTTCTATTAAGGATAAAATTCTAATTCTTTCGAATTTAGATTTGCAACTCTAATATCTAGTGCTTCCACTTGGTTAGATAGTTTTTTATTGAATATTTTTTCTTTAATCAAGTTTCAAAGTCAATCCAATTACAATTCAGACATAGCAGGACCGTATAATGCGTAAATTTTTTTGTATATATCGATTTTTTTTTTGTTGGATCAAAGACTTCAATATCTAGTGCACTCATATTTTTCAATTTTTTTGTTGATAATCTACTATTTTTCCACATGTGCAGAACAAAGACCCTCATTTTCACTGAAAAACCTATGTTTACTAAAACTAAAAAAACAAATACATAATAAAACCAAAACATATTAAAATTATATTCGTTGGATAGCTCATTTTGAGGACTACTTGATTGCAGTTGGGTTTGTGAATTCTCTGCCATTTTCATGTTCAACCAAGCTCTGAAGTGAAAAAAATTAGGTTTTTTTTTGTGTTTCAAGGGGAGAATGAGGGATAAGGGGGGTTCGCTCGAACCCTAGTTCGAGCGAACCACCCTTCAATTTGAATTTCCTTTTATTTTTTTGGGCGAGAAATGTGGGCCCATTAATTAATGGATTTGCTCGAACCCTAGTTCGGGCGAACCACTTTTGGGTTCATTCGAACTTGTAGGTTTGTTCGAACCCCTAAAACCAATTTTTTTGCCATGGGGTCATTTTTTCATAGTTTTTCTTCCTCCATCAAATTGTAAACCACTATTGTGCCTTCACCCAGAAATGAAAATAATATTTAATCAAACATAATAGTAAACTGCACAAATTAGTATATTAAATCAAATACCAAAGTGAGGCCCATAAGTATGAGTATTCTTGATTTATAAAAAGATGGATTGATAGAAAACCAAGGCATAGAATCATAGGGCTTAATATCAATGTCATCAAACAAAAAACTCCTAGGAGAAATATTGCTTCATCTTCAAACACATGTCTTAGTGATGATCGAGGTGCATTAGATTTTACACCCTCCTTTAAGTGAGGGTACAGAATATCACAATCTAGAGGGTCTTGTGTATGTATGACACCTCGTAGTAAGCAAAAAACATCTATGTCACAAAAGAATCTTGAAAAATCTTCTACTATTGAGGATACCTTGTCGAGGCTTCTCCAAGCTCGCTTTATATTTCTCCCTCCAAGAACATGAAATAAATTTTACAATTTTTATTTATTTTGTGCATATCATCGAGTACATGGTCATTCAACTAATGAATGTAAGGCTTTTAATGATAAATTCAACATCTTAAGGATTGTGGGGCTCTTCCTTGTGTTAATGCACCTATTTCCTCTAAATGATAATGATTTTCATCCTATCATGTTGCTCATCACTACGTGGCATTAGTAGCTTTATGTGTCTTGCTCTTTGCCATTCATGGTGGTACAATTTTAGGTGCAACCATATTTCTCTTGGCAAAAACATGATAGTTCTTGGCGGTTGTCTTTGTCTCTATGATTAGGGGGCAAGGATAACTAGTCTTCGAGAGGTGTGCATTCTTTTCAAGGGTCCCCTCTTTCTTTCTTTCTACTTAAAATACCAACATGACAAGTATGATGACATTTTAAGTGGGGAGCATATTGACCCCACTCATTGTTTACATGTTCCCTTCTTAATGATGATAAAATACATCTCCTAGGAAGTGTGACCATTACATTGGAATTATTTTATTGAAATTGGTTATTTCATTTTGGCATTAACATTATGAAATTTCTTGCTTCACTTTGTTCAGAGCGGTTGAATTTAATATAGCATGGGCATATCATCTTGATCATATTGTGGTGTCTTATCAAAGTTATCAGGGAGTATAAATTTTAGTATGGTTGACGTATGGGAGCTTGTAGACCTAGCATGAATTTCCCATCAACCACCTTTTTGTGCGCACATATCAACCTAGTGTGTGTTTCTCATATTTGTCTTAGGGGCTCACCTAGTGTATATTAGACTGCACTAGCCCTTGTGAGCATTATTTTCATGGCCACCAAGCATATAACACAACTTTCTTTCTTATGGAACCATGTGTTTCATAAGTGATTTTAAATCCTTATGAGTGTATTTGATGGATGTGGCATAATACAACTTTCTAGTCCATCTTTCTTTCCTCCTTACAATTTTGACATTATATGTTTGTGTATCTTGTCTTGTTTCTTCATATCTTACATTCTCTTGTGTGTCCATTTGTGCTCATGTTGATTTGCCATGGGATATTGATCTTGGGGGTTGACACAGCCTCCTTGATCTTTTTCATCATATCCCATCAACATTTGTGCACTTAGACCTCTCTTGATTTATTTGCCTACTTTAGTGTGAGTTTGAGCGTAGGGCTCATCCTCTCACTAAAGTGAGGGATAAATGTAATGAAAGAAAATGTACACCTTTACATTTTCTCACTATGTTTGCCTCCTATTAATTAATTGGACTTAATTAAGCCTTTAATTGACTCAATTATGCATTTAAAAGCATAATTTATTTCATTTTTTGAAAGGGGAACTTGCATTAAACAATTGCAAACATCAAATTAATCACCTTGGAAATTGAGTGTCCTAGATTTAGGGTGCAAGACCCATTCACCCAAGGGAAAATGAGTCCTCCTTAGGTCTTAAATCCCAATTTTTAATGTTTTTTTGGTGTTATATTAATGATTCAAATTCAAATTGCAATTGTCGGTTCTTAATATTTAATTGTCAAGAAATTAGAAAATCACCTATAAGTACATAGTTATTTTATCAATTCAAAACATCTAACATTGAGGCAACTTTCACAAGAGAAAATATTATTGTCAAGAGCATTGAAGAGTGGATTTATCAGTCATCTACAATAGCATTCAAGATCCTATCATGATGTCAAGATTTATTTGTGTTCATGCATATTTTTGGAGCTAACATTGTGATGTAGATTTCAAGTTTTCAAGCATCAAATCAAGTGTCAAATCAAGCATCCAATCAAGACATTTCATGCAAGATCCAATCTTTGGAGCGATATGTTAGACTTTAGCCCTCCAAGGGCAACCATTAAAGGGTTTGGTGAGTTGCAACAAGCTAGTGAACTCATTCATCATTCCTTCCGTTTACAATTTCATTTCATTATCAAGGTTTAATTACCAAAATAGGGTTTGACCAAAGGAAAACCCTTATACACCAAAAATAAAAAAATTTCTCATCTTTGTGTGTTTGTAGATTTATAGGTGAAAGAGGATTGAAATTGGATAAAAAGTGCAACATTGTCACTAAAGTTGTCAAGACATAAAAACTCATCTACAAAATTTATTTTTGACCTTTCGATAATAAAACCTAGAGAAATCAGAGCCTTAGATCCAACATCAGAGGACTAGATATATAATTTTCATAAAAAGTTACAAGGACACATTCGCCAAAACAAGACGCATGTACAACAAATTTGGAGTTGAGTACAAACCATCTTAACCTTCTTAGATCTATTAGTTAATGATTTTTTTATAGTATTATCATAATACTTTGCATTCCAAGTGACAGATCTCGGTTATTAGATCTTTAATGCACTTTTATTCATCTCCCAAAAGTGCCTTTTAGTCAAATATTGGGGTGTCCAGTTTAGGCGAATGTGTCCTGCTACAATTTTCAGGATAATATTTTCTAGGTTGTTAGATATCATCCTACAAACCTCAAATCTTCCTGAAAATTATACTTTCTATTAGTATTATGCTTTAAATCCATAATTCAAGTCTTACATTGCACAATTGAGCTCATTTAGTATTTTTAGTTTATCTCCCCAAAGTGCATTTCAAATTCATATTTTATACTTTTTTGTCAAGGAAAACAACAAGATCTCCAATATGGTTGACTCACCTAAGGTTTGAAAGTTAATCCTACCTTTGAGGATCTCTTTGTCCTAAAGAAAATAGAGAAAGTGTAGGTGCACACATCCATTTAATCATTCCATTTTGGATCACACGCACTTACCTTTTTTCTATGTTTCAATCATAAAATAAATGTAATACATAATCTAATATCCATGTTAATGATTATTAATTCATTCAGATTCAAGATTATAAGTTATCATATCATTAGTCCCTTCTAGTCATATATCATGATTCTTTAATGTATCTTCATGTCAAAATATTCATAGTAAAAATCACTTAACATGTTATAATAGTAAATTATTTCTAATATTATTTTATTATCTATAATTATACCACAAGTTCAATATAATTAATTTTTATTTTTGAATAATTTTTTTTTTATAAAAGTGGCTAAGTCACTGAAATTTTATTGATTAAAAGATTACAACGGTACAAAATAAAACTCAATCCTAAAAACAGGAGAGCCCAATTTTAGCAAAGAAAAAGAAGATGCATACTAGAAACCCAACCGGAACAAAACCCAAAGAAGAAAGATTATGACGCCCACCATCCCCTAGTCTAGCTTAGACTAGACAAGAATGCAAAGCCCAAAAAGATAAAATGGGCATATAAAAACTTATTACTATTCTTCCATATGAGAGGAGGAAGAAGAACTAGCCTCATAATGTGAAGGAATTTTTGAATAATTGTTAAAATAATATATTTACAGATTTAGTTTTACAAGGATATGATTATTTTTGTGATAAAAACAAGTAAAAGAGAAGACATAAATACATCTCATGAATTATAAAATTTTATTAACATAATGGTTCCTGGTAAGAGGAAAGGGATAGAAGTCCAAATGCACTTTCAAAGCATTAATATCATTTATATAAAATTATCATAATGTATTATTTGTGATGTATGAATGATTTAAGATAAAATTGGAAGATTAGAAACTTGATGGGATGTGAAGACTTTACATACCAAACAAATTTGATTTGCAAGAAAAAAGTAATAGAATCGTATGAGTTTACAAAAAGAAAAATACATTTCAATTCATACTTTAAAAATTTTAACTATCAATTTAACTGTATTTTTTTTAAACTCATACAATTCTATTTTTTGTTGCAAATCAAATTTGTCTGATACGCTAAATAATAGCAACTACAAATAATATATTATATGTGATAAAAGAAAGGTATAAAATAAAGCTAAGATATTGAAAACTAGATACATAGATCTTATATATCAAATAAATTTAATTTACAAGACAAAAATACAAATAATATATTATTTTTGACAAAAAAATGACATATAATAAACTTAAGATACAAAGACCTTACATATCAAATAAATTTAATTTATATAAAAAATGTGTAAATCTTAGAAAAAAATCAATACAATTACAATTATACTTTAAAATCACGAATAACAATTAAAAAATATAGAAAAATATTAAATATATTATTATTTAAACTTATTACTACAATACTAACCATAGGATAAGCATGCCATAAAATATAATTAGGACATTAACATGTCAAGCTTTCCAAATAATGCCTATTTGTGAGAGGGAAATAATAGAACCCTACACTTTTTTTTTAGATAGGTGTTGAAAATAGCTCCCACATAAAATAAATAAATAGAGTAGAAGGAAATGAAAAATAGTATTTAATCAAAACATAGTCTAATAAACAATAAAATTATACAATATAATATACCTGCACACATTATTATATTAAATCATATACTAGTGTGAGGCCCATAAGTATGAGCAGTCTGATTTATAAAAAAAACAGATTGATAGAAAAGTATTATGAAAGATGGATTGATAGAAAACCAAGGCATAGACCCACAGGGCTGAAATGTAGATGGTGAGAATTTTTCTCATAAAAAGCCTATTATATTTCAATTCTCTTTGACTGCAATTGATGTTGGATTCCATTGTAAATAGTTGCGACAATGCAGGTTCTTCACATCACTTATATGTTTTCCTTTTCTTTTCATTCTAGTTATCCACTCACAAAGATCACAAAGATTTTACAATCAGAATGAAACCCAAAACAAGAGGTAAATTGACAAGTTATTCATAAGAAAAGAATAAAAAATGAAATCATCTATATTTCAGAACGACAAAAATGAAATGAAATATTTTAATAATATGCACGAGACCAAAGAAGTCTATGAGACCCAAACTAATAAGACATTTGATTCATGGTTGTCAATATTTTGTAATAAAATAGTTTAAATTTTAATCACACATCACGGAGTAAAGATGTCTTTGTAGAAATAGTTTGACTATGAAAAGGTGACAAAACATTGAATCAATATGTCTTTTTAGCAGCTTTGAAAAGCACTCAATTTGAGATATAAAGAAAAAGACAGGATTCACAGGCAGCCGTCTGCTTAATTGTCTTGATTGCAAAAGAAATGAATGATATTACAATCACCACTGTCCTCATCAAGCCATTACATCGTACTGGGTGTTTCAAGTCAATGAAAGAAAACCAAAATTTCAAAGCCCCAATCTAAATTTAAACAGATTCATTCACAATATTCCAGTGGATCACAACTCTTATTTTTCCATGCAAGTACTACTACAATTCTTGCATGCAGTGGATGACTGATGTGACAGATCTACCAGTGAAGGAGGACACGTATACTTTGACCTTCTTCTATCATGCCAACCATATCTTTTCCTTGCATATATAATAATTTTCCACCTTGGCTGGAACAAGGACGTTCTTTTTTTTAGGTCAAAGTGAGACAAACTTTAGTAGCACATTAATGGATTTCATCTTGAATGAAGAAGATTTTTGAGCAGGTAGGGCGGCCCAATTACATCTTCTGTAGGTGCTCAATGCCCATGTCACTAGCTAGGAGATAAGAGGACAAAATCTTGAGTTTACACTCATTTTCAGCAGTAAAGCAGATAATGAGAGCAAGGTGCTGGAAATGGAATTCAATCAACAGTTTCAAGAGTCCAGAGAGGATGTTTGCCCTGACTTGGCATGCTTCTATAATTTAGAACCTGACTTGGAGAGTGATAGATTCGCCATACTATTTTTCATAGTGATTAGTCATTTTCCTCTTGACTTTTTTCACATATATACTAGTTTGGTATTGCAGGGAAAGAAATATAACCCTACCATCAATTCAGATGTCTCATTTAAGCCTTAAGATAAAAGAGCTAAATGTTTATTTGGAATTTGATGTGCTATTAGATGTTATTATGATATGTTTATTTGGGATTTGATGTGGTATTAGATATTATTATGATATGTTGAGATGGTGTGATAGAGATTTCTCTATGTGATCAATTCAGATGTCCCATTTAAGCCTTAAAAGAGTAAGATAAGATCTAAAGGTTTATTTGGGATTTGATGTGGTAGTAGATGTTATTATGATATGTTGAGATGGTGTGATACAGATATGGAGGTAGGATTTCTGATATTGGGTCTCTAGGATTGAGCCACATTTGTAATATGGGTTAAAGATTCATTTTTTAGTGCGAGTTTGTCTATTGTAGAATTTCAATTTTGTGGTCTACATTACTTACTCATAAAATTGTGTTTATTTGGGTTAGAAACAATAGTGTTGAACATCACATTTGTGTTTGTTTGGGCTAGAAACAATAGTGTTAAACACCACATTTGAAAACCTACTATGTAGAAAGGGAAGTTGGGCTCCACGATTGATTTGATAAAAATGACAGAGATAATTGAGAGCAATGTATATTAATTGTTGTGTAGACACCTACTAATTAATTTGATATGAAATTGCAACAAATATTGATATTGTACATTTTTGTGATGTAGAGGTGGAATCTTGTGTTGATTATTTGATAATAAAAAGGACCTACGAAAATGTATTTAAGTATGTAACCTAGATACAAAATTTGAAAATTTTGTTTTCCATGCTTTTGGGTAACAACTATTGTTTAGGGATGATCAACCTTGAAGGTGAGAAATTTGAAATTAGAAAACTAAATTGCTTGTAGAGTTCTATTATGTTAGGAAAAGGTACAGTGTAATGTCCCAAGATTTTGTGTGAACCATTAATGAACAAAATGTTAGGTAAAGGTGTCTCAACCTTGCATTCCTAATATTCATTTGGATGTATTTTGTATGCATTCACTATTTTGTCTTCTTGTGGGAGTGTTGGTGTCTGATTTGGAGACTTACTCGACTTCGTCTTTTAGTGATTTTTATCTTCATATGAGGAGGTAGTTGTCCCACTTTGAGGTGACTTGGTTTGGCCAAGTGTTGGCATCTTGTGGTGTGTAAAGATCATCATGAAGAGAGTTACATGAGACATATTCTATGATGCATAAGAGCATGTAAGAGAGAGGTTACATTAAAATCTTGACTAGCATTATGATTGGTATAGACACTTACATCATAGCGCATATTCCAGTAGGTTGAATGAGGATAGATTGTGGTTCCCAAGTTTGGCTGGTCAAATATGATCATTTATGAAAATGATATGTTGCAATGAATATTTTTAAAAATAGCTATGAGGATCTTTTATCAAGGATGTCATTTGAATTTGGTGTCTTGGTTTGGGTGTCATACCTCCTATTTGTTAATGATTTTACTAACTATCTATAGTTTCTATTTTAAACCCTAGCCTATTTTATTTGGTGCTTGGAGTTGTAATTTATATAGTTAATTTGTAGGTATATTATGTTGTTAGAATCACTCTAGATTCCTATGTTGGTAACACTCCATGTGAAAGCTTGGTTTGCAAGTGTATTGCAATATATTGATTTACTAAATAATATATTGGGTTGCTTTGGAGTGTGGTTCTTCTCTGAAAGAATTTTCCCCACATACACCTTATGTTATGGTATCTTGTTAATTTTATGTTTATATCTTTTTTTATTTTTTAAAATTTGTACATTACTGTAGAGGAGGAAAAATGACACCCCCTCCTCTAAGGGCAAGTGTTCCTCAACTACCTCAAGGATAAAATCTCAAGTGACAAGGATGGAAGGGCAACAAAGATTTTGTTTTATATTTTATATTTTTTGATGAATAAGGGGACAAGAGTTTTAGGGATCGAAAGAGCAAGCTTTAGAGGTCTTGTGAGAAAATTGACAAGCTCTTGACCAAGGAAAATAACATGGCACGTGGACATCCTCATGTCGCATTGTAGTTTTGTATAGATTGACAACAAAATTTGCTATCAAAGACGACAAGGACCTAACTAGCTATTGGATGACTAAAATATTAAATGAGTACTAAATTAATAGAATAGAATAAATAGTAGAAAAGGAAATAACATGTATAGATTGAACAAAGTAAAATGAAACAATGAGATAAAAAGGAAGAGAAGAACTCACAAGAGGTCCATGTAATGAAGCCTCCCATAATGCTCCAACTTGACAACGTGCACACATGGAAATGAGGAAAATGTTGGGACTATTTGGGGGATTTCCTTGGTCAAACCTCGTGTAGATGTTTCCACCTCCACAAATAGCCAGATAGATAGACAAACAAGACAATAGAAAAATAAAATAGATAGACGAGATAATAGACAAGTTAGAACCAAAGTAGCTATCAAAATAAATATGATAATGTAATGAGAAAGGATGTAATTACCCTCCCTTTAGCAAGCTAGTGGAGTCGAAAGGAGAGTATGCAACACTTGAGACGTGCCAAGAGAACCAAAGCGCTGATGTAGAGAGCCAAGAAGTGAGAGAGCTTGCAAGAAAATGTAGAATGAGAATGAGAGTTAGGTTGAAGGAACAAGAGATCAATTGAATAGCCTTGAAGAATGGTTGAAATAATGGAGAAAAGGTATGCAAATGGGCATTTTCAATGTGTTTGCATGCCGTTCACTTAAATAGCCACAAATAAATGGGTTAAGAACAAGATTAAGTTAGGAAAAAGGGGAAATTACATTGTCAACTTTAATTAGGCTAAAGGGGAGGTTATGTAATGAAAAATTGCATAGGGTGCAATTTTTGACATTACAATTAATTTCATTATTATAATGGCATAGGAATAATTCATGCATACCTTGTCTCATATTAGTTATTGTCAAAGATTGATCAACTTTAATCCTTGTTGGGTGAGAGTTATCTTAATGTGTAGGAAGAGATGGCAAGAAAATCACGAATTGAAATGGAGAATTTTAGTGATAGTTATTTTGAGTTAAGGAAAATGAAGAGGGAATATATTCTTAGGGACAAAGATCTATGCACTATAGTGCCTAGTACCAAGCCATCGATTATGAAACAAAAATACTAGACTTGATGGAGAGAAAGGTTAAGGTTCTTGTGAGAAATTAATCGATAGATTGATTTTTACTAAATGTTTATAAAGAAACTATTGTAAAAAATATATGAAATATTCTTAGTAAAATTTATCAAGGTGAATACCTAGTAATTCTTGAGAAAGAATTTGTAGTCTCTTAGAATGGAGGATGGTGAATCTATAGCCACTCAATTGAATGCCAAGCCAATATGATTGTTGGCTAGCTAAGATTCAATGGAGTTAAAATTGAAGAGGAGGATCATTGCATGAATCTATTATGTTCTTTTTCAATTCATGTGACCATCTTGTGATGGGAATTATAATAAATATCACTAATTTGAGGATGATTGAGGTGGTTTTATTACTAATTTATGAAGAGATGTGGAGGAAAAATTCTTGATATAGGTGCTTGTTGTTTAAGGTAGATCCAGAGAAAAAGGAAAGAAGAATGATGGAGATAAAGATAATCCAAGATCTAAATCACATGCGATATCTAAGTGTCCTTATAATTCCAAGGTACTATGTTGGAACTATGACAAACTTGTACTTTTATAAGGGAATTATAAAGAGGAGAAAAATTAGAATAAAGATAAAAATAATGATTCTAATGATGAATGTAATATATCCTCCTTGGATGATGGTAATTCCTTTTTCATAGCCTTTGTTACATATGCATTAGAAGGTGCATGCCTTAATAATTCAAGTGCATATTTTCATGTGACCTCACATTGGGGTTGGTTTGCTAAGCATGAATAATATGATGGTGGGAAGGTGTACAAGTTGGGTAATGATTATCGTCTAAATATTGTTGGATGTGGAATATTTTTTATTATATTCCTTGATAGATGAGTGAAGGGGAATATTGTGTGTTTTATATGCCTAGTTTGGCATGAAACCTTCTATCTAAAATTAAATTAAATGATGTGTGTGTGAAGGTTGCTGGTGCAGGAGCACCTTTGATTCAATTTTGGGTTATGTTGTGAAACTTTGGTTTTTTATTTTTTTTATATTTATTGATGTAAATAAGGTCATTTATGACCAATTTGGATAATTTGGATCCATTTTTGTGTGTTTATTGTCTTTTGGTCAAAAGTTGCAAAAATTGTAAAAGTTGCTCAAAAGGTTGTCAAACAACTTGTCAAAAAGTGTCATTTAGGTGTTTTTTTAACAAACTAATCAAAAGGTGGTTAAAAATATTTGGTTTTTGTTGGAAATGTATAAATAAACCCTCCAAGACTTGAATTGGGGGTTCGGGAGGCATTGTTTTTGAAGGTTGATGAATGAAAACCTCCATTTTGTGTGCATTTTCTGATTTTTACTTTATTTTCAGGTTGAAGTTGTGCATTGTACGACTTAGTATGGCCTCATATAAATTAATATAATATATGTATATAACGATATTTGTTTCTAGTTTACAATTATTTTTGTCTCATTGAATTTTATTGAGTTTTGTGGGAGATATGATCATTTTGGTGAGACTACCCTATTCTAACAATGTTTGCCAGAATTTACAATCTGAAAAACATTATGGTATTGATTGTAAAGTAAATATTTTGATCTAAAACCAATTGGAATTTTTTTTCATGTGAATCTACTTTCATTTTATTCAAGTCTCATCAAATTTCATTAAGATTTGAATAAGTTATGACCATTTTGGTGAGGGCAGGTCTAAACCCTACCTAAGGTTTGTAGAATGAAATAACTTTCTTTTCCACCATTGGATTTTCATAAAAATTGGAAGAAAAAACTGTAATTATTTTATATTCAATCTCACTGAAGCAATGAAAATTATTATTTTTTTTTGTGAAATTTATTAATGACAGTTCGTTGCATTGAATTATGGGCTGCCATGGCAATGTTTCCAATGTGATCTAGAAAGCACATAATCATTGTTTGAGATGAATAGGTTTATGAAAGTTGTCAAGTGAATCAATTTTGTTTCATTTTTGTCATTTTTTGTGATGGATAATTGTTTCAATTGTGTGAAGTTGTGCTAAGTGGAGGTTCCTCTGCATCAGTTGCTTCTTGAGTGGAGGGTGAAAGATGGCTAGAGGGAATTTGGTTCTTGCTAACAATATTCATATTGGAACTATATTTTAACTTATTTCATGCATGGTTTAGTGGAATATTTCTTCTACTATAGTGAAGATATCTATGTAGTCTTCACCGTCACTATATGAAGATATCTGCAAGATGATTAAGTGAATTTATTCATTTAATTATAACTTAACATTCAAATTCCTCTAATTAATTAAATAGTCTTAACCATTTAATTAATTAATTTATTATTCTTCTAAAATTGATTAATTAAGTAAATTACATTAATTTATCTTAATTACGTTGCTAATTAATTCTAACCTATTCACTTTGATTAATTAAATAAGTTACATTAATTTATTTAATTACGTCACTTAATTTTGATATCTTCTTTTTAATTAATTAAATAAGTTTCATAAATTTATTTAATTTCACACCATCTAATTAATCTAATATATTCTTCTAATTAATTAAATAATTTTAATATATTTATCTAATTAAGTCATTTAAATATTCATGATTCTCCCACATTTAATTAAATAAATGACTATTTGTTTAATTAGATAATTTTATCTTCTCATCTAAAGTGCTTTCATAAATCAAATAGTTCACTCAACTATTTAATTACGTGGACACAATTTCTCCACTAAAGAAAGGAATTAATTTAATAATTAATTATTCTATCTTGAACACATGTCTTCTATATCTCAAAGTAAATATTTCATGCATAATTCTCTCTCTCAGTCTACTCACCGAATTGATATGTCACTTCTCTCTGGCTAACACTTTCTCTCAGTTTACTCACCTGATGGATCTGTTACCTCTTTATCACTTACAAAATCTCTCAGTTACACCTCTTGAAACTAATCGATCAAATCATGCAATCAAGTCCTCACACACGATCTGAACCATTCAAATCAAAGCAATCTCAACCGTTGAATCTATGAGACTTCTATAAAAGAAGCTTTTCAACTCTATTTTCAGTAACCACAATCTTCAAAGTTTTTTGTCAAGATACATACAAGAGAATATTGCATACTCACGATCTGAGGGAAATTGAAGCAAATTTAAGAAAAATAGAGAAGAATAATGAAGATGAATCAAGTGATGGGGATTACATGATATAATTCTTATTTACTGAATTCCTTTTATAACATATTTACTTGATTATTGATTTGGAATCTTAGCATAATATAGGAAATTAGTGGTTATTGCTATTTTTTATGTTGTTTCATTTATTTCTTGATTACATTTGGTGAACCCGACATGAAGCAAAAAACTTCGAGAAAATTTGTAAAAAAATGTTTTTTGCAGGTATAGGTACGGAACAACACATCTAAAGAGGGAAACGATGCATCTTACTTCCCGCGATGCATCTGCTTGGTAAAATTGTGATGCATCTAATTGGTAAAAATGAATTTTCTAATTTTTGAAACTCTAAGTTTTGATTTTTATAATTAAGGTTTTCTTATGACAAATTTGGAGTTTGCAGCATGTGATTAGGTGGAGTTAATTGAGTTTTTGCAGGACAATATATTAGAAGATAAACATGCAAAATATTTTGCAGGATGTTTGATAGAAGACAAACAAACAAACTTCTAATGTGTGGTTTTGTAGGATGCTTGTTGAAGAATTGATTTTGAAATAGATTGTCTGATTAGCTCAGATCATACTTCGTTTGGTGCTTAAAATAAATAATTGTCTATTATGCTAGGTTCCTTTGCACACTCTATTTAGATTAAAACCTGATTTAATGATTAAAGTATCCTCTCCCATTGCACACTTGTGCGATCTTGGGTGTAAGAGAATTTTTTATTAACTCTAGATCTAGGCATGCCTTGGTGGGAAAAAGTACTCACCCCAAGGTGACTCAAACCGACAATGAGCTAAAGAAAAGCTACTCTTGACCGGTATATAAATGTGAATGCTAATGGAAAACTTAGGATTACAGGTGCAAATGTGTTATACAGACAAGTTAAATTTTCCTCGTGCATAGCCACCTGAACGGGTGTCCTTATTGAACACCATTTATTTTTAGATTACCAAAAACCCTCTATCTATTGGCACAAGAGGTCAGACGTCTGAAGTTGTCCCACATACTTGCAGTTCTTAGTAGAGATGAAGATTTTGTCATGGGAGATTTATGAGAACTCAAAGCTTGGATGACCTGAAGAAGTGAGTGTTGTGGAGGGGAGCCAATGTGGTCAAGATTCTAATCATTTGCTCTGAATAAGTGTAGCTGGAGAAATCCAAGTGGGAATCCAATGGATATTTCCATTTCCAACCTTAGGATTGTAATTGTCTATTTATTTATTTCAAACACTTTTCTTGGTGGGTAAACCCATAATAGTGGTGTACAATTTTGATGAGGAAGGAAATTTATAAAAATGCTCACACATTCAAAATTTCATGTTTTTAAGGGTTCGTTCGAACTAGGGGGTTCACACGAACCCAAAAGAGGGGTTCGATCAAACCCCTAGTTTGAGCGAACCCCCTTTTTCATGGTGGGTTCGCTCGAACCCTATGATGCCACGTTTCTTCATAGAAACGAATGAAAAATTCAAAAAAAACTGGGGGTTTGAGTGAACTCCCCTTCAAACGAACCCCCTTTTACCCTTTCGAGCGAAGGGGGGTTCGCTCGAACCCCCCTTTTTTGCTCTTCTCCGCCTCTTCCACCAAATTTTAGCAAATTTTTGCCCTTCGAAGCTCGGGTTGAGGATGAAAATGGAGGAGACTTCACAAACCCAGCTGGAAGATGGTAGTCCTCAGAACGAGCTATCCAACGAATTAAATTTTAATATGTTTTGGTTTTATTATGTATGTGTTTTTTTAGTTTTATTAAACATAGGTTTTTCATCGAAAATCAATCTCTTTGTTTTGCGCATGTGGAAAAATAGCATATTATCAAAATAATTTTTTTTAAAATACGCTAAGGCTAGGTATTGATGTCCTTGATCCATTAAAAAAATAAAATTTGAATTTCGATTCATACAAAAAAAGTTATGTTGTATGCAGTCTGCCTATGTCTGAATTCCAATTGGTTTGACTTTGAAACTTGATTAAGGAAAAAATATTCAATAAAATAATATGAGACCAAATGAAAGTGCTAGATATTGTAGTTATAAATCAAAATTCGAAAAAAATAGAATTATATCCTTCATACAAAAATAGTTATGTTGTATACGATGAGCGTCACTTTTTAAAAATGTTGTTTTCTAGAAAAAACTAGTTTTCGTGGGAGATGGAAAAAAAGTGCAATCTGATTCCAAAAATTTTGAAAAAAATATATTTAGAATCTACAGACAAAATGTGATGAGACTCTAGTTTGCATCATCTTGAAATTCCTCACGGTTTAGCCGCTATAGGTTCCTAAATATGAAAATTTAGTTAAAAATAATAATTGTAGTGTCCAATTTGGCCAAAAATTATAAACCACTATTGTGGGATCACCCTGCCAGTGTGTCTTATGTGTGTATTCATTCAGATCTTATCAAATGAAATCATCCAAAAATTTGAGTCTAAACAAGTCATAAATCTATCAAAACCTAGGACCAGGTCACTGTTCAACGCATCTATCACACATAAAACCACATCTGATCTTGTGAGTCACAACTATTAAATCCTACAAAACATCTAATTTTCTGAGTCACAATTGTTGAAACTTGTAACACATCTAATATTTTAAACTGCATATGTGAACTCCATAAATGCATATGAAACTATGAACCACATTTGTGACTTTTTGTGACACATTTGATCTTATGCACCACATTTGCAGTCTGGAACGACACATCTTCATGTCACAAAAAATATTTCAATCAACCAACATAAACTCAAAAGACTTACTATAGGATTTCATTATCTGGCTTGCTCTCTACTGTAAATCTGATTCAAACTTGTGTCTTGCTCATATTTAGGTTCATCTTTAGTTTTCCTAGATAATGTCATCATTGCATTACTTAGATCATCCTTAGCATACTTAGGGAAAATACTTGTTCATAATACATTCGAGACCTTAGGGTAGATAAAATCTCTTTCATACCCTAGATATTTGCATCTTAGATGTCATTCTCCTTTGAGAAAGTTCTAACTTATGGTCCAAACCAAATTACAAAAGATACGATTAGAAATGGACCCTCCACAACAATGGGATGACCTTTTCAATCCCACTAGCGAATTGAACCTCGGTACTACACCTCCTCAAGACAATACCAATACCACACACATTGGGTCAACATCACAACAACCTCTGAAATCTAATCCTTATGGTAACCCATTTGAAAATTTCATACTGAGAGACACCCAAGGTTGTATCATCATTGAGGAATTTGAGTTAGTAGCCCAAGATCCTAAGATGGCTAAATTTGTAGATGAACTCGTCATGCTTGACTCTAAGAAAATTCTAGCCAAACTAATAGATGATGGAGTTAAATTACCACCTGGTTTTGACATAACACACTACAAGTGGTACCTTCACCTAGAAATATCTCAAATTAAAACCAGGGAACTACAACACGTACTACATAGAATGTTATACCTCAGGTAAACCTCAATATACCTTCAGGAGGAGCTACACAGAGTGCGTATACAATTCACACTACCCCAATACCCTCATTTATTCCAATGTCTATGACATAGGCTATGACACAATTGATATAAGCCTCTGTAATACAATCAAAAACTAAACCAATGGGCACAAACCCATTTGCAACCTCAACAAACACAATGAATACCTCTTTAAACATTCTGAGTGGACACAAAAGGATAAGAGTCCCAGGTTCAAGATCCACGCCTGTGGTTAATGTCTAGGGTACCACATATAGTCATACTACTCCCCAAAACACTATTCCACAGGGACAACAGGGTACACATACATTGCCTTAGGTGAATATAACACAACCAAGATTTCAAATAAATACCTTTGTGTCAAACACACCACAACAAGGTACCCATGCACAACCTAGAGGTCAAAACATATAAGGACAACCCAACATGAATCCCTCATATACACAGATACCTCAGGTACAACAATAGATGCCTCAATATAACTATCAAGTATCAACACAACATGTGGTACCCAACAACACGAATGATACATCAAACCAATAGACGGATGCCTTAACTACACAAATGCCTGCCTTAGAGAAACAAATGGATAACATGCAAGTAACAACCAAGAAATCATACAACATGTACGACTTGCATCTGTATCCCTTTGATAGGACTATCTACATGCTACCTTTTCCCCAACATTACACAATCCTAAAATTTTCAAAGTATAGAGGGACAGGAAATCCGATAGAACACATCAGAGAATTCAACACGTCTTGTTTGGAAATTTCATTAGAGCATGCATACTTGATGAGGTTATTCCCTAGAACTCTCACAGGTCCTGCACTTGAGTTATTTTCATGATTACCTGGGGGCATACGTACATGGTCTGAGTTAGCCAATAAATTTTTGGACAACTACGCCTTTAACATTGAAAATGATATCACATTGGCCACTTTATGTACTTCAAAACAAGAAGACGAAGAGTCATTTATCAAATACTTCCAAAGATGGAGAAACTTGGTGAGCCGATGTCAGATAGAGATCCTTGAGAAATAAAAGGTGGACATGTTTGTTGAAAACCTCTTGGATCCTTTAAAAGATCCCTTGCAAGTTCATTTTTGTGTCCACTTTAGAGACCTAGTTGAAAAAGGAACAATGATTGAGAAATCACTTGTCGTTAAGGGTGCCCTTAAATTCTCTAAGACCAAAAAAAATCAAAACACATCCAATGACAAAAACAAGTACTAGTCTTGAAACAAAAATTTCACAAATGATGGGATTGTGGATACCAAAGCAGTAAACAAAGCCATTCCTATGGTCACTTTGAGAGGACCTAGAACACAAACCACCACACCACAAATCCATACACCAATGGCCAGTTCTAGGTGAAACAATTAGGGATTAGGACAACATAGAACACCTAGGCAGTATGTTAGATGTGAATACACCCCCCTCGGAGAACCCATTGAGTCCATACTAAAGAAATGTGTTCAATCAGGTGTCATACAATTATGGGAACCTAAGAATTATGTCTTTGAGTTTAAATCCTCTTGGTACGACAATAACGCTTTTTGTGAATACCACCAAGGAAAAGGACATATAACATCTGCTTGTAGAAAATTGAAAAACATTATTCAAGACCTTATCAAATAAAAAGTAATCAAGGTAGAGGGACAACAACAACACAATTCCAATAAAGATCACACGATCTGCAAGAATCCTCTTCAAGGTCATGGTTCGAGGAAAGCCTATGGTTTAGGTACTAATAATGATAACTCAACCAATTATAAGGCTACTGGTATAATTACAAAATCCTTCATCTTTGAGCTACAAATGAACATGTCAACACCATTATCATAAAGAAAACCCCAGAGTATGTTGTAAACACTCACAAAACTAAGATAATTGTACTTGGCCCTTCATCTTCCTCGCAGTCTCAAGCTAAAGGCCATTTCAACTTGCTAGATCAACTAGGAAAAACCCCAACACAAATATCCATACTGGATCTTCTATGCACATCACCTGAGCATAGGGCTATCCTTGATAAAATGCTGAAAGAGACCACTATCCCAAACATCCTTGATGTTGACTAATTTCAAGCCATGGTTGGATTCTTGGCAAGATCTCACCATGTTACCTTCTTTGAAAAAGACTATTCAACCCAAAACATGAACCATAATGACTCACTACACATTGAAGCCTTCATCCATCAAAATATGATCAAACGAGAATTGATAGATGACATAGTAGGATTGAATGTTTGTTCCCTAAAATTGGTTAAGGCATTGGGTTTATCTGAAACATGTGTGGATAAGACAAAGAAAATAGTCATAAAAGGTTATGATGATGATGAACGATCTTTCATAGGAAAAATAACACTTCCACTCAGAGTGGGACCAACAATATTGGATACAAATTTCCAAGTATTGAATCTGGACATCCCTTATAATATTCTTCTTGGTCGACCATGGATTCATGCCATGAAGGTTTTTCTCTCCACATATCATCAATGTCTAAAGTTTCCCTACAATGGAATTGATATTACAATCCAGGGTGATCCTGATCCCTTTGAGTATTGCACTAACCTACGAGAAGTCTCTCAACGTCAGGTGCCACTTAACCGTGAAGCCTCAACGTCAAATTCGACCAAATACATTGATCCCTCAACACTCCACAAGACATCTAATTCCACTTAGTCATCTACCTCCACATCCTCTATTTCCACTACCAAATCCCCAAATCCCAAGGTCCAAGTCCATGATATGGGATGTGGAGAATACTGAATGAACAAGTTGCAGATAAATGACAATTGTACTACTACTAAAGATAATCAAATTTCTACTAATGATGTCAAGACTGCTTCAAAAGCTACACAAATAAATGGCCGACCATATATTGATACCTTTTGGAACCTTGATGATGTATCCACCTTCACCCTATCTGTTGCTGCACAAAATTTTCATGAACTTGATAATCCCATCTTCGATCAAGATATATATGATAATCCACTCTTGGAGAAAGATCTTGCTGAGGATATCCCCACACAATCCTTCCATATTGCTTGTCCTGGGTTAGGGCATGTCCCCCCTACTGTTGCCTCTACCAAGTCATTAAGGATGTGCAAGTGTCTATTGACGCGAATGGTATTGAAAAGGCTAGTCCCAAAGACAACATTGTTGGCATTGTCACTCCACTCATTTCACTCTCGTCCATCTACATCATAGACATGGATCAACAAGTCATATCTAAAGAAAAGGACAAAGGCAAAGCCCAATAATCAAGAATGAATATGCATTTAAAAGGAGAACAAGAGTCAAAAGACATGCTGAAAATAAAAGAAAATAAAGAAAAGTCCTTTAGCCAAAATAAAAATCTATTGAACCAATAAAAAATACAAGTCAAGAATGAGAAATAATTTCAAAACACATCCTCTATCCAACATAAAAAGCTATTGGATGCATCAAAAATCAAAATCAAAAGAGAAAATTAGAAAGCATTGGTATCCAAGAATGCTCCTCCACAAAAATCACTGGGGGCATCTATGAGCGCAAAGAGTCAAATAAAGAGCTTGTTGATCCAAGGTCTTCATCTCCATAACTTTCACTCATTCCATACATTCTATTCAATCCATCCACATTCGCTTATCATCTCACTTCCATTGGAAATGTCTCTCAATGTGCCTTTGACGAAAACCCCTCGACGTACTCTAGCTCATCGGTCGCCCAAAATCCTTGTCGTCTAAAGCTTGGTGGCCCACGTGTTGTGCACATTAGGGAGCATACCATAACCTATTTTATTTTCCACTTATATCACCCATCATATTTTCCACTTGCATTCCACATCCAAATTAGGTCCTTTCTTCCAACACGGTCATCTGAACAGGATCCAGGCATCATCATGACGTATCGATTTTACACATAGCTTCAAAGAGCTTAGTTACAACTATAAAAAATAAAAATAAAATCATTAGCTTCATGAAAACCTGACAAATAGGCATCTTGGTGACATCAAAAAAAAATAGAAAATATCAAAAGAGTAAAGAGAAATAATCCATCCAACAGTGAAAACCATCTTGATGGTGCTTTGGATAAGTACTTTGGTGAAAACTTGGAAAAAAGACATCATGTATAGACAATCTACATTTTGTCATCTAGTATCACTTCATATGGTATTTTCACCTTCACCCATATGACTATCCTTGCTTCATTCCGTGACACCCACAATAAGAGTAGTTGCTAGTCCTATGGCTTGAAATCGGTTGACGATTGTCACATACCATGCAAAGACCATCTTGCCATTCAATCCCACACGATACCTAACTGGTGGAAAATACCTAACACCCATTCTTGGTGGAATAAACCTCTAGATATTCAGGACCTAACATGTCAAAAATACAAAAATAATCGAAAAACATTTACAAAATACAAAAACATTCAAAAAATGTCAAAATCCCAAAAACATCCAAATAATTAGAAAACCACAAAAACAAAGTCAAAAATTTGTCATGTCAGTCTTTGTCAAGGTTGAACTACATTGCCTCTACGACTGGACATAGGTAAGGCCATCTATTGATGTGCCCCCAAGGCATTAGATCAATTCCTTCTAGGTTTGTCAATTAAAACACAATAAAATCATGACTTATGCTTTGTAACAAATAAGAAAAGTAACGCTACATGTATAACATAGGCAAGGTCATCAACCGATGAGCCCCCGAGGCCACTCTAGGTCAGTCCATTAGGGTTTGTCGCATTTACTATCACACATGTCAAATAATTTAAAAAAAAAAGAAAATATTTGTCAACCAGTCCTGTTAATCAAAGTCTAGTCGAACTACGTGGTCTCTGTGTGTACAATGTAGGAAAGGAGTAACATTCCCTGAGGCCCCTAGGATAGGTTTGTAGGTTAGGTTCTTGGTCAAAATATTGGAAACAAGAAAACATTTGTTAAACATCTCGACAACATTGGCTATAAAAACAATGACTCATACACAAGGTCAAAAACAACACACAATCAAACCAATCTAAATCAGCTTGGCATCAAGTATATCAAATCAATCATTTAAGAGCCTTCAAGATGTGTCCTTCTTGATGTCAGACTCTTTTCTAGAAAACAATTTATTCAGGATAAGCATTTCCCAAATCAACAAATTATCAAGCACTTAAGAGTCTTCAAGATGTGTCCTCCTTGACGTCAGACTCTTTTTTGTCAATTGTAGGTCTTCAAGATGTGTCCTTCTTGATGTTAGACCCTATCATGTTAATTTATTCAGGAGTGTCCTTCTTGAATCTCGACCTTGGCAATACTCCAGTTCGGCATTTCAATCTTCTTTAGGATGTGTCTTTCCTAAAGAATGACTAGTCAAACAAACAAAGATCTGACACACATGTCTTGACAAGCATTTTCATTTATTTTTCAATGATTTGATATGACCATGTGACTAGCTATCTCAATGATGTCCTACCATGGATTTAGAGAAGCAACAATGTTACTGGGGCATATATTTCTTTTTGACTGATTGTCTTATGTTTTTGATATGACCATGTGACTAGCCACCTCAACGATGTCCTATCACAAATTTATAGGAGCGACAATGTTACTTGGCCATATCTTGCTTTTTTGATATGCCATGTGACTAGCCACCTCGATGAGGTCCTATGACAGATTTAGAGGAGAAACCATGTTACATGCACATATCTTATCTTTTTAAAATTATCATGTTACTAGCCACCTCAAAGATGTCCTGGTAAGAAGATTTAGAGGAGCAATGACGTCTCATGATGATTGTCTTATAATTTCAAAGCTTTCATGTCACTAGCCACCTCAAGGATGTCTTGGCAATGGGATTTAGAGGAGCAATGATGTTTCATGACATGTTTTCTTTGGTTTGTTGCTTGTGGTTTGTCTCAACATAAATACTAGGAACAAATGGGTTTCTCAGTATGAGTCACAAAAATCCTTGTCTGCGATTGTTTGTTTTTGGAAAAAAACACAACATTGCACACCATTGGTCTATCTCATATCATGGTGTTTCTTGTCTATTGCAATAAACCACCCAATGATGACTCAAATGCAAATGCTTAGTATAATGATAGCAAAGTGATGACATATATTTCTTTCACGCTAACATAAATCATCTTCAAGCTAACATTATTCTTCCAAAGACCATTTTGCATACTAAACCTCATCAAAACTGATTTCTTTCACCACCATTGAACTTCTAGCTATCCAATTACCTAATCAGGAATTTTTTAAAAAAAAAAAAAAAATTTCAAAAATTTGTCAATTTTCTCGAGGGGGCATATCTTTACCTATTTCATATCGAGGCACGATTGGGGTATGTTATTCAAAATTATTTGACACAAATACCGAAATGGCATTATGTCAAAGAGGGGCAAACTGTAGACATTAAAAAATGGCTTAGGCCTGCGACTACATTTTTCATCATCAATTCAAGATATCCACAAGATGATTAAATGAATTTATTCATTTAATTATAACTTAATATTTAAATTCCTCTAATTAATTAAATAGTCTTAACCATTTAATTCATTAATTTATTATTCTTCTAAAATTGATTAATTAAGTAAATTACATTAATTTATCTTAATTACATCACTAATTAATTCTAACCTATTCCTTTTATTAATTAAATAAGTTACATTAATTTATTTAATTACGTCACTTAATTTTGATATCTTCTTTTTAATTAATTAAATAACTTTCCTAAATTTATTTAATTACACACCATCTAATTAATCTAATCTATTCTTCTAATTAATTAAATAAGTTCTGCATATTTATTTAATTATGTCATTTAAATATTCATGATTCTCCCACATTTAATTAAATAAATAACTATTTGTTTAATTAGATAAATTATCTTCTCATCTAAAGTGCTTTCATAAATCAAATAGTTCACTCAACTATTTAATTACGTGCACACAATTTCTCCACTAAAGAAAGGAATTAATTTAATCATTAATTCTTTTATCTTGAACACATGTCTTATATATCTCAAAGTAAATATTTCATGCATAATTCTCTCTCTCAATCTACTCACCAAATTGATTTGTCACTTCTCTCCGACTAACACTTTCTCTTAGTTTACTCACCTGATGGATATGTTACCTCTTTGTGACTTATAGACTCTCTCAGTTACACCTCTTGAAACTAATAGATCAAATCACTTAACTATCAATCAAAGTATGCAATTAGGTCCTCACACTTGATCTAAACCATTCAAATCAAAGCAATCTCAATCGTTGAATCTATGAGACTTCTATAAAAGAAGCTTTTCAACTCTATTTTCGGTAACCACAATCTTCAAAGTTTTGGTGTCAAGATACATACAAGTGAATATTGCATACTCACGATCTGAGGGAAATTGAAGCAACTTTAAGCAAAGAAGAGAAGAATAATGAAGATGAATCAAGTGATGGGGATTATATGATATAATTCTTATTTACTTAATTCCTTTTATAGCATATGTACTTTATTATTGATTTGGAATCTTAGCATAATATAGGAAATTAGTGGTTGTTGCTATTTTTTATGCCATTTCATTTATTTCCTAATTACACATAACATATTTAAATCTGCAACATGACAAAAAACAATGCCAAGTACAAACTCAAACTCCTCTTCTTCCTATCATCTCCCTGAACTGTGAAATTGACTCTTCAATTTGCATTCTTCAACAATCCACTATGTTGCTCTTCAACTATAGACATCTTCATCAATTTTCTGCTCTACATACCATTAAACCTGCAAAAAAACACTTCCCATATCCTTTCCAAGAATATTATATGCCTGCAACAACAACCTTCCAATTCTAGCCAAGAGTAGCTATCAAAACATAACCTAAATTGCGTGTAATATTCAAAAACAAGATCTCAAAGATTCTCCAGAAAAAATCCATGACCAATTTAGGAATAAAACCTCCAAATTCATGCCAAAAACATTTAATAATACATAAAATTCTTTCTTAAACCCACTCCCACCAAAATTTCCAAAATTGGAGCCCATTCCTAGATTTTAGGGTAGTTTTAAATGCATTTTCCAAATCATATTTCCTCCAAGAATCAAAAATCTGATTTTTTTCCTTCCCATTGGAAAATCCATGATCACATCCTCATAATGAGTTGTTTCCACATAGTAAAAATCAATAAATATTTTTTCATGCAAGTTTGTTACTCCCCATAACCCAACAAGTCTGATTTTTTAGATTTTTCTAAAATTGCAACTACACTCCCACTACTCCAATTGCCAATTTGCATGAAAAAAGTGGCATTTATTTTATTAAATTAAATTATGCAAAATTTATTCAAATTATCCCAACAACATGAAATTAAAATTAAAATTCCAAAATTTGAATTTTTTGATGATGGAAGATTGCCTTACACCCTGAATGCTCCTGCATCAAACACCCAAGGTAGGAATTTTTTTTTGAATATAAATTCACAAAATGGAGTTGAGTGGTAGTACCACCCTTTCATATTGCAAGAAATCCTTAGAAAACTCCATCACTAAAATTTAGATAGAATAATTTCTCCGCCCACCTCTTCCAACACTTTTTCGAGAAATTTTTCGTCCTCCTCCACCAAGTGTGCACTTTATTCTTCCTTACTCTTGTGGACTCATGACCACCATGAACCATCCTCATTTTCCACATCTCTTTTTCCCTCTCTTCCTTCTTCATGGGATCCAAACCACCATAAACCAACCACCTCCACCAAGTTCCTCCTATAGCTTCCTCTATAGCCTCTACATGCAAGTATACATCTATATACCACTCCACATCTTCACAATAATTTTTCTTCTCTAACTCTTTTCTCATATCATAATGAAAATTAATTACATATTCAACATCAAAAGACTCATAAAAATCATATTTTACCTCAATGAATTCCTTTGTCACAACATCTTCTTCCTCACTACTAAATGCTACTATCTCTGTTGTTGCACTAAACAAATTCTCTCTCTATGATCTCTTCCTCAAGAAACTCTTGGTCTTCATTAGGTTCCTCATCAAACATTGGATCCTCATACATCATTTTATACCTTTTTTTAACTGCAACATTTTCAACTACTGCAACTTTACTCACAACAATCTCCTCAATGATCACTTATGGAACTCCTCCATCTTCAACCAATGCTACAAAAAATTTCTCTTCTTCAATTTTCTCATTTTATTCCATGACCTCTGCAACATCAATTACCTCTTGTATCTCTGCACTTTCTTTTTTCTTCTCATCCTCCATTGTAATCCCACATTCTTCCTTCATGCTATCCTTAAAGCATACTTCTGCAACATTTTCTCCTTTTAGGTCACCTCCATACACAACTATGACAAAATTCTTGCCTTTCTTCTTTGGAATTTTCAAGGCCTCACAAATCCTCAACAAAATATTCAAATCCTCAAGTTCTTCACATGTAAATTTCCTCACGTTTGACAATCTGTTTACACGCAAATCAGACACACCACCATATGTCCTAGTTCAAACTACCTCCAATCAATGCTTCTACCTACACTCTTAAGAATTCTTGCTTTAACACCGTTGATGTAGAGGTATTCCAAAACCCTCAATCACAAACTCACACACAACAAACAATTGATATAAAATTATGTAACAACATACTTAGTATTCACTATTCAAATATGCATCAATGTTTCACAACTTCATTGAAATCAAATTACATGTGTTTTTCAGCCATATATGCTGATGAAAAATAAATACATAACATATTTAAATCTGCAACATGATAGTAAAAAAAATCAAAGACAAACTCAAATTCCTCTTCTCCCTATCATCTCCTCGAACTGTGAAATTGACTCTTCAATTTGCATTCTTCAACAATCCACTCTATTGCTCTTCAACTATAGACATCTTCATCAATTGTATCCTGCTAGACACAATTAAACCTACAAAAAAAACTCCCCATATCCTCTCCAAGAAGATTTTATGCCTACAACAACAAATTTCCAATTCTAGCCAAGAATGGCTATCAAAACATAACCCAAATTGCCTGTAATCTTCAAAAACAAGCTCTCAAAGCTTCTCTAGCAAAAGTCCATGACCAAGTTGGGAAGAAAACCTCCAAAAATTCATGCCAAAAATATTTAATAATATATAAAATTATTTCTCAAACTCACTCATACCAAAATTTCCAAAATTGGAGTCCATTCCTAGATTCTCAAACCACTCACACCAAAATCTCCAAAATTGGAGTCCATTCCTAGATTTTAGGGCAGTTTTAAATGCATTTTCCAACTCATATTCCCTCCAAGAATAAAAAAATCTGACATTTTTCCTTCGCATTGGAAAATCCACAACCACATCCTCATAATGAGTTGTTTCCACAAAGGAAAAGTCAATAAATGATTTCTCGTGCAAGTTTGTAACTCTCCACAAACCCAACAAGTCTGATTTTTTAGGTTTTTCTAAAATTGCAACTACACTCCCACTACTCCACTTGCCAACTTGCATAAAAGAAGTGGAATTTATTTTATTAAATTAAATTTTTCCAAATTTATTCAAATTAACCCAACAACATGAAATTATAATATAAATTCAAAAAATTGAATTTTTTTGGTGATGCGAGATTGCTCTACACCCTAAATGCTCCTACATCAAACTAGTGTAGAGATTATGAAACAGGAATAAGGAGATTTTTTTTAGGTCAAAGTGAGAAAAAATTTAGTATAAAATTAATGGATTTCATCTTGAATGAAGAATATTTTTGACTAGGTAGGGCGGCCCAATTGCATCTTCTATATGTGCTCAATGCCCATATCACTAGTTAGGAGATAAGAGGACAAAATATTGAGTTTATACTCACAACACTGAAGTAGATTTTGAGAGAAAGTGTTGGAAATTGAATTCAATCATTTCAAGAGGCTAGAGAGGATCTTTTCCTTGACTTGGCATGCTTATACAATTTAGAATATGATGTATAGAGTGAAAGATTCACCATACCATTTTTCATAGTGATTAGACATTTTCCCCTTGAATTTTTTCACATATATATTAGTTTGATATTGCAGGGAAAGAAATATATGATCAATTCAAATATCTCATTTAAGACTTACAAGAGTAAGATAAGATCCAAATTTTTATTTGGGATTTGATGTGGTATTAAATGTTATTATGATATGTCGAGATGTTGCGATAGAGATATGGAGGTAAGATTTATGATATTGGGTGTTTAGGATTAAGCCACATTTGTAATATGGTTTAAAAATTATTTATTATAGTGTGACTTTGTCTATTGTAGAATTTCAATTTTTTGGTCTACTTAACTTATAATTGTGTTAATTTGGGCTAGAAAAAATAGTGTCAAACACCACATTTGAAAACCTACTATGTAGAAAGGGATGTTGGGATCCATGATTGGTTTGATAAAAATGAGATAGATAAAATTGAGAGCAATGCATATTAATTGTTGTGTAGACATATACTAATTAATTTGATATGAAATTGAAACTAATATTGATATTGTACATTTCTGTGATGTAGAGGTGAAATCTTGTGTTGATTATTTGATGATAAAAAATGACCTAGGAAAATGTGTTTAAGTATGCAACCTAGATACAAAATTTGAAATTCTTGTTTTGCATTCTTTTGGGTAACATTTATATTTAGGGATGATCAACCTTGAAGGCGAGAATTTTAAAATTTGAAACTAGAAAACTAAATTTCTTGTATAGTTATATTATGTTAGCAAAAGGTGTAATTATCCAAGATTTTGTTTGATCCATTAATGAACAAAATGTTAGGTAAAGGTGTCTTAACCTTGCATTCCTAATATTCATTTGGATGTATTTTGTATGCATTCACTATTTTGTCTTCTTGTGGGAGAGTTGGTGTCCAATTTGGAGACTTAATGGACTTTTTCTTTTAGTGATTCGTGTCTTCATATGAGGAGGTATTTTTCCCACTTTGAGGTGGCTTGGTTTGGCCATGTGTTGGAATCTTGTGGTTTGTATGAGATCATCATGAAGAGAGTTACATGAGACATATCCTATGATGCATAAGAGCATGCAAGAGAGAGGTTAAATTAAAATATTGACTAGCATTATGATTGGTATAGACACTTGTCATAGAGAATCTTTGAGTAGGTTGAATGAGGATAAATTATGGTTCCCAAGTTTGGCTGGTCAAATATGACAATTTATGACGATGACATTTTGTAGTGAATATTATTAAAAATAGCTAGGAGGATATTTTATCAAGGATGTCATTTTAATTTTCTGTCTTGGTTTGGATGTCATACCTCCTATTTTTTAATGATTTTACTAACTATTTATAGTTTCTATTTTAAAATCTTGCCTATTTATTTGGTGCTTGGAGTTAATTTATATAGATAATTTGTAGGTATAGTTATGTTGTGGGAATCACTCTAGATTTTTATGTTGGTAACACTCAATGTGAAATCTTGGTTTGCAAGTGTATTGTAATATATTTATTTACCAAATAATACATTGGGTTTCTTTGGGGTGTGGTTATTCTCTGAAATCATTTTCCCCACATACACCTTACGTTATGGTATATTTTAAATTTTATGTTTATATATTTTCTAATTTTAACAATTGTAAAGATTAAAATTTACTTATTAATTTTATAATTAGTTTGGAATAGGAATAATTCCCACATACCTTGTCTTGTATTAGTTATTATCAAAGCTAGATTAAATTTAATCCTTGTTGAATGAGAGCTATCTTATTGTAGGAAGAGATGGCAAGAAAATCAAGAATTGAAATAGAGAAGTTTAATGGTAGTAATTTTGAGTTAAGGAAAGTTAAGAGGGAGGATATGCTCATGGAAAAATATATATGCACTAGAATACCTAGTACCAAGCCATCAATTATGAAACACGATTATTGGACTTTATGGAGAGAGAGGTTAAGGTTCTTGTGATCCATTAGTTGATAGATTTAGTTTTACTAAATGTTCATGAAGAGACTATTGTAAAAAACCTATAGAAAAGGCTTAGTAAAATTTATCAAGGTGAATACATAGTAATTCCTAAGAAAGAAGTTGTATTCTCTTAGAATAGAGGATGGTGAATCTATAGCCAATGAATTAAATGCCAAGTCAATATGATTGTTGGCTAGCTCAGATCTAATGGTATTAAAATTTAGGAGATCATTGCATGACTCTATTATGTTATTTTCCAAATTCATGGGACAACCTTGTGATGGAAATTGAAATAAATTCCATCAAGTTGAAGATGATTGAGGTGGTTTTATTGCTAATTTATGGAGAAATGTGAAGGAAAAATTCTTGATATAGGTGCTTACAGTTTAAGGTACATCCAAAGAAAAAGTAAAGAAGAACAATGGAGAGAAAGATAATCCAAGATATAAATCTCGTGGGATATCTAAGTATCCTTATAATTCCAATGTATTATGTTGGAATTATGAAAAACTTGGACCTTTCTATGAGGATTATAAAGAGTAGAAAAAATGAATAAATATAAAAAAAATTGATTCTAATGATAAATCTAATAGATCCTCCTTGGATGATGGTGATTCTTTTGTCATAGCCTTTTTTATATATGGTTTAGAAGGTGCATTCCTTACTAATTTAGATGCATATTTTCATGTGAACTCACATTTGAGATGGTTTAATAATCATGAATAATATGATGGCGGGAAGGTGTACTTGGGTGATGATTCTCATCTAAATATTGTTAGATGTGGAATATTTTTATTACATTTCTTTCTAGATGAGTGAAGGGAATCATGGTGTGTTCTATATCCCTAGTTTGGCATGAAACATTCTATCTAAAAGTAAATTGAATGATGTGTGTGTGAAGGTTTCTTATTGAGTGGAGGGTGCAAGATAGTTAGAGGGAATATGGTGCTTGCTAATGTAGTGTCAAAAATTATCACCCTTAACAATTTCATACTATGTATTTATCCCCCTAAATTAATAGAACTAGTTAAGTCCATAATTTCCAAAATATGCATTTTAAGGCCCATTTTTACCATTTTCTAAAGGATTGCAAGAATTGAATAAATACAAGCAATTAATGTTTTGACCCTGACACTAAAATTCCTAGAAGATAGGTCTATGAACCATATTCCCATGGGCATATGGGTCCCCTATCTTGTCGGGGACCAATTTTTAATATGTTGGTGGTATTTTAAAATATAAAATTCAAATTTTAAGTGTCAACTTTTAGAATCTAGATTTTGGGAAATTAGAACAATTACATATAAATACCTAGTTATTGCATCATTTCAAATTTAACAAGAACTAAGTAAAAATATATAATTGGAAAACTTATGATCAAGAGCAAGTCAAGAGTAGCATTTTAGAGCATTATTGTAGCAATTCAAGATCCAACATCATGTCAAATTTTGTGCGTGTTCATGTTTTGGGAAGGCTAACCATTGTTGTAGGTCTCCAAAGAATTCAAGCATTCATGCAAGAAAGATCCAAGTCCTTGAGGTGATGTGCATGAATTTAGTCCTTCAAGGAAGCCATTGAAGGGTGGTGAGTTGCAACACTTTGCGATTTCATCATTCCTTCCTTTCAATTATCTATTCATCATTAGAATTTCCATTATGGAAGTGGAAACACTTACATGGGATTTAACTGAGGTAAGCCCCTAAATGGACCAACATTCTCCCTCTTTTTGAATGTGAAATTAATAGGTTTAAAGAGGATTGAAGGAAAGTTGTCCATTGTTGCATTCAAAGCCCTAAAATTTGTAAAGCCATAAAACTCACCTACTAAATTATGTAACTGTATTCCAAAAACTTTGAAACCAAGAAAAAAAAGGCCAGATCTAGTATTAGAGGATTGCAAAATTAGTTTCAAGACCCCCTATTAGGAACCCATACACCCTTAGGCATCTGAGTCCCTCTTTGCATGTTAGATCCAACATTTTATGACAGACACACAATCTTTGATACTTCTCAGATCTTCTTGTAATTTACTATTTTAGTTTGTTTGCTTTTGAAATATTTCATTTATCATATTATTTCATATATCTTAATTAGGTTGATCATTAAAAATCATCTCCAATCCATTTTCAAGGCCCCAAGAATATAGATCCAGGTCTGATTGACTAACCTTCTTGGTTGAAAGTCAATTTATTCACCTTGTTGATCTCCATTCTTAATGAAATTGAAAAAGGGAAACTATTTGACCCTAGGGTTTATAATACATTCAACTTTAGGGTTTCCCCCATCCCTTTTCTATGTTTCATTTTGGTGAACCCGATGTCTTAAAATTATATACTTTCTTAAACAAGAAGACTTTCAAACCCTAGATCTAGATTTTGCATCATATTGTCTCACATTTCTAATTTAGGGTTTCATATTTACATCATAAAACTCATAAAAATCTAAAAGAAAATTACACCTCATAATGTATCATAGCTTGCATTAGGGTGTGTTGTAATCATTTATATCATATTTTGATGCAGGAGAATCTAGGGTGTAAGAGCAATCTTGCATCCCCAAAAAAATGTTTCTATTAGTAAGTTTCAAGGGCTAAAAATGGCAAGATTACTTAGTCTTTTTTTATTTTTAGTAAGTTTTCATTGGTGGACGTATAAACATAAAATATTACATAGGGCTCCAGAATGCTGAATTGAAGACAATGGTGAAGAAATCACTTCAATACCATTTGTCATTTGAGAGATAATATTTTTTTATATTAAATATCCCTTTTAAAATATTTAAAGTCAATTCTGAGGTGCCTAGAAGTTTTAGATGGGCCTAAAAAATGGTCAAAAAATAAGGTATATTGAAAATATATCATTGTGGCCTTTTCTCTCGATGGGATCTTTCTAACGTCACAAATAGTTTATCAATCCAATGACTGAGTCAAAAGTTATGGCTCTTGAAAGGTGGACTAAAATTTAAGATTTTTCTAAATTTGTAAAAAAGGGTAACTAAATCTGATGGGTGCCAAAAATAGAAGTCATAGTTCAATGGAAAGAAAAAAAGTATTATAAAGTGGTTACAAAGAAAAATGGATTCATTTTGGATGAGAAGATAGATGAAATTCTTGTTTTTCAACACAAAACAAAGGTTAGGGTTTCAGTGGCCATAATTATCATTTGCAAACTTGCATGTCTAATTTTCTACATGTATTTGTAGCCCAAATTTTTGTAATAGTGGTCTTGTGACTACATAGTTGTAATACATTTGGTTGCATGTATGTAGATGAATTTTGAGAATATATTCAAGTTGCATGCTTGTTGTTATTGAGTTTTATTTTTTGTATAAGGTGTGTTCGAGGGAGAGTCTTCCTTCATCAACATGTTTGATTCCTTTTAATTTATATTCTTCATAAATATTCCATCCTACTATCTAATTTGATAGTTATAAAATGAATTCTAAAAAATCCATCCTTACCTTGTTTCAATAATTCATGATTCACCCCTTGGTTCAATTGATCTTTTGGTTTCTCCTAGGTTTCCATGTGTGATTTGATTTGTCTCTCAATATTCTTGGATATAACACCATGATGATAATTTGAAGTGCATAATTATGGGTTGAGTCATTAATTACATAAACACTCGACAAAAGAGTGGGAAACCATGTATCAGGAAAAGGATAAAACACAATAATTAAATGATTCCCTTTTTTTGTGTGTTCAAGCATAGGGAATTCAATTTGGAAATATTTTACGAAGCCATAAATTTGTAATATAAATTATCTTTTACTTTGAATTCAAACACACTCATATACTTTTCAAGATTTTCTCTAAGATTTTTTCCACTTCCTCTTTGGTGGACTAGCCAAATTTCTCAAATTTGTTTCATAGGAAAATAATGGTTAAGGAAAGATAAATTTTATCGACAATTTAAAAAAAAAAATGAACTTACTAAAAATATAACATGGTTCAAAAGTTTCTTAATTCTCCAACAAAGGAACAAAGGGGTCATGTTAGAAAGTTCATAATTTATTCAACTCACAAAAAATCTAATAAAAGGGATGAATTTCAAAAGATTTCAATGAGTTTGAAATTTTCTCAACTCATTGAAACACCGACATGGTTCAAGAAAAGTTAAAATATTGATAAGAAAATAAGATAAGGTTTTGATGGGTTCAAATTTTCTTGAAATTTATAAACATCTATCATAGTTGAAGATGGAACTAGACCTTTAAAATATAGCTAGGTCCTAGAGTTATTAGTCTCTTCATTACCCTAACTCCCAACCTTCTCCATATGCTTCCTTCATTCCTCTCTAGGTCTAGAACTCTGAGTGAAACTAGGACCTTGGAACCTAGTTCCAAGATACATGTTCCCCTTAATTCTCCAATCCCATAACTTCATATTTACTAGCTCCTTGCATCACTTTTATCCTTATTCCCTCTCTCACCTTATCCCTACATCTTGATTTCCTTAACTCATATCTAGGGAGCATACCCTTATTTTACCCTTGCAACTTGACACCTCCTTCCTTATTCCTTGATTTAACCAAAAAATTTACCACCATAAATTTCAGCCCCTCATTCCCTTTTGTTGATTTTTTGGTCTCTTCTTCACATTGATACCACATACAAAAGTCTTTTCTTGACATAAAATCCCACCACACACCTAGAACAAATAGTAAATTCCACCTTGGAATACTATTTCACCTACTCACCCACACTCCAAGATAATTGAAAAACTAAAAATAATGATGCATTTACTATAAGGGTTTCTCCTATATAATTCATGTATTTATTTCATGCCACAACATGTCACAAAGCTATTTCACCATTATTGTAATGAGAATTCATAGATCGCAAAATATTCATCCATAATTTGAAGCTATGGATAAACCTCTTGGGCTATGATTTCATGTGCAATTCATAGAGAATAAATTCTTAATAAACCTATGGGAATCCTTTTCTACATTCCAATTCAATAATTTTTAGGTTTTCCCATTCCCTTCTTGACTATTGTAATTTTTTGGTGGTTCCCTATAGCTTGTAAACTCTTGAACCTAGGAAACTTTGCATTTGGACAAAAAAGTTATACATTTGACGATAGTTCAATTATTTATAGATGAAACTATTTGATGATAGATGTTGCAACTATCAAAATTTCATTGTCTTTATACTTAAACTCATCTCATGCTAATTCTATTTTAATACATGCTCCTACACTATCATGCTCCACATTCCCATGCTTAGCCTCAGAGAAATTCCATGTATGTTGAACACCACTCATGATATGCATCCTAATCAACCAATAAAACATCCACAAGTTCTTGAATTGTGATGCATAATTATCTAACCATATGATATTCTAACCAAATATGATGTTCCTAGTAGCCAAGTCATGGTTTAACATTTGAAATAAACTTTACATATATTATATATATTTAAAATTATCACTGATACAAAAATAATACTCTATAAATATATGCATATCTTCCCCTATACTATCAAGTGCATGAATGCATTCTACATGCACAAATATAGAAACATGAATAGACTCATAATACTATGATTGAACCTTACTCTATGGTTGTAGTGTATATTTATTTACAAATTCCATAATTGAAATGATGGTACCAAGGCTTGCATAACTTGAGTTGAAAATCCAACCATAAAGCTCTATGGGTATGAATTGTATACTTATACACTATATTCTCTTGAAAAATAGACATAAATAGATATAATACTATATTTTCACTCACCAATTCATGCATTTTGCTTCTTTACTATCTTTTAGACTGTATTCCATTGACTTTTATTTTCTAAAAATTGTTTGATTCCAATTGAATGTGTATTTTACATATGTACATAATTTTTCAAACATTTCAAGCCACTACTATAACATGTTCCATAAACGCATGATTTCTTTTAGAATAATTGATTATCAAATATTTCACATAAAATTCTCAAAATAAAATTCATTGAAGACCTAGGTGGAGCCTTTATCATACACTCTTCAAAAAACCTCATTAGTATGAAAACCTACACATATATGTAGATAAACATCATAATGATTAGAAATTTAATATTTAATCTACAAAAATAAGTTATGTGTGTGTGATTTATTTTGAAATAAAAAATAATTTTTCATTTTAAAATACCTTTGACTAATTTTATTTGTTTTGATCGGTAAAAAAGTTTTTTATTTATTGAAATTTGAAAAAAGATTACATAATCAAATCCAGTATAGCTTCAAAAATAGACCTTTCCAAACCACAACAAATCCAATGATGATACCCAAACACCAAAACCCCCAATTCCAGCTTAAACCACCCCAAACAGAAGAAAGCTCAATATTACATGTTAACAAGCTTCCACACAAAAACCTCAAAGATCTAAAAAACAAATCAAGATGAATCTGTTTTAAATCTTCCTTTGGACTAAGAATGAAGAACCATTGCAAATGCTTTATTTTTCATCTTCTTTGATTTATTTCCCAATACTGCTTGCCACCCATCCTCCACCCTTGCTGCCTTCTGTTGCCAGTCCAAAAGAGGTTCTCGTGGGCTCCTCCAGGCTCCTTCCTCAGTGCAACTTGTTTGTAGATGTTGTTCATCATCCATCCGTTCCCCAGCCTTTAACTCCCGTGCCCTCACCACACCTTTCTTTTCTCTACATTTAGGTGTTGCAGCCCCAATTTTGATGCCTACTTTTTCACTAGTCTCTGCCATAGTATCCTCCTGAACTGGGATCACCTTGTCCTACTAAAACTCCTTCCTTATATTCTCCTATCCTAGAGTCTTCTCATCTTGCCTAATGTTCCTCTTCTACAATTTCCTAATTATCCTCCTCAATGTGTTTAGGTTGGGGGATCACTTTTTTTCCCCCTCGATTCTCCACCTGTAGTGTTGGGTAGAGGCATCTTTCCACCAAGAAGCAAATTTTTTAGTTCTAATTTTTGCACATTCAACTACCAAATGGCTCGTCTGATGAAAGATTCTACACCTAAACGGTATCCCTTCATTGTCCAATGGCTGCACCCAACAATCCTTCGAATACTTCAGCCGAATATCCTCCAGAGGCACCTTGGACACATTCATTTCAACCAAGATTATTGCTTAAGTCGAATGTAAGAGATTTGAAGAATCCTCATCCACCATTAAAAAGTTACCTAGAGAGTTTCCAATAGCTTCCAAGAAAGAATGAAACCAAAACTGTAGGGGGAGGTTGGGAAGTCTCACCCAAATAGAAATACTCTAGAAAGTTTTAGTGGCTAGATTGAAACCTAAATGCCATGGATTTAACATCGAAGTAGGTTTATCATCACAGTCCCAATGATAATCACAAAGAATCTTCTTCCTGTCCAATTATTTTTTAAAAACATTAATAAAAAAACCCTTTGGACATTGGATAAATTTGAACATACCCATCCAAAAGAGGTTTCTAGGAATTTGAGATCCATTGGTGGAGGTCATTCAATCCTAGCCAGAACCCCCTAAACCTCCCAATCAGACCCAACCTAGAGAAAAAGTTTTCATTGCAAATAAATTCTTGCTCTAGCTCCCCAACTAATTAAATAGTGATTGATTTCAAAAGGGAATGGGAAGCATGATCCCCTCCTTTCACCCCCCTAGAGCTTTTGTTTTGGCATGATCTCCTCACTGTTCTGGGAAATAAAGGCTCCTTGCTCGCTCCAACCCTACCCACCATAGCCAAAATTTGTTGTCCCTGAGTCCGGTCACCATTCCCTGAAGCTAGGTTTCCACCACACCTCTCAACCTTCCTACGGTGATCCCCCTTAATGCAACCATCACCTTCCTTTAAGATGTTGTAGTCCCCTTCTGCCCCAAATACACCGAGCTTCCCCTGTGAAGCCTTGGCTAGACGCTTCGGCTCAGGAAAAACCCTCCCGACATCCACAGAGGGGAAATGACCATTGGATCCCGTCATCGCAAAATCTAGTTCCCTTTGACTAATTTTGATTTGAGCACACATCTCTACAAAATTGGAGAAAAATTGTGTTTGAGTCATAAACAATTTTTTTTGGATTTGGATCATAATTTTTGACAACCGATTCTTATTTTTACAAAATCTCTTTGATTAGCTGATACTCTTGTGTTATTTCTCCAAAATTATTCAATTAGGGATTTCAAGGCTTGAACTATAATTTTATCTTTCCATAGGATTTTACTATACAATTCTCATAATTCATTGTTGTAAACTGGAAAATTGAACTTTAAGTCATAGAGATAATAGGAAACAATACTAAAAACCACAATATGTTATCCTAAACTCAATAAGATCAAGTCTAATCAATAGAAAACATGCAATAATATATTAAACCAGATTTCAAGAAAATGCCACCTTCACCTTCACTATATTGCCATGGATGACTTGTATTGTTCCTTCTTTGTATGATTTTTCTCCCACAAATGGGTGTGCTACTCTTTCTCTATAAACTTCAAGTATATGTGATGATTGCAATGCAAATACTGAAGTTTAAGATTTTATGGTTATCCATCAATGTGCTATGAAGACCTGCTTTTATAGAAATTCTTTTTTCAAATGAATGATCTAGATTCAAAGATGAAAGATCAAGATCAACGATCGAGGTCCATTGAGAGGAAATAGATTGGAGAGTTAATTGGCTTGATTGATTCAATCAAGGGAAGTGATTGGATAAATAGTGGAAATTGATTGATCAATTAGTGAGATTGAATAATCAACGAGATTGATTGATTAGTCAATGTGTGAGAGGATAATTAATTAATATTTGGAGGAATATGCAAGTAAAAATTGAATTAATTTTTGACATATGGCTTCTAGTGTTTTCATTGATGATAACCTAAGTGATTCATCCGATCCAAAGTTTAGTATTGGTTCATACTAGCAAACAAAATGAAGAATAAGGTATCCGGTTAAAGGTAAATATGTCGATATGTATACTTCACCAGACTATTAATTTGAGTTATGGATCTCAGAGAAAGTTATGTTGATGTTCATACTACCTTATTCAAGAATTATTGAGGTGTGCATTTACTGGTGTACGATCTAGGAGATCTGGTGCATTGATTTTTTGGTTATCTGTGCTAGAAGGTCGACTTGGCAAATATAGCCATTGTAGATATCTAAGGAGTAATTTTTTAAATGTTTCTATGTTTGATCATGTTTATTTGGTTCCTCACTATGATATAATTGACTATGGATGGTGCACATAAAGAATTATTTGTGGATTTAGCCGACAGTTGGAAAGTATTTTATGTTTTATGAAAGCCGACATATGAATGATCAAATCTTTGGTAGCGGATATATATATGAGATTGGTAGTATCATTTTGAAGAAGTGAATGTAGGAGATGCAAAGTATATTAGTGAGTGGTGAGAAATTCAAAAAGATAGTGGTGCGAATTTATCTGTGTATGGTGTGAATTGTAGAACAAAGCATAGCAGAGCAGAGCGAAGTGCAAAATCAAATAGAAGGTCGAAAATCTGATCTATGAGCCTAACCGGAACTATAACCTAGAATAAGTAGATGCTATTACTTTAGTTCAAAAATTCATATGGTCTTAATCTGATTTTTTTTTAAGTGAGCCTTTCTACTTTGAGCAGTGAGCTTGAATGCAAGTGCATTCCCTTTTGTAAAACTTATATTTGAGTACTCAAATTGTGGATTGACCTCCATCTTGGTTTTTCCCCTAATGGGGTTTCCACATAAAAATACTTGTGTTATGGTGTTGTGGATGATTAATTTGTGTGTTGGAATCTTTCCTTTGGTTTAATATTGAAATGGTTTAATTATTAGTTTAATAAAGTTAAGATTTTCAAAACACTGATTCACCCACCCCCCTCTCAGTGCTCCCTTGAGTCCAACAATTGGTATCAAATCCTAGTTCGTCGGAAGGATTTTGACAACTTGAGGTGGATCTTGGAGTGTAATGAAATATGGTAGTCTTCAACAACATCTTTTGGTGGCACTTGATGATATTGACCAGTCTAAAGCAGAAGTCCAAAAATTGAAAGAAAATCTCAAGGATGTTGAGAAATTCATTCAGTCATTGAAGGATCAGATTGATAAATCCAGGGAAAAGAGGAAGGATATTTTTTATCAGATTAAGTAGAAAGAAAGTGAAAGAATGGATGATTCTCACCTGAATCAAACCTTGAAGGAAATAACTCATGAATGTGAAAATCTTGCTAGAGACAGTGCTACCCTAAAGCATGAAATGGAATCTATGGCGATGAAGCTGACTAAGGAGATTGAAGAAAGGAAGAAGAATGAAGAGAATATTTTTCAATCCTTAAAAGAAATATTTGATGAATGCAAAAGAGTAAATGGAGAATTCATTTAGTTGGAGAGTGAATTGCTACAATCCAGAAACAATGAAGAAGAACTTGAAAAATAGATTGTTGTCCTCGGGAATGAACCTACTACTATAAATGAATACAGGGAGAAGTTTAAGATTAGTTATGTTAAGCTTGATGAGTTGACTCAAGGAAAAAATAATTCTAAAGACAATCAAGGTCTTGGATATGAGAAAAGGAGAAAGTTTCAGATCTAGACAAATAAATTTTAGGCAAGGAAATTAGATGAACAAAGATGGAAGGTATCTAGTAAGACAACCTAATGCTCAAAAGTTTAATGGATACTATTTTTCTTGCAATAAGTTTGGTCATATGGATACTCAATGTAGAAGTAAAAAAAGTTCTAGTGACTCATCATTCTCTATTTAGTGTTTCAATTGCAACAAGTTTGGTCTTAAATCAATTGAATGCAAAAATGTGTCAAAATACTCTATCAATAGAAGAAATGTTGGATGTTATACCTGTGGAAAAATTGGGCATATTGTTAATCAATGCAGATCAAGAATAAATCAATGGAATGATTGGTATGGATAAGAGGAAATATTATGTGCTACAATTGCAACATATACGGTCACATTGCAAGATTTTGTAGAAACAAAAATGTGGGTAGAAAAGGTCTAGTATACAAAGGTAAAAATACATAGAAAGGTGATAATGAAAAATGAAAAATGATTGTGGATGAAATAAGAGATCAGATGAAGAAGACATGGGTAAGGAAGAATGAATCTGATGTTAGAAATGGTTCTATACCAAAAAAAAATTCGGTAATTCCTCTAGAAATTGATTCCAGGCCATTGGCCTAGGGCGAGTTTTTCAAGAAAATCCTTTTTCCCTTGTTCGTAAGTTGGTACCGGATCACAAACATATTGTCAATTTTTTTATTAATGATCTATAGAGGCTCTAGAAAACACTCACAAGTAAATTCAATCAATCGAAGATGCACATAATAATTTTTCTCTCACTGTCTAAGAAAATAGGGTATCCAAAACACTTAGGGAAAAATCATTTATTACAAGTGTGCAAGCTATTAAAGACAAGTTGAAACTCTCATTTGTCACTTTGCATCAAAGAAGAGAAGAAGGAGAGCACTCGGTAGCAAAATCTTGAAGGAGTAAATTTAATTCGGCAATGAATCTCAAAATCCATCAGGTATTTCAGTTGTTTTTGGAATTTCCATATAATTTGGCATGCAGTAGTACATAAGGAAAAATTGAACAAATCAAAGGGTCAATCAATTTAGATGAATAAAATAGTGAGAAAATTAGAGCCATAAGAAATTTGTTGTCGCCTGATGAACTGAAATGGGTGAGAGAAGCCAAACACAAGAATTTGGACATTTGGAATGAGTTTCCCTATTTCAAGAACACGAAAAATTGTTAAGTTTGTTTTGAGCAGATTGAATACTGACACTTTGATTCTGGAAAAAACCCTACATCATTTTGAAAGAAGTAATTGAAAATTTAACTAAATTATACAAAGTTGGGGATATACCAAGAAGGAAATCCATCCGGAATAAAGAAGTTGAAACCCTAACCAGAGTTATTGGAGATCAAAGGGCACTGATAATCTTGACAATCAAAAACCCTGTGACCAGGTACATTGCGCATGGCATATCCTACAAAATCATTTTTAGAAATAGAGAAGGAGAAAATTCGGCATGTGAAGTCTACATCTCACACAAAATGATAATGGAAGGTTAGGACTTTGACCTGTGCAGACTGCTAAAGGATCAATTATTGGAGAATGTGCAATTAACAAAAGAGACAGATTACCTTTTCACTTTTTAGGTTTGGTACTCTGGTCATATGTCTAGTAATGTACTTTCTAAATTTTTTACCATTGAACAAAAATATGGTGTGGAAAATAAATGAACCGGTGTGCAAACAAATCTACACACACTCTAAAAGTTTGGAAAACTGTGTTGAAGGATATGAAAGTTTCATTAAGATTTTTCTAGGAAAATTTGGCTCAGTTGGTATTTCTCTTCCAGTAAAATCACTTGAAGTTGGTTCCTCTTCTGGTGGGATGGAGAGAAAGAAGAAAAGAGAAAAATAAATTGTTGTTCATACTCCAAAAATGCAAGATTCCAAAAATTGAAGAAAAAGGAAAAGAACAAGAGATTGTGGATATACTAGATGAGGAATTCGAAAAGGAAACTAAGGACACAAAGGGAAAATAATCGGGATCAACCGAACCAAAACAAGAAAAGGAAATGATAGAAGCAAGTGAAGAAGAAGATGACTTGTCAAAAGAGAAGCTGCAACAATTTATTCATAAGGAAGGTGGAATGAAAAATATAGCTCAATTATGGTCCATCTAACCCTCATATGATTAAGATATGCTTCTAAGTTTACTAAATGCTCATGTTGTGCACAATCAGATAAAATTGGAGAGTTTCCAGAATACCTTACCTAAAGAAATGATTGAATGCATTAAGGAAGCTATGGACTTTGAGTCTCAAAACAAAGAAGAAGGAGAAGTAATATCTCATTTGAAGGAGAAGTTAAGGCTATCACTTACCAAGTTGAAAAAGAAAATGAATGAGTTGAGGCAATGCATAAGTTCAACAAATAACATTTATAACTATTACATCCGTTGGCCCAATGCAGTTGGGAAATACAAAGAGAAGTTGGAGCAAATTAAAACAAAATTGAATGTTATTGGGAAAATTTTTGATATGTTTCAGGATTAGGATGGTACAATCAGGAAAAGGATTCAATAGCTACATTCTGAGCACACAAAATTTTACACTCGTGGACAATTTTTGGAAAGTGAAGGACCTAATTGAATGCAGACTAGAACAAATGGTTGAGATACTGAGAAAAGGTGAGAAATTAGAGGATGCAATCATAATTCTAGAATCCCTCACTAAGATTTTCAATAAGACATCCAAGAATAACAACATGATCATAATCATTTGGATTGCAATAGAAGCTTGGAAGAAATTTCTTTTGGAGATGAAAGAAAACCACAAGATAGTTTTCTAACTCAAAGTAGCAATTGTTCTTTTCAAAATTTTGAATCAGTTTTGAAGTTTTGGTTATATTTCAAAAGAGGTGATTGAACACGTTTTTTGTCAATTGTTGGCAAAAGGATTCTATCTTTTTCATTGATGTCAAAGGGGGAGAGAGAGTAGTGAAAAATGCCTCATCAATCTAAGGGGGAGCTATGTTTTGAAATTTTGAAGTTTGGCAACATACTCATATTGGTTTTGACACTTAGTCATTTTTCACTAAGTGTTGCCATCAGTGCCAAAGGGGGATATTTTTGGCATATGGCTTCAATTTTTTTCATTGATGGAAACCTAAGTCATTCATTTGATCCACAATTTAGTATTGGTTCATACCTACAAACAAAATGAAGAATAGGGTATTCGATTAAAGGTAAAGATATCGATTTGTGTACTTCACCAGTCTATTATTTTGAGTTGTGGATCTCAGAGAAAGGTATGTTGATGTTTGTACTACCTTATTCAAGAAGTATCGAGGTGTGCATTTACTAGTGTACGATCTAGGAGATCCGGTGCTTTGATTTTCTAGTTAGCTGTGCTAGAACGTCGACTTGGCGAATATAGCCACTGTGGATATCTATGGAGTAATTTGTTAATTTTTTCTATGTTCAATCATGTTTATTTGGGTCCTCACTATTCTATAACCAACTATGGATGGTGCACATAAAGAATTAGTTGTGGATTTAGCCGACAGTTGGAAAGTATTTTATGTTTTATGAAAGCTGACATATGAATGATCAAATATTTGGTAGCGGATATATATATGAGATCGGTTGTATCATTTTGAAGAAGACAATGTAGGAGATGCAAAGTATATTAGTGAGTGGTGTGAAATTCAAAAGGATAGTGGTGAAAATTTATCTATGTATGGTGCGAATTGCAGAATAGAGAAAAGTAGAGCAGATTAGAGCAAAGTACAAAATCAGACAGAAGGTCCAGAATCTAATCTATGAGCCTAACCAGAACTATAACCTAGCATAAGTAGATACTATTACTTCAGTTCAAACATTCAAATGGTCTTAATCTTAAAAAATTGTAAGGTAGTGAGCCTCTCTACTTTGAGCAGTGAGCTCTAGGTAGTGAGCCTGAATGCAAGTGCATTCCCTTTTGTAAAACTTATATTTGAGTACTCAAATTATGGATTGACCTCCACCGTGGTTTTTACCCTAACATGGTTTCCATGTAAAAATCCTTGTGTTGTGGATGATTACTTGTGTGTTTGCATCTTTCCTATGGTTTAATGTTGAAATGGTTTAAATATTAGTTTAATAAAGTTAAGATTTGAAGAACACTGATTCACCCCCTCTCTCAGTGTTCCCTTGAGTCCAACATTAATAAATAAAATTTTATTTATTAATGGATCATGTTGAGTGAATATTGGAGAATCAAATAATTAATTTAATTATTTAATCTAAAAGTGGGAAAATGGTTTAATTAAATAATTTGTAAGAATTATTTAATATAAGAAGGGTGTTTGATGTTAAATTTTAAATAATTACTGATAACTATTCAATTAAAATAGAAGAACAAGTGAAGTTAGCGATTTAATTAAATAAATACGATTTATTTAATTATTGATGAAGAATAATGATAATTAGGATATTGTTAAATAAATACGATTTATTTAATTAGTGAGGGAGAATAAGGATAATCAAGACATTGCTAAACAAATATAATCTATTTAGTTAGTTAGAAATGATGAATTAGAATGAATTAATTAAATATTATAAAATCACTTAATTAATAGTAGAATATAAAATTTGATGATAATTAAATAATAATACGTTATTTAATCATTAGGGAAAAGGAGTGAAAATGATTAAAAAGGGTGTTGCTCGTAGGTCAGGACAATTTAGGGTATCTTCATTTTGACCTTCTTTGATATAATGCATTTTTCTAGTGTTATGTCAAAGAAAATTGAAAAATTTATGGTCAAGAGTTGCCTCGGTATGCCCCGGTGACAGTGGGATAGGATGGTTCCCCCTCGGAAAAAAATTCAAAAAACTTAGGAAATTGTTTTGACAAGTAAATTTTATAGTGTTGAGTACATTGGTAGGAATTTTATTTTAGGGCCTCTGGGGTGTCTATATTTGCATTTGAATTTCGAAGTTGATGCATCTAGTTAAAAAGGGGGTCCAAAATACCACCCTAAAAGTCCATAAATAGGTCCTAAGGGGTGCAAAAAGGGTCATTTGTGTATTTTGTGTCTAGAGGTTTGAGAGCTCTGAGAGGAGATTTGGTGAAGGATCCCTATCGAAATGTCGCATGTTCCAATAGTTTTGCACCACAAATATCAAGTGAGGTTCTTCCAGCAACTCAAGGAATTGGGTGACGTGGTACACACCCTTTCCTTTCCTCATTGTTTGTTCATTTTTTGTCAATTTTAGGGGGTCAAAGAAGACCAAAGAAATGTGGTGTTACTTTGGTGTCATATCTACTATCGTGTTCACCACATAAGTGGTGTTGTGCACCGCATGTGTGATGTATGACACATGTGAAAAATACGGCTGCCATTGTTAGGCTTCTTGCAAGTGATTTTTGTATTGCATCCATTATAGTGCACCACATTTGATTTCTAGCAACACATATGCATGGCAATATTCTGTAATTGCTTTGATTAGTCACAATTGTATATGAGCCACTTAGGTAAATTTCATTTTCTAAAAGGTGCAACACATCTAACTATTAGCTAATTTGAGCTATTTTTTGATCAATTTTTCTCTGTATAAAAAGTCTAATAGGTTCAGTTAGGCATCCTAATTTACATAATGTGCTTTTTGAGTGCAGGTGCAATTACCACCGATCTATACCCGAGAGAGATGACCTACTTCCTTCATATTACAAGATCATCTAGGAGATGAGGAGAGAGATACATTGCATGTGTTGGTACTATATCATGTTACTTTCATGCCCATCATTTAGGCTAACCGAAGTCTTCTTATTGCTTTAGTGAATCGATGGCACTCTGAGACCAGTTCATTCCATTTACCCATAGGAGAGGCCACAATTATTCTCGAGGATGTTTGGCATATACTTTAGCTTTTGATCCATGGGGATTAGGTTGTGTATGATCTTGATTATGGGTTATCTACCCTACGAAGAGCTTTCTTTGTTGATGAACTAGATATCGGGGTTGAGGATTACAAGATCTGGTGGGATACCCTTGTTGACTGATACAAAAAACTTATATTTGTTATCTATAGTGGTATCAGAGGTATCACCATTCTTGACCATCGAGGCCATGTATTCCTTGTTGGATGGGGTCAAATGCTTAAGGGCATGATGGAGCATGCCACTATTTATGCCTGGGGTCCCTAGTTATTGGTTATTCTTTACTTCTAGTTATGTGATTTTGCTTATTGAGATGCTCAGTCTATCAGTTGTGGTACCACATTGCTTATGGTTTGGGATTGGGATAACATAGCTGTCTTCAAGCAACTAGTGGACAAATATCTAGCACTAGGACTGCCTTATATATATATCTATGGAGGGGCAGTGACAAAAATACATGTTGATGATGTTAGCTATTAGTGTCATGGTACTGATACTCTTGATTATTTCACATGGAGGCCATATAGAGATTGCCCAGTTTGGGATGATGATACAAAGCATCTTTTGTATTGTCGGATGACACGATATTTTATTTTTCATACAATTTTGACAACATATTATAGATAGACATATTCTAAGGAATTTCTTGTGATAGTTTGGAGAGAGTCATGGAGTTCTTGTGGGCATTATAGAGTTTACACATTCCTCTCGAGAGTCTCATTAGTGGGGACCCATGATTAGTGGAGATTTAGAGGGAGATGATGGAGGTCATGGTGGTCGAGGTGATGAGGATGATGGTGAGGGTGGTTGTGGTTGGGAAGGAGATGGTGTCTGAGGGGATGGAAGTAGAGGAGATTAGGGGACGGGTGATAGAGGGAGGGGAAATAGGGGAGGAGAGATAGATATTGCATTCCTCCTTAGATACCAAGATGGAATGGGGAGTGGAAGAGGGATGATGCTCCTCATTAGGAGGAGAGGGTCAGAGTATTCCAAGTATAGATAGATGTTTCTCCTCATTAGGAGAAGATCTATATGGAGGAGGTGCTAGGATATGTAGAGATGGATGCAAGTGTAGGGGAGTTTATGGTGGAGGAGGTAGATGATGATGTTTCTACAACAAAGGAGGAGGCTGCATGGGAGAGATTGATTGGGGAGGGTCTACTAGATATTATGGAGGTGGACATAGAGGAGATAGCACCAAACCAATAGGTTGCAATATTACAGGCTTAGCTTCAAACTGCTTTGACTCATATTCATAGTTTACAAGGCCAAGTTGTTTAGTTGATGGTGAGTTTAATATGGCTGTGATTAGAGAACAATGAGCCAGGCCATTGATTTTATTGATATAGAAAGTAGAGGGACAAAAATCTAGCTTAGAAACTATGTAAATATAGCAAGGACGAGCAATATTATAGAGATCTATATGAGAGGGTAGTGCCACTAGAGGAGAGGCCACCCAATTTTTTAGAGAGCCAGAGTAGGTCTCATTCACAAAGATCATTGAGTAGTGGAGGGGTGTCCCAACCTAGGGTATCTTCATAAAATTCAACTCATCATTTGCATAGAGATAGATCATGACCATTGGGGTTAGGCCATAGAGAGGATAGGCCTCCATTTGGTGACAGGGGTAGCACAATCTAGTCCTATTTATTTATATGTATATTTTTGATTGAGCTTGTGAGCTCCACATTTTAGATAATCATTTGATATTGTAATGTGACATATGTGTGTGTGTGTGTGTGTGTGATACATCATTTTTTGAGGTGATTATATGATGCATTATTGTTATGCATATTTCTATATGATGGATGTCTATGGATGCATATGATGTTTGTGTATGATTTTATTTATGTATGGATGCACATGATTTATGATGTAATGTATGCAATATTTAATGCTTAAGATCTATGATGTGATGTGTGGATATTTAATGCTTATGATCTAAGATGTGATGTATGGGTATTTAATGCTCATGTGTTCTATATGATGATGACAATATATCTTTAAAACATGTTATTCCATATATGATGTATCTTATATGGATGATGATGATTCTAAAATGTGATGCAATATTATATATCTTTTTGTATTTTTCTTATGTAGTATGTATAAATTATATGCAAATGATTATTTATGATATTCTAACATGATTATGGATACAAGATGATGAAACTCATATATATATTTTTGTGTGTCATAGTACACCATCGAGATGACTAGAGGATTATTAGAAGAATTGTTAGTGCAAGGAAATATTTAGCAAGGAGCGAAGAACCATTTACATAGATCATTCATCCAAATCGAGATTGATGTAATGATTGATATTAATTCAACTTTTAGTAGTGCATGTTTTATCATCATAGAATTTTTTTTGTGTTTATGGAATAAGTAGATGCTTGCACACCTAAGCATGAATTGTGAAGGAAAATTTTGTTTCCATTTTCTTTAAAGATATGATATATGGACAAGTGGATAGTGTACACCAAGTTGAGACAAACCTTGATGAAATTTAGTATCCATTTGTAAAAGATTAAGACACACTAGACAAGGAGTGTCTTGATTCAGATTAGTGACAATAGAACTTTGTAGCAAGATGTGGGGAAATTACCATAAATCATGTTAGCCCTATTGTAAAGAAAGTGTTAGCTGATCTTTGACCTGCATAGGATATTTTGATTATGCTAGATAGTATCCCAATCACACACTAGGACCTTAGTTTCCCCAGTAATGTTACCAAGACAAAACACATACATAAATGAACAAAAAGAAATGCCATCCTCCATCATTGTTGCTCTAATCACTTTGAAAATATCATCAAGCAACTTAGTAGTATAACATAAGATAAATCAGATAAAATAAGACTAATGCTAGACCAAGTGAGTCAAAAAATATGTAGTTATTTTTTTCATTGATAAGTGTTTGATATGTTTTCAAAATATTGTTTTTGTTGTAAGGAGTGATACATTTCATGTAAGATGCTTGGTCTGGTTTCAATAATCAAACATCCTAGAAGACAAATGATTTTTTGATAAGTATCATTTTATAAAAAAATGATCAACCTAGTTGATAACTAGTTTGGGTAGTGTCATCTTTTGTTTCATGATTTTTTTAAGCTCGATTCTGTGTAAGATATCTTGTTTGTGTCAAACATGTTCATTCTCTATAAAGGATTGTTTAATTGTGCCATTTAGATAATGAAAATTTTACTATAACGGACCCTAAGGAGACTGACCTAATGCTTAGGGGCTCATCAATGATGGCCTTGCCTACATGACAATGTAGAGACAATGTAGTTCTATTAACCATGCTAAGTGTTGGTTTATTATGACATATAGATTATGATGAAGATTTGACTACAATGAACCCTAAATGGTAGACCTAATACATCAAGGGCTAATCATTGACTCACCCATCCTACATACACAAGCAAAAACAACATAGTTTGATACCATGAACTGACATCATTTTTTATTTTTCGATATTTTATGTCTGTTTTTAGATATTTTCAAAGGATTTTGAATATTTGATATTTTGTTGAATATTTTGATGTTTTTATATTTTTGTAATAACATCGTCAAATACCATATGTAAGATCCTTTTAAAACCCATAGGTCAAGGATTGCCCCCAATCTGAAACAAGACTAATTATTATAAAGGGATGGATATGATAAGTGATTTGACGCTAAATGTTTAATCAATCTTAGGCCATGAGAGGGGGGATAAATATTTTATTATGAAAGATAATGTCCTTGGGTTATTATAAATACAATCAGATAGAGTAATGATAGATGGTAATGTTGGGTCTAAAAAATGCAGGTTTGAACCATGAGAGGTTGCCAAGCTCTCACAATGCTTTTGGCCAACATACAAGGCCAATTGATGCAATTGTACCTTCTACTCTTTAGGTTCTACTAGACCTAGGTGGGTGTACCTATATGAATGATGCATATTTTGATATGTATTTCCTGTTAAAAAAATCTACCCACAATGGCAAATGGAAGTGGATAGAAAAAATCACTATAACTATACCTACTCCTACTGCACAAAAGAAAGGTTTTGAAAATGTTGTTTGTATATAAAATTAATTCTTTGGGTTGTTGCAGATTAGTGCCTTCTATCCACATGGGCAATGGAGTAAAAATTAAGAAGAATTGTGTATTTCCTTCTCTAGTGCAATTCTAGTTGTTAGGAATATTTAAAGTATGAAATTCTATGATTGGAATATTATTTCACCCAATTTATGGCTTGCATAAATTATTCTTAAATGTTTTCCTACTAGGTTCTTCTTCAACAATCCAAAATAAATCCTAAAATTATAGTGACTTATCTAAAAGGATTTAAATTTGACTTACATACACCAATCAAATAAATCACATAAAATGGGAATACATTCTGATAAATCAGAGATTATACTTGATATGCTGATTTAAATATCCATTTGTATTTCATAGTAGAATTTAAAATATTTAATTGAATTTCCTTAACGAAAAATTAAATATTTTTACAAACTATAGTTCTGTCTTTGATTTTGATTTTTTTACATTTCCTGCTCTTTACATTTTATCTCCCATGGCCTTTATTACGGTTACCGCTCTACCACAGTCAACCTATTGACCAACTGCAGTATAGCGGTGACTACTACAACTTCCTCCTTCCCTACCACTCTACTGCTACCTATCCTTCCACTACCCACGACATCGCGGTGTCCTTTTTTCTCCCCACGTTTATCGCTTACCTTACCGCCCAACCACAACCCTTATCTCTATCTCTAGCGGTTCTGCGGTGGTTGAATTTTCCATGGCCTTCTCCATCCACCACGCCCTTACCACTCAACCGTAGGCTTCGTTTCTGTCACTGGCAGTATGGTGGTACCAACATTTACTATCAACTTCCACCATTACCCATGCTACCACGGATTTTTTTCTGGCTTCTAGCGGTACCGTGGCAAACATTTATTGTTACCTTCGCTCGCTTCCCTCTTGTCTATCGCACCACCGTGGTCTCCATCTTGACCTACCATGGTGTAGTGGTAACTGTTCTATCTGCTGCCACTTCCCTATCACCGCACCACCATGATCTACTTGGAGACCATCCACAGTTGAGCAGTAACTATTTATTGACCACCACACTCATTGTCTTCATCGCCACCATTGCCCACCACTCTACCGTAGTCACTGGCTTGACTGCCAGTGGTATTGCAGTAGACTCTGTCCATCATTCACCAACTCGACCGACTGTTTACCACATCACCACGGTGTATATTTTGACTAACCACGGTATAGCGGTAGGATTTCTTTCTAACCATGCTTTAACCATCACCGCAATACCACAAGCCCCTTTGTGGGAGGCCATGGTAAAGCGGTAAAGCATATAAAATGAATATTAAGGGAGTGGTAAAGGTTTAAGGTGTATAATAAAGTGGACAAGGAATAAAATGACTTATTTTTTATGAAGAGATAGGAAAATGATGGGCTTAAATGGAAAAAAAGGATTAGGATTTTAATGGAAATTTTTGGTTCTAATAGTGGCTCCTATTGGGGATGAGTTATTTTCAAAATCACTACAAGAATCTAGAATATCTACTGGGAGAGCAGACCAAGTGAAGGAAATGAAAAATGAAGGCAATGGCAGATGAAGAGAATGAACAAATGAATGATATGAAAATGGAGAATGGAAAACCCTACACTACTATACATGGAAAGAAAACAAAAATTTTCAACAAGGGCATCTCTGGGAATGTCCATGTACTAGCAAACTTAGACCCTTCCTAAACTGTTGTGCATGGAAAAGAGTATTTAAACAGGCATTGCTAAGAATTGTCCATGCACTGGCAATCCTTAATCCTCTGTGTCTACTATGGTTCAAAAATCAAACCATAAAGGATGGCCCCAGGCCACCCAAAAATAAAATCATGCACTTTCCTCTGTCATTGAATTTATTCTGGTGTGAGCTCATCAGGTTTCTCTTGAAACTATCCATTCCAACTACCCTGCAACATGCAGTAGCATTGAAAACCATCAGGAAATCATTGCATTCAACCTGATTCATATTCATTTCATAACTCTGCATTTTATCATTCCTACTATCATATGAAAAATATTTATCCCCTTCAACATACAAAATGTATCCACATTTGACAAAACATTCATAGGCATACTCACTGTCATATGTTGCTGAATGATCCAACAACTGTATTGGGACCGGAAAATCTGAATGCTTTTCTTGGAAATCAAAAAATTCTATCTCATCAATATTTTCTAAAATAGTCAAATCACTTTCCATTTCATTCCTATCACTAGTTGGCATTGACACATACATTTGATCCATGCAGTCTTCTTTATACATACTTGAATCAACAAATATTGAACACTCATCATCAACAACATGAAAACCAACATCCTTTTCTTGCAGGAAAGAATTACTCAAATCACATACCTCTTCTTGGACACAAATGGATTCTTGATCAGCTTCAAAGAACTCCTCATCACTGTGAGAGATGCACATGGGGTTATATGAATTGTTTCACATAGTATCTTCACTGTCAAAGAAAATATATGTTGGAGCCAAAACTTTAGAATTATCTCTATGTGCATACTTTTGGTATTCAAGAGTCAACAAATTTGAAACTTTCTCACTGCTAAGTAAACATGTTTCATCTAGATCTTCTACTACTTCTCCAACTTCTTGATAATCACCCTTTTGTAGATCAACATCCATAACCTCACCCTCACAATTTGAATCACAATATGTTATGCAGGAGAAACTCTCCAGATCTTCATTGTTGGATGGCATGGTACCTTCTTCTATTTCAGCTTCTGAAGCATTATTGGTAGTATCCACATACCTTGTCCCAAGAATGGAATCAATAAGTCTATTCACTGCATCAAAAGCACACTGTTTTGATGATTCTGGCCAATACACCGATTTAGGCTCCGATGCTCTTAGAAATTGTGCAACAAATGTGGGTCTTGTAGGCCTAAAATGAGGAGGTAATTGCATACAATTTTTTTTCATCCTATTGTACAGAGAGTTTACATCTTCTCCTTTATATCTTCTTATGTCAAAAAAGGCATCCACAAGACCTGTTATCTCTCTCTTGAATTTGAATATACTTATCAAAAGTGTTTTGTTGTGAATAGAGTACATTACCTTTGTTACCAAAATTCTTCTCAATTGTATCATGTGGTACTGGTGGTGTCCAAGATCTCCTGACATTTGTGTCTTCATTCTCATTGCATGATGACCTATTTGGTGATGTACTTGGAGCACATTTGACTCCAAATTGCAGCAATTGTTGGTTCACTTGTAGCATATGTTGTTCAAATTGTAGCCTTTGTTGTTTCAATTCCTTCAAATCTCTTATTGAATTTTATCTTCATTCTTCTTCTGCCATCTTGACAAAATATTACTACTTCACAACATCCATGCATTATTTATCAAATGAAACAGAGTCGCCACCTACTTTTCCCAAAAGTAGGAAAATGATTTTTTTTTTTATATTGTGTTGGTTTGCCCCAGCAGAATGTCCAAAAAAATGTAAAACTGTGTTGAGTTAATAAATGGATAGGCTGAAAAAAATTTCCTCGGTAATTCCCCACCAGAGTTGCCAAATTGTTGGGTCTCAAAAATGCAGGTTTGAACCACGAGAGGTTGCCAAGCTCTCACAACGCTTTTGGCCAGCGTACAAGTCCAATTGATGCAATTGTACCTTCTACTCTTCAGGTTCCGCTAGACCTAGGCGGGTGTACCTATATGAATGATGCAGATTTTGAAATGTATTTCCTATTGAAACAATCTACCCACAATGGAAAATGGAAGTGGATAGACAAAATCACTATAATTATACCTACTCCTACTACACAAAAGAAAGGTTTTGAAAATGTTGTTTGTATATAAAATTAATTCTCCAAGTTGTGGTAGATCAGTGCCTTCTATCCACATGGGCAATGGTGTCAAAATTAAGAAGAATTGTGTGTTTCCTTCTCTGGTTTAATTCTAGTTGTTAGGCATATTTAAAGTATGAAATTCTATGACTGGCGTATTATTTCACCCAATTTATGGCTTGCATAAATTATGCTTAAATGTTTTCCTACTAGGTTCTTCTTCAACAATCCAAAATAAATCCTAAAATTATAGTGACTTATTTAAAAGGATTTAAATCTGACTTATATACACCAATCAACTAAATCACACAAAATGGGAATACATTTTGATAAATCAGAGATTATACTTGATATGCTGATTTAAATAATTAAAGGATCTCAAGTTGGAGACAACCAGATAAAAGAGTTATGAATTATTTCATCACAAGAACTGAACACCAAAATGAATATTCACCAGTTTAAAACATTAATCTCCATTGCATTGTTTTAGGAAGGTCTGTCATTGTTTATATTCCCAATTTCAAAAATATCCTTCCCAATCTAACCCCCTCTACAACTGATTTTTTCAAATATTTATACAATGAAATCCCAAGGGTCACGACCCTTCACTTTTCTATTACATCCATTTGTATTTCACAACATAATTTAAAATATTTAATTGAATTTCCTTAACAAAAAAATAAATATTTTTACAAACTATAGTTTTGTCTTTGATTTTTATTTTTTTACATTTCCTTCTCTTTACATTTTATCTCCTGTGGCCTTTATTATGCTTACTGCTTTACTGTGGTAAACCTATTGATCCACTGTGGTATAGCGCTGACTACTACAACTTCCTCCTTCCCTACCACTCTACCCCTACCTATCCTTCCACTACTCGCGGCATCGCGGTGTCATTTTTTCGCCCCACGTTTATCGCTTACCTTACTGCCCAACCACAACCCTTATCTCTATCTCTGGTGGTTCCACAATGGTTGAATTTTCCACGGCCTTCTTCATCCACCACACCCTTACTGGTCAACTGCAGGCTTTGTTTTTGTCACTGGTGGTATGGCGGTACCAAAATTAATTGACAACTTCCACTGTTACCCATGCTACCGCAGTGTTCATTCTGGCTTCCAGCGGTACCGCGACAAAAATTTATTGTTAAATTCATCCGCTTCCCTCTTGTCTACCACACCACCACGGTCTCCATCCTGACCTACCATGGTGTAGCAATAACTATTATGTCTGTCGCCACTTCCCTGTCACCACACCACCACGGTCTACTTGGAGACTATTCACGGTTGAGTGGTAAGTGTTTATTGACTGCCACGCTCACTGTCTTCACTACCACCATTGCCCACTTCTCTACTACAGTCACTAGCTTGATTTCCAGCAGTACTGTGGTAGACTCTGTCCACCGTTCACCAACTCGGCCGACTATTTACCACACCACCACAATGTATATTGTGACTAGCCGCGTTATAGCAGTAGGCTTTCTTTCTGACCGCGCTTTAACCGTTACCGCCATACCACAGGCCCCTTTTTTGGAGGCTCCAGTAAAGTGGTAAAGCATAAAAAATGAATATTAAGGGAGCAGTAAAGGTTTAAGGTGTATAATAAAGTGGACGAGGAATAAAATGACTTTTTTTTTTTGAAGAGATAGGAAAATGATGGGCTTAAATGCGCAAAAATGCTTAGGATTTTAATGGAAATTTTTGGTTCTAAGAGGTAGAGCGGAAGCCCACTACACATGGTGCCTATTTGCTAGGTTTTCACTATGGGACATTATTTTTATCTCTTTTATTTTCTACTTTTTAATTTTTTTAATTTTTTGATACAATGCGATCTCTAGAGGTCATGTATACTTATAAAGGTTCATGATATTGATAGGGTCAAATATTAATGGTTGACCATTAGGAGTAGCTAGTTGATAGGCACCAAATCCATATGTTGTGGTGATGATATAATGACCCAGCTAGTTAGGCTCAAAATTTCCTGGTTTTTCTCTTTCTTGTTCGTTCTTAGGATTCTATTTTAAGACCAAGTCACCAATGTCAAAGATTCAAACATTGAATCTCTTGTTGTAGCCACATCTAAGGTGATTCTAATATACCTACAAGTGTACCAACATAGTTTATCTTCTTTCATCCAATAGTTTTAGCTCATGTAACTTGGAGACTCGGTGATCTTCATCATAAATGAAATCATGCATGGAAACTCTCAAGGACGGTATCTTGACCTCAATTGGCAGGATGACTTCAAAACCAAAGAAAAGGGAACAAGGTATGGAACTATTAGGATTATGAATTCTTGTATGATAAGCCCATAAGGCTAGATTTAGTTGTATATGCTAGTCTCAGTCAACATCATTGACTATCTTTTTTAGGATTTTCACAATGGTTTTATTAGATTCCTCCACTTAACCATTACCCTGGGGACAATATGGAGTGGTGAAGTGGTGTTGGATGTGGTATGTTTCACATAATTCCCTAACATCTTGGATTTTTTGCTTCACAGGAAGCTTCCATTGCACCAAAATATCAACCTCTTAATGCCTGATACAACCACTAGATTTATACAAGATCCAAGGTCTACATGAGGCAATTAATCCATGCCATGAACCCAAGCGTCGTGTTGCACAACACAAGGAGACCAAGGGAAAAAATATTGCAACAATCCCCTCTAGTGCAAGAATGGGGTTTGAACTTGTGACCTCAACTCTAATACCAATTGTTGCACATGCGGCTATCGTTGCACCAAAAGATCGACCTATTAATGCCCGATACAACCGTCAAATTTATACAAGGTCCAAGATCCACATGAGGTAGTTAATCCATATCACAAACCCAAGTGCTACATTGCACAACACAAGGAGACCAAGGGAAAAACTCTTGCAACATTTTGAAGGGATGTCGACTATCTATTACTATGGATAAAGGAAAACCATGCTGGCATATGATATAGATCAATATGAACTTTGAAATTTGTTTACTAGTGAAATACATCATTGGTATAGCTTCGATCCATTTAGTGAAATATTCTATTGTAGTGATAATGAAATTATATCCACTAGTAGATTTAGGTAGAATCTTCTCAATGAAGTTGAGTCCCTATTTTCATTTCATGCCACCCTTTGATGTCCCACCATTGATAACTGATATGAGAAATTCCCCATGGGCCATCTTGTATGTTTTCCACTTGAGGTTTTCCTAAATTTTGTTGTCCCAGATTTTGGGGTTTTTGGGTCATCTCTTACTTGCCTTTTTCATTTCTCCACTGCTCCTTACTTTCCCATATTTCCTCACACGTATTTCAAGTTTTTCCCTTTGGCCTTACCCTTTGCGATCTTTACTGATTCCTCTCCTCTTCCTTTGACCTTCCCTCTTTTCTCCATCCTTGCCCTTTCTTCTATCATCCTTCGGCCTTCGCTCTTCACTCTTCCCTCTTACCTCTTACCTTCTTTAGGTAGGGTGTAAGGCTGACCTCTGAAAGTTACTTTTGGCTTTCCGTCTTCTCCTTCTCCCTTTCCCCAAGGGTGTTTTTTTAATTTTTTGACTAATTGTCGAATGTTTCAGGCTTCAAGAGTAAGCCTTCCTCTTGACCTTCGACCTCCAATTGTCTGAGGTTTGACCCCCCACACTTCATCTCTTCTCGCGCTTTCCTTCCTCCTTCTCAAAACATGGTATGAAGTATGCCCGATGCCTGACTCTCGACCATTTGATTACTGACACCCGACAAAATCATTTTTGGGGCTTCAGACCATTTTTTCAGTGTTGTAAAGGTAATTTTTTGGGTCTGACGCCTCGACCATCTTACATGTTGATGTGTTTTTTAAGTGATGTTTTTGAGGTTTGATTGGAATTTTGAGCTACCAAATCTGATTATTAGGGCTTCAAGGATGACATTAATTGCACTCCATGCCTTCTGCAGTTTAATTTCATGGGCACCCATTCCCATTTATTTCTCTTTGTTGACTTCTTGGTGGATTTATGCCCTGGATCATGATTTTCATGGGATTTCTCAAATCTTGCACACACAGGCTTCATTGCTAACCCTGGTTAGGATTAGGGTTCAGTTTATGTTTTCTCAGCTATGCTTGATCTATAAAGGTAAAAAATGTATTCAGTTTTAGGGTTCTTCTTCCTCTGGCTCCTATAGGGTTTTTCTTTTGAAGACTATATTTCACACTCTTCCATTGTAAAGATTGGATTTTTCCCTATATATTATTGGAATGGATCAAGTTTTCCTCATATCATATCTTTTGTGTTTGATTAAGTTTATTACCTTTCATACTTGAGTGTCTATTGTATCTTCATGCATGTATGTTTGTGTTAAATGGTTTATAGTTGTTGGTTGTGAAATCCTCTTTCCTTCCAACACCTTGCCAAACCCTAGCCTTCATGTATGCCTTTGAAAATTGACCAAACAAAGATTTTTGAAAGTCCCCTTGCCCCTCTTCAATGATGGTTTATGCAATCTTGGTTAGAAAGAAGTGACTTTTCCATCTTGGTGTATCACCTCCATTTCCCTTTCATGTTATCCTTCTCCCCTTTTCCTTGTGAGTTGTTAGAGTAGGTTAGTGGTAGGTTTTCATGTGTTGGGTTGGACTAACACATTGTAATAGGATTAAAAAAGGAAGTTGGCCTTCTCTAGAGATTCGACCTCATATGTGCAAAGGTCCCACACCTTGAGGTCATTTCCATTATGTAATTGGAATGCTAAGATTCATGCTTAGCAGGGTGCAATTTCATGTGACAACAATCCCCATTGAGAGAAAAGCCAAGGTGAGGTAACTAGATGAAGTCCTTGTGCCAATGCATGTACTAGGTTGTCATGGATTTGACATTGTCATCATTTCTTCATGAAGTGATATGAATCACCTTCCATCGTAGGCCAATAGCACCTTGTTATCTCAAGCTTCTTGGCTAAGGTAGGACCTCCAGAGTGAGCCTCACATATAACCTCATTTATTTCTTATAAAGCCATCTTTGATTCCTCTATGTCGAGACATCTAAGAAGGGTGGTATCTAGGCTATGGAGACAAAGGGTATTTACAATGATAACATACTTATCCACTCATCTGATAAAGGTTTTTCATTGGTTGTTGGACAAGTCAAGAGGTAGGATTTCGGTGTGAAGGTAGTCATATATATCCTTATACTAGGGTGAATTGGGACCAACAATCTCATAGACGAGCTTGGATTTAGGGACAACAAACACAGGGATTAATAGTTATTCCACCAAGAACTCGCACTGATGTACATTATTAGGAATGTCTAAGAGGGACCCAATGATGCTCATTGTATCGGCTACCTTATTCTACACTCTTGGGATTTATGTAAATAAAATGGTGTTGAGGTATTTTTTGAGGTTCTCCACCATTTTATTATATGGTAATAGTTTGTCATCCTTAGTCTCATATTCATCATTGACTTGTCATACCACTAATTGTGAGTCACTATATACCTGTAGGTCTTTGATTTTCCATATGATTGCTTCTCTTAGACCTGTGAGTAAGGCTTCATATTGTACTATATTTTCTGTGCATGGAAATTTTATCGTGTATGATTTAGGGATAGTTTCCCCTTGTGGTGTGATGAACAAGATACCTACTCCTAAACCATGATTTGTGTATGATCTATCAAATTACATTTTCCACTTTGTAGATGTATCTAGCTTGAAGATTTCCTCATATGGGAATTTGGATATGAGAGGTGTGAATGCCTATGTAGGGGCATCTACTAATTGATCATCAATGACTTACCCTTTAATCATTTTTCTTTCTACATATTCAATGTCAAACTCACTGAGGAGCATTAACCATTTCACTAGTTTGCCTATTAATGTGGCCTTGTTGAGAAAGTACTTCCGTGGATCAATTTTTTCTATCGGATTTGTCTGTAGATTTAACATGTAGTGTCCTAGTTTCTATGTAGCAAAGACTACAAAAAGACATGCCCGCTTCATGGGAGTATAATTGAGTTCATACCCTATAAGGGTATGACTGATGTAATATATTGCACGTTCTTTTCCATCTTTATTATTTTGTGCTAGGAGATCTCCTAATGCAAATGATGTTGTTGATACATATAAAATAAGTGGTTTCCCATTGATAGGAATCCTTAGCACTGGTGACAACAATAGATAGTACTTGATCTATTGAAAGGCCTATTGATAAGAATTAGTCCATCTGAAAGGGACATCCTTGCAAAGGAGATATTGAAAGGGGTGGAACTTGTCTACCAATTGTTCTATAAACCTACAAATAGTCTATAGTTTTCTTTAGGCTCCTTAGCTATGTTAGGGTGGAAGGTGGTGACATTTCTATGATGTATTTCACATTTGTAGGATCAGCCTCTATGCCTCTATGTGAAACAATGTACCCAAGGAGCTTCCTGGAAGTCACTCCAAAGATACACTTTTTTGGGTTTACTCAAACTTTATATTCTTCCAACCGTGTAAATTTTTTATCTGGTACTGCTAAGTGATCACCCCCTTTGAGGGATTTTTCTAGGAGGTCATCCACATAGTCCTCAATTATTCGTTACCCTCTAATAACTAGCTTCGACACTTTTAAGACCGAAGGGTATGATGTTCCACCAATATGTAGCCCAAGCTCAGGTGAAATTTGTCTTGTGTTGATCTTTTGTTGCAATTTTGATTTGATTATATCTAGAGAAACCATCTATCAGTGATAGCATCTCATATTCAGGTGTAATATTTGCAATCATGTCTATATTGGGTAATGGGAAATCCTCCTTTGGAAAATACTTGTTCAGATCTCTAAAGTTGGTGCAAATATGGATTCCCCCAATTGGCTTGGTGGCTAGTACCAGATTTGAAATCCACTCTGCATAATTGATGGGCCTTATGAACCCAACATCCAATAGTTTCTTCAACTCTGATTTTACTAATAAGGCAATTTGCGGGTGCATCTTCCTCAACTTCTGCTTAAAATTTTTAGCATTAGGAAGAAGAGGTAGGTGATGGATGACCAGTTTGAGGTCTAGCCTAGGCATGTTTGTATAAGAACATGCAAAGTTGATTTTCCTTTTAGAGAAAAAGTAAGTGAATTTTGGCTTCTCTACATCTGTCAGGGACGTTGTAAAGTGTATGATTTTTGGATCTTCTAATGTGTTGATGTTAACCTCTTGTGACTTCTCAACCAACATTGGGGATTTCTCTTGATTTATGGGGAGTGGGTCCAACCTTCCATCCTTAGGTGCCTCAGAGAGGTTTTCACCTTTGGATATGTCCTTTTTTAGCAAACCAAGTCAAAGGAGAATAATGGAGGTAAATCACATTGACACGATGAAGGTAATTGTAATGCTTTATTAATTAAGTTCTTTATGTTAATTATACTCCATTGGATGATTCAAATCATGTTTGGTTTTGAATTATAGTTTTTTTGGTTACTGTGTTATTTCATTACCTCTTTTATGATTGATCTCAATTTTCTAGTTGAAAATCTAGTGAACTTGAGGTGAATTAATAATTTTTTGTGTGAATTTTTGAAAATTTTAAGCTATAGGAAGTGCATCGCAATTGAAAGTAGAAACACCACAATCATTACGATCTTCCATGCATCTATGAGATTTGGAGACAAAATTGTGTCTTGGTTTGATGTATGCAAAGGTTTTTGAGCCACATTCATCATGTCCTGCACCACACCTTATTGTGGTTTCCAAGTTTTCAATTTTTGCTAACGATTACAATTTCTGATCATCTTGCAAGGTTTCTATTTATTTTTTTGACAATTTGAAAGTGAATTCCTCTTATCTAGGTTATTTGGAGGATTTATGTCTTTGCAGGTCCTGATCTAGTGCGCTATAGTCGTCAATCCATGCACCACAATAAATAATCTATGCACTACAATCATCAATATGTGCACCATAGTCATTAATCCATGCACCATAGTCATCAATTTATGCATTGTAGTCTTTATTTTGCGTATTTCAGCCATCAATTTCTATATCGTAACTAATTAGTCTTGCATTGCATCTGATTGCAAACAAAAAAAAAGGTATAAATTTTTTATATCTATTTTTCTACATTCTAATTTCAATAGGGTAGAGATTTTTTGCTACTAACATTTGTGTTTGAGCTATCTAGCGATCATTTGGGAGAAGTATTGAACATTTGATTTTGGTGCATTAAAAAAAAACCTATCTCAAGAACATTTGATGTTGGTGGATTAAAAATAACCTTATCTTGAACATTGTATTTTGGTACATTAAAAATAACCCTATCTTGTACATTTTAATTTGGCGCATTAAAAAAGAACCCACAACTTGAACATTTTGTTTGGTGCATTAAAATTTACCTACAACTCTCATCTTTCGATTTGGGTTTTAAAAATGAACAAGATAAAGTGAATTTTGAATTCTGGATAAAATTTAACCTACATTTACATTGGAGTACCCTAAAAAGAACTACTTCCTACTGTGTCTTGTGCACTTGCACACATGTGAGTTAGTCTTCTCACCAAAAGTGTGTTGTTTATGTATCCTCTCCCCTTGTGCTATGTGTGAATCATAGGTGATGAGAAATAGCAACGCTTAAGCTTTCCCTTTTTATTTTCAATAGGAGGCCTACTTAGAAGTACACCCTAGGGTTTAACCTCATGCACATTTGTTTTGATGGGCTATATGAAGGGGAAAAAATTGAAAGTTGATCTCAATCCACTCATGAATTATCGACATTTCTTCGTGGTCCCAGGCGATTCTAGATGTGAAGATTTGAGATTTAGATCTTGTGCTTGTGTAGGAAGTGGTTTTTATAGAGATCCTCCACTTTGAACCAATTATTTTAGAAGCCTAAATTCCTTTTTGGCTATAATTCAAAGTGGTGCAAGGTATAAGCATCAATGCAAGGCAATAAATTTAAGAAACCCCCCCTCAGTGAAGGTGTAAAATCCTGGCGAATTTTTCCTTTTATTTGAAATAAAATATTAATTTTCCTGGAAAATCTATGCACAATATTAAAAAAAAAGTAAAATCTTGGCAAATCTTAATGAATAATTGCTAAAAATAATAATCATAGTGGTGAATCCTAACAAATAATCACTAAAAATATTAATTACAATGGTGAATCTCTCCTTCAAAAAATTGCATAGTTGGTCAGCGCAGTTCCCCCATATTTTTTTGTTTTTTGTAATATTGAAGTAGGGGCCAGGGTCAGTAGCCATCAGTGCGGTCAAGGGGGCATTCAAGCATACACAGATTAAGAATTTTTTAAAATTCTCAATTAAAAAAAAGACTATATGAAAAGTGAAATTGTTACCATTGATTAGCTTTTTAATTGGATGGCTTCAGGTTAATTTTGTGAATTTATATGCATGTTCCTTTTAAAAATCTTGTTGACGCTTGAAATTTGTTTTGGGCCACATGATTAAATCTAATCGTGTGACCCAACAAAAACTTTGGGCCTCAACAATCCTTTTAAAATGCACGTGCATATAAAGTCATGAAATCAACCTGCAACCATCTGATTAAAAATTTAATCGATGGCAATAAATAAAAAACTTATTCAAGGCTAAAATAACCCTAAAATGGAATGGTGATTTATTATTAGTGGTGATATTGCCCCAAAATTAATGGTAGGAATATAATATTACTAGCAAATATAATTAATATTTGTAATTACAGTATAAACTATTGGTGAATCAGTTCCAATGGTGCATCGTTTAAAAAATCATGCATAGGAAAATTAATTGAGACAAAATTATTTTTTTGTAAAAACCTAGCGATTCAGCATCCTTTTTAGCTTGTACCATTCACCATTTCTAGAGGTCTCAATTTCAATTATTCGCCAATTGGTGAAGATTCACCACTAAATTTTTCCCTGATCAGTGCCTAAAGCTACTCACCATGTCCTCCCTTGAGTTGAGATAGAATATTTTTGGGTTGCTAGAAACAGCCTCTTAAAGAGAGAAATAAAGTTTGACTATGCCTTGCAAGCATATGTCACTGCGACTTCTAGATATCCGCTCTCGTATAGAAAGGTATTAAACAATTATTTATAATTTTTTAAATATCCAATGTTTTAGAGTATGTATTAATTTACTGTGATGTGGGCCTACAAAAAATTTACACACCCAACTGAATAATTAAGTTGTATTTATATTGTTATCTTTTGTTCTTACCATTAAAACCCCAAGAATCACCTGCATGTAATAACCTATCACAAGAATGAAATATGTACAAAACAAAAAAGATGCTCTACAAGCCTCAAGTTGAAAAATGCATTAAGAGAATGAATAATTACAATGAGATCAATCCTTATGAAGGAGATCAAGAAACCCTAAATGAAACCCTAGTGCACACACTTAATAATTAATAAATATTTATTAATGTGCCTACGTTTAGTTTAAGTAAACCTAAATTTATAAGTGAATTAATTAATTAACCAATATGATTAAATTAATTAAGTGAAATAACTTATTACTCTAACATCCCCCCTTAAGATGAACTTAGGGAGTAGCTAAAACACTAGGACAAGATGCATGAAAGAAAAGATGGGTCCCAACAACAAAGGCCGGATCAGGTACCCATGTACAAATGCAATGAAAACTAAACCAAATAGAGTAAAGGAGAAAACCGAGTGGGAACAAAACTCCTCCCCAAAATAGAATGCAAAAAAACAACTAAGTGATGAAAGATGGAGGACTCCATAAGACCCCTGAAGGACACCATGCATAAAAAATATACATGAATGAACCCCCCAGAAGAGAGGAATAAATAGACCACATAGCCCCCCCATAATGAAGTAGCTCTAGAAAGATTGAAGAAACTGCATCTCCTAAAATAAGTGAGAGGTGTTGGGTCTCAAAAATGCAGGTTTGAACCACGAGAGGTTGCCAAGCTCTCACAATGCTTTTGGCCAATGCACAAGGCCAATTGATGCAATTAAACCTTCTTCTCTTTAGGTTCTGCTAGACCAAGGTGGGTGAACCTATGTGAATGATGCAGATTGAAATGTATTTCCTGTGAAACAATCTACCCACAATGGAAAAGGGAAGTGGACAAATAAAATCACTACAACTACTCCTACTTCTACTGCACAAATGAAAGGTTTTGAATAAGTTTTTTTATATGAAGTTAGATCTCTGGGTTGTGGCAGATCAGCGCCTTCTATCCACATGGGCAATGGAGTCAAAAAATAGAAAATGATATGTGTTTTCCTTCTCTGATTTAATTCTAGTTGTTAGGAACTCTGAAAATGAAATTCCAATTACTGGCATACAACTTCATTTATTTATGTCTTACATAAATAGTGCTAGAAAGTTTCTTAATCTGGTTCTTCTTTAACTACCCAAAAGAAATCTTCAAATTGCAGTGACTTACTTGAAGGGATTTAATTCTGAATTACAAACACCAACAAATAAAAATCACACAAAATGGGAATACATTATGATAAATAAGAGATTATACGTGATATGTTGATTTAAATAATTAAACGATCTCAAGTTGGAGAGAACCAGATAAAAGAATGTAAATTATTGCAACACAAAATTTAAAACAAGAAGGTTTTCACCAATTAAAAACATTAATCTCCATTGCTCAATTTTAAGAAAGATCTATACATTTTAAAACTCCCAGTCAGAAAAATATCTCTACTACCTTCTAACCCCTATCTATTGGCTCTTTCAATCCATTTATGCATTACATATCAAGGGTCACGACCATTCACTGGACTGGTAAAACCGTTTGAATTCGTTAGTAGAAATTAAAATATTTGATTAAGTTGCCTTATCGAAAAATCAAATATTTAAAACTATAGTCATTCTTTGGTTTTTCCACTTTATAGCTTTTCTTGCCTTTAATATTTCATTTTACTACCTTTCCCACTTTTTACATTTCATCTCTCGTGGCCTTTATTACGCTTACCACTCTATCGCGGTCAACTTGTTGACCGTCCGTGGTATAGCGATGACTGCTACAACTTCCTCCTTCCCTAGCGCTCTACCCCTACCTGTCCTTCCACCACCCGCGGCATCGTGGTGTTATTTTTTATTCCCCTGGTTATTGCTTACCTTACTGCCCAGCCGCAGCCTCACATTCTTCAACCTGCGGTATGGCGGTCAAACATTAAGTGTCACCTCTGGCTGTCTACCATGCTACCGCAGTTATCATTTCTTCCTCCGATGGTTCAGCAGTGACCAAAATTTACTATCACACTAATTGTCTACCACATCATCGTGGTCACTGACTTGAATGCCAGCGGTAACGCGGTGACCCCTCTGTCCGTCACTTTGCTTGCCAACCTCTGACCACTGTGCCATCATGGTCTTTGTTAGAACCGTATGCGGTACCATAGTAAACCCTCTAACCGCTTCCTCACTATTGTTGCGCCAGTTGCCTCACCGCCACCACGATACTATAGTCAATGAATTGACCATGTGTGGTGTGGCGGTGGCTGTTCTCTAATTGCCAATCTCACCCTCCACTGCACAACCGTGAGCTGCTTGATGACTTTCCGTGGTAAATAGATATGAAGTGAAAAGATAGGAATTTCAAAAATTTTAAGGTAGTGGTATGAAATATAAGGTGTTTTAGCATTTTGGAAGGCAATGAAACAATATTTTTATGAAAGGGATAGGAAAATAATGAGTTCAAATGGGTAAAAACTTAGGATTTTAATGGAAAATTATGGGAAAACCTTAGGGTTTTGAATGAAAATTTTGGGTTCTAAAAAGAGGGATGAGGCCTAATGAATGCAATCTTTGAAGGTAAAGTAGGTGTAGCCAAAGATATCTCCATAGAAGTAGGTGTGACCTCAACCAATGAAGAAGTCAAATTAGGTGAAGACTAAAGAGAAACCTCCAAAGATTAATGCTCAACTAGGTCCTACTGCACTTAAATGGAAGAAACCACAGTTGTAGTCATAGAAGTATCAACAACTGCAACAAAAGGTGGAGGAGATGGAATGGATGGCTCAAGAACTAGATTTGATGTGAGAAAACCAATGTTCAAGTAGCCAAATGTCTCCTCAGAATGATGATTCACACTAGAAGTGTGATGAACAGTTCTAAGAACAAAAAAACCATCAGTAGAAAAATCTACAAAGGAATACAACCGAGATGAGTGATCCACCACCCTAGTAGCAATAACTTCTCTACTCTCCAAGTCTTTGATGATAACCGAATCAGGTGTGAACTCCACAGATCTCCCATTTCCTCCATGTGTGATCTGATATATGGAAAGAAGGTTGTTCATCAAATGAGGAACACACAAGACATCCTGAAAAGTATAATCCCCAAAAATAATAGACCCCTTCCTATAACACTCATATTTGTATTGTTTCCCATCAAAATAGGAGACATAGTGTGAGACTCAAAGGAAGTGAACATAGACTATGAAGATGCCACATGATGAGATGCTCTTGAATCTAGAAGCCATCTCCCTGATCCAAGACCTGAAGAAGTACAAAGAGCATGTCCCTTCATATTTGATGAAGTATGTAAAATAGTTGTTCCCCTGTCATGATTCTCTGAAGAAGAAAAATGAGGAGAAGGAGATGATGCAGACATTGGAGAAGGAAAATCAATCTGATTTTTCTAAAGAATATGCTTCAACTCATCAATGTCATTCTTATAGAAACTATGTTCTCCATGTCCTTCCCTCTTGAAATATGCACATGTAACCTTCTCCTTCTTAGATGATTTCCCCTTAGAAGAGGAGGATGAACCTGAGGACTCCTTTCGCTCCTCATAATATTTGGAATCCTTTTGCTTCTGTTTCTTGCCTTTTCTTGTAGAAGCTTTTTGATCTCTGGGCTCCTGTGATGCAATAAGTGTCTGTGATGAAGAGGGCTTCAAATTTCCCATGCTAGCCAACTTAGCCTTCTCTTGAGTGAGATAAGATGGAAAATCATCAAAAGAAGGCATAGTAAATCTAGTACCAAGTGCATCCATAGTGGCATAAAAGGTAGATACAAAAACTGAATAATCTGGTCCAAGCTTAGAAAGAATGGACAATATCAATTAAGAGTCTTCCTTCTGAACACCACACTATGAAAGCTGCAATCTAAGGGACTTAAGCTTTGTGAAGACCTCCTGAATGTTGTCAAAATCCCTAGGATTTAAGCCAATAAGCTTATTCGCCAACTGAAACCCTCTCATAGTATCTTGCTTCCCAAACAAAGACTCCAAAGTAGTCCAAATATGACTGGGTGTAGTGCAAGACTCCAAAGAGAAGAGTAGATCTAAAGAAATAGACAATCATAATGATCAAAAAGCCTCACACATCTATTAATCCATTTTCTCTTTTCAGTAGCACCTGTAGGTTCAACCTTTGTACCCATGGTCACCCTGTACAACCCTTTGTGCTTCAAATGGATCTCCATTATTCTTTTCCAACCAAATTAGTTGAATGAAGTAAGGTGTGAAATATTATGTGAATCCATGCGTATACTATGTTTATACTCTCAAGAAAAAAAATAACTCTTTGATCTCAAAAACAATTGCTTGAATTACATGTTTCCTAAGAAAATGACCAAGAAAACAAAATTTGAGATCAAATAAGAATATAAAATACCTGATAAATATTATGGAAAATTAGATTTGAGATCTGTGTAGAGCACTGAACCATCTTTCTAACACCTATTTGTTTGTGCAAAACGAAGTCCAAACGAAAAAGTTACACCCCTCAGAGTGAAAACAACAACTTTTGACTTCAGAGGCACAAAAAGGAAGCAAAACAAAAAAATCAGAAAAAAAACTAGCACCACAATGTCGTTCTTGGAACCAAATTTTTGGTGATATCTCATTTTTGAAAAATAGAGATCGTACACAAAATAAATGTCCGATTTCATGAAAGTTCTCCAATTTGCTCAATAAGGCCTCCAAGAGCCCTTAGGGGCTAAAAACGTTTCGGCCCCTAGCCGTATGGCAACTAGGGGGTGGGTGGTAGGGGGTTGGGGCCAAAGCCCTTGGTCACCAATGTGACCTCGCATAGAGAGCTAGAGCCACTGGGGGCTAGGCGCTTAGTGCCTGGTCCTCCAAAGGACTGTGAGCTAAGAGTTTGGGCCCATAGGGGCTGGCGGATGGCCTGGCGATGGGATGGGTGGCGATGGCAAATGAGTGGCTGCTTGGTGGCCACCTGGTGGCTGACTGGTGGCCACTAGGTTGCGCAGCGACAATGCCTACCTTTTGAACTGCCCACACAAAAAAATATGCGTATTTTGATTTTTTTTCGATTTTCATGCCTTGGGAAGTGAGTTGGGGAGGTTGTATGACCTCTTTGGCTAATTTTTCTTCTTTTGTTTTCAACTTTCTCAGAAATAGATGAAATCACAGTCATTTCTAGGGTTTTTGGTCACTTTGAACATGATGGCAACATTCGTTTTTCCCAAAAATGCACAGAAAAATTGGCTACCCCTAGATCTTGCAAAAAATATGCCTGGCTAAAACCCTTACATTTGAAACTCACTGAAAGGTAATATCTTTCAAATGATGAACAAGTAGTTGTAGATTTGAAGCTCTGATACCACGTAGAAGTTGAGAAACCCAACCTCACAAGCCCCAAGAATCACCTACATGCAATAACCTATCACAAAGAATGAAAGATGTACAAAACAACAAAGATGCTTTGCAAGCCTCGAGCTAAAAAATGCATTAAGAGAATGAATAATTACAATGAGATCAATCCTTATGAAGGATATCAAGAAATCCTAAATGAAACCCTAGTGTGCACACTTAATAATTAATACATAATTATTAATGTGCCTAAGTTTAGCTTAGGTAAACCTAAAGTGATAAGTGAATTAATTAACCAATATGATTAAATTAATTAAGTGAAATAACTTATTACTCTAACAATCCAATTTTCCTAGGTTTAAATTACATCCTTAGTTTCATATCAAGTCCCATAAATCTCGTCTTAGCATCGTAAAATCAGAAAACCAAAGAAAATTTAATGGTCATTCTAGGGTCATCTCTTGAAAATCTTCAAACCTCATTTTTTCAAAAACTTATCCCATCAACAAAAATAGAAGTTCAACTCACTAGTCTAGTTGATTTTTGACTTTTTTTTATCAAGCACCATCATTTTTCCTTCTTTTAGGTTTAGGACTTTCATTAGGTTACATTAGTCCATTCAAAAATTTGTGAATCAATCTCCTTTTAGGATCACAAGTCAAAAAATCTAAGGTCTTTTTCATTTGCAAAATCTTATCACAAAATCCCAAAAACATAGTCTAATCTTATTGTCATTTTGCATCCTTAAATTAAAAAACCAAAAACATAGTGTAATTTCCTTTTATTCCTAGCTTGCATACATCCCCAAATAAATAAAAAAACCCAAAAAAGTTCTTTGGTTTCTTAGAACCAAAACTCTACCAACTTATCCATCCAAATCAGCCCATTATCTATCTTAATCCAAACTCACAACCATGTTTTTATTTTACCTTGATCTTCTTTGCATTCAAACTGAATACCAATCAATCCTTAGTAACCCATTCATTGATCCTCAATATCAACACAACACAATCCCTATTCATCCATCCATCTCTCATCCATACCAACAACCTCAAACATTCCAAACTACTTACGAACAACCCATAAGCTCTAGTCATCCATTCATCTATCCTTAATATCAACATCTAATTAACATAGTCTATAAAATTAATCCACAACCAACATCCATTAGTCATCCTTATTCTAACCTTGATGAGGGAAACCAATCTTCCATCCAAATCATTACCCAACACCAAACCATATTGCATATACCTATTTCCCATGCATATCCTAAATTTTCATCCCCATCACCAAACCAAGAAAGTATTATAGCCTTTACATCCTATTCTAGTCCATCATCCACTAACCCATTGCAATCCACTCCATCTCAATCCACAAAACCATACAATAAAACCTCATTTGTCAATGATCTCTTGGGAAATATAGCAAGGAATGCTCAACTTCAACATGAAAAAAAATTAGGCAATCCCATCATATGTATAATCTTACATCATCCAACCCTCTTCCACCATCATTCCCTCCATCACCTATCAAACTAACTTAAGAGCTTCCTCTCCAAGATACCAACCCATCCAATAATAATCACATCGACAATATCTATATCTCACGTGATGAGAAATTAGACATGTATCAAGATAATTTTCCCAATCAATATCAAAACCAATTACCTATGTCTAGCAATGGTCATAACATGTCCACCAAATTTGAGTTCATGATAGGGCATCTTGGAGAAGCATGCCCACAAGAAGCCTCCATCTCTCCTTCCATTCCTTCATCATTAGAAGCTTTTGCAACAACAACCTAGATCATCCCCATCAACCAAAGAATTCACTAATAACACCTTCCAATATTTCCTCCAAGGACTATCCACAATAGGCAATCCACTATTTGATATAGCTTAAATCCATAATCATAAAATTATAGACCAAATACCATCATGTATCCCATCCATCCCATCACCCACTCTATATATTCATATTCAAATTCCATTACCAACATCCCAACATATTGGAGCCATCCAATATCCCCTTATTCATGCCACATTATTAGAGCTTGGTCTATGTCAAGAACACAATCCAAAGAATCAAGAATAAGTCCCTAAAATTAGTCAAGATCAAGTTATTCAAATCTGGTAACCTCATCCTATCCCTAATCAAGATTCCATTATTCCTTTCCATTTTGTTCATGATCTGAAAGGTAACATTGACCCCATCCATATTCCAATTACCTCTACTTATATAGATGAGACAACTTGCTTCTACTAGACACATAGATGATCTTCCTCTAGAACAAGAGTCTCCTACTCTAGACATATTTGCAAATGATCAAGCTATAGCCAAATTAATAAGACTTTATGGTGACATTTCAAAAGATGACCATCAAGAAGGTTTTTACATTGAATTTGAAGCACCGATATCTTTTTAGAACCATTAAAATATAATATTTCATAAAATAAGGTCAAAGATATGGATCAAAAAGCTATCCCACATATCAATGAAGCATCAGTATCTTATCAACTCGGATCACTCACTTTTGTTAAAGAAATATTTCTTACTAATGAGGACAACAACCATTGATGATTTCCAAGAACATAAAGAAGAGTTAGCATCTTGTTATTGTTAACTTCTAAAATTTGCACCCTAGCTAAGTTGCATGATAAATCATGTTAAGCTGCAATACTTAGCTTTTTAGAGAGAAAATGGGATCTTTTCTAGGCTATGGGTTGCCAAGATTTGGAAAAGAACCTCTGGAGAAGGCCGGATTCCTAGTTGGTTATCACCTACTTTACTAAATTTTGAGGGGAAAAGGGAGAAATATTGCATAAAATGATAACTACCTCCTAAGGTGATACACCAGAATATGACTTAGACCATGAAAAACTCAGATTCATATGCTTGTACTTAATGACTATAGAAAACAACTTGTACGACCTGTTTCTATGTGCCTTGCATAAGTGTTCTATAATAAGGCCTTATTGTTTGAGCTCTTAGGAGGAGAAGACCTCACAGCTAACAGCAACCTGCAATCTTGACACAAATTATAACCTACAAACATCACACTTCTCTGCAAAAAGGTACTAAATCCATGAGACAGAGTTTAAGGGAAACGAAAAAAAACTATCTCACAATAACTTAATCAATCATGTAAAAATACACAATATTGTAGTAACAAGAAGACAAAAACTCCATTCAATAATGCCCAAGGTATGTAATGTATTCCATGTCTAAATGAGTTACAAAATTCTGCCAAAGGACCTAAAAATCACTAAGTGTAGAAAAATGCCAATCCAAAACTTGTTACAATGAAGTCACATAAGTGACTAAATCACTCAAACCCTGACAAGATCCACCAAAGAAGGATCTAGAATCTCATGAATTCAAATGAAACAATAAGGCCTAATTTCTAGCAACTGATCCCTCTCCAAAGAGGCTCCAAAAGGTTGAAAAGGTCAATTTGACCATATCTACCCATAAAAACCCACTAAAAATGCTTCAATTTGGGTCAACATCCCTAAAATCACTCCAAAATCATAACTCAACAAAACTTCATCTCCTTATATGACTCGTTCATAATAACCCATACTCCTATTCTTTGCATTTTAAAGGTAATGTTTGAATTAAATGATTTATAATTGATCATTTAAATACAAGCATTTTACAATAAAAATAATGCAAAAAATAAAAGAAAAAATAAAGAGCCCCACCACCCATATATCGACCAAAAGGATTTCTCAAGTTAAAAGAAATGACTTAGTCATACCTAGGTTTCCATTCCTAACTCATGCCTAAATAAAACATAAAGCCACGGGCTCAATAATTCATTACATTTTTTGAAAAAAGATAGGAAAAAAAGGCCTAATCTCCCATCGATATGTATTAGGGTAAAAAAACCCTAAAAGTTACCAAAGACAAAGGCAAAAGCATACTTCTTCATCTTTGATGCATTCTGGAAGAAACAAAAACTGCTAATAGAGGTTTGATGATAGCACTTGAAAGGCTTCGGATTTCCAACTCTCGCAAGCACCCTTCTCAGATAAAAGACAATAAAATGCTTAAGGTAAGCATCAAAATCATTTCTCCATTTTAAATTTTTCTATAGAATTCATTGCCACTTTGGGTCGAGGGTTTGACCACTCAGTAGGCCACTTCTTTTTTTGTTTTCTCCTTCATTTGTCCAGGCCGCGGGTCCATGAAGGTTCTAGATGCATTTTCCCTCCGTATTTGCATTTTATCAGATTTAATGGGTCAACCCTTTAGCTATGAGTTTTTGGGTCTTGAATCATGCCTCTATTTATCACTTCCTCTATAAACCATGAGAATTCTTCTGTATTTGGCACATGATTCAGGGTATACACAAACCCGCGCCACCATTATCACAGGTTAATATGCTTTCTATTTAGAATGGCCGCGGCCATTCCTAACCTTCTAGATTTTTAACTTGATTCAGGCCGCCATTACTATTTTCTATCAGGTATGTTAATGGTCAAACCCATACTTTTATTTGCCCCTCACTCCATCTTGTTTGATACTAGCAAGAAAATAAAATGCAAAGTCATTTCTTGTGCATTTCATTTGCAAGTTTGTCGATAAAATGCTCTTTTCAAGCTTTGTGTGCGCCAATGATAAAATATTCATTTTCCTGTAGATTCTTCATGATGTTTATGCAGCTCTGTGTGCATTTTCTTCATTGCAGTGAATCAAGGGCTTGCTTCCAACTTCTGAGCACACATTCTCCTCTATGACATAGCTTTATCACAAGTTGAAGCTCCCTACTCAACCCCTGGTGGCTGAGTTCTTTTCATACTTATAGAAAATCACAGATTTTGTTTCCTTTGTACTTCTGTACCCGTTCTACTATGCTGAGTCCCTCACTCCAACTCCTTCTATAGCCATAATGTAAATAGAACACAAGAAAAGCTTAAAATGCCGGGATATGTTCCAATCTGTGATTCATTAATTCAAATTTTTTGAGAGTGTCATTGCAAATAAAATGGTACCTCCATGCTTTGCATTCCATGAGAAAAATAGACTAAGTATATAGAGATTTTATGTAGCTTTTGCACTCTTAATATAGACGTTGTTCAAATTTTAAGATCAAACTTTGCCACATTTTAAACTATTTCTCCATTAATACTTATTGTTCCAGCTCATTTGATTTTAAAGGCATGCACATAGTTATTTGTCAATGATGATCATTAACACAAACCACTATATTGTTAAAATATCAGTGAATGCACTTGTATTTTTCTCAGAACTTTGGCATTCAAAGATCTTAACTACTCCTCCATTGAGTTCATTACATTCATCAAGCTTCACTACCATATATGATGTTGTCCTCTTTCCATTTGCAAACATTCATTTCCAACATCTATTCTGCTCTATTCTTAATGCATTTGTTGTGTTGTCTCATGATGAACATGCATTTATCCTCCCTATTGCATGAATTTCTAGAGTACCTATAGAACACAATATAGATTTTCATGTTGTTCATATTTCCTAACATCATTACGAGCTGGGCTCAACCCTTGTGGGAGCCAAATTTTACTCCACTCATATCGTAAACCTGATAATCAACAATAACATGTCCTCTTTCTGCACATGACACAAAATAGTTAGTAAAAATAAAGCATTGCGTGGATTTCTAATGTGAATGCATGCATGGGTGTGAGGATGATAGGTCAGTCATTGCTTAGATCTTTTGGATCTAACTTCACTTTTGTTGTGTTTTCAAGATCTTGCACTTGGAGAAGAGAAAGCTGGAGCAGCAAGGTAGCAAGCAACAACAACACCGCCAGTCATTCAGGCAATGTTTGGCCCCTATGACTCTTATGCCTTGTTTTTTCTATGTTCGCACATGTATTCATGTTATAAATTCTAGCATTTAATTTATTTTCCTTAGCTAGTTTCACGGCTTGTGTGAAGCAATCTTAACTTGGAATCAATAAAGGCTTCCTTTCAACAATTTTGTGTAAATCTTTTTAATATTGTATACATTTGTATAAATGCAACAATCTATTACTAAAAATAAAAGCTTCTTGATTCTTATGTTTATACACCTGAATGCAATATAGGGAAGACTAAATGAAATGCACCTCACTTTGTTTTTGTTAAAACCTAACTAATAAGCTTGACTTGATTTGAGCCGTAAGTGAAAAAATGGGTAACATTTATCAAAACAATAAATATCTTGTTGCAAACAAGATTTGTCAAAGAATGCAGTCTAAAGGAAAAGGGTTAGGCCTACATGAGGAGAGTATTTTGGAACCAGTATAATTTTTTGATAATCCTAAATATCAAGGACTTGTTTATTCATTAATCAATAAATCTAAGAATGTTAGTGGTACCTCCATGATTTTGGGGGCAATTGCATCTAATGCAAATGTTGAAATAGGTGTTATGAATAGTCTTTATCATACGGTTTGTTTCCAACACTCCTCCAATTCACATCATAGACCATCATTCCTTAATACTTCCATCCACTAATTGGGACCAACAAAAGAAAAATCCTTACAAAGAAAAATATCAAAGTCAATTTTTTCAAGCTAATAAACCTACAAATCAAAGTGGACATATACGATCAAAATGGATCTCAAAGAAAATTGGATCATGTAAAACATTCAATCAACATCCAAATACAAATCCAATAGTCAATGAAACTATTGAGCCATATCAGAAATGGCCTTCAAACTATCAGTTGTGTCCACCCCATTCAAAGAAAACTTCAATACCAACATACAAAGTGTATAAAAGTGTTGTTCCCAAATATACTCAAAATCTTACATCCACTCTCCATCATCCACCATCTCAAGTTTTGAGAATAAAAGATCCACAATCAAAACTATTGAATAATTCATCTCCATCTCGTATCCTCCATCAAAATCCACCAACCAACTTAAAATCCAAGATATTCAAATAACACATTAAACGTGTCCTGGCAGAAACACTTTATTATAAGGATTCTAATGGCACTCTATCATGATGTGGGTATTTAGATAGGGTCAACTCTAGTATCAAAGGCGATCACAATAACATTTATGGGCTATATACAAGTACTACTATTTTGGCTAATTAATTCATCAAGGAAAAACATTGTTGGCGCCCTATGAAAGTAGCATCTGCATCAACACCACTAGGTGGTCTAGCATGATCAATGATAATTAAAAATTCAAAAAAATAAAAAAATAAAAAACTAAGCAAAAAGTGAAGAAAAAATAATCCGTCCAATAGTGAAAACCATTCTTATGGCACTTTGCGCAAGTACCATGATAAATACCTGCAAAATAGGCATCATGCAAAAATTTAAGCATCTATGTGCATCATTCTAGCTAGAAACAACTTATCTCATCCATAATAAATCCAACATCCTATCCATTCCATTAATAATGAATCCAACATCCTATCCATTCCATCCATAATAAATCTACTATCCATCCATTCCGCTTGCATCCATCTTCCCTATCTACCTTGATCTTGATAAAGACTAGGGGCATATACTTCAAAACATGCTTTTGGAAAAATCTTGACATGGCCATTTTCCTTTGACCATATACTATCCCATGTCATATCCTCACTTACATAGCACTATCCAAACATTTTTCTTGGTTCAAACATGATATCCTATTATGAGATATTCCTTGGAAGTAAAATCCTTTATCCTAGATCTATTTTCACATTTCCTATCCTTCACATATCCATTCCCATCATAGTAGTGCATCCACTCATTATATTCCCTACATTGCTAGACATTTGGGGTAGGTGATTAATCTTAATTTTGAACACATATATTGATATATTTCTTCTAGCTCACTTGATGATTTGAATCTCAAGCAGAAACCATCATCTCATGAATAAACCTCACCATCAAAATTTTCACCATCAATATTGATCCAAACAATCCCTATCAATATCATCAAACACCTACACTCCAATAGTTTATCAAACTATCTAAAAAAAATAATTCCTATCCTGGCTACAAATTTGGTTCAATATTATTTGATCAATCAATCATCATCTTGGGATGTATCCTTCCTAATCCTAATGTGGTTCCTATCTTGACAACACTATCATTGCATTATTGTGTATCCTCAACAATGTTATCACTATCGTTAGTCACTCAATCAAATCAATCAATTTTAGCTTGGTCATTGACAAGATCTTGAAGGTCTTTGATATCACTACATACTAATATATATTTATCATCCACCATCATTCATCCATATCATCATCATCTAGAAAATCCAAAAAAATTCAAATATTAGAAAATACCAAAAACATTCTAATAAATCCAAAAAAAATTAAAATTTCCAAAACTTATGAAAACAAGGCATCATCTACCATGTCCATTGTCCTTTTTCAAGGATGAAATCTTGATCAGACACAAACAAATCATCCTACAAAAAAATGATCTCAACAAATCATGAAACAACAAATAAACTATCAAAATAGCCAATAACCTAGTTAATCAATTGCTTACATATATATAAATGAAATCTACCTATCTTTGTTATCTATCAGTTGTCTTATACAAGTTGTTACATCCTCAAAACTAGACCAGGCATCTTATACAAGGTGTCTCATTCTCGTAACCAGACACAATCCTATCAAAACACACTCATCTTTGGCAAGAAGATCTAAATGGTTGATGACTCGTTTGGTCTATTTAGTCTTATATTTTTATTTGATTTATCTTATGTCATAGTCTTATGCTACTCGAGGATATCTACAAGTTATTAGAGGAATTATGATGGATCATTACATATTTCCTATTGATTTCTATTTATGGTTTGTCTTGGTAACATGACTAGGACAACTAAGTTATTTTAATGTGATTGGAGTTCCATTTGGCATAATCAAAACATCCTATGCAAGTCAAAGGTCAACTAACACTTTATTACATTAGGATTTACATGCCCAATGGTTTTTTCCTCACATATTACAACAAGGTTCTATTGTTACTAGTATGAATCGAATCACTCCATGTTTGATGTGTCTAAATCTTTGACAAATGGATAATAACATCACCAAGGTTTATCTCAACTTGGTGTACACTATCCACTTTTCCATATATCATAATATTTATGTAAATTTAAATAAAAGCCACATTCACAATTCATGCTTAGGTATGTATAGATCTGTTTTGCCCATATTAAAACACTCTATGATGATAAAAATATGTAGTACTAAAAGCTCAAAAAATATCAATCAACGTATTAATCTTGATTTAGATGAATGAGTCATCCTACTATTCTTCGCCCCTTGCTAAATATTTCTTCTCACTAACATTTCTTCTATTAGTCCTCACAATCATCTTGGTGGCATGCTATGACACAAAAAAAAAAAATGTATTAGCTACATTATCCTACATCCATAAACATGTTAGAACATCATACATCACATGCATATAGGTATTGAATACTACATAAAAAAATTCAAAACCATAGATAGCATTGCATTAAATTTTAGAATCAAACATAGCATAGCATGTCATAAACATAATGTCATCATGCATATAGATCATATAAGCATAATAAATATTATCATAGATCATAAATGTTAGATGTCCATACATCATGTCATACATCAGAATAAGCATAAATCAATATCATGTGCATCCATCCATACATTAGATAAGCATAAATCAATATCCTGAGCATCCATCCATACATCAAAATAAGCATAAATCAATATCATGAGCATTGATCCATCAAACAAAATAAGCATGCACATAGAACATAACATATCATATAGTCACCACCAAAATGATATCTTATATATATCCAAAAAATGTGTCATAGTACAAAATTAAGATACTATAAAAATGGGGCATACAAGTTCAATAAAAAATACATATGTCCATATACAAAATCAGGCCTAGCCTGTGCTACCCCTATCTTCTAATGATTACTCTCCTAAAGGTGGCATGTCTTGCCTTTGTCTTGACCTAGATGGTCCCTTTGGATCTCTACATGGAGGAATGGGTGGCCAATCATATGGTGACCTCCTCGGCCTTGAGACTCCCCAACTACTCTGAGACCTATGTGAGTGATATCTACTTTATGATATTCTCTCTATGTAGCTAGGAGATCTCTTTGGAGTTGACATAACCTCCTCATATAATCTCCCATAATATTCAGTAGCTTGACTAGCTTGATATAACTATCATCTAAGGTATTCCATGAGACAACTAATAGTCTCAACAAAGAGAAGTGACCAATACTCTGCCCTTTGCAATCTAATAACTATTGTATCCCTCTCAACAGTCATTTGAACCACTTGTCCTTGTAAAAATATAACTTGAGTGGTGTGTTCTTGTAGTGCCTATACTTGAGCCTATAGGACCTTAATTTGGATCTACAAATCATATCCCCTATTCTCGACCTCCTCCTCCAAGATATCTTAGATGGCCTCCCTGAATGTAACATCATGCAATCTCTCATGAATGACCATGTCTTGGGAAACCTCCTCCTCCTTAGAAACTACATCGACCTCTACCTCCATCTCCTACTTGCCTTATGTGTCTTCCTCTTGTCAAGGAGCATCCTACATCATTTCCTCCTCCTCCCTCTCATCCCTAATGGGTGATAGTCATCTAAGAATAACATTTGGATCTAAACCTCTACCTCTCCCTTTGTCACCACCCCTACCACCACCCCAACCTCCACCACCCCTCCATCATCACCATCACCCCACCCTCCACCTCTTCTTCCATCATCATCTCTTCTTAATCCTCTCCCTTGCATTTATCCCCACAAACCTCTCCAAAGCCTCTCTACAAGCACTAATAAATCTAGGTTTGTAAGTGGTATTGGCATGTGTACATGCCACCATGCATCACATTTAGGTGTAGTTCCCACATCCTCTCTCTATCAGTGGTCCCCACTAAATGAGTTGCAACTTCACAAATCCCTAAATACAAAATTGTAGGCTAATCACTGGCCCCCACTGTGATACCTCGTGAACTTAGTTACCCCAAATGGGTCCCCTATCTCTTGCCAAACTGACACAACACTCACTCTAAAAGTTTATGCTCAATAAAATGTTGGCTCTATACAATCCAACTAATCAAATATCTAGTCTTCCTACAATAGGGAAAATTCTCGGGGTCACCCTCCTAGGCCACACACTATTTGTAGGGCCTCTATGTGAATGAATCAAGTAAATAAATTGCATGTATTTTGTAGCCTATATCTCCTACATGTGTCTATATAACTGCCCCTCCATTGATATACACATATGGCAGTCCAAGTGAAAGATCTATATTTGTCATTGTTTGGAACACAACAATATGCTCCCATTCTCAAACCATCAAAAGTGTCATTTCACAGCCAATAGAACATGCACCCCTATATGTGACATCAGGAAGCTATAATTTTAACATCACTAACATGCAAGGGACCCATGCATAAACTATGCCCTCCTCCATCATACTGACCAACATCCAACCCCACCCAAATGGAAACTCGCGTCTGCAACTATCAAGTACAACTACTCTTGCAATAACACTACATATAATGACTACCATCTTCTCATATCTATCCACTAGGGTGTCCTAGTGGATCTCATACTCCTCCACACCTAGATCATTGATATCAAAACATCTTTACATAGTAGCTAAGTTAGAGTCTGGATCATAAACCACTTGCTCTCCATGGAATAGGAGTTTTAGTATGCATCATACATCCTCTAGTGTCACTATGGCCTCCCTAGTCAATAGGTGGAAGGAACTGGTCTAGGAGTTCTATATCTTTGCCAAAGTATTCAATATCCCCCATCAACCTACAACTTGGGCATGGAAGTCACATAATATAAGATGAGCACATGCAAAGTGCTCCTATCTATATCATCTAGGTGATATCACAATGAAAATGAAGAGGGATGAATCTCTCAAGTATAGATTGGTAAAAGTGTCACCTGTGCTCAAATATCACATTATGTCAATCAAAACACCTAAATAAACCTATTTGAACTTTTGCACTTTCAAAATTTTACCAAAAGTAAGTCAAATTTAATCACAGTCAAATATGTCACACCTTTTCATAGATGTGTCTTACATTAGCACGTGCATCTTACATTGCATTCGTGAGTTGTCTAAACATATGCGACACTCTATCAAAATAGATGCATCACACATACACAATTGTAGTTCACTTTCCTACACATGAGGCTCCAAAAAACATATACATCGCACTACACAAATGAGTTGCACAACCTTACAGTTGTAGTGAACGCAACTACACATGTGGTGCAAAAACTGCACATCCTTTTGGCCAATTTTGACCCCTAAAATCTATTGAAAAAAAATTTAATGCAAGGAAGGGCTACATATCGTGTTTCCCAATACCTCGGGCCGCTAGAAGGTCTACACATGATATCATTTATGAGAGCTCAATGAAATTTGCACAATGGCTTCATTTTTATGTTCATAGATCACACTCCAGACCACTCAAGTCTCTAAAACTCAAATACACAAATGAGGATTTGGGACCCCTAGGGTCTATTTATAGATATTAGGTGGCAAAGTGGACCCCCCCTTTATAACTAGATGCATCAACCTTGACTTTCAAATGTTAATACAGGCACCCAAAATGCCCTAATTTTTTTTGTTGCCAACACACTTAACACTATCAAATTAGCTTTGTCGAGATAGTTTTTAAATTATTTTTCAGAATTTTCAAAAAATTGCAATTTTTTTTGAGGGGGCATCATGTTATTACACCGTCACCGGGGCATTCTAGGACAACTCCTGAACATGAATTTTTGAATTTTCTTTGAAACAATGCTGTAAAAATACATTGTATCAAAGAGGGGAAAAATGTAGATACCTAAAATTATCCTCGCCCATAAACTAGCATTTGAACACTAATATTCATCTTTCCCCTAATGATTAAATAATACTTCATTATTTAATTTTTATCAGATATAATATTCTAATATTAATTAAATTTAATTCATTCATTCTAATTCACCCTTCCTAACTAATTAAATAAATCTTATTTATTTAATTATGTCCTAATTCATTTTAACTCAATCTTCTTGACTAACTAAATAAATCTTATTTATTTAATTAAGTCTTTAACTATCTTATTCCTCTATTTTAATTAAATCATAATTATAAATTATTTAATTAACATTGACCACCTTCCTAAATTAAATAATTATATTAAATATTTAATTATCCACATTCACACTTCTAATATTAAATAATTATTAAATTATTCAATTATCCTATATTCTATCAACATCATTCATTCTTCAATAAGAAATAAATTTATTTATGAATATCCAATTCTATTTGCACGTTACTTTAATAATTGATTCATTTAATCAATTATTAAATATCTCATGCATATCCAACTCATTTCTTGACTAAGACTTATGCTCAATCAACTGACTAATCAATTCCACTTCTCTCATAAATATATTAAGTTCACTCCCACTCAGTCTCAGTTAATTGATAAATCAATTCCCTTAACTAATCAATCAATTATCCATGCAAACAATTAACTGAAATCCTACAACCAGTTGTAGACAATTAAATCCCCAATAAATTCATCTCAAGGATTCTTGACCCTTGATCTTGATCATCCACCTCTTAATCTAGATCGTTCATTCTAATAAGATAAGTCTATAAAATCATCCCTCATATCTCTTTGATGGCTAACCACAAACTTTGGCATTTTGCATACATTAATCTCATTCACACACTTGAGCTTGAAGCAAAGAAGTGCATTACATAATATGAGAGAAAAGCAAGGAAAAGGAGAACAATGAAGGTAAATCAAATTGGCATGACATAAAGATAATTGTAATGAATTATTAATTAATTTCTTCAAGTGTTGATTGTACTCCATTGGACGATTCAGATTGTATTTGGTTTTGAATTGCAATTTTTATGGTTACTATGTTATTTCATTACCTCTTTTATGATTAATCTCAATTTTTTGGTTGACACTTTTAATCCTCATCTTAATATATCATCATGATATTATCATTTCTAACAACAACCATACTCAATACAACTTTACATGGCATCAACCAAGGCCTGACATGTACAACCATGAACATCAGAAACATCATCATTCATCAATGACATCCCAAATTGAATGTTGTCACCAATGAAAACCAATTTCAAACAACAACCAAGTGTTGACATCACAATAATCTCCTTAAGTGTTGATAACTAATGCAAAAATCTCATCGTGTTGACAACAATGATAACCAATTCCAATGATCTCACCAAGTGTTGACATCAATGACAACCAATACCAAAAATCCCTCCTTCCTCTTGTGGACCCACACCCACCATAAACTATCCTCTTTCTCTAATGTCTCTCTCTTCTCCTCCTCCAATTACTCAATTCTCTTCTCTCCTCTATCATGGGATCAATCCCACCACAAACCAATCACCTCCGCCAAATATCATGTACACAATCTCTCACAACTTCTACATATAGATATGCAACATCTATATTCCACTCTGTCACTACACAAACTTCTTTCTCTAACTCTTTACTCATGCAGATTCAACATCACAAAACTCATAAAAATTAAACTTTACCTTGACGACTTCTATTGTCACAACTTCCTCTTCCTCACTATCTACTACAATATTTTATTCTTCATATTATTCATTCTCTTCTTCAATATTAAAATGAAAAATGTTGTGCCTTAACTCATTCTTTGTCATTGTTGCAACATCTTATTCTCTCAAAAACACTTTCAAATACTTTCATGTCCTCCAAATGATCAACCATTGCTGCAATTATTATTATTATTATTATTAGATTGCAGGAATCGGTCGGGTATCCATCCCCCTATAAACTGCAGTGCGCCTGGTAAATTTTTTTCATGTGATCGGTGGCATTGGCGCGACACACCCTCCGATACCACATGGATGATGGGGAGACTAGACCTCATGACCTCTTGTTTACAATAATATTCTTTATCCAATTGAGCTAGGCCCATCGCCCCCACTGTTACAATTGTATCATTATTTTATTTAACAATTAAATTTTCTTCACTCACTTTCTTACTCACAATCCCCATCTCTTTTGTAGGGAACTCAACATATAACTCATTTTTACAAAATTCAAAAGAACATATTACCTTTTTTATCCCTATTTCTACAACTTCTCCCTCCCACTAAATGTGCTTTAAAAGACATTTTTTATACTCTCCTTTCTTTCTTCATCCTTTAACATTAAAATTTCTCCTTCTTTAGTGATATCCACAAGACACGTTGCTCTAGCTTCTATGCTTCTTGCATTTAAGAGAATGTTCACACATCCATGGGGTTTATTTTTTTCAACTACACCTGTTTCCTCTTTCTGATACTCATTTATTTTCTTCTCTGTATGTTATCTGTACTTTTGTGGGATGCTCTTACATATTTCTCCCCCCATATCCCTTCTATCTAGGGGCTTCAAAATTGATTTTCTCTGATTCTCTTTGTACTATCCTCTTTCAAGATAATTTTTTCTCCTCACATCTCTCTTCAAGACTTATTTTGTTTGTTTCATCTTCTTTGTACTGGTTAATCTCCAATTCACATAATCTTGCTTGAATCTTTTTCAATTCTTCATGAAGCTTTCTATTTCCCTCTTCTTATCAATATTGTTCCCAAAAAAACTCTCATGGGTTTCCTCATGACCCATCTCATCCTCTCCTTTGAATGCATATTATTCCAATTCAAAATTTCCTTAGAAAATAACATGTCCCTCTGTAGTTACAAGATTAAACTACAAAAAAAACTCTCATAGGTTTCCCCATGACCCATCTCATCCTCTCTTTTGAATGTATCTTATTCCACTTCAACAATTTCCTTAGAGACTCACATGTCCCTCTATAGTTACAAGATTGACCTACAAAAAAAAACTCTCACTCGCTTATCCTCTACCTAAAAAATGTTTCTGGAAGACACACTTCACTATCTATGCACCTTAACCTCTGTTGGTGGACAAAAAACTCACACTTTACAATTATTTTTCACCCATTTTCAATCATTGGAGGATGTTTTTACACCATATTTTCTAGAAAACTTAACTTCAATACTTCCAACCAATCAAATATTTCAAGAATACTTCTCTTCTCACCATTCCCATGATCTTATGGTGCTGATACCAATTAGCATAGTTCAAATTCCAAGTGCCTTATTATGAAATTAAAATTTGCAACTCAAACTACCTTCGAATTAATTTAATCATTATACAATTGACCCATCAAACAAGAAACACAAAATAAAAAATAATTGATGAATTTATTTATTTCTCATTCCATTATTTACTTTCAAGTCTTCAATAAAAAAAATTCACTCTTCCAGCTCTCATCTTCTATACAATTTGATAATTGAATTTCCTCTGAAATCCAATTTTACACTATTTCCAATCTTTCCCTAAACATGGTTGTTCATGCAATTTAATTTTTTTTCTTCTTATATCACCCCCAAAACTAGTGGCATGTACCATAATACTGCAATAATCCACATGATTAAATTTTCATTTTCTTCATTTCCATATTGTTTCCATAGCCCTAGCCCGCACAACTTCCCAGTGCAATTTTCCTTTAATCTCTTTTTTAAATCTATCCCTTTGTCTTCCCTACAACATGGCTTGCACAAGTCTATTGTTAATTCCATTATTTTTAAATTCTATCTTCCCTCTTGCTAGGCACCATCCTATCCAAATCCTTTCAGTTTCTTCTAGAAGTCAAAATAAATCCATGAATAATTTATTCTTTTCTTTTCCAAATTGATTTCTATTTTCCTTCTTTTAAAAAAAAAATGATGTCTCCATACGTGGAAATTTTGGATGAAAATAATTAAAAAATATAAATATTAAACAATGCAACCAATGGCCACATGAATTTTGCATAAAGCACAAGAGATAATACAATTTCAAATTCCTTTGCTATGCCTAGCAACTTACTTGACATTTTGTCAATTTGTGACCACAATGTCATTAAAATTTTATCATGCTTGCAAACACCATATTTTTTACCCAACACCAAAATCAAAATCAAACCAAAACTGAAATAAAATTATATTTTTTTATTTTTTTAGTTCATGTAGATTTCCAGTTCGCCTAGATGCTCCTGCATCAGATGACTTTTATATAAAGGAGGTGATTATCATTGTAAGGATAGGTGTTGACTATGATACTATGTTGGGATCTCTTATGGAGTGTATTATTTCATAAGGATTATTGTACAGTGTTACCTTGCCTCAAGGGTTTATTCTAGTTCATCATGTATTGGATATTATAGAATCTTATCACACAAATATCTCTTTTGTTTTGTGATAAATATCTTATGAATTTAACTATTGAAACTTTTATATGTGTACCTAATCAATACCATGTACTAGAATGATTTTTTACTTAAAATAAATTAATGTATCTATGGACATTAGAGTTTTTTCCTATACTACTTGAAACATTTTTTGTTTTGAGTAAGTTAGAAACATAGATTATGGTTTATTTAATAATCACACTATGAATATGAGTTCAATTTTTATAGTGGATCATTTATTGAAAGATGTTAAAATCTAAATAGTGAATACTACTTTCAAGAGAACACATTTAGTATGTATGTAATTAAAGTGTTTTATATTATTTTTATGCGTTTACTTTTATCTAATTGATTAATGTTGTTAATAAATTGTGTAGATAAAAATATTATTATTATACCATGTGGTATAATGATATAATTAAAACATAATTTAAAAACTAAATAAATTAAGTTTTGAAATTAATAACTTAGGAATTGGGTCATTTAGGGATATAAGGCTAACTCATGATAATAATTGATAGCTTAAGTTCTACTAGATATTGGATCTATGTGGGATCAAATCATTTTCTAAAAAAATAGTCTAGGATAAAAATATTAACTTTTTTGTAATCTATATTCATGCAATCACATATAGAGGTTATATTGAAGGACTGCCTATTTACAAAACTCAAACATAGAAGTAGAAAACTCAATGTAAGAGTACACAAAATAATCTTAATTCTTTATAAATAATTAAAAAATTAAATGGTGTATGAAAATAGAATATGTCTTTATTAATAGGACACAAGTTATCACAAATACACGTAGAAATCCGCATTATAATAAAATAGGTACATGTCAATATTTCAAAATATTTTAGATATTTGAGATCTTAAATGTATTCTATACTCCTTTCCTCTTCTCTCCTCATTACCATCTTCCAATCAATTGTCATATTTTTATAGATATTATTTGATGTAATGATGAAGGGTACTCCCCTTACAATCTAAAACTCACAAAAACAACAGATAAAGGAACAAACAAAATACAAGAAGGAAATATTTTCTATTATTACTGAAATGAAAAATGAAATTATAACATTATATTTGCCATCACATGAGCTTTCTAATTGCATAAATCTGCAAATCTGCAAATCAGAACCACCATCTATGTTGCTCTGGACTACCTTTTGTAGCCCCCTTTCACATCCTTTATTGGAAGGTTTAACTGCCCTAGAATCTTTTAGAAAGTGTAACTTCCTCAAGAAGATATTTTGAAATTTTATTAATTTTGGTAGTACAACTTCGTGGGGTCATAAATTTTGATTCGAGCATCAGATTTTCTATTATAATACCTTTTCATAAAGCTCTCAAGAAATGTTTGGCCAAAAATTAGGTTCTAAAATCCAACTAATTTTTTCTTCTTCCAATTTTTAGGCCCATCCGGAGCCTCTAAGTGCCTCAAAATTGACTTCGAATATTTTAATAGGATTTTCAAAAATTGAAATTTGAATATCTCTCAAATGACAAATGGTATTGAAGTGACTTCTTCGCCATTGGCTTCAATTTACCATTCTAGAGGTCTGTGTAATATTTTGTGTCCAACCGTGCATAAATGTAAACTTACTAAAAATAGTACATCGAATTTAGCCCTTATTGAAAAGAAACAGTTTTTTTAGGTGATGCAAGATTGCTCTTACACCCTGGATGCTCCTGCATCATGTAATAAAACAACATTGACCAAAATATAGTACAATAACCTATACACATGTAAGAGTCTCTAGAAACATGCAACCAATAGTAAATGATCATATATCTTATCCTTCATTGGGTTTTTATAAATATTATGTAGTGCATATGTCTGCTCAACCAAAACATGCTAAGTAACTAAACATGCCTCTCTATATATTTTTTCTATATTTTCATAGGTGGATTAGATAATTTTAAAAGAATCAAAGTTCTACCATGTCACTTTTGTCTATATCTAACATTGGGATTTGCACTCATCATTTTGATTTTTACATGCATGTACATTACATTATTATTATTTTTTAAGTGAAAAGTGGCGAGCCACTTACAATATTATATTAAATATAAATAGATATTTACAAAAACTGGTTCAAGGGGCATACTGGTAGGAAGAACCAGTAAGAAACCTCCAGTTATAGCCCGAATTTAAACTACAAGTTTTACCAAAAAACTAAAAACCCCAAAGAAGGTGGTCTAAAGCCAAAAATTACAATTTGTAAAACAAAAAACCCCGAGGAATGTGACATCACACTACATATTACATTTTAAACCCCACAAAATTTTGAAAAACCCTTAGAAAATTTCACCTTTTCATTGACCCCCCATTAACCGAGTTTTCATCTTGCCCTTCTAATTGCTTTGCCAATTGAAGACCCCTCTCATAAATCCTCTGCTACAAGTAGGAGTTCTAATTTGATTGGGGTAAGCCTGTCAGCTCATGGTCAAGTTCAAAATCAAAATCTTGCTCGAATGGCTCCAAGCCGAGGGTTTGGCAATATACTTTCATCATTTTAAAGATAATTTCATATAGTTTATTTTTGACATTTCCTTTTACACAATGGGTTGGATTTTTTATAATTTCTAACCTATATTATATCTAATGAGAATGATTTTATATAGTGACTAAGCTCTCCATATTAACCAATTTTTGACCTATGATTCATCTATTATTGATAGTATTTTTCATGAATATGAAATATATATTAAAAAATAAAAAAAGGACTTACAGAAATTAAAATTCCCTATTATGTGGTACAAGTGAGATATGGTTGATATATTACTATCAATTTCATATACAATTAAGTGTTGTAACCTTTTGCATCTCCCTTAGAATCACCATCAATTCATGACCACTCAATCTTATACATATATATTTGATTTCAACTAACTATATAATAATTATATTTTTCTATTCAATGAGAAATTAATTAACTATATTTGTATGACAATAATTATTAAGTGACCATTTATTTAGACTCTTATATTTTCATTAAATTTATTTATCCTTAATTTTTTTTTTTCTAAAAATTGCTAGTTCATCCTAACAAAAAAATATCTCTACTTAATCAATCATTTTAAATTATTTTTGAGATTTTCTCCTACATGAACTAGCTTTTCAAAATATTTGAAAATGTTAATTTCTATTATTAATTAAAAATATATGGTAGTGTTTATAACTCTACCTCAAGCTATCATAAATAGTACTATGTTGCTAACAACACTTTGCCAAATTATAGTAGACTTGGGGATAGGTAGAAATAAGTTCCAATTTTTTCAATATATTCCAAACTATTAATATATAATAGTAATTAGTAGTGTTTGCATACTAATATATATATTTTCATCTTTGAAATTTGAAAGGATATTGTGACAACCTTCATACACCCTTTGTTCTCATCTAAATAATCAAGGAATTATAGTCAGATTTAATCCTTATATTCCATTACAAAATAATAAATAGTTTTTGAATAGATTAGAAGAAATTATTTTAATACATGTAATTTGTAACTATGATTTAAGAGGAAATTGGAAATTAAAGTAAAATTTTAGTATATAGTTCCAAGTTTGTGTAGTTAATTTCAATAATCATATCAGTAAAAGAGAATAAAAATAGATAAATTAAACGAATTTATATGACAAGTTGAAGAATGTAGTCATATTTCTGTTTGACAATGAATTAGATCACTTTCTAGGTTAAGATTGACCTACAAATTTGGCTTCATTTCTATACTTTAAAAGAAAGTTCAAATATTTTAGAATGATGAACATGAATGTAATGTCGATGTTGGTTGATTCTTAAACCCTGATGTAAGATAAAATTTGAATAATCAAAATGATGTTAATAAAGGTAAAGTAGATATTTTTCAAAGAGAAATACATGACCTTGATTCCTTGGGTGGGATATATAGGTAGTTCAAGGTGGTGTACATAGGTGAATAGGTCTTGTCTAGGAATTTTATTTATCCAAACATAGAACTTATCAAGTGTTGAATTGAAGCATATTCAAAGTTATATTTTTTGCAATTTTGTATATTGCATAGAATAGTAATTAGTCACAATATTTTGATCATGGATTGATCAAATTTTGATTGTAACATTTGTATCTATTTACCATATAAATAATATATGTAGGCTAGAAGCCTTTTGCATAAAAAAAAACCATGAGCAATGGCTCACTATAATTGAGTGTGCATAATAATAATAAGAAAATTATTATAGAAATGCTTTACTTATTGACCCATTGGATGGTTCATAATTCTATCAATATTCATGAGTTATTTAATCAATTACTTTAGGCTTAATGTTCCAGAGAAGGTCAACACCTCCATTCTTACTCCTTTATTAATTCTTGAAATATCTAATTAAATTATTTCTTCTACTACATGTCCAAGGACAATATGTTTTCTTGAATTTTATCTTCATTCTCACCTTTTAGTTTATCTTCTATACTGCTATCATCCACATTTTAGACAAACCCTTTTGCCTAACTTCTTTGACCAAATCCATTCTTACTTGAATTATCTTTAATATTTTTGTGAATCCTTCCAATCTCCTAGACACATTAGCAACTCCTAGATCTTTGCCTCTACTAGATCTTCTTCTAGGATTCATGTTGACAACTTGTCAAAAATAACCTATTGTTGTAAGAATGGGCTACAAACATGCACATTTTTAAGGCACCACTTTAGGCCAAATTCAGAAAAACACATGTAGAAGCTACGTTGGCTATGATGACATCTAACATAGTTCCAAGGTTCGAGAACCTAACTAATGGCTACTTCACTAATAAAATAATCAACAATCACACATGTATGCACAAATGAAACATTGATTAGATGTGAAGTATGTAATTGCATTAATAAAAATAAATTTAAAAATCACATAGACTGTAATACTTTACAATAGACATAAAGATTAAATGTCATTTCTCAAGAACATAGTATCCTTCCTCTTGCTAATGATTAATTTTATCCCCTACTAAGTGATTACATTATATACATATAGGTTTAATGAAAACCTACTAGATTTCTCAATGAAGGAGACAACCTCCTAATTACAAAAAAAATTGCATTAAATGCTTCTTATGACTCCCATGTGGTTGATTATTCTCGTTGGCCAACTTTTGTTTTATATTTTCCTTGTTAGATTGGGATGTCATACTACATTATAGAGTAGGTTTGTAATTGGTCCAATGATGATATTGGTGCCCAAATCCACCAAATCATTTATGGTATATGTGATGACTGAGATCTCATTAAAATCTACACTTATTGCTAGTCAGAAAACATGTTCATATCTTAGGCACTTAAAATCTAAGATTGAGTGGTGAGTTGATAAGGAAAATCCCAATAAAAGAACACAAACTACCTTTGTTACTCATTAGTACTTTAAATATTGACCAACTAAACCTTCCAACAAATACCCAAACAAATAAATTTGAGTATATGATCTCTTGAACTTTGTGTAATAATGTGTGACTAACTAACACCTTACTTTACTTTGGATGGTGTTGCTAGCTATAATCTACCTCAAAAAACATAATTTTGTAGTTACCCTTTAATGCCCTTGCAACACCAATACTTCATCCAATAACCTTCATGATAATGCTAAAACTTGTTAAAACCCCAAAGCTAACACATATAAAATCACAAAACACAACTCTTAACATAAGCTCCAAATTTGTAAACACAAAAACAAACAATTAATATTTTTTGTCATTCCCTAAAATACTCCAACATAATATATTTCCCTAACAATGTTATGAATTTTGGAGCTTTCATTGGGAAATCTAGTAGGTTTTCATTAAACCTATATGTATATAATGTAATCACTTAGTAGGGGATACAATTAATCATTAGCAAGAGGAAGGATAATATGTTCTTGAGAAAGAAAAACCTACTAGTTCTAACATTTTTTTATAATGTTTTTAAATTCATGAAAATTTAAAAGTCACTACTTTGTCGGCAATATTGTTTAGTAGTTTTCAACCATCATATACATATCAATGTTGATTTATAGAAAACACATAAAAGACAATAAGACGGTGCTCAATTGATAACTCACAAATGTGACCAACAATAAAGAGTGATCTCATCTTCATAAATGTACATGTGAGTTTTCAATTGAATACCATAGTATCTCACGACCATTTTACTGTGTTTTCAATAAATTAGTGTTACTATGAGGAAGAGGCCACTCCTTATAACATTTTAACCTTTCTAACAGAGGTGAAAAGTACTCTGGTCTTGAATGCTCTTGTAGGGGTTTAGTGGATTTTAATATTGTCTTGTACTGCTGAGGTCGATTGTCAATGGCAGTCGTAGTCTAAGAGCTGTAAATAAAAGCCTCAACAAGATAAGAATTGAAAGCTCCAAAACTATATTTAATTGGAGTTTGACATTAAATAAAGGATCAAGTTAAATCAGCGTCTTTTTAGGAAGAGTTTTGACTTGGAAGAGAAACTTGAATGGAAAACTTACTTGAAAAAGAATAAAATGTACTGATATACACCCTGTGACATCTACATCTCTTTAATGGCGACAGAAACTAATGCCCACTATAGCCTATTGGAGAAATTGAACCGTGCAAGCTAATGTAGGTCAGACTTCAAATTGTCAAAGTCCCATTGTATCAAATAGATTGATGTCAATGTATTCAGTGACAACTTTGGATAATAGCATTTACTGTCATCTTCACTAAGCTTGCTTTGACCACCTTTCCTAATGGGAACAAGATTCTTTGTCCTTGTTTCAATGTTTTCATAGTGGGGGAATAAAGACGTTTGTTTTAAATCTTGGTCAAGGAAAAACAAGCCTAATTCGAAAGGAATGGATGGGAAATTTGGAGCATGGAGATTCTTAGCAGGTGGGGCGGCCCAATGGAAGTTTTACCTTGTTCCCACTGCCCATCTTGATATTTTATGAAATAAGAAAGAAAATTTTGAGTTCACAGTTCCAGTGGAATAAATCATGAGAGGGAAGTGACTGCATGATAGATATATAATAATAATGTATGGGAATGGAATTTAATGTACAATTAGAAGGTGCTAGATATGGTGTTACATAGGCTTGACAGATTCTCCAAAATCTTAGATGGGCCTATAAAATGTGGACTTAATACTATTTTTAATAGTGGTTATTTAATGATTGAGATTTGATGGTTGTATATAGACATTTTAGTCATATAATATCATTGAAATTTTATTAAGAATATATTAAATGAAAGGAGAGATTTTGAATAAAGCGTCAAAACTTATATTTATATAAGATGTTTTTTTTTGATAGGTTACTTATATAAGATTATTATAAACTATATGTGTGTGAATTTTTTGAAATAAGGTATATCATAGTATTATAAAATTGATTAGTAGATTGGTATTAAAAACACCTTAAGATTATATGAACAAATAAAATTATTATTTTTATATAAATTAATTAATAAATATTGAATAAAGTATATTAAATAATAAATAGGTCACAAATATAAATGAGACAAATATTTACATGAGGAAAAATAATGGGAAAAGACCCACCAACAAAAAGATAGTAATAATTGTATTCAAAAGAAATGCTACATCCAATAAAATAGGTCTCTCTTGTAGATCCTCAATCTAGATATTGCAACATATAACCTCACAATAGATTTTACTAACCATTTGAAAAAAATAAAATCAACCAATCAAACCTAATTCCATTCAAACAATTAGATAGACAAATCCATGTTCATGGAACACCAAGTATCTAACTCTCTAACAATCTAACTAAAATGTAGAATATCGATAATCAGAAAATTATCTCATTATATTACTATAAATTTAACATACCTCACGTAACATGAATCATGAATTTTGCACATAGATTATCACCTCACATAATAAACCATTGTCATTCACACTTGGTTAAATATTGTTGGCAAACTTTACATGAGCCATTTATGTATTCTTGAATGGATAAAACATCACAAAAAAATACTTGACATATTTGGATATTATAAAACATTGTACATGAAGTATCAAATTTAGGCCGTGGATGCATGCTAATATGTTTAGACATATTTTGAGATTATAAAAAAAATTTAAAGCCTGGACTCTAAAATTGACTATTATAGTTGAGTTTTCATTGCTAGTTAGTGTTAGAATCTACTTTTTTAGGAATTTGAAAAAAACAATAATTTAATCTTATTTATTTTAATATTAAACAAGATGTTACTATTAAAAATTTATACTTGTTATTTGTTTTATAAAAATAAAGATGTGATTTATATTAAATATATATTGTAATTAGAGAAGAAAAGATTAAAAAGCCAACAATCTTGACTTAGGTGATTATGGACTACTTTTTGTTGATAGTCAATGTTGACAATACATTTTCTTAAAGATGGGATTCAATAATATTTATTTCCTTTCAATTGGAAAAGTTTGTTTCCACATTTCAAAATTAATGGAATTTGGTAATTTATAATATTTTTAAATATTTGAGAAAAATATTTGTTATAAGTTTCTTGTTTATGAAAAAAACATAATTTTGGTTAATTATTTTTATGGGAAAAATATTTAATAATTCTATTTAAAAAGTTAAAATGAATGTGAGAAATTGTTAGGTTGATGATAATATTGAACTAATTAAAATATGTTTTCTTAGATCATCATATTTTCATCTCTTTTAAAAATATATTTGTCATGAATGGTTTAAATTTACTATAAAAAAAATTGGTTGAAAGATATTTAGATTTTATCAATTAACTACTAAAATAATTTATAATTATAAAAATGTATTGTCATGGATTTATTTATTTTATGAGATTTTAAAATCTCCTTAGACCTTTTTCTAAAGAAAATAACCCAAATATATGTCTAGAGTAATGATTAGTGAAATAGGCATAATATTAGGACTTGAAATTTATGTATACATCCACAAGACTAAAGAAAAAAATTCAAACTACTTCAAACATACTCCCTACTTTAAGAATTTCTAAAGAAAACCACACCCTATTTTTCTTTCCCAACATAGAATGTTCCAAAAATAGAACCTAATAAAAAGATGTGAAATAATTTAACACTATATTCTTACTCACCAATATTTTTAGGCCTTTTTATCCAATATGTCTTAACCAAAGATTTAACAACAAATATAATTTAGGTTTAATGATATTTTGAGATCCGCATAATGTTGATATCTCATACCTTTATCTAACCTACAAACTTTTTCATCAAACATGACATACACACTAGATTCAATGCTATTAGAGATAGAAATAAATTTTCTAGACAAACTTGATAAATGAAAAAATATTAGTGTGATAACTTTCTTATCCCTTAAATTCATTTTCACCTTCACTTAACTAACTATCCAAAGATAATTACTAACACCAAGGAAAATATATCATCCATCACTCCCCTTATAATTAGATTACCACTCCCTATGAATATTTCATGATATTCTTATTAGAATATGTTGTCATTGATGTCAAAAGGGGATTAGAGGAGAAGTGTGTTGATCTTGTGTAAAAGCACATAATGTTGTCATTGATGCCAAAAGGGAAAATTGGGCAAAGGAGTTTATTGGAATGATGATAAAGGATGGATCTGAGAGTAGTGAACCTAGTTCTAGATGTGGTTGGTTAATGATGCTAAAGTGCTCATCTTGCAAATGTTGTCATGAAGTTGTAGAGAGTCTCTTGTACAACAGAAGAGGAAACAAGCTATAGATTCGTGATGATTTTTTCGAGAGCTTTCTAGAAAGGTATTGTGTAGGAATGAAAGTGGAGAATATACCTAAAAATGCATTATTTCTACTCTCAAGTGATATTAGGGTTTATAGCTAAACCCTAATGTGTTTGTAGTCAAGGCATTATGAGTAGATATTTCATCGTTGAATAGGTATCAGTGGTTATCAGTTGCTTCAGTTATGACTTAATCCCTTGAAGTCATGAGGGTGTCCGACCCCTCTGCCTAGCGCTTTAATGCTATACATTCCCTTCATATCAACATGACAGTGCATGGTTAGGATAATATTGCACACACCTAAATGTTTCCATCCTTCAAAATTATCGATCACTTGATCTTCCAATCTTCAAGAGAGTGATGGAAGAATGGACATCGACAGTGGGGCCCGACTAGGTGAGATGACGTGTGTCGAGGGTACAAATAGAGATTGAATGAAAATATGGCACATGGAATGGAAAGATTGGATGAAATGTAATCCACATCCTTGTTGTGGATTACGAAGTGTTAACATGGATGATGATGGTTTTGGTTGAGGCAAAAAAATTGAATGGTGGTCTAACACCTCACAAGATTTCTAGTGGAACCCAATAAAGACCTGTGAGGTCTACGAGGAATAGTGGAGATTAATCCACGATGGTCAAGATCTGATGGTGGCAACACACCTCACAAGATTTCTGGTGGGACCCGATCAAGACCTACAAGGTCAGTGATGAATGGTGTAGAATATTCCTTGTTGATCAGACAGTGCTCACTAAAGAGTCTGGTGGGACCAGATAGTGGAAGATGATGTATGCACAATGATCAATGGCAATGATTGAATGTATAAGATCTAACGGTTCTCGTAAAAAATCTAGTCAGGCCCAATAGGATGGTGATGAAGATGAATAGGTGGTGAAGAATGATTGCTCGATATGCTAATTCACATCATTTTTGTGAATTAGGTGGCAATGACATAGATGACAAATGGCAATAGATCACAAACCTTGCAAAGTTTTGTGTGGGCTTGTTTTCAAGCTCACAAGATGAGCGAATTTTGGATGCATGTCCTTGTGGACCCCGTCTATGGCAAGCAATGTATAAAGAGATCTATGATGAAGATAATCTGGTGATTGTTTCAAAGGTGTACGATAGTTAGTGAAGATCGACTATGGAGTTTTAAACAAATTTTTATTGGGTGGTTGTATTTTAAAGTTTTGTCAATGTATGGAAAGTGTAGGACCGTGGTGCGAAGTTAGAAGATCAATAACCCAGATTCAAATGTAGTAATCACAAATGGCTAACTCTATGTGCATGAGTTTTTCGACTGCTAACCAACACAAATGAATAATTAATTGGTCCAATTGCACAAGTGACCAAAGTAAATAAATATTTGATCTTCAAGGCATTGATATAGATTGTAGAGATTATCAAGATAAAGATCACATCAAATCTAATATTATGGATAGTGTAACACCCCTCCATTTTTCTTTATGGACTGGACAGTGTGTCCTTGTTTTATTTTGATTTATGTTACTAGATACTCAGATACTTTATCTTGTGTGTGTATTTGATCGCCATTTATTGAGCGATAGACTATTTTATGTGATGTGATTTGAGTTATCTGATAATTTGTGTTACATGTTTTAATTGGTGTAATGATGTTAGCGATATAACATGTTAGTGCTTATGAGAATATTCGATGTATTGTGGAAGTGTCAGTTTTGATGAGTGTATTGGTGAAGGGGACAGATTCGCATCACTCGCTTGTGAGCGCCCTGGGATTCTGTGATTTCCTCTTCACGGTGTGTATTATATGATGTTTATATTTTATGATGTTGGTTACTATGTTTTCAGGTTTGCAGGTACATGACACCGACTCCACCTGGTTTCACAGGTTTGAGCGTGTCGATCCAACAGTTAAGTTGAAGGGAGATAGTAGCTAGATAACATGTGTCAAGTCTACATCCTAGCCATAGTATGTTGTCAGTCGTCTGTGTCGATTCGGTGTTTGCCTTACTTTAATGTTATTTAATTCTGAAAGATTCTTGATTTGGAAATAGATGTTTAGAATAATTGCATTATATCATGTTGATGATTATTTAATTTAAATTATGCAATGTGGATAAAAGTTTATATTTAAATTAATTAATTATATTTAATTTATTTAATTGATTAAATTTAATCTAAGGGGTTGAATTTGGTTATTAAATAATTAAATTAATTAATTAAATATGATGCAAGAAAATTAAAAGAAATAAAAGAATTAAAATTAACTTGGAATTTAATTTCAATTTGTGGAAATTTAATTATTTTGGAATTTCATTTCAATTAAGTTGGAATTAAATTAGAAATTGAAATTGGATTTGAAAAGCAAAGTTGGTTTTCAATTTTTGGAGATAATTGATATTTAGATATTTTAAGTTTCAGATTTGTATGCAAAATCAGATTTGGTTGTGCAAGATATTTTCAATTAGGCATGCATGTGTGAGTTGAATTTAGGAATTAAGAATTGATTGCAAAATTCATGGATAGAGAGAATTTTGAAGAGGGAAAAACTTTTTCTGGTGTGAGAGGATAATTTTGGAAAAATTGCACAAAGGAGGGTTTGAGGAAATTATTTGGCTGTAGAGTTATTTGGAATTATTCTGGAAATCTTCGTGGTGTTTGTGGATTGCTTTCTTAGTTGGAATCATTAAATTGTTGGATAGAAGCTTTGGAGGAAGCTCAACATCGAATTTTCATTCCCTGTAGCTTATGGAATCAAGTTTTCTTTTGTGTTTATGATTTGTTCTTTGAATGTTTTCAAAATTGTAGCGATTAATGAATTTGTGATTAGAAGAAAGAAATTAATTAATTAAATTTAAACCTCTTGGAAAAAAAAACAAATCTGTTTTGAAAAACTTATGGTTTTAATTTAGATCCATTTGATTTTATTATTCTTCTAATTGTTCTTGAATTCAAAAAAATAGTTTAAAAGATTTAATTTTGTTAACCTTTGTGAAAATTGAATTTTCTAGAAAATCTCTTCAATTTGTTTTGTAGTTGTAATTCTAGTTAAATATATACATATGAATATACATATGATATATATATATATATATATTTAATTTTGTTATTGAAATATATTTTCATGGTCTGAATCGCCGTCCGTACGACATTTCGTTTAAGCGAAATCACGGACTTCTATGTAAAACGCGAATTTCATTTCGCTGTTTTTTTCTTTAGCGAATATGATTTGCTTTTGGCATTGTTCTGGGGTTGGGGTTGGGGAGGATCTACCTCCCCACAGCCGCCCCCATTTGGGAGCGACTGTGTGGAGGGAGACCCTCTCCACACCTCCCCTTGCCTTTCCCGTGGGTACAGCCGCGCCCCTCTCCATTACCTTTCATTTTATTTTTTTTATTGAAAAAAAACATGGAAACCCTTGGCTGTGCATTCGCCTCGGTCTCGGTCTGTGTAATTCGCCTCATTTTCGGTGCAATGAAAATGGATTTGTGTTAGATATATTTAATATATGTATACATACATTTTATAAATACATATATGTAAATATATTAAATATAAATAGGCAAATATATTTATATTGTATATATGTGGTATATGGTTATTGCATATTATTTCAATATGATTAGTTTGGTAAAATTAAATATTTATATACTTGAAAATTAATAAAGTTTTATTTTGTTTTGAATAAAAAAATTGCATAGTTTTGTGTAAGATAGAAGTTATATTTAAATGTATATTTAGGATTAAATATACCAATATATAATGAATGTATATATTGTGCGAGCATGTATATATTATTATGTATTTAATATCAAATCCTATTTTAATAGAGGTATACTATTTAGTATTGTTGGAGGTTTATATTGGAATTGTTTTGTATGCATAATTCAATTTGATAGGATAAAGATATTTTAATTAAATTGATTAAATTATATGAGTTAGTTGGAAAATGAAAGAAATTCAATCAGAAGAGTACTTAGGTAGGTTTTGAAAGTAAACATTGAATCTGATTTAAATTATTTAATTTAATATTTCTTATAATTGTAGATTGAAGACACTTATTTAAATATTTCAATTATTTTAGAAAGAGGAAAAGTTTTATATTATTGTGAATAGGGATTTTAAAAGATAAGATCGGAATACATGGTAAATTAGATAAGGGAAAATATATTGTATTATATATATTGAAGAAATTACATGACTTAAATGAAATTTGAAAGATTACTTAAAATAGATTTGTGTTGTTTTAAAATAATCAAATGTTTTGCTACTGTTTAAGTTGGTGTGTTTCCTTCCCTGAAATGTAATGAGGCAATTAATTACTTTAATTTATTTTATCTCCATTATTGTACACTGATTCCACTCCCGCTCTCGCTCGTTTTGAAGTTTTGAATTTTGCTTGCATGGTAGACTGTCGTAGGGGTTCCTATGGGTCCCCTTCCCCCCCCAACCCGTGCTCTCCTCCTGTGAAGACGTGTCCAGAGGGTACACCCCCTATGGGATCTGCGCCTTCTTTTGCTAGCATTTTGTGGGATGTGGCAGTTTTGGGCGCCTCGTTTGTGCCGGCGACTAAGATTCCTCCGATTGCTACTTGGAAGAATATCCTGACTAGTGGGAACCTGGCCTACTCATCTTCGGTCCCTCCTGAGTCGGTCACGTTTGTTGAATCTGTGTTTGAAATTCCTGACACGGTTAGTGATAGGATCCTCTCCTCCATGGAGAATGCGGTGGTAGGAAGATTCCTCTCTTTTTGACCTACGATGGATATGGTTTGAAAGTGGGTGTCTTGGAAATGGAGGCTTAAGGGCAATGTGGAGGTCCGTGCGATGGCTAGCGGTCTCTTCCTTTTCCATTTTGCTACTGCCAAGGATTTGGTGCATACCTTGTCGTCGGGCCCGTGGGTTTACGGGAAACATAGTTTGCCTTTGTGCAGGTGGAAGCCTGGGTTTGACCCTGTTGTAGACCTTAACATGTCGGCCCCTATTTGGGTGCGGTTGTCGGGCTTACCCCTTGAGTTCTGGGATGAATCCATTTTTAAGGCTGTCGGTGACTCATTGGGACAATTTTTTACTTCGGATGCGGTCACTAAATCTAAATCAAGGTTAGTATTTGCTCGTTCTCCCAAATTCTATCAATCTTTGCTCCAAGTTGGGAAACTAGGTTCAACCCGTCTGTTATGAAAATGCAGTGGTGTACTGTCAAAGATGTGCTAAAGCGGGGCACCTTATCTCTGATTGTAAATCAGCGGTCAGTAAGGTGGTTGTGGAGGTGTCTGCGTTTGACCCCAAGATCTTGAATGAGGATGTTGCGAGGCCGTCGGGTGATTTGGAGATTGTTCCTCTAGATTTGGTTCGGTCTCCTATGCGTTCTCCAAGTCCTCCTTCACCTAGTGTTTCTCACCCTGTTTCGAAACCTAATGGCTCTGCGGTTTTGGAAACCTTATCTCGGGAGGTCTCAGTGCCTCAGGATCCTAGATCCTCGGCTGTTGTTGCTTTGTCTATTAAGGATCTTGATAAGGGTTGTGGCCTTGGCTCTTCAGCTATTGATCTGCTGCCTATTACTTTGGGGACCTGTGGGGATCTAGTTGAAGAAGGTGAAATCTGGGAGGAAGAGAGTTCTGGATTGGTTGAATAATCTATTGATAATATGGAATGTTTAAAGTTGGAGAAAGTTGAAGATGGAGGGATATGGACCACGCCTAAGAAGAAGAGTAGAAAGAAGAAGGCAGATGTGGGAGGGGATTCCAAGCCTGGGAGACCCTCGTAGAGATTCACCAGAACACACGAAACGACAAATGAAATTTCCCTGGGGAAGCAGCCTGAAAAATTATATAATAGAGCATAAGATTGATGTTTGTCTCCTTCAGGAAACTAAGATGTTGATGGTAAATTTTGAAAAGGTTGTTAACTTTATCTGGCCTAATGCTTTGTTTATTCATAGTGATGCTGAGGGAGCCTTCGGGGGCTTGGCTGTGCTTTGGAATCCTTCTGTTTGCAGGTCCAGGAATTATTCCATTGTAAAAATAGCATTGGGGTTTCACTTTTTGTTAATGGAGTTGTTTGGTCTATAATTAATATTTATGCTCCCAACCAGAGAAACTTGAGGAATTGTCTTTGGAGGAATATGGTGTCTAAAATTAATATGAATAAGGGCGAGCGATGGCTGGTGGCTAGAGATTTCAACTCTCCATTATTGCCATCTGAGAAAAGTGGGGGTCTCCTATATTACACAGACAACATGAGTGATATGTAAAACTTCATGGGTTCTTCGGGGTTAATTGATATTGACCTTCGGGGCCAGCACTTCACCTGATCTAATAGAAGGGCGGGTGCTAGTTTGATTCAGGTTAGGCTTGACCATTTCCTCTGTTCTCCCCATTGGACCAAAATTTTAGGTGCCAATCTTGTCGCCCTTCCTAGGATGATGTCTGACCACAACCCTCTTTTGCTGACCACTAATATTCGCCCTTCTAGTGGGCCCTACCCCTTTCGGTTTCAATTAATGTGGAACTCCCATCCCGACTTCAAGATGAAAATTGCTGAGTGGTGGAATATTTATGTCCAAGGGTCCCCCATGTTTAGGCTATGTTATAAACTCAAACATATTAAACTAATGGCTAAAGGTTGGAACAGGAATGTGTTTGGTGATCTTTTTTAGAAAAAAAAACAGCTTGAGGGGAGGTTGAGGACCTTGCAGCAGGATATGGATAAGGGAGATGTCTGTCAATGAATTAATAATCAGGAAAAGGATGTCAGAATGGAATGGGAAAAAGTTCTAAAAAATGAAGAGGTATTCTAGAAGCAAAAATCGAGAATCCAATGGCTGAAGGAAGGAGACAGGAACACTTCCTTTTTTCATGTTTCTGCTATCAAACACCAGAAAAGGAACCAAATCTCTAAACTGTTAAATAATTCTGGGGAGGTGATTACTAACCAAGCTCTTATTAAGTCCTATGTGGTTGATTACTTCAAGGAGGCTCTCTCAGCCCCAAAAGGGGTTCCAAACTTGAATATGGATGATTGAATGCTCCAGCATCTTCCTGAGTCCATCTCTTTGGTGGACAACTTGAGCATTCTTAAGAGAGTTTCTATGGAAGAGGTTAGGCTGGCTACTTTTAGCGTGGGGGCATTCAAAGCTCCTGGTCCTGATGGGTTTCCTCCGGGGTTCTTTCAAATTTTTTGGGATACTGTGGGCTGGGACCTAGATCTTGCGGCTAGGGATTTCTTTCAATCTGGTAAGATTCTTAAACAAATGAATCACAATTTTATTGCTCTTATACCTAAGATTAGTGAGCCACTTTCAATGTCTGACTTCCGTCCTATTAGCCTATGTAACACTATCTACAAAATTTTCTCTAAGATTCTTATTAACTGTCTCAAACCTCTTCTTGACAAAATTATTAGCCACACTCAAAAGGGGTTTGTCTCGAGGAGACATATTCTTGATGCTGCTTTGACTACCCATGAACTATTCCACTCTATGGATAGATGTAATAATGCGGGAATGGCGCTTAAACTTGATATATCCAAAGCTTATGACAATGTTCTATGAGAATTTATTCCAAAGGTCCTTGCTAAGTTTGGCTTTAATAGTCTGGTCATTGAGCTCATTATGGAATGTGTTAGAACTGTTAAATTCTCGGTCCTAGTTAATGGATCCCCCTGCGGGTTCTTCTCTGCTGGTAGGGGGCTCAGGCAGGGAGATCCTCTCTCTCCCTACCTCTTTATTATTGTTGCTGATGTGCTTAGTAGAAATTTTACCAGTCTGCTGTCAGAGGGCTCCATATCTGGTGTTAGAGCGGCTACCTCCCTCTATCCGATTGTCATGCAGCAATTTGTGGATGATACTTTCTTATTTGGGAAGGCTTCTATTTTGGAAGCTAGGAAATGGAAAGCCTGTTTTAATAGCTATGCCTCCTGCTCTAGACAATACATCAACTACAACAAGAGTAAGATTTATTTCTTTAATTTCTCTCCTAATTTGGAAAACAGGGTGACTACGATTCTTGGATGTGTCAGTGACTCTCTCCTGTCGGTTTATCTGGGGCTTCCTCTTATGGTCAAGGAGGTTCAACCAGAGTTTTGGAACTCTATTCTGGAAAGGATTCAGAGGAAGTTGGCTGGGTGGAAAGGATCCTTACTTAGTCATGCTGGCAAGTTGCAACTCATTACTGTGTCCATACAAGGTATCCCCACCTACTTTTTGAATATTTTTAGGATGCCTATGTATATAGTGGAAAAGTTGGAAAGGATTCAAAGGAATTTTCTTTGGCTAGGACTGAGGAGAAAAAGAAGATTTCTCTGGTTAAATGGGAAAAAGTCAGCCGGGCTAAATCTAATGGGGGGCTTGGAATAAGGAAGATTTCTCCCTCTAATAGGGCATTGGTTGCTAAGGTTGGGTGGGATCATTTAAGGAATTCCAAGGACTGGTGTAAAATCCTGAACGTCAAGTACCTTCAAAATAGGCCTCTGATTGATTTTTTTTCGGAACTCCACCCTCTTGGTTCAATTATCTGGAGGAGTATTTGTAGCATTCAAGGTCTACTAAAAAAGGGGATAAAATAGAAAATGAGGAATGGGATCAAAATTAAATTCTAGGAAGATGTTTGGCTCTTAGATTTCCCCTTGGCTGCTTCCCACTTTAGGGGGGTGATGATTGCTGCTCATAGATTCTTTGGGATTTACATCAGTGACTATGTGTCTGGCCCTCCTGGTGCTAGGATTTGGAGAGAGCTGGCCCTTTGTTGCCCCTACTCGCAGGATCTTAGTCGCCTTGCTAGATCGATTCAGGTGTTACTATCTAGGTTTAGAATTCCTTCCTATGACAGAGAGGATGATTTTTTTTGGGCCTTAGATAAACAGGGGGATCTCTCAGTCAGATCCGCTTACAGTCTGCTGACTAATGTTAGTCTTGTGGAAGAACACTAGAGGAGAGTTTGGAATAGGCGCTTGATCCCTAAAATAATTTTTTTTTGGTGTACGACTTGTCACAATAGGATTTTGACCCAGGACAATTTGAGAATCCGGGGATTATGCTTTCCCAATCGATGCTTTCTCTACAAAGAGGGGGAAGAAACTGTCAATCACCTCTTGCTTCATTGCTTGTTTGTTGCTAAAGTTTGGGGGATGGCCTATGATAAATTTGAGGTAGAGTGGGTTATGAGAAAGGATCTTTTATCATTTATTATGGGCTAGAATGGGCCTTTTTTGCATCCTCTAGTTTGTGAAATTTGGAGGCAGAACCCCCTATTATGGGTTGGTGTTTATGGAAGGAGAGGAATAATCGGGTCTTCAGGAATACTAAGCGGAGCCCCAAAGAGGTGTTTGGGATTGGTGTTAGGCTCATAGAGGAGAATATCTTCGTCTTTGATGGAAAACTTCTTGAGGTTGGGCCAAGGGACTTTGAAATAAAAATGGCTAAGAAATGGCACCAGGAGCTAAATGCTAATGCCTTCGACAATAGGAAACTATTAGCTAAGAGGAACACCAAATGGGAGCCTCCGGATTGTGGATGGTTTAAAATTAATTTTGATGGTGCTGCTAAAGGGAGTCCAAGAAGGGCAAGTATAGGTGGGATTATAAGAGATTCTATGGGCAATATGGTGGCAGGGTTTGTTGGTGGCATAGGGATTCAATCGGCCCTTGTTGCTGAGGCTCATGCGCTGTTCATGGGACTCAAAATTGTTGTTTCTCTAGGAATTGTTAATCTTCATATTGAGGGAGATTCCAAGGTGGTGACAGATGCTATGGACAAGGAAAGATTCATAGGTTGGAACACCAAGGACATCTTATTGGATGCTAGTTTTCTCATGTCTAAATTAAGAGACAAAAAAGTGACTCATATTTACAGAGAAGGTAATAGTGTGGCAGATGCATTGGCAAATCTTGGCTCGAGGTGGGACTCGGTTAGATGTTGCAGGAAATCGGAACAATTTCCGCCAAAGATTCAAGCTTTGATCGAGCGGGAAAAGGCTTACATGGTCAATAATGACTTACAAATTCTGGATGATGAGGACTGACAGGGGGGCCCACTGGCATTTTTGGGTGTGGTGGTGGATTAATGCCTTTTGGGGTATGAAGGACAGGTGGAGTGCCATGGGTAAAGATGAGAGGGTGTGGAGTAGGGGAAAGGGCATTCACGTGTTGTTTCTTTGGGATGGGAGAATGGATATAGCTTATAAAAATATGATGATGAGATGGTAGGGAGGAAACATAATTGATGTGATCAAGCCTAGATTTGGTGACGTGATATGGGTTATTTGGAATGTCGTGATTGCTTCTCGGGAGGATGATGGTACTATGAGTATTAAGTTTTGGGAGAAAAAGGTACTTGGTTTACCTCCTAATTATTTTTGGAGATGAGTGTATGAATAATGATGGGACCATCCAAAATGCGTACTGGTTGTATTCTAGAGGTTTCGTGCCGACTAATTTAACTGGTGGTTCCTTCGGTTTTGTTTGGTTGATTACTAATGTTAGCTTGCTAGGTTATCTACATGGGATTTTGTGCCTTTCCTACCTTTCCGCCAACTTTTGGCTCCTCATTTGGTACCAAAAAATCATCAATTGTGGTGTGTTTTCTCACTATTGCTTAGTTCCCCTCCACACATGTAAATGGCTTGAGGGGATTAATTGTCGTAAGCCCTGCATTAAACATCCTTGTTTGATTTTTGTGTGCAATGTTTGGCTCTGGTTTTTTCTGCATTTCAGAGTTTTTCCTAATCTTCCTGATAGTATGGGTGGAGATCAGGTTCAGATGGAGCCGGATAGCTATGATGAATTCTGAAATAACCCTCTCGTTTGGAATATTTGTGTTGAGGGAGGTATTTCCCCACTCATGGAATGTCTAGTCGGCCATGATCCCATCCTTTTGGGACAATTTGCATGGTCTTGGAAGGATAGAAGGGTTTTTGTTGGGGGGATTTCGTTTGAAGTTAGTGAGGAGGTCATTGCGCAGGCCACGGGCTTGAGCTGTGAAGGGAAAAAATACCCTAAGCACACCAAAAAGCCAGACCATTAGAGCCTTAAGGATTTCTTCAGAGGAGAGGAGACTCTGGTCAGGAATCAGGCAGGGTTTGAAAGAGCTGAGCTCCCCAAGCCGTGGGATATGGTCTGCATGGCTCTGATGAAATATGTGATGCTGGAAGGTAGGTACAAAACTTATTTTTTCTATCACTTCCCTCTGCTTAACCATCTCAGACATAAAATGCTACTTAGCTTTCCATTTTTCCTTCTTATGGACCTGAAGAGCTTGATGGATAAATGTAATGTGGCGGCCTGTTGTAATCCTGGTGATCTCCCGCCTCTCCCGCTCCATCAGGGGCTTATCTTTCACCTGTACCACTTTCATCTTGCCCTCTGCCCGCCTAAAGTCATCTCTATCCATGTTGAGAATATTGATCCCATTTCTTTGATTCACATCTCCTTGGCTGAGTCCATGAGCCCTCCTCGGAAGCCTATTGCTGATAATGTGGGGAGTCTCAAAACCAATGTGGTCAATAAGAAGCTTAAGGGTGGGTTAGGCTTGGCTCATGCTAGGGCAGTGGAAGGGCTCTGTGAGCTAAAGGCCACCCAGGTTGATATGGTTGCTAATGTCACTAAGCCGAAGAAGGGCAAGGAGAAAGGTTTGCAAGCTACGATTGCTAAGGAAGGCAAGGGCAAGGGCAAGAATGTGGTTGGGATTGACTTCAGAGGGGAAACAGTTGTTGGGACCATGGAGCTGACTAGTGGGGAAAGTGGTAGGAGGAGATCGGGGAGGCTGGCCAAGAACAACAAAAAGAGACTGATTATTGAGGACTCGGAGGTGGAGTAGTCAGACAGCAAGGGTTACAAGGAGAAAGAGTCTGACGATGAGACTGATGATTTGGGGGAGAAGCCCCTGCCTACTCCGATGGATAGCAAGACTCCTTCCCATGGCTCTGACTCGCACACTCCATAGGTGACTGAGCTTGGTGAGATGCAGGAGACTAGGGATACTGGGGAAGATTCAGATATGGTGGTGAAGAGATTGAACACCCTGGACAAAAGATTTAGGGGCTTGACCCGCTTTACTATGAAACTGAGCCACTTTGTTACTAGTGCGCTGTCTAATGTCATAAAAGAGGAACTGGAGGGGAATAATAGCTAGGAAAACAAAGAATGGGTGGGCAATGAGGCAGTGGACCTCCTGATCAAGAACTGGGATGAGGCCAGTTAGCTGTGCTTGTTGGTGGTCCGTCGGCTATTTTTCGGCTGTCAATGTGCTGTCCCTGGGCTGTCTCTATGGTTTTTTTCTGTTAGTTTTTCCTGTTGTTTCATTCCTTTTTGGCCCTAGTGGCTCATTGTGAGGGGTATAGCACCCCGTAAATGCTATTTAACCTTTCAAAAACAATTCAATTATTGTGATTGGAATATTTATGATATATGGATTTAGAATGTCCAAAAATAGTAATTTCCTCTTGATTATCTCTTAGAGTTATTTTCCTCGTACTTCACAAAGGGTTGTGAGTTTAAATTGTTTAGGATTCTCTATTATGAAAATGGAAAAGGGTCATATGGTTAATTGAGTAAACCTTGTTATTGTGCCTTTGCTTTTGTAAACGTTAGCTATTGCTTGAGTATGGATTTAGGAAATCCAAATGTTAGATTTGATTAATGACTCGATTGCTTTTGTAGCTATGTCGTCATGTTGTATTTTGGGATATGGGATTATGTGTTAGTCCAATTTATAAGTCTTCCAGAGAACTTTAGAGAATCTAAGAGGGTTGTCGATTCATGATGTCAACCTGTTGCTTTCCCTTGGGTAGTGCATGGTGTCTTTTCAGTATTTACCCAGTTTTCTTGAACGGGGTTGTTTTGTATCTCCTGTGAAAGGAGTGGACTATGTGTTTAGGTTGCCTCCATTTGTTGGAGTGAATTCTTTTATTTTGTATCCTCCTTGTGATGGAGTGGTTTTGATACCTAGGTTGTATGCACTTGTGATTCCCTTGGTGGATAGTTTGTTTGTGTTTTGTCGAATAGAAGAGTGGCTTCCATTAGGGGCCAGAGCCCAAAAGAGGTAGGATTTGGGTAACCTATGGAAGTGAGTTTAATCAAGTGATAAATAAAATTGAAATGAATATTGGGGAGTACTACACATTAAAAAGATAAGTTCTAGCTTCACTCATAGTCAAGTGCTAGTTAAGGCTTGGAATGAGTGGAAAGGCCTGGAATGGTATAGTCATCTATCTTATTTGTATGAGAGGTATTTGATTCCGCACTAGTAATTATGAGGGCCGAGGGTCAGTAGAGGTCACCAGGATCACCGAAGCCTATGAAGATCTGTCGAGGGTAACTTATTATGAGTTGTGCGATGACACTCTGTCTAGGACAACTGTTTGTTTGGTATTTTATGTTATGTGTATGGTTCTCTGAACATACTTGTTCTATTTTATGTCTGGAAGCAATGTGACCTATGTCAGTGATGTGAGAGTTGTACTTGTATTGTACTTATGTTGTACTTTTGTTTGGTTGAGTCAGTATGAGTCTGCCTATGATTTGAGGTTGTAGATCTTTGTCCATGTTTCTTTGTTACTATCTCCTAGCATGGGGGGTGGGCCTTCGGGTACCACTTGGTTGGGTGGAACATGCACCAAAACCGTTGGGTCCCCATTTATCTTCAGTACTTGGTGGCGAGACTTCTAGTTGGACAGCTTGCAGTTCTTATGTTATTCTTGCATTGTAATATTTCAGATTGTATGTTATTTATCCCTCTTATGTTTACGAGGTAGAATTCTGTAATTGTAACCTTTTGTACTATTGCCTCATTCTGGGAATGAGTGATGTAACTATTGGATTAAGTAAATGAATTTTAAATTGTATCTTTGATGTTTATCTTATTATGTTATGTTGTATGATGCTTATTTTATAAAGTATTAAATGCTATGGTTATTTGTATTATGTTTGTGTGGGTTAAGTAATCCCAACCTTGTAGCCTTAGAGGTTGTTTTTAATTAGTAAGTGAATGTGTATGTTAATTGCATTTAAAAAAAATAAAAAAATTGGTTTGATTAAGTCGTTAATTACAACTTCCTTTAGGGTTACTTGGTGGGGCATTACAGATAGCAGAACACATTTAATACATAGGCATAGTGTATAGCAAGATATGCGATGAACTCTAATAGGAGATTGAGATCAAATATGATCGAATGGATAGGAGAGTGCAATGAATGTATGCATAATTCTTAGGTTTCGATAGAGAGCCAATTTGGCTAAATTTTGTGTAACAAAATTTAATGTTGTAAGGCTCAAGGTATAGGTAGCTTTCTGGTGAAGTATTCAAGTGAAGGAAACCCTAGCACAATATTTGGGAAGATCTGAATGGTGGTGAGAATATCGAGGGAGAGATTGAAAATTGGTGAAGTTAAGGAAAAAGGAAGACAATTTTAGAGTTGTCCAAGTTGTTGCATCGGTTATGTGTGTGAAATGGGTTAGTGGCCAGTGCACAAAGTGATGAATAGAAGTATGTATTTTTGAGTGTGCAGTATTGGTACTGAGGGAGAGTGCGTAGCACAGGAAGAAAGAACAAAAAATGTTTTAAGTATAGAAGAGAAAAAGAGAGAGAAACAGAGAAAACAAAGAATGCATTTGTGAAGTCCTAGATTGTGATAAAAAACATCCTCTAGGTGATTGCATTCATGGTGAAGAGAGTGTGTAGTGCAAAGAGTTAGAATAATGATTTTTCTATGTGCAAAGAGAGTGCAGAGTAGGGGTGTGTTCCTGAGAGTGCAACTTCAGCAATAGAGTGAGGGTTGCAGTAAGTGCAACAATGTTGAGTTGCAGTAAGAAAAATAATGTATTGAGTGTAATGATGCATTATAGGGTTTGCAGAACCAAGTCTATGCATATTTGAAATTCTTATCATTGTACTGTGTTGTGGCTCAAATTAGGGGATTGTAGTCTCCTTGAAGTTGTGGCTTCTAAATTAGGGTATTGTTGTATCCTTGAAGTGGTTGCTTCTAAATTAGGTAGTTGATGCTTCCTTGGGTTGTAGCCCTAAAATATTTTAATAGAGATTTAGATTGTGATGTTGGATTTGAGAAGTAGACTCAAGTAGCCTTAGTCACCATGGTTTTTCTCATCTTGGATTTTCCACGTATATCTGGTGTTGTGGGTATTTGTGTTGATTATTTGTTTGCATCTTTAGTTTACAATCTACATAGTAAGAGTTCAGTAAGAAATCTGCACAAGGTATTTGGAGTTAAAGAAGTAACCTGTATAAATTTTTTAAGGGATAGACTTTGAGTATCTACTGATTCACCCCCCTCTCAGTTGATCATTGTGTTTCAAAAATTGGTATCAAAGCCCTAGGTTCCCTAGGAGAAGCTTAATCAAATCAGGGTAGATCTTGGATAAGGTGAACACAATGGTTAGTCAAGAAATTTTACTTGCATATGATGGGCCTATCTTTGATGGATCAAGATATATTTTTGGAGCTCATTGATGAAAGGATACTTGGGATCCATAGGATGTGATGTTTGGATGTTGATTGTAAATGGATATACAATTCCTGCTACATCTCCAATAATTGAAGCTGAAAAGAAGGCATATGACGCTAATGATATAGCAAGAGATGTCATTCTTCATGGATTGTCATGTTCTGTGTTGGTCAAGGTCATATATTGTCAAACAACACATGAAGTCTAGAAAAAGTTGAAGAAAATGTATAAAGAGAGTGTTAAAGAAGAAATGAAGGCTTTGATTCAAAAATTTGAAAGTGAATCTAAAAGTGTGAGTGCAAGTGAAGCCACAACAAGGAGTAATTATGAAGAAGCATCTACTTACATATCTAAGAAGCTTGATGAAGTGCAAGTTGATTACATCAGGAGATTGAGAATAGATCCCAAGAAGCATAGAGGTAATCATAATCATTTTGTTTCTAAATTTTTTTATGATGAAGTAAATGATTTTGATAAGAAAAAGAATAGTAAACATAATTTACACACACAAGAAGAAAATAGAGTATCAAATGTTAGTGGAAGATCAGATGATGAACATGGAAGTTTCTATGGGTGTGAACCATTTGGAACAACCTTTGATGAAGAAGTTGAGACCGCCAGTAAAGAAAAGAAGTGGAACTTGAAGGAAAACTCATTTGTGTTCTAAATGAGATTAAAATTTTGAAGGAGAATGAAGAACAAAAGCTGCAATCTCAAAGAAAGAGAGATAGACTAACTAAAATCCTAGAAGAATCTGGTAAAATGATAGTTATTCTGAAGAATCAAGTTGAGGAGGCTAAGAGGATAGAAGATGTACTTAAATATAAACTACAATCTAAATCAAATGAGTGCATGAAGCTAGAACAAGAGATAGCTTCTCTAAGAAATGATTTAGAAAATATTAAGGAGCAAATTGATAAAGGCTTGAAGTTGAAGGGTGGCTCTGAGATACTTGATGAACTGGTTAGATCACAAAATCCAATAAAACCTATAGAGAAGGTTGGCCTTGTATTTGAGAAAGGAATGAGTTCATGTACCAGTACTTCTGCAAACTTATATGACATATTTAGAACATAAGAAAGTAGCTACAAAAAGAAAGAGGAAACCTACATGAGTTGCTCTAGAGAAAGCACCTTTGGAAATGGAATTTTAGATAGAGGCGCTGCTGAGATGAAGAAGACAAAAGAAGAAAATAAGCTAGCTACAGAAAATAAGGAAGTCAAAGAAGAGAAGGGATCTACTACAAACAAGAAAAGGAATAATTATTCAAATGTTGATTACCAGAAGAAGATTTCCATAGAAGAGAAGAAGATGAAGAAATTAGTTCCAAGACATCAAAGAAAAGGATGAAATATTATGGGAGCTGATGAGAATGGAACCCCAAGGATGAGATATGCAAAGATGTCAAGTCAAAGAAGATCCCCTCATCCTGCACAAGGTAGAGTTATGACTAGGTACTCCCCATGTTTTAATGGTTATTTCTATACTTGTAATCAGTATAGTCATTGTGAACCCTAGTTTTATACCTACACAAATACAAAAAAAAAATGCATTATTAGCTCAATATGCAAGGTAAAACAAGGATTCCACATGAAATCCATTTACAAAATTTATAGAAATAAAATGAAGAAAAATGCAATAAACCAAATCAAATCTATCTAAGAAAAGAAAACTCTTGATCCCATGGGGGAGTTGGTGCCAATTGATGTGTCGAAATTGGCCCTTTCCCAACTCCTTTGTTGCAATGTTGATGATGTGTGGATGATCAAATCTCCTTCATGAGATTTTGGCATAACCTAGATATGAAATCATGAAAATTATGAATGCCTGAGGAGAAATGGACAAAATTACCTCTCAATGTGAAGAGAGTAACTTTGCATGAGATTGTAGATGATGATGAAGTTGAGTATAGTAGGTCTACTCAAACTGTCGATCTTAGAATGAGAGGAAGAGTCTCTCATTTATAGATTTCTAAAATGGAAGAGAGTGAAATTGAGAAATGTGGGATCATTCAACATCCAATGGCCAAGTGCCACTTGTCATGATGTGAATGGTTGAAGTTTGTGCACATTTTGGCCAAAGTGCCAATAAATGCAATTAGGTGGAATTTGAAATTGAGGAAATAACATGTGAAAGGGAAAAAGGAATGAAATAAATGCCACTTGGCTCAAGCACATGTAAGAGGATTGAATACCTTGTTGGAAGTACCCATCCACTTGGAGTTTTGAATTCAAACTTGAGGGAATATTCCTTCCTTATTCCTTGTTGAGAGAAAATAGAAAATTAAATAAATCAAAGTAATTGATTTATTGTGCAAGTTTCATTCTCTAGAGGATTTTAGTGATTGAGATTAACTTAATCAAAATTTGATTAATTTAATGAGAGATTAGGTGATTTGACAATTTTGACTCAAATTTACGAGTTGATTTAAATCAAGAATTGAGGAGAAACATTAATTAAATAATTTATTTTGATTTATTTAACTAAAGGGGATAATGTTCAATTTAATCAACTTAATAAGAGGACTTTAGGGATTTAACCAAATAAAATGAATTATTTAATTAAAAGGGATTTTAGGGTTAATTAAATTAAATTGATTAATTCAATCAACAGGGGGGAAAGACCTAATTAGATAAATAATGATTTATCTAATTAAGAGACAAAAGGTGATGATAAGTTGAGAGTATAATTTAGGAAGAAATTTCGTTAGTAGTCAGGATCAAGTGTGCCAAATTGAATTTGTACATTTTCCATGTCTACAGTCATAGAGCTAGAGAGTGTAGAGTTTCACCTAGAAGGAGCAAAAAACATGTAAACATAAATTCATTTTCTCTTGTAAGGAATATGCATGAAGTATGCTACAAGTGTGACAACTTTGGTCACATAACTAAATACTTCATATTAGATCTTGTGAGACCAACAATACAGAGAAAGAGGAAGAATAGAAGGAAAGATACATCTTCTAGAGTGAAAAATGGTTCACATGTTGAAAAGAAGGATGATGTATTTGAGAAGGTGCACAAGATGGTCTAGAGAGAGAAAGGCTAGCAAGAAGTGCTCCATATTGTTGTGCGGTTTTTGCACACATGCCCCACTGAAAGTAGGGACCCTCTTTCTTGCTCTTTTGGTTTTCTCTTTTGGGTGTTTTGGCCCTTCAATTTTGACGACTCGCTCACTTGGGCATGTGCTTGGATGTTTATATTGCTCGCTTACGGGGCCCCCCTTTTTTTATTTATTTTGAAACCTTAAGTTCTGGGCTCATTTCGAGTTTTTCACTGTTTTCGAGAAAATCCACCCCTGGCAAAATTTCTCGGTTTCCTTTCGAAGCTCAGTGGTAGCTGTTGTTCATTGAAAATCTGGAGATTTCGGCATTCCACATAATTCTGTCCTGGCTGGATTTCCCGATTTTTCCATTGCTTTGTCGAGTTCTAGTGTTTAGTTTGACCTGACTTGTCGATTGCATTAATGCTCGATTGTACCTTCTTTTGCGGCAGTGTTAAATCAACTTTGGGGAAGTTTTATGCCATTTTGAGTTTCATCATTTGCTTCCTATTTGGTTTGGAGTGCTTAATCTTGAGTATTTTTGTTGGGTTGCATGTTTGGGATTGGATTCTATTGTTGCAGTTGGATTCTCTGGATGCCATTTTCATTATGCTCGGACTTTGTGGTTTCTTGTTGGATTCCTTTGTTTTGATTTCTCTGTTCTAATGGTATGTACATGATGCTTTTTGTCATTTATGATTGAAATGAAATTTTTTATGATGTGTGTGTACATGTTGTGAGTCAGAACGCTGGTATGATAGGGTTTTGTAATTGATGCTTGGGTTTCTGGTTTTCATTTGGGGGTGCTTTCATGTTGATTCATGTTGCTATGCTTTTTCTTGTTGAAAGCGTGGGATTCTTTGGCATTTTGGGTTTGGTTGGGGTTTGAATTTCTTCCAATTTTAATGTTATGTATTTCGAAGCTGGAGGGATTTCCCATTTTGTTTGAGTGCATTTCCTAGGTGAGTGCTTTGAGATCATCCTTCGGCTTTATCATAGGGTAGCTTGCTTGTATTGGCCATGTTGAGCCTTCTGTGAACTCTTGTGAGTAAGCAAGAGGAGCCCAAGTTTTTGTGTACGCTCATGGCGGAGGTTTAGGGTTTTGTACCTAGGGCGTAACTAGTCCCTCTCGGTTTAATGTGAGGTGGTTTTGGAATTAAGGGATGATTTATAGGAGGTCTAGATTGAGCTGGTTTCAAGCTCCAGTTTGTCCCTTGCTTGGTCATTTTTCCGAAATTTGGCTTAAGTGGTAAAATTGCATTGACTTCACTGGAATCCGCGCCCTCGGGATTTTCCCAAATGTTCTTGATTCCTTCATTTTCTTGGGATTCTTGAAATTGTTTCCATTCTTAGGGATTTTTTTCTGAAGCAGATTTTCTCGAGGTCTTGCTAAAAATGAAGAACTGAGGGGTTTCATGAATGTTTGGATAATTATGCATCTGGTGATTGATTTAACTTGTTTTAAGGTGTATCATGTGATCTCTTGGTAAAATTGATTGATCAAGTGATGGATTGGATGATTGTATGCTCGCTTTGTTGGATTCCATCTGGTTTGGATTTTCCCAAAATTCCTTTCCAGCCTAGATTTTGCGAGGGTGTTAAAAACCCAAGCTTTGAGATGGTTAACTTTATAAGGGTTTTTGAGCATTTGTGCTTATTATGGATCCTGTATTGAGGAATAAGTTTATCATTTGTGTTGGATTAATTGAATTTTATGCCTATGATGGATCTTATTTTGGTGTCTTAATTGTATGCAGGCAAAATCAGGTCAGGTGGTTGTTGGGCAGAACAAGGGAAAGTTGATGGATCCACATGCTGAAGGTTCAACTATATCTGAGGCAAAGAGATTTAAAATGGAAATCAAGAGTAGAATCCCAAAGAGCAAGCTGACTTCCATCTGGTTTGGGATCACTGATACAAATGTTTGAATGTGGGACTATGAAGAATTCAAGGCAGGGATGGCAGTACAAAACCTCCCTTTGTTAGCTAGAAGAAAATTGCAGTTTGGGTTTGCACATCTAGGTGGATTTCCTTCTATGGTCTAGTGTTATGAGTTGGTGCTTGAGTGTGCTAAGAACTATGACAAGGGTACACAAAGGATAGTAGGTCCTCAGGGAAGAATTGTGGAAAACTTCAACCCTGTATCTATAGCTCAGACCTTTGACATGCCTGATAGGTCTCATGTTGTGGCCTTCGACATGGATTTAACAAAGAAACATTATCAGGAGAATATTGTCAAGTCCCTAAAATTCATCAATTCTTGGTTGGATAAACCCAAGTCCCACTTCTCCAAGCTACCCAAGCAACTTTTCAGACTCAAGTTCAGGAGGGAGTACTATGATGCTATCACACTCCTCAACTAAGTAGTAGGATTGAAAAATGCAGGAGTATTTGGGAGTTGGATGTTCAATGTCATTGCACGGATGGAGCAGGGTGTAGATTATCACTAGGAAGGAATTATAAGTGCAATGATACATGAGAAGATGCACAATTTCCTATAGACAAAGACCTTCAGAATGACCTCATGTTTGGTATATGCACTTGCAAGGTTTCACCTCTACAAAGGACTAAGCACCAGAGGTGTGTTTGGGAAAGATGTAATTTATGAAGTGTATCTAGAACTACACTTGGGTGGTGGAATCTATAGGAGTGTGAATGATGCATTCACCATGTACATCACTAGGCTGCTGGAAGGTGTTGAGCATGTTCAGATTTTAGACAAGACCAAGGAATTAATCAAAAGGTTTGGAGTTTGGTTTTGTTGAGTTCCCCACCTTTTCTTACATTAGGATTGATGGTTGTCAGAGGGCTCTATATAGACTCCCAAGGTACCGTACAGACCATGTTATACTATTGGAGGTCACAAGATAGATATGTGTCTTTGATGTTATTGTAAAGGGGGAGAAGCACACAAGCGGATTTGGTAATGACTTCCTTCTGAAGATAGGCACTAGAGACGTGTGCCCTTCTATCCAATCAGCCCACACTTCCAAACAATAAATGAGCACTCTTGGTCTCTCCTTCCATTCCAAAAGAGCCAGGATTGATATAACTGGTGAGGAACAAAAGAAGGCTAGTCAGGAGTATAGCCACAAGGATGACATAGAGGACTATTTGACTAACATTAATGATGAATTTGAAGCAAGAAAGAAGTTCTCCAGGCTGCCAGTGAGCTTAGTGTGGTTGTACAACATTAAGGTTGTTCCTGATCGGGTTGACAAGGATGGGAATCTCATCCAAGGTCATATCTTTGAGGCCGTGAAGGAAATCCAGTTGGGGAGGCTGATTGGCAGGAGGAGGAAAAGACATAACTAGAAAAAATCATTGCTCCAATCATCAAGTACACCAAGTTATGGCTCAAGCATAGGATGTTAGAGTTGGAAAGTGAAGGTGTGTCGTTCACCTATGACCTCATGGGAGACTTGGAGTCTCACTCTGTTTTTGAGGAGTGACATGAATAGGACCCCAAATTTAAAACCAAGGTGGGATCTCCTTTCAAGATCAAGATTAAACGTGTTCAGGTAGGGGAAGCAAGGAAATTGGGAAAGCCCATAGCCAAGAAGAGGAGGCACGTTTCAAATAATAAGGGGGTTGAGAAAGGGGAAGAAGAAAAAGAAGAAGTAAAGGGCGAGTGTCCCTTTACCCAAGAAGAGGAGACTTGTGAGGTTGTCATACAAGGAAAATAAAAATTCTGAGGATAAGGAAGCTGAACCACCTATGGTGGAGGTAGAGAGCTCAAGGGAGAAGACACAAGTGTATACTAGGAGGTCAAGGACTCCTTCCCCCAAAGATGTTGCACCTAAATAAATTATTCCTATGACTACTCCTACCACTGAACATGAGGACATCCCTTCTTCTCATGAGACTGGCAGTGTTCCAGATGAACCTAAATATGTAGAGGATCCTAAGGACCTAGGAGAGGAAGAAGTCCAAGAAGTTGATCTCTATAATACTGAAGCAGAAATTGACAAACTAATATAGTCTCCTTTGGTGGCATATGTGAATTCTCTTGCAGAAGTTCATGAGGTCCCTCAAAAGGAGGAGATACCAGCCAAGATTCCCTCACCAGCAAAAGACAAAGGGGAGGAGCACTGTAAGGAAAAGGAGGATATAGTTAGGGAGATCCCTAAGGATCCAAGCATTGAAAAGGGTGCACACAGTGTTCAATAGGAACAAGATGATGGGAAAGATAAGGTACAATCAGAGTCTACTATTCCAGGCTGGTTAGACAAAGAATTTAAAGAGAAATAGGATTGTAGTGGATGGCACTCCTCCTAATTGGGATGACCTAATGGCTAATATTGGAAAGGGAAAGATAAAGATGAAAGCTAGAGTCATTTCCACGATTGAGAGAGATGGAGCAAACAACAGAGTGGTCCATATTGCTACTCTTGCTCCTGATAAGGATAGAGGTGAGGTAACTGGAAAATATTACAATGTGTAGACTATCAATCTTGGGCATGCATCCATGGAGCAAGATATTGAGGAGTATGAAGGCTCCATTGCTGTAATCCTTGGCTGATTGAGGAAGGAGGTGCAGACTAAGCATGAGTTGGAGAAAGAAAATGAGAAGCTGAAGAAATATTTGCAGGAGGATGAAACCCTTGCAATCCATCAGTTCTTCCTGATCTATTGCAGGCTTCCTACCCCAAGAGATAATATCAGAGCTTGAAAAGATGAAGGGCACCACACATGGTACAACTGGTTGGTTGTAGGGAGTGTAGAGCAAAGGGGATAATTCCATCAAGGAAATCCTATAAATTGTAGGCGATGCAATGAGATCAATAGATTGGCTAAACACTATGCTAGTCTAGGAAAAGGAAGATGTAGATCTCTTGTTGTAGAAGACCAAGAGTATCATGGAGTACACCGAGGACCAATTGGTGAAGGATGTAATTCTTCCTTCCTCAAGAGTTGAATAACCTTGGGAGTGGTTTGAAATTTTGTAGATGAGACAAAAGGCCTCAAAGAAAATATGCAAATAGGGAAGGCAGATTGAGGACACTTTTACTGGTATCTATGACAAGTGTATCTCTTTCTTTGAGGTGATGGTAGGGAGGAAGAAGCTTTCTTCGAAGCATCTTAACTTGAAGCAGTTGAGGAAATGGTGGTGAGATGTCTATTCTCCAATCAATGAGGGCCCTCTTACTGAGCATCAGCTAGATGATGCAACCACCTATATTGCAGTCATTGACAGTTATCAAATGAATAAAGCTGATTGGGATAATATAGTGAGGCAGTCAAGAGATGACATCAAATGCCCTGAGAGGAAAATTAGGGTTTTTCCTATGCCACCTATGGCCGATCTAGATAAGGTTTTATTGTTGGTGCATGGTAAAGTGGAGCAATCTAAGGACAAAGGGGAGAAGTATTTAATGCAAGGCTACATCATAATTTTTGCTTCCCCATTATTTTCTCCTCTTTCTTTGCATTCATTGGATCAATTTTTTGAGACCCCAGGCTGACTTGGATGAAATTGGTGCAAATTGCACATTTCATGTTATTTTCGAATATCTTTTTGCCAACCTATTGTGTGGCATGTATTATTGTAAACCCTAATTGGGTCGACCTATCTTGGGGGGGTTATCTATAAGTTTAGCATTATGCCTCACTTGTAAGGGTATTAGAAGTTAGAATAATTTCATACTAAGAGAGAATTGTAGGAGGAAGAATTAGAGTTAGAATTTAGTTTATCTTCAAGTAAGTGTTGTAATAGAAGATTGGAATTGTTGCCACTTTGGGTGATTCAATAAAAGCAAAGACATTGTGATTTGGTTCCTTTCTTGTGTTCAGTTTTATCTGGCATGGTTCTTGATGTTCTATCTTTAAAATTGCTTAAGTTATTTAATTTTAGATGGTTTGATAATGCCTAGGGTTTTATGCTTGAAGTGTTTGCAGCGATCTCTAGTCCATACTTTTTGTAGTTACTTGATTTTTAGCTACTTTGCAAAGTTAGCCTAGACTTATAACTATGCTTAGTTCAATTATGGATGTTTATTCATTTAAATTGCAATAGGGTTGTCTTGAACAAATATACATGATTTAAAAATCCTTAACACCTTAGAAGATTGCACTATTTCTATAATATTGCAGATTTATCTAGGTTAAACAGGAAGTAGTTTCTGAGAGATTGGTCTATTTTGAGCATATTATCTTTTACATTGTTGATCCTAGGGTTAAAATTAGTCTTAGAATTATCTTCAAAACCTTTATATTTTGTCATTTCTTTTATTATTTGGGTTAAATTTGGGTTTTGAAGTATCAACATATTATTAGATCTGATAAATTCAAGTTCAAAATTTGCTTGTAGTAAGGTCCCTTTGTGATTACCAACATTTTCATATTATCTCTGAGTTGTTTTGTTTCATTGTCAAGACCTAGCATTAGAGACCTTGGGGTTATCTCTTTGTCCATAGAGATTAACCTTTCAAGAGAGACATGATATCATATTCTATCTAAGTTGTTGTTGTGCAGAAAACACCATCAACAAATTGGCACTAGAAGGAGGGCCTTGAATAAGCAAGTTGGATCAATTTTTATCTTCCATTTCTCTTGAGAGGTTCAGAAGAAGAACTAGATCTACTCCAGGTGAAGAGGAATTTCAAGAATTGCAAGCCCCTACTAGGTAAAGAATTACCAGAACAAGGGGAGAATCATCATCCACTCATCCACTTCCATCATCCACATCATCCTCATCCTCATCTTCATCCTCATCTGATTTTGAAGTAATTCCTATTCTGCAACTCCAACCAGCCATAAATCAGCCATTACCGCACCCACCTCCACCAATGGCTTTCCTTGCAAATAACCCATCTCCCTTGATTTTCAATAATTACAATGTCATTCCCAAGAATACTAAGCACTTTTTCTCTAAGTTTCATACTAATGATCCCAATAGGATGGAAAAGGAGCATATCAAAATTTTCTAGACTTTTCTGAGGGATAGAGGAATTAACCATGGAGATGTTGCATGTAGGATTTTCCCTTATTCCCTCAGGGAAGAGGCCTTTTATTGGTATAATCACTTAACTATTTCTTCTATCAATAATTGGGCAAAATTGGAGATTGCATTTCTGCAGAAGTTTAAAATTCCCATTAGTGCTAATGAGCTTTACATGCAGTTTTTCGGAGTTAAGAGGGAGATTAATGAGCCTATAAGGTCATTTAATGACAATTTCCACCGAGAATACACTAGTCTCCAGACACCTAATGTTGTAGATGATGCCACTGCCCTAAAGGTCTAATTTGAAGCCTTGGACAACCTTAGATCTACCTTCATTAAATGGAGGACCAATCCACCAACTACCTTGTTTATTGCATATACAAAGGTTGTTAAGGTTAGCACAGATTTGAGGCAACATTTATCAAGACCTCTACCATCCTTAGGGCCTGTTGCTCACCCTGGAAAAGTCCAAGCTCTCAACCAGACTTTGACTAATCATGCTCCCATAATGAATCCAGTACACTCATTTTCTTTGGTCCCACATCTAGGTTCTACAATAAATCAAGCTCAGCCAATGACCTCTCATCCTCAGCAAAGGGCCAATCAACCCCTTCATCCACAACAACAGGCTGGTTTCCCTACATATTTGCATAATTTAGAAGTCTTGAATTAGGTTGTTGGTTCTGGAGGAGCATTTGGGTACCTGCCTGGTAGAGTGAATTTAACACCATATAATGGTCTAGATAAGGAGTGGTTGGATGAGTTATCTGAGGAGGTGAAGAAACTGAATATGGAGGTAACTTATTTGAGAAATCAGAATAGCAAGCTCTAGGCTGCTCAGAAGAACATGCAATCGAATTATAATAGGGAGAACATGGATTCTTTTAGAGGACATAACTTTGATAGAGGGTAGAACTTTGATAGAGGACAACATTTTGAAAGAAATCAAAATTTTGAAAGAGGACAAGGTTCTGGCCAGAATTATGATAGGGGGAAACAAGGTGGACAAGGATTCAATAGAAGGCAACCACCTAGGAAAAATAGGCCATGGAATACTGGACCTAATAATGGAGGGGTTCCCACCCCACTGGATCAACCCTCTACTTAGGAGAAGCCTCCAAGTAGTGTTTATTTAGCAAAGGTAGCTTTTTCTAGATGGTGCAGGCTCCATAAGACAAGCCAACATTCTGAGTTAGATTTCTATGAGTTTCAAACTGCTACTTCCATCTTTCAATATGAAGTTGAGAACAATTCTAATGGTCAAGAGATTGTGCCCTCAAATATTTATGATTCCCTAGTAATGGTACTTAATCATGCCCCATTCCCAAAAGGTGAAGAAAATGAACCAGAAGAAGAGTGTAGTGACCAGGAAAAATAAATAGAATAGGTGCTAAATGAAGATGAAATCTCTCAGTTGTTTAATGAGGAAAATGAGAATGATAATGGTCCCTTGGATGAGGAGGAATTTTGAGTTGAAGAAGTTCATATGTTCCAGCACCCACCAAGAAATATGATTTGAGGAATAGGCCTAATAGGAGTCCACAAGGAGGAGGCCCTTTCACTAGTCCACCAAACATGCAAGCCAGTAATAACCCATCTTACCCTCATGTGCCAAAACAGTACTTGTCAAAAGGAAATAATGATGAAGTTTCAAAAGATAGATAGGCTTGTGGTTGGAAGGAGGTTCATGTTGATATGAACGTGGAGCAATTGGGCGAATATGTGACTGAAGAATTCAAGAAATAAAGGTAAGTCTTTTTGCTTTTGAGTTATTGAGAATCCCTGCTATTAGGAATGCTTTCTTGGGGTCTTTTAATTCAAATACGACACCACTAGGAGTAACTGTCAGTGAGGTAGTTGCCAGATCTTTTAATTCATAGGCACCCAAAGACTAAGGCTAGGTCCCACCTACAGACAAAGGGAGAGATAAAGATAAGAGTCAGGTTGCACAAGCTAACACCCAGTTAAATCTGTTTCAAGGTAGGATGGAAACAATTCCTTTCCTAATTTATGTTCTCATTTTTGGGAAGAATCTACATAATTGTCTTTTGGATTCAGGGGCATCTACAAATGTTATGTATTTTTTTGTTTTTAAAGCAGTAGGTATTACTCCTATTGCCTCTCAAAATAAGGTCACTCAATTGGACAAGACAGAGGTTAGTGTATTAGGAGAATTGAACATGATCCCCACGCAACTCGCATCAGATCCTAGGGTGCATCAGGTGATCAACATTCAGGTTGTTGATATTCCTGATACCTATGGTTTGATTTTGGTTCAATATTTCACCAAGGCATTGAATGGGTATACATATATAGACCATTCTCACATGTGGCTACCATGAAAAGGAGTTCCAAATCAGATCATAATTGAAATGGAGCCCAAAATGAAATATGTAATCATTGAATACTAGAATACTTCGAATGAGGTATTGGTATTAGAAGTCAGCATGGGGAATTATGTGTTGGTTGTATCAACCTCAAATACAGAGGAGGTCTTTATGCTTTTGGGCCCCTTTTATGAATCTACATCAAAATCTAGTTGTCCTGAAGAAGTTTTTATAAGGAAAGATGAATCCATATCAGAGATCAATGGTTCTGGAAGATTGAGTGAACAAACTGATGAAACTGATGACCAAGAGGATAGGCAGCTCAGTTTTCTGTATAACTTTCAGGATTTCATCCAAAGGTGTGTGGAGAATCAGATTCACCTTGGCAAGAATATGAATTTTGAAGAACTGTTGCTTCCCAATTGGTGCAGAGTCTATGATGCTCCTCATTTTGAACTAGAATGTGACTTATGTCAGATGGCAGTAGAGCAAGTACAAAGGTGCATTAACCTAGTCCCATCTGTTAGGCTCAATATACAAAAGGAGTTAAATAATGATAGGGGTAAAGGCCCAATGCTTCCTGAAGAGCCTCCTAACTGTAGTAAGAATAAGGATAACTCAAAGTGATTGGGGACTGATGATTGTTGGATGTTAAGATTCGATGGATCCAAATCCAAGCAAGGTGCTGGAGTAGTGTTTGAATTGATTAGCCCTAAAGGTAAGAATTATTTCGCTTCTCACAAACTCCAATTTCAATGTACTAATAATATCGTTAAATATGAAGCTTTAATCCATGGGTTGCTAATGGCATCAAGGAAGAAAGTTAAGATATTACAAGTTTTTAGAGATTTTGAGTTGGTAATTAGGCAGGTGAGGAAACAGTACTCATGTCACGATAGGAGGATGACTAATTATAGGCATAGAGTGTGGGATATTATTGAGGGATTTGATGCTTTCAACATCCAATTAATCCCTCGAAGTAGGAATCAATTTGTAGATTCTCTAGCACAGGATGCTAGTACATTGCAACCTTTATCACTTTTAGGATTGAAGAATTTTTCTATTGAACTCACTCCAGTACCTTCAGTGCCTGACAACATTACCAACTTCTAGGTATTTGAAGATGATAAGAATATTCTATATTTTATTACGAGTTGTGATGTGTTTACTTCTCAAGTGATTGATGAGACAGAGCCTCAAGAGGTAGAAATGGAATTAGGGGGAGTCATCAACCTGAAGACCAACACTATCCCAAGAGGTATGGTGTAGCTAGAACAAATTTTTAATCTGGATAAGATAAGGGATTAGGAACAACAAGTAAAAATGGAGTCTCTTAGTAGCCGATGTGAAACATACAGTATGGGGACATCGGATGACATGAAAATTTTTTTTACTAGTAAGGTATGTACTCTTGAAGAAATAAAATAGATTATTGATGCTTTACACACATACCATGATGTGATAGCCTGGAGTTATGAAGATTTAAAGACATATGATACTTCAATCATTACACACACCATTTCCTTGAAGTCAAATGTCAAACCATTCAAAAAGAGATAAAGACCAATCAATTCTCTGTTAGAACCCATCATTCAGAAGGAAGTATAGAAGCTACTATCAACATGAATTATATTTCTAGTGAGGCATTCAACCTAGGTTGCGAATTTGGTTCCAGTAAGAAAAAAGAATGGAGAAATCAAATTATGTGTGGACTTTAGGAATTTTAATAGAGCATCAGAAAAGGATAATTATTCAATTCCTTCATTGGATGAAGTACTTCAAATTGTCAGTGGATCCCAAATGATATCTTTCTTGGATGGGTATTCTGGATACAACCAAGTCATGGTACAATATGAGGAGAGGCATAAAACTGCCTTCACTATGAAATGGGGGACTTTTTCTTACAAAAGAATTCATTTTGGGTTGATTAATGTTGGAGCTACATTCTAGAGAGCTATGGATATTTCTTTTAAGGACATAACTGGTAAGTGCATCATTATCTATATGGATTTTTTGACAGTATTCTCTAAGAAGCGAGGTAACCACATAGCAGATTTATGCAAGGTGTTCCAAAGGTACATAGAGTTTGGCATTTCACTTAACCTAAAGAGGTGCATTTTTGGGGTTAGAGAAGGAAAATTACTAGGACAAATTATTTCAGAGCAAGGTATCGCTATTGATCCTAAATGAATAGAGGCTATCTTGAAGATTCGGCCTCCTGCAAGCAAGAAATAAATGAAGTCATTCTTTGGGAAGATTAACTTCGTTAGAAAAAAATTCACTGGATTTGCAAAGATAGTGAAGCCTTGAACGCTATGCTGAAACAAGAGGAAAAATTAGAATGGATTATAGAAGCCAAGGATGCATTTATAGAAATTAAGAAAGCTATTGTTGAGGCTCCAGTGTTGGTGAGTCTAGATTATGCTAGGCCTTTTTACATATATTCATTTGATTCTGATCACTCTTGTGCTGGAATATTAACCCAAAATTTTGATCAAGGCGATGAGCATCCTATAGCCTTCATGAGTACCCCTTTAAAGGATGTAGAGTTGTGATATCACAATATGGAAAAGCAGGCCTATGCCTTTGTCAGATTTGTGAAAAAGTTCAGACACTATATTATGAGGAATAAGGTCTTTTCCATAGTGTCTGATCCTGCGATGAAGCTATTGCTAATGCAAAATGAGCTAGGTGAAAGAAGAGATAAATGGGTAACTATGTTGCAGGAATAGAATATTGAGATTCAGCCCATGAAAATGGTAAGAGGGCAGGGACTAACGAAGACAATGGCTAAGATGGGTCCTGATCTCACAGCTCAGCACTATTATCTCCAAGAGGTATCTCCAAGAGACTAGTATGATGAAATCATCTATTATTTATTGAATCAACAATGTCCTGATCACCTTAGTGCAGTTTAGAGGTGGGCCCTACGCCTAAAGAGTGGTAGTTTTATGATGAAAGGAGCTATCCTGTACAAGAAAAATCATGAGGGTGTGTACCTAAGGTGTCTAGGGAAGGAAGAAGCTAACAGAGTAATGATTTAATTCCATGAAAGATATGGCACAGTTCATGGTTCTACATCATCCACTATGAATAAAATCCTAAGGGCAGGTTATTATTGGCCTACTTTGTTTAAGGATGCACATCATCGTGTGAGGACTTGTTATGTGTGTTAGATTGCAACAACTAAGGAGAAACACACAACCCTTCTGCTTCAGCCAGTTATAAAGGTGAAACCATTTGCATAGTGGGGAATGGACTTCATAGGTCCAATCGACCCACCTTCTTCTATAGGCCACCAGTATATTCTAACCATAATTGATTATTTTACTAGATGGACTAAAGCTCTTGCACGTAAGCAATGTACTTTTGATGTGGTAATCAATTTCATTGAGTCAGGTATTATTATTGGATTTAGTTTGTGATAATGGTCCTGCATTCGCATCACTGAAACTGTCTAATTGGGCTTTTGATCATGGAACTATCATAAAATTTGCATCAAATTACTACCCTCAGGGTAATGGCCTAGATGAGTCCTCTAATAAGAATCTTTTGATGGTCATCCATAAGTTACTAGGGCAAAATCCTAAGGATTGGCACACCCAGCTTAGATTTTCTCTCTAAGCGGACCATAATAGATAGAAGACATCCATAGGAACCTCTCCTTATCACCTAGTGTATGGTTTGGAACCTGTATTCCCCATCTAGTTGAATATCCCTACCTTGCAATTCATTAATGAATACTATGACGAGGAGGATAAGTGTGAAGCTCGTTTGGATGATTTATTACACCTTGAAGAGAAGAGTGATGAAGCCCTTGAAAAAAAATTTAAACATCAGGGTGTAGTTAAAAGATGGTTTGATAGGAGAGCCACAGTAAAAGCCTTTAAAATATCTGACTTGGTTCCCTACTAGGATAAGTCCCATGAACGTAAAGGAGAGGATGAAAAATTTGACAAACTCTGGCTTGGCCCTTGTCAGATTTCAAAAATTATGGGATATAATGCTTTTCGCCTGAAAACCCTCACTGGTGAGGATATCCCATTGCCTGTCAATGGGCAATATTTGAAGCATTATTTCCAAACTTGAGTTGTTTGCAACTCTCTCTTGTATATAGTTAGAGTATTTTTTCTTTTCTTGTTTGCTTTGGTTAGTATAGGTTTCTTTTCTTTTTGTTTTGGCTTTGCTTTGGTTAGCATAGGTTTTCTTTCCATTTTATTTTTTGCTTTTGGATTTCTAGCTTTCTTGGGGCTATTGCATTTGCATAACAGGTTGTTCACCTAGGGTTGTTTTAGAAATTTATTTTACAATCTCTAATCAGGTTTTCAGAGTCAAGTGGTGGAATTCCTTTATCTGATGTCCTTTGTACTTAGAATTAGAATCACTTGTTTTGAATGAACTTTGTAATATATTTGGGTCTCACACTTTCACATAAAATTTAAAGATTTTGGAATTGCATATGGTTCTTATGTAATTTGGCTTGGTGAAAAATCTTATAAATATAGCTTCAGTGCCACTGTGTTCCTCATCGCTGAGTGTAAGTTTCATTACTTATGAGGTGAAAGAAAGGTTCATGAAAAATGTTTAAAAGAGAAAATAAAAAGAAAGTATTGAAAATAAAAAAAATCTTCACCTTATCAGGGGTATCCTAGTATCTCTATCCTAAGGCTATGGATGCTTGACTGGCAGTGAGGCTCTATCTAGGTTGCTTTTGAGGTTAGAACTTTTATGTAGCCCATTCAAAATTGCTTAGATTCTCGCTAAACCTAAGGAATAGGAAATAAATGCAAATACACACACTTGGACCTTTGTATAGGAAGAGATCTTCTTTCTCGTGGTTTTTGAAACTTTGTTCATAGGTGTCCTGCTGTAAGAGTTGAAATCGAAGATTCTGGGTTCTTGATTCTAGTTTGTTCTTGAAATGCTTTGGAGCATTTCCCCAATAAAGTTGCCATTATGTTGATGGTGTTTTTTGCATAGCAACAACTCAGACAAAATATGATATCCTGTCTCTCTTGAAAGGTTAATCTCTATGGACAAAGAGATAACCCCAAGATCTCTAATGTCAGGTCTTGACAATGCAACAAAATAACTCAAAGATAATGTGAAAATGCTATTAATCACAAAGGGACCTTACTACAAGAAAATTTTGAACTCAAATTTATCAGATCTAACAATATGTTGATACTTCAAAACACAAATTTAACCCAGATAATAAAATAAATGATAAAAGATAAAGGTTTCAGAGATAATTCTAAGACTAATTCTAACCCTAGGATAAAAAATGCAAAATATAAGATGCTCAAAATGGACCAATCTCTTAGAAACTACTTCCTGTTTAACCTAGATAAATCTGCAATCTTACATAAATAGTTCAATCTTATAAGGTGTTAAGGATTTTTAAATCATGTATATTCGTTCAATACAACCCTATTGCAATTTAAATGAATAAACATTCATAATTGAACTAAGCACAGTTATAAGTCTAGGCTAACTTTGCAAAGCAGCTAACAATCAACTAACTACAAAAATTATGGACTAGAGATCGCTGCAAATACTTCAAGCATAAAACCCTAGGCATTATCAAACCATCTAACATTAAATAACTAAAATCAATTTTAAAGATAGAATATCAAGAACCATTCCAGATAAAACTCAACACAAGAAAGGAACCAAATTACAATGTCTTTGCTTGTAGTAAATCACCCAAAGTGGCAAAAATTCCAGTCTTCTGTTACAACACTTGCTTGAAGATAAACTAAATTCTAACTCTAATTATTGCTCCTACAATTCACTCTTAGTATGAAATTCTTCTAACTTCTAATACCCTTACAAATGAGGCATAATGCCAAAATTATAGAGAACCCCCCCCCAAGACAAGTTGACCCAATTAGGATTTTTAATAATACACGCCACACAACAGGTTGGCCAAAAGATATTCGAAAGTAACATGAAATGTGCAATTTGCACCAATTTCATCCAAGTCGGCCTGGGGTCTCAAAAACTTGATCCAATGCATTCAAAGAAAGAGGAGAAAATAATGGGGAAGCACAAATTCCGATGTAGCCCTGCATTAACTACTTCCCCCCTTTGTCCTTAGCTTGCTCCACTTTATCATCCACCAACAATAACACCTTATCCAGGTCAGCAACAGGTGGCACAGGTAAAACCCTAATTTTCCTCTCAAGGCATTTGATGTCATCTCTTGAATGCCTCGCTATATTATCCCAATCAGCTTTATTCATTTGATACCTATCAATGACTGCAATATAGGTGGTTGCATCATCTAGCTGATGCTCAGTAACAAGGCCCTCATTGATTGGAAAATAGATATCACACCACCATTTCCTCAACTACTCCGAGTTAAGATGATTCAGAGAAAAATTCTTCCTCCCTGTCATCACCTCAAAGAAAGAGATACACTTATCATAGATACCAGTCAAAGTGTCCTCAATCTGCCTTCCTTGTTTGCATATTTTCTTTGAGGCCTTTTGTCTCATCTGCAAAATTTCAAACCACTCCCAAGGTTCTGCAACTCTTGAGGAAGGAAGAATTCCATCCTTCACTAATTGGTCCTTGTTGTACTCCATGATAGTCCTAGTCTTCTACAAAAAGAGATCTACATCTTCCTTACCCTGGACTAGCATAGTATTTAGCCAATCTATTGATCTCATTGCATCCCCTACAATTGATAGGATGTCCTTGATGGCAGTCTCCCCTTTGTTCTGCACTCCCTGCAACCAACCAATTGTAGCATATGTGTTTCCCTTCATCTCTTGAATCTCTGATATTGTCTCCTGGGGTAGGAAGCCTGTAACAAATGAGGAAGAACTGATGGATTTCAAGGGTTTCATCAACTCCAACAAAAAATTCTTGAGCTTCTCATTTTATTTCTCCAAATCATGCTTAGTCTGCACCTCCTTCCTCGATCGGCCAAGGATCACAGCACTGAGAGCCTTCATATTCCTCAATATCTTGCTCCATAGAGGCATGTCCAAGATTGATAGTTTGCACATTGTAATACTTTCCAGTTACCTCACCTCTATCCTTATCAGGAGTAGGAGTAGCAATATGGACCACTCTATTGTTTTCTCCATCTCTCTCAATCATGGAAATGACTCTGGCTTTCATCTTTGTATCTCCCTTTCCAATATTAGCCAGTAGGTCATCCCAATTGGGAGGAGTGTCATCCACTACAATCCGCTTTCTCTTTAATTATTTGTCTAACTAGCCTGCAACAATAGACTCTGACTGTACCTTATCCTGCCCATCATCTTGTTCCTATTGAACACTGTTTGCACCCTTTTCAATGCTTGGCTCCTTAGGGATCTCCCTAACTAAATCCTCCTTTTCCTTACAGTGCTCCTCCCCTTTGTCTTGTGCTGGTGAGGGAATCTTGGCTGGTATCTCCTCCTTTTGAGGGGATTTATCTTCATGAAGTTCTGCAAGATAATTCCCATATGCCACCAAAGGAGACTATATTACTTTGTCAATTTCTGCTTTAGTATTATAGAGATCAACTTCTTGGACTTATTCCTCTTTGAGGTCCTTAGGATCCTCTACATCTTTAGGTTCATCTAGGACACTGCTAGTCTCATGAGAAGAAGGGATGTCCTCATGTTCAGTGGTAGGAGTAGTCATAGGAATACTTCCTTTAGGTGCAACATCTTTGGGGGAAGGAGTCCTTGACCTCCTAGTATACACCCGTGTCTTCTCCCTCGAGCTCTCTACCTCCACCACAGGTGGTTCAACCTCCTTATCCTCATAATTTTTATTTTCCTTGTGTGACAACCTTACAAGTCTCCTCTTCTTGGTTAAAGGGACACTAGCCTCTACTTCTTATTTTTCCTCTTCCTCTTTATCAGCCCCCTTCTTCTTTGAAACATGCCTCCTCTTCTTGGCTATGGGCTTTCTTTGTTTCCCTGCTTCCCTTGCTTGAACATCTTTAATCTTAATCTTGAAAGGTGAGCCCACCTTGGTTTTACCTTTGGGGTCCTATTCATGTGACTCCACAAAAGCAAAGTGAGACTCCAAGTCCCCCATGAGGTCATAGGTGCATGACACACCTTCAATTTCTAACTCTAACATCCTATGCTTGAGCCATAACTTGGTGTACTTGATGACTAGAGCCATGATTTGTTCTAGTTTTTTTTTCTCCTCCTCCATCCAATCAACCTCCCCAACTGGCTTGTTCTTCATAGCCTCAAAGATATGACCTTGGATGATATTCCCATCCTCCTCAACCCGATCAAAAACAACCTTAATCTTATACAACCGCACTAAGCTCACTAGAAGCCTAGAGAAATTTTTCTCTCTTGCTTCAAATTCATCATTAATATTAGCCCAATAGTCCTCTATGTCATCCTTGCGGCTATACTCCCTACTAGCCTTCTTTTGTGCCTCACCATTTATATCAAACCTAGCTCTTTTGGAATGGAAGGAGAGACCCAGAGTGCTCATTTCTTCTTCGAAAGCGTGGGTTGATTGTATAGAAGTGCACACCTCACTAGTGCCTATCTTTAGAGGGAAGTCATTACCAAATCTGGTCTTGTACTTCTCCCCCTTTACAATAACATCAAATTTAGATATCTTTCTTGTGACCTCCAGTATTATAACATGGTTTGTAGGCTACCTTGGGTGTCTGTATGGATCCCTCTGACAACCATCAATCCTAATGTAAGAAAAAGTGGGGAACTGAACGAACCAACCTCCAAAACTTTTGATTAATTCCTTTTCCTTGTCTAAAATCCAAACATGCTCAGCACCCTGTAGTAGCCTAGTGATTTACATGGTGAATGCATCATTCACCCTCCTATAGCTTCCACCACCCAAGTGTAGTTGCAGACACACTTCATAAATTACATCTTTCCCAAATACACCTCTCGTGCTCAATCCCTTGTATGGGTGAAAGCTTGCAAGTGCATATACCAGATTGGAGGCCATTGTGAAGGTCTTTGTCTACAAGACATTGCTCATCTGCTCATGTATCATTGCAATTATAATGCCTACCCTGTGGTAATCTACACCTTGCTCCATCTGTGCAATGACATTGAACATCTAACTCTCAAATACTCTTGCATTTTTCAATCCAACTACTCTGTTGAGGAGTATGATAGCACCATAGTACTCCCTCCAAAACTTGAGTTTAAATAGCTACTTGGGCAGCTTGGAGAAGTGGGACTTGGGTTTCTACAACCAGTAATTGATAACTTGTTGGTACTTGACAACATTCTCCTCATAATGTTTCTTTTCTAAATCCATTTCGAAGGCCACAACATGAGACCTATCAAGCATGTCAAAGGTCCAAGCTATAGATACAAGGTTGAATTTTTCCACAATTCTTCCTTGAGGACATACTATCCTTTGTGTACCCTTCTCATAGTGCCTAGAACACTCAAGAACCAACTCATAACACTGGACCGTAGAAGGAAATCTAGCCACATGTGCCAACCTAAACTCCAATGTTCTTCTGGCTAACAAAGGGAGGTTTTGTGCTGCCATCCCTACCTTGAATTCTTCATAGTCCCACTTTCCAACATTTGTATCAGTGATCCCAGACCAGATGGAAGTCAACTTTCTCTCTGGGATTCTACTCTTCATGTCCATTTCAACTGTCTTTGCCTTAGAGATAGTTGAACCTTCATCATGTGGATCCATTAACTTTCCCTTGTATTTCCCAACAACCACCTGACCTGATTCTGCCTACATACAATAAAGACACCAAAATAAGATCCATCATAAGCATTAAATTCAATTAGTCCAACACAAATGATAAACTCATTCCTCAATACAAGATCCATAATAAGAAAAAATGCTCAAAAACCCTTAGAAAGTTAACCATCTCAAAGCTCGATTTTTTAACCCCCTTGCATAATCTAGGTTGGAGAGGAATTCCGAGAAAATATGGACCAGGTGGAATCCACTGAAGTGAGCATACAAGCATCCAATACATCACTTGATCAATCAATTTAACCAAGAGATCACATGATACGCCTTAAAACAAGTTAAATCAATCACCAAATGCATAATTACCAAGAAAAAATTCATGCATCCCCTTGATTCTTCATTTTTAGAAAGACCTCTGGAAAATCCACCTTAGACTTAAATCCACGAGAATGGCAATAATTTTAAGAATCTCAGGAAAATGAACGAGTCAAGAAAATTGAAGAAAATCCCGAGGGTGTGGATTCCAATGAAGTCAATGCAATTTTACCACTTAAGCCAAATTTCGAGAAAACAACCAAGCAAGGGATAAACTGGGGAAATCCGAAGGTAGCAAAAATCCAAGGGACAAGCATAAACCCAGATCAAAGCATATTTTGAAAAACAAAGAGAAAATAGGAAATCGGGGAATTTCGACAGATAAGGAATTCCATGAAGACTCTGAAAACTTGAATACCAACGTTTTCTCTCAGCCTCACTCAAATTGATCGAATGATCACAAATTTGAGGAACTGGAGCTTGAAACCAGCTCGATCTAGAACTCCTATAGATCATCCTTGAATTCCAAAAACCACCTCACAGTAAACTGAGAGGGACTGGTTATGCCCTAGGTACGAAACCCTAAACCTTTGCCATGAGCACACATAAAAACTTGGGCTCCTCTTGCTTACTCGCAAGGGTTTATAGAAGATTCAACATGGCCAATACAGGAAAGCTACCCTGGGATTAAGCTGAAAAATGAGCTCAAAGCACTCACCTAGGAAAGGCACTCGAACAAAATGGGAAATCCCTCCAACTTTGAAATACATAACACTAAAATTGGCAAGAATTCAAACCCCAAGAAAACCCAAAATTCCAAATAATCCCATGCTTTCCACAAGAAAAATCATAGCGAAGTGAATCAGCATGAAAGCACCCCCAAATGAAAACCAGAAAGCTAAGCATCAATTGCAAAACCCTATCATACTAGTGTTCTGACTCACAACATGTACGCACACATCATAAAGAAATTCATTTCAATCATAAATGAGAGAAAGAATCATGTACATATCATGAGAATAGAGAAATCAAAACAAAGGAAGCCGACAAGAAACCACAAAGTCCGAGCAGAATGTAAATGGTGTCCAAGAATCCAACTGCAATAATAGAATCCAATCCCAAACGTGCAACCCAAAAATAAAACTCAAGATTAAGCTCTCCAAACCAAATAGGAAGCAAATGATGAAACTCAAAATGGCATAAAACTTCCCCTAAGTTGATTTAACACTGCCACAAAAGAAGGTACAATCGAGCATTAATGCAATCGACAAGGCAGGTCAAACCAAACCTAGGAACCCGACAAAGCAACGGATAAACCAGGGAAATCCGATCACGACGAAATTTTGCAGAATGCCAAAATCTCTAGATTTTCGAGGAACAACAACTGTCAGCGAGCTTTGAAAGGAAACCGAGAAATTCCGCCAAAGGTGGATTTTCCCAAAAACAATAAAAAACCCAGAATGATCCCCGACCTTAAGGTTTCAATATAAATCAAAAAAGGGGGGCCCTAGAAGTGAGCAAGATAAACATCCAAGCACATTCCCAAGTGAGCGAATCCTCAAAATTGAAGGGCCAAAACACCCAAAATTGAAAACCAAAAGAGTAAGAAAGAGGGTCCCTACTTTCAGTGGGGCGTGTGTGCAAAAACTTCACAACACATATGGCTTCTTCTACCTCACATCACTATTTTTTAGTGATAGGGCATGAGGCTAGGGGGAGCTAAATTAGTGTTTCATTCAGCCCTATAAATGAAAAAGGAGAGATCAAGATAGATTTATGGTCACATTATTGCTCCTTGAAATGCTTGTCAAGGTGTAAGAAAATTAGCAGATGGTGGATTGTCAACTGCAGAAATTGATATAAACCATCGGTATCATTTATTGAGGAGAAGGTAGTGTAGATACTCTGTTAAGAGAAATGCTTCTTTCCTGCAAGAAGAAGAGATATGGCTAAAAGGAAAAAAAATTGTATATTTGTTTTAAATTAGTATCAGACCATTGCATATTGGTTTAAAATAGGCTAGTTGGTAGAGAGCCCAAAATGAAGCTCATGCTTGAGTACACAAGAAGTGATCATGGAGAAAGGTCTAAGGGGGATTTTCTATTGGTATGAAATCAATGTTATACTTGATACTATGCACTCTAGGATATCATTTGGTACAAAGCATAAAGTAAATAATTCAACATTGGTATCACAATGATAATCGGTATCAGGGCATGATATCATCAATTGGTGTCAAGTATATGATTCAATTTTCACAGAGAATGAATAATAATATTTGTAATTGGTATAGGACTTGATTGGAGAAGAGCTTGTCATGGAACTTCAACTAGCATCAGATTTTTTTTTTTAATTAGTACAGAGTAGTTGAAGCATATGGGATTTTCATTGTAGTAAAAAGGTTGAATGCAGTAGTTGGTATGAGAATAATTATTATTTTCAATTGGTATCACTCAAAGGGGGAGAAAATTCATTTTTCCATTGCTAGAAAGAAGTGAAGGTTGCAGTAGAATGGTGACCTAAGATAAAGAAGAGGAGAAAGGATGAGAAAGTGCTCAAAGTAGAGCATAAGAGAGAAAGTTGTGAGATGCTCATAAGGATGAGAAAAGGAGAAGGAATTTTTAAGGAGGATATTAGAGAACAACTAGAACCTTTACACTACTTTTCAAAGGAGGATAATACCTTTAGGAGGATTGATCCCTTTTGCATTGATGTCAAAGGGGGATAAAGTATGCAAATGCTCAATTATCTGAGCAAGGGGGAGAAATTCATGCAAATTCTCAAAGAAGAGAATTAGATAAAGAAACAATAGAAGTAGAAAGTAATGATGATACTGGCACAAATTTTGAATTGATTAATTAGTATTATTGAGCATTTAAGTTTTTTCATAAATGACAAAGGGGGGGATTGTTGGAATATGTTGTCATTGATGTGAAAAGGAGATTAGAGGAGAACTGTGTTGATCTTGTACAAAAGCACATAATGTTATCATTGATGTCAAAAGGGAAAATTAGGCAAAGGAGTTTTTTGGCATGATGATAGAGGATGGATCTGAGAGCAATGAACCTAGTTCTAGAAGTGTGTGGCTGGTTGATGATACTAAAGTACACATCTTGAAAATGATGTCATGAAGTTGCAGAGAGTCTCTCATACGACAAAATATGAAACAAGCTACAGGATTTTGATGGATTTTTCGAGAGATTTCCAAAAAGGTATTGTGTAGGTCGTGAAAGTGGAGGATGTGCCTAGAAATGCATTATTTCTACTCTCATGTGATATTAGGGTTTACAATTAAACCCTAATGTGTTTGCAGTCATTGTGTTGTGAGAAGATGTTCTATTTTGTTGTTGACTCGGCATCAGTGATTATCGATTGCTTAAGTTATTAATTAAACCCTTGAGAGGATGACCAACCCCTCTACCTAGCACTTTAATGTTATACATCCCCTTTAGATAGGCATGATATTGTGTGGTCGATGATATTGGTTGATCGTACTTTTAGGATAATATTGCACACATCTAAATGGTTCCATCCTTCAAAATTGTTGATCACCTAATCTTACGATCTTCGACAGAGTGATGGAAGAATGGACACTGATAGTGGGACTCGATTAGGTGAGATGACATGTTTTGAGGGTACAGACAAAGATCGAATGACAAGATGGCATGTGGCATGGTGAGATTGGATGAATTTTAATCTATATCCTTTTTGTGGATTACGAAGCATTGGCATGGATGATGACGATTGTCGTTGAGGTGGCAAGATTGGATGGTAGTCATACACCTCACAAGATTTATGGTGAGACCTAACCAAGACCTACAAGGTCTATGAAGAATGGTGGAGATTAATCCATGATGGTCAAGATTAGACGGTGGTTGCACACCTCAAAATATTTTTGGTGGGAACCTATCAAGACCTAAGAGGTCAGTTATGAATGGTGTAGATTATTCATTTTTTATTAGACGATGCTTTCTAAAGAGTCGAGTGGGACCAGATAGTGGGAGATGACTTATGCACAATGATGAAAAATAATGATTGAATGTAGAAGATCTAATGGTGCTCACAGTGAATTTGGTGGGACCCAACAAGATGGTGATGATTGTGAATTATGATGAAGATGAACAGGTGGTGAAGAATGATTGATCGATATGCTAATTTACATCATTGTTGTGAATTAGGCGGTGATGACATAGATGAAAAATTGCAATACATCACAAACCTCACAAAGATTTGTGTGGTCTCATTTTCAAGCTCATGAGATGAGATAATTTTGAACGCATGTCTTTATGGACCCTGCATATGGAAAGTGATGTATAAAGAGATCTACGATGCAAATAATTTAGTAATTTATCCAATGGTGTATGACAGTTATTGAAGATCGATGATGGGGTTTTAAACAATGGTTTATCAAATGGTTATGTTTTAAATTTGTACCAGTGTATGTAAAGTGCAGTATAGTGACACGAAGTCAGAAGATCGATGACCCATATTTAAATGTAGTAATCACAAATGGGTAACTCAGCATGAATGAGATTTTCAACTAGTAACTGACATAGATGAAGAATTAATTGGTCTAGTTGCACAAGTGACCAAATTAAATGAAGATTTGATCTTCAAGGCAATGATATAGATTGTAAGACCTCTATATTTTTCTCTTTGGATCAAACAATGTCCTATTGGTTACGTTGTGTTTCCTGTTAGTGCCTGGACTGTGGTACTCGATTTCTATTTGATCATTATTTGTAAATGATGTGCTTGTTATATTTTGACGTAATGGTATTTTATTGGATGTTATCATTATGGCATGCTTTAGATTAGCATTGTGAATATTTTAATTAATGATGTTAGAGTTGTCAGTTGGTAATATTGTATTGCTGAAGGGGACGGGATTGCATCACTCGCTTGCAAGTGCCCTACAATTTTGTGATTCCCTCTTCACGGTGTATTTTATATGATGCAAATATACATGTTCAATATTATATTGCTCGCAGGTTAACAAGTATAGGACATCGAATCCACCTGATTTCACGGGGTTGAGCATGTCCATTGCTAATGGCATTCAATTGGGAGATAGTAGCTAGGTTTTTCGTGTCAAGCCATCACCCTAGTCTTGAGTGTGTTGTCGGTTTTTGTCTAGTTTTGTTGATTTAAATGTTGTTGTTCTCTTGCTTTGATCTTATTAAATTGCAAGTTAGAAAAGTTAAATAAATGGCCTTTTTAATTAAGTTGTTGATTTAATTAATCTGGTTATGTTGTGAAAAAATGTTATTTTATTTATTGATTAATTTGATGTAATTAATAAAATAATTAAATCTTGGATTAGATTTATTTTATTAATTAATTATGTTGGAATGAAGTTAATTATGCATTTTGGGAATTATAGATATTCTTGAAATTGAATTAAGTTGGAAAATTTGAAAAAAGGTTTAAATTTCATTTTTGAAAATTAGAAAATGCAAAAATTGGAAAAATAGAGATATTGGAGATATTTTCAAAATTTTGACTTTGGGGTTGAGTAGAGATTTTCATTTTTTGGCTATTATTTGGATTTTGGGGGAAAATTGAGGGAGGATGAAAAAAATGGAGAAAAGAAAGGAGGAAGGGATTTTATTTTGGGGGATTTTGGGATTTGGAGGAGAAGTTGGATTTCTTGGAGGAGCTGGGATCGGAAGAGGAATATAGAGCTCCATGGTTAACCTGGCAAGTTTTTGGGGATTCAAGTTTTCTTCTCGTTTAAATTGTTCATTTTGAAAGGTTTCACAATTTTAGTGTTGGTTGAAAAAAATAATTTTTAAACCCTACAGGATTGCAAGAAAAACCCATGTTTAATCTTGCTTCATAATTTGAAAACCCCTATTTAGTAATGAGCTTCTTCAAGAAATATTGAAATTATGGCTGTGATTGATCTTGTTTAAAAATTAATTGCTCAATTTGATTGTAAATTTCATATGAGGTTCTTATAAAAATAATATAGATAATTATTTATATTTCGTTTTGAAAGAGGGGGTTATGTGGTTTAAAATACTTTTTTATTATGGCCCTATGTGGTGAGTGGAAAATGAAATCAGCAGTTTTCTTTTGTTAAAAAAAAAATTAAAAATTTGGGGGTTTGTGGGGGCTGGGGGGCTCGACCCACACTTGCCATGGGAGGCGTTGTGGGGAGCCATGCCCAGTGCACCCCACGCATCCCCCACTCTCTACCACCATTGCTCTGCAGCCTCCTCCCTACTCCGCACCCCACTCCCTTCCCCACTGTCACGCCGACCGCGCCTTGCCTACGGGCTCGACTGTGTGTAACACAATCGGTGCCCTTTAGGGGGAGCCGACTGTGTTACCCACAGTCGGCCCAAGGGTTGGGTTAGGTTGTGGGCTGAACATGGCCGCCACCCAAGCAGAACATGGCCACTGCCAAGGAAAAAACGTGGCCGCCGCCCTTGCCCTAATTCATTATGCAGTTTCCAATGGAAACACGGTTTGACTTTATGTCATTCTTTTAATATATTTTAATATTATTATTATATTTTATAATTTTAAAATATTAATATATATATATTAATGTTTAATATTATATTTATATAATAATAGAATATTAATATATATTATTTTTTTATATATATTTAGTTGTGTCATTTATTTTAATATATGTGTATAGATTTTTAAATACATATATATATATATTAAAATATTGTTTTAAATGATGTTTGAGTTAAATGTAATTGGGAAACTTAAATCTAAGTACAATAGTTCAAATTATTGATTTGATTTAGATTTAATTGAGAAAATTATAAATCACTGTGCAATAGTCGTATTAGTGGATTGAGTTTAAAATATTATATTTCAGAAAGAACAATTATTTGACTTACGGAATAATATGTTTAATAGAGAAATCAATTAATGTTTAAATGAATTATTTTGAAAAGAAGAAATAGATGAAGTGAAAGTAGTATGTTTGAAATAACAAAGTAAATAATTATTTTAATATTTATACGTGTTTGAGGAATTAAATGTTAGTTTAAATTTCTCCTTATGTCGAAAAGGGACATTAGTAAATCAGACTTATTGTGGCAACAATCTATTGAATTTTATTAATTGAAGTGGATTTAGGAAATCCGAAGAAGATTTAATTATGATTAAATTGCTTGTTTAAATGTAATCCCTTATTTTATCGCTTGAGGGAAATCAATTAAAAAAAAAGGTTGTTAAGTCTTCCTGAAAGGGTTTTAAAGATGTGGGTGGTCGTATCATGTATCAACCTGTTGGAATGATGAAGTAAATGTTTATTTCAGTATTATTTAAAAGAAATTAAGGAATTAAATACTTTGATTAAATTGTCTTCCTTGCCTGAAAGAGGCGTAATTTAATTAGTTTCATTGCGACATTAAACTACTGAGTTATATTAAGGAAGTGGATTTAAGGTATCCAGAGTTAGTTTATTGATTTCTCCGTGTTTATGTTTGAGGAAGTGGGTTAAGTGTCGTTAATTGTAAGTCTTCCAGTGAACCCTAGAGGTTGGGGGTTGTAGCCTTGTGAGGTCGACCGTTTGTTATTCCCTTGGTTAGTGCTTGAGTTGTGATAATGTTATTACCCAGTTTCCACGAACGGGGATGTTTGTACCTCCTATGGAAGGAGTGGAGTATGGGATTTGTGGCTCCTTGTAAGGAGTGGCGTTGTTATCGTTGTTACCTCCAGAGTTGGAGTGTGTTCTTTTTTTTTATTTCCTCCTAGTGTTGGAGTGATCATCTTATTTGTTTGTATGCACTTGGGCTCCATTGGTATTGGTTTGAATGTGTGTTGTAAAGTGAGGAGTGACTTCCGTTAGGGGCCAGAGTCGTGAGAGGTAAACTGGGTAACCTTTGGAGTTAGATTATTCGAGTGATAACTACAACAATGCAATCTATGTCAGTAATGTAATGGTGTACTTGCAATTGGTACTTGATTGTTATGTGTATGGTTTTCTTAACATACCTGATCTATTATTTATGGAAGCAATGTAACTATTTTTGAGTTGTACGTATGTTGTTCTTGATTTGTACTTGTGTGGTTCATGTGATTGGTTGTGTTAGCATGTATCGGTTTGATTCAGCCCATGTCTAGAGGTAGTAGGTCTTGTCTAATAATTCTTGTTACTATCTCCTAGCATGGGGGGTGGGCCTTTGGGTTCCACTTGGATGGGTGGTGTGCGCCTTACTCTATTGGGCTTCCTTCTTGTTCATGTTGATGAGGTTTCTAGTTGGAGAGCTCGTGGGATCCAGTCATTCTTTATGCTTACTTTCATTTTAGTTAATCTTGTAATTTATTTCCCCTATTGTAATCAAGGTGGAAGTTGTAAGTTGTAATCATGCTTTTGGATTTACCTCATTCGGGGAATGAAAGTTCTAACCTTATAGTGAATTGAGATCTCTTGGTATCGTTAATTTTCTCTAATGAATTTATCTTGTATGGAATGTATGTGTTCTTAATTTCATAAGTAATTATATGTTGTGGTTTCCATTATTTGATGTTGTTTGTGGGTTATTAGGTAATCTCAGCCTCGTGACCTTAGAGGTTGTTGCAATTTGTAGTGATCTTGCATATTAATTATACTTTAAAAAAAAAAAAAATTAGTTTGTTTGTGTTGTTAATTGCAACTTCCTCTAGGGTTGCGAGGCAGGGCATTACATAGATTGTAGAGATGATCAAGATAAGATCAGATCGAATATGATCTTATGGATAGTAGAATGCATTTAATGAAAAATTAAATTTTATGGTTTTGTAGTTTTCTATTCTTAGAAACTCTCTAGAACAAAAGTTAATGTGGTGAGGCTCGATGCACAGGCATGGTGTAGAGAAAGACATGCGGTAAACTATATTAGGAGATTGAGATAAAATCTGATTAAATGAATAGGAGAGTGCATTGAATGTATATTTGATTCTTAGGTTTTGATAGAGAGCCAATTTGGGTAAATTCTATGTAACAAAATTTAATGTTGTAAGGCTCAAGGTATAGGCATCTTGTTGGTGAAGTTTGCAAGAGGAGGAAACCCTAGCACAATATTTGAGAAGATCTAAACTATGGTGAGAATCCAAGGGAGAGATTGCATATCAGTGAAGTTAAGGAAAAAGGAAGACAAACTGAGAGTTGTCAAAGTTGTTGCATTTGTTGTGTGTGTGAAGTGGGCCAGTGGCCAATGCATAGAGTGTTGAATAGAAGTATGTATTTTTGAGTGTGCAATAGTGGAATTGAGGGAGAGTGTGTAGCATAGGAAGAAAGAACATAAAATGTTCCAAGTACACAAGACAAAAAGAGAGAGTAGTAGAGAAGATAGAGAATGCATTTTGTGAAGTCCCAAACTGTGATACAAAACATCCTCTAGGTTTTTGCATTCATGGTGAAGAGTGTAAAGCCTAGCAAAGAAACCCTAAAGGAAGTTGTAATTAATGACTTAAGCGAACCAATTTTTTTTTTTAAAGTACAATTAATGTACACATTCACTTACTAATTAACAACAACCTCTAAGGCTACAAGGTTGGGATTACTTAAACCCACACATACATATTACATATAACCATAACATTTAATACTTTATGAAATAAGCATCATACAACATAACATAATAAGATAAACATCCAAGATACAATTTCATATTCATTTACTTAATCCAATAGTTACATCACTCATTCCCAGAATGAGGCAATAGTACATAAGGTTACAATTACAGAATTCCACCTCATGAACATAAGAGGGATAAAAATAACTTATACAATCTGAAATATTACAATGCAAGAATATAACACAAGAACTGTGAGTTGTCCAATTGGATGTCTCACCACCAAGTACTAAAGATAAATGGGGACCCAACGGTTTTGGTATATGTTCCACCCAACCTAGTGGTACCCGAAGGCCCACCCCCCATGCTAGGAGATAGTAACAAAGTAACATGGACAAAGATCTACATCCTCTAACCATAGGCAGACTCAAACTGAATCAACCAAACAAAATTACAACATAAGTACAACACAAGTACAACTCTCACATCACGGACATAGATCACATTGCTTCCAGACATAAAATAGATCAAGTATGTTCAGAGAACCATACACATAACATAAAATACTAAACAAAAGTTGTCCTAGATAGAGTGTCATCACATATCTCATAATAAGTTACCCTCTTTAGATCTTCATAGGCTCTGGTAATCCTGGTGGCCTCTACCGACCCTCGGCCCTCATACTTACTATTACGGAATCAAATACCTCTCGTATAGACAAGATAGATGACTATGCCATTTCAGGCCTTTCCACTCATTGCAAGCCTTAACTAGCACTTGACTATGAGTGAAGCTAGACCTTATCCTTTTAGTGTGTAGTACTCCCCAAATATTCATTTCAATTTTAGTTATCACTTGATTAAACTCACTTCCATAGGTTACCCAAATCCTACCTCTTTCAGGCTTTGGCCCCTAATGGAAGCCACTCTTCTATTTGATAGCACACCAACAAACTATCCACCAAGGGAATCACAAGTGCATACAATCTAGGTATCAAAACCACTCCATCAAAAGGAGGAACAAATAATAGAACACACTCCAAATATCTTGGAGGCAACAAACACATAGTCCAGTCCTTTCACAGGTGGTACAAAACAACCCCGTTCAAGGAAATCGGGTAACTATTGAAAAGAAACCATGCACTACCCAAGGGACAACCAACTGGTTGACATAAGGAAAATGGCAACCCTCTTAGATCCTCTAAGATTCTTTGGAAGACTTACAAATTGGATTAATACATAATCCTATATCCCAAAGTACAACATGACGACATAGCTACAAAATTAATCAAGTCATTAATCAAATCTAACATTTGGATTTCCTAAATCCATACTCAAGCAATATGTAACATTTACAAAGGCAAAGGCACAATAACAGGGTTTACTCAAATAACCATCTACCCATTTTCCATTTTCTAACAACAAATTGATTAATCACTACAATTTTGAAAGCATTCAAAGAACAAAACATAAACACAAAAGAAAACCTGATTCAAGAAGCTACAGGTAATGAAAATTTTGATGTAAAGCTTCCTCCAAAGCATCTCCAGTTCTATCCAACAATTTAATGAATCCAACCAAGAAAGAAATCCACAAAACACCACAAATATTTCTAGAATAATTCCAAATAAATCTACAGCCAAGAATTTTCCTCAAACCCTCATCTGTGCAATTTTTTCAAAATTATCCTCTCACACCAAAAGAAGCTTTTCCCTCTTTAAAATTCTTTTTCCATCCATGAATTTTGCAACCAATTCTTAATCCCTAAATTCCACTCACACATGCAAGCCTAATTGAAAATATCTTGCACAACCAAATCTGATTTTGCATGCAAATCTCAAATTTAAAATATCTAAATATTAATTAACTCCAAAAATTGAAAACCAACTTTGCTTTTAAAATCCAATTTCAATTTCTAATTTAATTCCAACTTAATTGAAATGAAATTCCAAAATAATTAAATTCCCACAAATTGAAATTAAATTCCAAGTTAATTTTAATTCTTTTATTTCTTTTAATTTTCTTGCATCACATTTAATTAATTAATTTAATTATTTAATAACTAGATTCAACCCCCTTGGATTAAATTTAATTAATTAAATAAAATTAATATAATTAATTAATTTTAATATTAACTTTTATCCACATTGCATAATTTAAATTAAATAACCATCAACATGATATAATGCAATTATTCAAACTATAAATTCCCAAAACAAGAATCTTTCAGAATTAAATAACATTAAAGTAAGGCAAACAACGACTCGACATAGACGACTGATGACACACTATGGCTAGGGTGTAGACTTGACACATGTTACCTAGCTACTATCTCCCTTCAACTTAATCGTTGGATCGACATGCTCAAACCTGTGAAACTAGGTGGAGTCGGTGTCATGTACTTGCAAACCTGAAATATAATAACCAACATCATAAAATATAATAGCATATAATACACACCGTGAAGAAGAAATCATGGAATCACAGGGCACTCACAAGCGATTGATGCGAATCCGTCCCCTTCACCAATACACTCAACAAAACTAACACTTCCACAATACATCGAATATTCTCATATGCACTAACTTGTTATATTAACTAGCATCATTACACCATTAAAACATGTAACATAAATAATCAGATAAACCAAATCACATCACGTATAATAGTCTATCACTCAATAAATGGCGATCCAATACACACACAAGATAAATTATCTGAATATCCAGAAGTAAAAATCAATGCAAAACAAGGACACATTGTCCAATCCATAGGGTAAAATGGAGGGGTGTTACATTCTCCCCCCCAAGGGTTAGGCTTACTCTTGGAAGCCTGCACACAAGTAGGGATAAAACTCCCTCAAACAACTACATAAAAAAAATCAAATCCTCGACCCCAGAGGACGAGTATCCTACACTGCACTACCAACACTAGAAGTCTCAACTACAACACCCCGATAACTAGACTGACGGTTAGCAACCGCAACATATGCATGATGAGACTTGCTTGCACCCCTACCATTGGCTCTGAAACTGTTGGTCCCTATCCAAATTAGAAGTGCTCTGATGTAGAAAATTCCTAGCAATGTGGCCTTGCTAACCACAAGAGTAACATCTAATGTTACGACCAAACTCACTACCTCTTATGGGTGTAGTAGACTGCTCAAAACTAACCCAATCAGCCCCAGACTTTGAACTCTAGGTTGGATGTACCTGTCGATTGTGCTTATTGTGCCACCAGTTCTGGTTCCTTCTAGGCGAAGAACCAATATCATCCTGAGAGTCCTTATGCTTTCCAAGTGCACTCTCCTATTTCCCACTCTGAATAGGCTCCTACTGAGTCATTGATGATCCAACTCCCTGAGTCTGACCCTGTCATGCACTAGACCCAACTACAAAACCACTACTAATCTGCACACCTGAATGACCTCCTAGTACCATAGTCAAGTTCTCCTCAACAAGCCGTGCTTTCTCCATAGTTGTCTCCATAAATTTGGGCTCAAAGACCCACACACCACCACTAGTACGAGCATCCAAACCTCTGATGAAATGTTGCACAAGCATCCCCTCATCATCTCCTATTCCTGTGAACTATTTAAGTTCATAGAAACATCTCTCATACTCATCAACTAAAATGGCTAACTGTCATAGGGTGTGGAACTCATCACCCTTGCGCTGGTGCCAAAGGTCAAAAAGAAAACAGGCTCTAAACCACTCAAGGAATATCTCCCAAGTCACATAACTCATGTCAATGTGGAGCTTATGCTCCTCAATTCTCCACCAAGTGGCTGCAAATCCCTGCAGATGCATAATAGCGCACCGCGCTTTAGTATTATTATCAAATGGATGCATAGCAAAACATCGATCAAGACCTATCATCCAAGTCTCAGCCTCTAAACCAGTACCAATTTTGTCAAACTGAGGTGGTTGTGACCAAATCAAATCTCTCATATAGGAAATTGCTAACATATCTGACTGAGATGTAATTGTCTTAACAATAGGATTAACCTCTGGTACTGCTTGTCTCATACCTAAGAATTCCAAAGCCTCCTGAAGAGTCTTACATGCAGCTTCGACCCCTGGAGGATCCAGCTATCTACCATCATCCCCTCGGCCATTCCGTGAGACCTAATGTTCCTCCTACTCAGGTATAAGTGTAACATGAGGTGTCGAGTCATGCTGACTCTCCTCTCGACCACCTACTTGGCCACGTCCACGTCCTCTCCCTCATCCGCATCTAGGAGGCATACTCCTACACAAACACAAAAGGTATTAGACAAGGTACACTTGGAAAATCTACACAACTAAGCTTAATGGGTACATCATAATCCCAGAGCACCTAATGTTTAAACCTAGGATCTGATACCATGTGTAAAGCCCCACCAAGAAACCCTAAAGGAAGTTGTAATTAATGACTTAAGTGAACCAATTTTTTTTTTAAAGTGCAATTAATATACACATTCACTTACTAATTAACAACAACCTCTAAGGCTACAAGGTTGGGATTACTTAAACCCACACATACATATTACATATAACCATAGCATTTAATACTTTATGAAATAAGCATCATACAAAATAACATAATAAGATAAACATCCAAGATACAATTTCATATTCATTTACTTAATCCAATAGTTACATCACTCATTCCCAGAATGAGGCAATAGTACATAAGGTTACAATTACAGAATTCCACCTCATGAACATAAGAGGGATAAAAATAACTTATACAATCTGAAATATTACAATGTAAGAATATAACACAAGAACCGCGAGTTGTCCAACTAGATGTCTCGCCACCAAGTACTAAAGGTAAATGGGAAACCAACAGTTTTGGTGCATGTTCCACCCAACCTAGTGGTACCCGAAGGCCCACCCCCCATGCTAGGAGATAGTAACAAAGTAACATGGACAAAGATCTACATCCTCTAACCATAGGCAGACTCAAACTGACTCAACCAAACAAAATTACAACATAAGTACAACACAAGTACAACTCTCACATCACTGACATAGGTCACATTGCTTCCAGACATAAAATAAATCAAGTATGTTTAGAGAATCATACACATAACATAAAATACTAAACAACAGTTGTCCTAGACAAAGTGTCATCGCACACCTCATAATAAGTTACCCTCTACGAATCTTCATAGGCTTTGGTAATCCTGGTGGCCTCTACCGACCCTCAGCCCTCATACTTACTAGTACGGAATCAAATACCTCTTGTACAAACAAGATAGATGACTATGCCATTTCAGGCCTTTCCTCTCATTCCAAGCCTTAACTAGCACTTGACTATGAGTGAAGCTAGAACTTATCATTTTAGTGTGTAGTACTCCCCAAATATTCATTTCAATTTTAGTTATCACTTGATTAAACTCACTTCCATAGGTTACCCAAATCCTACCTCTTCCGGGCTCTGGCCCCTAATGGAAGCCACTCTTCTATTCGACAAGACACCAACAAACTATCCACCAAGGGAATCACAAGTGCATACAACCTAGGTATCAAAACTAGTCCATCACAAGGAGGAACAAATAATAGAACACACTCCAAATATCTTGGAGGCAACAAACACATAGTCCACTCCTTTAACAGGAGGTACAAAACAACCCCGTTCGAGGAAACTGGGTAACTATTGAAAAGACACCATGCACTACCCAAGGGACAACCAACTGGTTGACATAAGGAAAATGACAACACTGTTAGATCCTCTAAGATTATCTGGAAGACTTACAAATTGGACTAATACATAGTCCCATATCCCAAAGTACAACATGACAACATAGCTACAAAAGTAATCAAGTCATTAATCAAATCTAACATTTGGATTTCCTAAATCCATACTCAAGCAATAGGTAACATTTACAAAGGCAAGGGAACAATAACAGGGTTTACTCAAATAACCATATACTCATTTTCCATTTTCATAATAGGGAATTTAAACTATTTTAAACTCACAACCCTTTGCGAAGTACGAGAAAAATAACTCTAAAAGACAATCAAGAGGAAATTACTATTTTTGGACATTCTAAATCCATATCTCATAAATAGTCCAATCACACTAATATAATTGTCCAAAATAGAAAATCAATAAATTAAGGTAATTAATTGTCTCTTCATTATAAACAAATCCTTAATTAACTTTTAATACAACATAAAATATTGCCAATAATCTTTTCAATTTAATCCAATACAAAATCTATGTCTCTTCAACTATCCATTTAAAAAGATGCAATTTATAAAATATCTTAAAATATCCTTTCATTCTTAATTTAACCATGCATTCAACCTTATCTTTTAAAATCTCCATGCTAAACTCATCTACAAGCGTCTAAATACTACGACATGAAATATTGCTTATATTCTCCATATTAATTACTTATGTAATATATTCGTTAAATGTACCCAATATGCCATCAATGCATAACATAACTATTCTTATATATATTAACATATATATATTCTTTTATTTATACATTAAATATATCTATTTTTACCATAACAAAAGAATTACATTATATTAATAAAATATAATAATATTCCTTAACTAAATTTTCCAATTGTCTATGTTATCCAAATATTTAAATACCACTACAATGTTTTAAAACATTATTTCTAAATATTCAAATTACACCCGAAATCTATTATTCATTTTATTAACTAAATATATTTAACATTTAAATATTAAATATTACTAAATTTCCATTGAAATAAAATAACAAATATCAATATAATATTAGCGAACCCTAAAAATTCTTATGGAAAGGCAGACGGACTGAGCAGGGTTCGTAGATTTGTTTTTCGCAACCTTTACTTTATACATCCGCTAGTTAAAATAAGAAGAGCCATCACCTAAGTTTGGAGGGCGGTTGTGCTAAGGCACAGTGGAACCCCAAACCCTAGGGCACGACCGAAGAAGGTGAGGGGCGGCGCTGCCCTTGACAGTGCTCCCTCCACACTATGTGGAGGGCGCTGCCAATAGCAGCGACGCCTCCCATACCAGACCTAAAACCCCCGACTTAACCAAAACTAGCGAATGGTTCACTTCAAATGAATGCATTTTTTCTTAAGAGAAAACCCTTAACTATGGACGTCGTACGGACGACGGAAATTACATTAACATCAATATATTTTAATATATGTATACTGTATATATATTATATATATATATATAAACATATATATATGTATATATAATATATATATATATAAACAAATTTCAACAACAAATAAATTGAGGAAATTATGTGAAAAATATTCACCACTAGGAGAAATTGTAAATTTTTTTCAGAAAATCCAAATTTCATAGAGATTTTACAAATTAATTCTTTTAATCCTTTTTCCTGAATTTCTAAACAATAAAATAAAAATAAACCCTAAACGGATCTAAATTATAAATCAGAAGTTTTTTAAACCTCACGTTTTTCTTCAGCACAATTTCCAAGAGGTTTGAATTCTTTAAACAATCTAAATGCTTTGTTTAATCTCAAGGTTTGATTTAAAAAGCAAAACAATCCATTTCCTCAAACAAATTTAATTCTATAGAGATTTACACAATTTCCCTGAATAACAAAAGCTTTAAATTTAATTAATTAATTTCTTTCTTCTATTCACAAACTTGTTTTCTCAATAGTTTTAACAACAAATTGATTAATCACTACAATTTTGAAAGCATTCAAAGAACAAAACATAAACTCAGAAGAAAACCTAATTCAAGAAGCTACAAGTAATGAAAATTTCTATGCAGAGCTTCCTCCAAAGCATCTCCAATTCTATCCAACAATTTAATGAATCCAACCAAGAAAGCAATCCACAAAACACCACAAAGATTTCTAGAATAACTCCAAATAAATCTATAGCCAAGAATTTTCCTCAAACCCTCATCTATGCAATTTTTTCAAACTTATCCTCTCACACCAGAAGAAGCTTTTCCCTCTTTAAAATTCTTTTTCCATCCATGAATTTTGCAACCAATTCTTAATCCCTAAATTCCACTCACACATGTAGGCCTAATTGAAAATATCTTGCACAACCAAATCTGATTTTGCATGCAAATCTCAAATTTAAAATATCTAAATATTAATTAACTCCAAAAATTGAAAACCAACTTTGCTTTTAAAATCCAATTTCAATTTCTAATTTATTTCCAACTTAATTGAAATGAAATTCCAAAATAATTAAATTCCCACAAATTGAAATTAAATTCCAAGTTAATTTTAATTCTTTTATTTCTTTTAATTTTCTTGCATCACATTTAATTAATTAATTTAATTATTTAATAACTAGATTCAACCCCCTTGGATTAAATTTAATTAATAAAATAAAACAAATATAATTAATTAATTTAAATATAAACTTTTATCCACATTGCATAATTTAAATTAAATAACCATTAACATGATATAATGCAATTATTCAAACTATCAATTCACAAAACAAGAATCTTTCGGAATTAAATAAAATTAAAGTAAGGAAAACAACGACTCGACACAGACGACTAATGACACACTATGGCTAGGGTGTAGACTTGACACATGTTACCTAGCTACTATCTCCCTTCAACTTAACCATTGGATCGACACGCTCAAACCTGTGAAACCAGGTGGAGTCAGTGTCATGTACCTGCAAACCTGAAATATAATAACCAACATCATAAAATATAACAGCATATAATACACACCGTGAAGAAGAAATCACGAAATCATAGGGTGCTCACAAGTGAGTGATGTGAATCCGTCCCCTTCACCAATACACTCAACAAAACTGACACTTCCATAATACATCAAATATTCTCACATGCACTAACATGTTATATCAACTAACATCATTACACCGTTAGAACATGTAACATAAATCATCAGATAAACCAAATCACATCATGTATAATAGTCTATCACTCAATAAATGGTGATCCAATACACACACAAGATAAAGTATCTGAATATCCATAAGTAAAAATCAACGCAAAACAAGAACACATTGTCCAATCCATAAGGTAAAACGGAGGGGTGTTACAAAGAGAGTGTGCAGTGTAGAGAGTTAGAACAGTGATTGTTCAATGTGCAGAGAGAGTGCAAAGTAGGGGTGTGTTACTGAGAGTGCAACTTCAACAGTAGAGTGCGAGTTGCAGTAAGTTCAACAATTTTGAGTTATAGTAAGTGCAAAAATGTACTGAGTGTAATGATGCATTATAGGTTTTGTAGAACCAAGTCTATACATATTTTAATTTGTTATCATTATACAGAGTTTTGGCTCAGATTAGGGGATTGTATTCTCCTTGAATTTGTGGCTACTAAATTAGGGTGTTGTTGTATCCTTGAAGTGTTTGATTCTAAATTAGGTAGTTAATTCTTCCTTGGAACCTAAATTTTTTTAATAGAGATTTGGATTGTGACGTTGGATTTTAATAGTAGACTCAAGCATCCTTAGTCACCATTTTTTTTCCCATCTTGGGTTTTCCACGTATATCTGGTGTTGTGGATATTTGGGTTGATTATTTGTTTGCATATTTATGTTTACATCTTTGGTTTACAATCTACATAGTAATAGTTGAGTAAGAAATCTACACAAGGTATTTTGAGTTAAAGAAGTAACTTGCATAAAGTTTTTAAGGGATAGACTCTGAGTATCTACCGATTTACACCCCTCTCAGTAGATTATTGAGTTCCAACAATTCTATATTTGAGTTAGCCAAGAAAGAATCATCACCAATAATGTTAGCAAATACAAAATCATCACTACCATACTTATTAATGATGTCAAAAGGTTTATTAAAGGAATCATCCTTCTTCTCAGACATGTACTCCTTCAAGTGTGACATATCTTTCTATAATTCCATCATTTCACCTTAACCTTACCAATAGACTTATACCTATCCTTCTTCTTAAACATATTATCTCCACCACCTTGTTCTTACCCCTTATATCCTTAGGTTTGTGCATTAAAATTAGGTCCTCATTAGAGGAATCACTCATTAAGGTTCTCTTGATTTCTCCACTTAAGAAAATCCCAATAAATTCTTCTATTTTGGGTAGAGAATAATTACTATTTGTTTTCATAATTAAATTATTATATAAATAAATAAAGAACCATAATATTAAAATTCATTTATCCTCTTCTTCTATATTTAATCTTGTCTATGCTAACTATTTTACAATTAAATTAAGGGTGTTGGTATAAACATTAATGAAATATTTCTCTTTTAGATCTTTAAGGAACACAACTTCCTTTTTAAGAATGTTTTATTTGTAGTTCTTTGGAATAATATAACCTATTCCTATAATTTTCTACACTAAATATGTATAGTGTTCTTCTAGCATATTCATTAATATATAGTCTAAAAGATATGGATGAATAGTACTTATATCTTTATTATATTAGCTATTTCAATCCTCATTGAAAATACCTTTAGGTTTTACCAAATAAGATATTTATGTTCATTCATCACTCTCTATTAAGAGGTTTTCTACCTTTAGTATACATAACTTAAAGTTCTAGCCATTGAAATCCTCAATTTTAGATCTTTATGTTCTTTCTATAAGTCTAACAAAATTACTGCCATGTATTTTCAAAAAAGAAAACCTAAGGCTCCAATTAGAACTACTTGTACATATAATGCAACAACCTTGCACACTAGGGTTTCACAACTATTAAGGGTTATAGCACAACAAACATAAATATATTTCTCTAAATGATTCGGTCATTTCCCAGAAAGAACACTTTGATACCAAAACATTAGGAATTGAATTCTTGATAAAATTGACTAATAGGTTGATATTAAAACACCTTAAGATTATATGATCAAATAAAATTACGTTTTTTACATAAACTAGTTTATAAATATTGAATAAAGTACATCAAATAACAAATAGGTCACAAATATAAATGAGAATAATATTTACATGAGAAAAACTAATGGGAAAATACCCATCAATAAAAATATAATAATAATTGTATTCAAAATAAATGCTACATCCAATAAAATAGGTTTTTCTTGTAGATCCTCAATCTAGATACTACAACATATAACCTCACAATAGGTTTTACAAACCATTTGGAGAAAAAATAACTAGCCAAACCTAATTCCATTCAAACAATTAGATAAACATATCCATGTTCATGGAACACCAAGTACCTAAATCTCTAACTCTCTAACAATATAACTAATACATAGAATATCAATAATCAAGAAATTATCTCATGATATTAATATAATTTTAACATACCTCACATAACATGAATCATGAATTGTTCACATATATTATCTCCACACATAATAAATCATTGCCATTCACACTTGGTTAAATATTGTTGATAAAATTCACGTGAGCCATTTATGTATTCTTGAACTTCAACCATAACTTGCGCTCTAGAGACAAACACATAATTACTTATAACTATTTTTTAACTCTAACTATCCCCTATAAAAAAATCTCCATGATCCTAGAAGCCACTTCAAGTACTCCAACAATGTTGTAAGCATACTCGCACTATAATACACACTCTAGTATCTTAATTACATAATTATGTAATTTTGATTTCTCATCCATATTAATTAAACTTGAAAAAAAATAAGTGATTAACTTGGACAAGTTTCCATCCTAAGCAAAAACATCTAAATTTTATTTCAACTCACTACAACTTAGCACAAATAACTTTGTAATAATTTACTAGTCTACAATAATTGTTAACATGGACTTAGAATGTGCTCACAAATAAACTTACTAGGAACTCTCTATAGGTGAATAGCACAAAAAAATATAAAAAATCAAATGATATATTATAGTTTCTACACATGCATGTTCGTTCATGTATTTCTTTTACTTGTATTCCTATAATGTTAGATTTTTTTTTATCTGTGATGATCATAAATATTTTATTCTCTATGATAGTGATATTAATCCATCCTTATATTAATTTGATATATTTTTATTGATGATGATATGGGTGGTGATGATATTATATTGACTATTCATGAAGTTTGCAATCCTACTGATTTCATTATTTTTATCTGTCATGATTGTTTCATATTCTTAAACTCATGTTCCTTTGATGTTGTATAGTGTGTGGGTTCTAGATATAGTGATATATATGTTTCATCTTATTTTGAACATGATGATGTGGATTATGATTATAGTTCTTTAATATATTATAATTTTTATCCTCCTATATATATGAATAATCTTATAGTTTCACTATTGATTTGATAATTATTAATAATATTAGTGTTGTGTCTTACCCTAGTGTTGATCTTGATAATCATTTTGCTTAAATTTCCACTATCAATTATCATGTACATTATTATTATTTATTTATTGAATCACCTATTTATTATTCTTATCTTGGTGATGTTCTTTATGATAATAATAATATATTTTATACCACTTGTACTAGTGGTGTGTCATTTCATGTCACACCTCCTTAATTTTACCATTTAATGATGTTTTTCAATCATCGATAATGATATTTTATAAATAATTCATGATGATCCTATTGATAATATCCTTGAGAGTATAGTTCATAATAATAATTATGTTTTTGATAATTTATCCATCACTTATATTCATTATGGTCCATGTGTTATTAATAATACATCTAATGATTATGTTACCTTTTCACCATCTCTTTATGATTTATCTAATGATGATCTTCATGATTATAATCTTATCAATGATTATTATTTACTTTTCTTAATGTTGCAAATGATGATACTTATTCTCAAATAAAAATTATAATTTGGAGAAATTATGGTTTATAGTGCTCACATTATTTGTGACCCATTAATTAATTAATTGTTTTTTTTGGATGAATAGGTGTCAGATTCTATTAATTAAAGACTAATATTACACATATTCACAAAAAAGGTGGGTGGTAAGAAGGAATACCCCATAAAACAACATGGGCCTAGCCTAGAAATAGGGAAATATAAAAACAAAGACAAAGCCACTTAAGTGGTGAGAGTAGTGTGAACAATGGGAGGAGGGTCCTTATCATCCAACTTACCACATATATCAACCGAGTCTAGAGTGACATTAGGAGGATCCCATCCATTATCATCCTTATATTTATCTTCTTGTTGAATGAGTGTCAAATCCAAATGTGGGAGCCACTTAGAGGAGTTAGCAGGCGGCTAACCAAGAGCTCTGCTAGAGATTCAATCATAAGAACCACCACTAGAAGCCCTCTGAAGGCCACCCTAAAGAATCCCAAGGAGGAGGGGAAGACAGACATCTATGAGACTGTGAACCACTATGACATTAAGCCTGGGTGGGGGAGCAAGGATGTGCCACCTAAGAGTCTCGATTAGAGCCACTCCTACCTTGATGATAGCTCTGAGAAGGCAAGTGGCCCCAGGAGGAAGCTAGATAAGGAAAAATGTGAGCAATAGTGTAAGGGGCATTCCGTAATGGTCTAGGAGCTCCTGTAGGTGAGCCACTTCTAGTGTAACTTTTTTATCTTGCACTTGAATCTAAATTAACACATTAGAGCATATAGTAGATTTAGAAAAAAGTGAAACATGCTTATCATGATGGCTATGAGAAAAAATAACAGAATTTATATCCTAAAAATGTGCAAAATTTGGTTATACTTTTAGGGAAGATGAGGCCATTCTCCTAAAAGAACCATATTCCAAGAGAAAGGTTCTAGCAAAAAAGACTGAAAGAAATCATGAATACAATTCCATAACTTTTGAGCTTTGGAGTAGAACCAAAGGTTCTTAAAGGTCTTGGTTTTCCCAAAAAAAGGGAAACTAGGGTGAGGATTTTGAACACAATGTTGTGCTAAGAGGGGGGGTGAATCAACATAAATTAAAACTTAACCATTTATATTTGTAGATTAAATAGTACATCACATAGACTGAAAAAGAGTAGAAGAGAAAACATGCACCATACAAAAGACACCAAGATTTTTACATGGAAAACCCAATGAGGGAAAAATTGCAATGCAGATTAACTCACAATATATATATCTCATTGCTAACAAGAATTGAAATTTTGTTTAAGGCTCACTACCTATGGAATTGCAAACTAAGGTGTACAACATTAGGGAAAGATACAAAGGACCTGATGAGACTCATTGTCTTAGAGTAGGGTACATAAAAATTATAATGAGAAATAATAATATGAACTGATATGCAATCCCTTTTTTACACAATTAACCCTTCATACTGACTTCACACACTTCATCTTCAATATACTACTCAGTCACTATTCCTTTCCATTCCACACCTTCACAAATGAATTTTATCTTCTATATATATCCTCTACAACAACTCAAAACCTTAATTAGGTTGGCTCCAAGATTACTTTTAGAAGAAACATATGATATCACATAGGTCAACTTCAATCATATACAATATGAAAAGAAAAAGAGTTGTAGATCAACACATGACACAATAGGACCAAAAGGTATCTCAACACATCCTCCAAAGAAAACTTAAGTAATTATATCCAATCATAGATGAAGGAACTAAAATTGTTGGCCCAATTAATGCCAACACCATCAAAACTGCCAACTGTTCAAATTTACACTACCAAGGAGAGACCAAAAGCATCATGCAAACCGAGATACAAGAATTGTATTTCATGCATAATATTTCTTCAACCTTTTCCTAAATTTTCTAATTAAAAAAAAAGCTAGCACAACTGAAGAAACCCCTTGGATATATAGGAATAGAACATTTCGAACAAATTATAGAAAAATATCATTTGAAAACTGATCATGTAGACCACAAAAACACTTCAGACTTGCAAGGAAGAATCCATATATATTTTTTAACATATCCTTAAGTCTACATAGTCACATCTATCTAACCAATGTGGAGCATCCCAATAATCCCACATCAACTCTTTATACTATCCAATCACAAACATGAAACTAGGGTGAGGATGTTGAACACAGTGTTGTGCTAAGAGGGGGGGTGAATCAACATAAATTAAAAATTAATCATTTCAATTTGTAGATTAAATAGTACATCACATAGATTGAAAAAGAATAGAAGAGAAAACATGCACCATACAAAAACACCAAGATTTTTACATGGAAAACCCAATGAGGGAAAAAATGCAATATAGATTAACTCACAATATATATAGCTCACTACTAACAAGAATTACACTGTTGTTTAAGGCTCACTGCCTATGGACTTTCAAACTAAGGTGTGTAACATTAGGGAAAGATACAAATAACCTGATGAGACTCATTGTCTTAGAGTAGGGTATATAAAAATTATATTGAGAAATAATAATATGAACCTATATGCAATCCCTTTTTTACACAATTAACCCTTCATACTGACTTCACACACTTCATCTTCAATATACTACTCAGTCACTATTCCTTTCCATTTCACACCTTCACAAATGAATTTTATCTTCTATATATATCCTCTACAACAACTTAAAATCTTAATTAGGTTGGCTTCAAGATGACTTTTAGAAGAAACATATGATATCACGTAGGTCAACTTCAATCATATACAATATGAAAAGAAAAAGAGTTGTAGATCAACACATGACACAATAGGACCAAAAGGCATCTCAACACATCCTCCAAAGAAAACTTAAGTAATTATATCCAATCACGAATGAAGGAACTAAACTTGTTGGCCCAATTAATGCCAACACCATCAAAACTGCCAACTATTCAAATTTACACTACCAAGGAGAGACCAAAATAATCATGTAAACCGAGGTACAAGAATTGTATTTCATGCATAATATTTCTCAAAATTTTCCTAAATTTTCTAATAAAAAAAATGCTAGCACAACTGAAGAAACCCCTTGGATATATATGAATAGAAAATTTTGAACAAACTATAGAAAACTATCATTTCAAAACTGATCATGTGGACCACAAAAACACTTCAGAATTGCAAGGAAGAATTCATATATATTTGTTAACATATCCCTAAGTCTAAATAGTCACATCTATCTAACCAGAGGAATGTGGAGCATCCCAATAATCCCACATCAACTCTTTATACTGTCAGATCACAAACATGAATACTATCACTTGTAACTTTCATTGTAGAAGGTGTGATTACTTGAATCCTTGGATATAAAACCTTCACATCTTGACCATCTTATCTTCTAAACCATAAGATAAAATATTGGACTGCAAAGGGATGTGGGCTAGCATACTATGACTCAGTATCAAAGTATACACTGTATATGCTTTAGCAATTTGTAGTGCACCAAACACGAATGATGTCAATGTAGAAATATTGTAAACATATTAGAACCTGTGTACCTTCCTCTACAACATACTTAGACACCATTTCAACCTTATACAATACTGTTGATATATAATTTGCATAACAACAATATTTGAAGTATGTACATCCTTTAGCATACACTTTTGGCATCAATGACAACACATCTTGAGTTGAAATCAATGGAAACATATATTTACAAAAATATCCCCCTTTGTTATTGATTGAAAAGCTCATTTATCTGCAAGTCTTCTCTCCCCCTTTGACATCAAGGGTGAAGGGCATACTATCTTCTACTTTTATCAGCCCAAAAACTATATAAACTTCCCATTACTATATGAGTTCTACAAGAAACACTCCTCCTAATATGGAGATGCCTCAAAACTGATGCTATGTACAAAATGTTTTTTTATAAAAACAAAAAATTATGTTGCAATTATCCACATAATTTATACAAAGATCCAAATTGTCTTAAGTATACCACTAACTCATTTGACCCCAATTTCTAACGAAACCTTCCAATGAAAGCTATATAATCAGATGTATCATTGGGCACTTGTGCAAATTTTCATTTTAAAATTTTTTTTACCTCGACGTTCATCAGAATTTTGATGAACCGTTGTTTTATCTATGTTTCGACAAAGATCTTTCGCTGAAATTGCAATGGACTTGCAAAGTTAAATTGTGGTGGGCATAAATTGAAATGAGCTTGACTATTTATTGCGACAATGTTTTACTCAACGGTTTTCTTGGGGAAAATAAGAAGAAACTCAAGAAGATATCACCAAGTTGAGGGTAGTCATTGTCTTTTTCTAGAATTCATTTATGAAGTCAGATTTGTACTTCTAGGTTTGAAAATCATATTTTAAAGCAACATCTCATCAGATTTCATTTTTAGTTTTGTGCATTTTTAGAATTTAATTTCCATATTTTAGACCTGGCTTCACAAATTATTTATAAGGGAATTGTTTATAACTGATGGAAAACTCTTGATGGATTTGGACAAAGATTATATTTGCAAGGTTTCAATTTTAACCTTAATGATCAATTTGCAATAGATTTGGGAGCCATAGCTAGATACTATCAAAGGTGTTGGTTGTTTTTTTACTATAACCAAGTTTATCTTCTAGACACATAGCATATAAAATCTCAGATAATACTACCTTACAATACCATCAATCTATATTATAACCCAATACTACTTATCAAATCCTTATATGAACATAGTCACCTATAACCTCACTCAAGCATTTTAATTAATTCCTTGAATTAAAGCCAAAATGAGAATTACACACACCATAACAGTGAGATAAATAGAATAACCCTTGATCATTTTATTCAAGATAATAATATATTCATACAATGGAGATACATGACCTTGAAATGAGTAATTTTCATTCAGATGCTAGTACTGTCTTAAAAATTAAGTACCCCTGAAACTAAAACCTACAAAAGAATGACACCAAACCTAAGAATAGTATCTTCACTATAATATTAGGCTCTTTACAAATTTGCTCTGCAAATTCAGTTAGACTTGACCTAAAGATATCTAACTTGCTAACCCATATTTTTGGTCATGAAATCCTTCTTATAGGGAAAATGAAGGAGCAACAAGCATCAGACCAGAAATACACCTATCACTGGTCACTTGGACTGCCTTATGACATTTCAAAAATTGGTTACAATAGCTGAGTCTCTGGAGAATCTTCTTGTTCATCCCATCTACTGGAGAATAACTATTGCATTTGCCAAACTTTGAAAACTTGCACCAAAATTGCCACCAAGACATAGCCAAAATTTGTTATAACCATAACCGCTGAGTTGTTAATTACTGGTTGTAGACTCTGTCCCATTCTTGTTCAGTTAAGTACTTTTCTACCCATCCTTGATATTCCTCATTCATTGGCCAATTAAAATTTACCACCTAATTTACCTTGGCACTGTAAGGTGTATACTTTACTGCTACTTGATTCGCCTCCCTTTCAAAAAATTCCAAAAATGTGCTAGTGTTAATGATTTTATCCATACTACTCATCAGCATGTCATAATCTGAGTCATCACAAATCAATTTGATTTGTGCATTGATGATTTCATCTACCCTATCCTGCCATTGTTGTAGTGATCTAACATTTCCTTGGATATCTACAATATCTGGTAAAGATGTGTCACTCAAGTCATCAAAATTCTTTACCAACTCTTTAATCCTCTTGCTGAAATTATCAGGTAAGGCCTGGAAACCTTGCAATGACTTCACAAAGTCTTGAGTAGGCCTTAATTGTTGATGTCTATTAGCTGCATTTTGAGAATTTCATTTCCAGATTTTGTTGTGCAAGTTCAATATTATGATTTTAGGAGTCTAACAATTGGAAATCATAGTAAAATCAGAATTAATAATTTCTAGAATTAGCATTTGAAAGTGTTTTTTGGGGTCATTAACTTCACACTATCTTCTCTTTTGCAGGGGTGATTGCATGCCAAATTTTTTTGGTGTAAAATATCATAATTATTATATTTTGTTACCTGTGTATGATTAAAAATTATTGGAGTGTGAGTTTGATATTTTTTGAAGATCTAAATATTCAAGCTTGGTAAAGAAAAATCATGTCAGATAATATTAATCTAGAACAAAATGAAGAGACAATTGCTAGATTGTGGGCTATATTGAAAAGAAAGGGTGATGGGAAATGTTATTGTCCTTGCAATAATTGCAAGGGCTTAAAGATGAGAAGACTTTTAATCACAACAGTTGAGAAACATTGTAGGCAACATGGTCATGTTGAAGGGGGGCATGATTATCGTCCATTGGTAAGTTGTTTATTATATGTGTTTATATTGATTGAATTTGTAAATGTTTATATTGTTTTAACATTTGATATATATATATATATATAAAATCACTTGATCATGATCATGGTTTATTTGTGTTTGTCATTATTATAAAGGTGGGGCACCCTAGGGCACATGATATGAATTATCATGGCTTGGAGAATGTGGTTTTGCAAGCGGAGGAACATGGAGCTATGAATATCGAAGATGAACTTAATGATACTATGGAAGAAGATGATCATGCACCAGAAAACACAATTGAAGATGATGGTACAGACTCATTGATCCATGACACATGTAGTGGCACATCTGATCATGTTGATCAAGATGACTTTGATGATGTTCATGATTTACCTGTACTTGAGAAGGCATACGAGCCCCTTTATTAAGGCTCCCAAACAACTCTTCTCTCTGTTGTATTGTTGTTGGTGAACTTGAAGGTTATGAATGGTTTATCCAACATAGCAATCTCATGGATGTTAAGGTATGTCATATATGTCATCTTTTTTCATCTATTTTAATTGTTGTTAATTCATCGCTAGTAAATAAAGGATGAAGTATGTACCTTTAATATTCTTTATATTAAGAAATTACTTTTTGTTGTAGATTGATTGGTGAATTTTTGTTACCACCATCAAATATTTTACCTCGCTCATATTGAGATTTATCTGGCATTATGAAAGATATTGGAATGGAGTATCAAGCAATAGATGCATGTCCCAATGATCATATTATATATCATAAACAACATGAATTTGCAACAGAATGCCTAGAATGTCATATCAGTAGATATCAAACATATCAACTAACAAAAAAGGTGTCTCGCAAGGTTCTTCATTATATTCCCATTATTCTATGTATGCAACAATTATCTATGTGTAAAAGCTTAGCACAATTTATGGATTGCCATGCACGTAATAGAAGTGGAGATGAGATTCTTCAAATGCCTGCGGATGGTTCTACATTTAGGGACATGGAGGAAAAATGGCCACACTTTAAAGAAGAACCTCGTAATCTCAAGCTTTCATTGGCAGCAGATGGTGTCAATCCATTTGGAGAGTTGAGATCTATTTACTCGATGTGGCCTATTTTTGTTATCAACAATAACATTCCTCCATGGATGTTAATAAAGAGGGAGCACATAATGTTGGCAAAGATTGCATTAGTGTAATTAATATTTAATTACACTTGCATAACTTTACTTAGGTTGAACTAATTTTAGGTCAACATTAGGGTTGCATACTTTGCTTTTATAAAGCAAATCATCTCATTGTAATATTGAATTCCTGAATATATCATTTTGCACATTCGCATGCAAAGCTTTGCTTTTTTATGTTTTCTCTTCTATGGAAGGTGTTTAGGTTTGCATGTATGATCTAGGGTTTCTAACATGGTATCAGAGCCTTGACATGCAACCCCTTCTCAAAATTTGGAGAAAACCATTGCAGATTTTGTTCGGGGTTCCTCAAGGATTTTATGCCTTGAGTTCATCTATGTGATGTTTTGGAGCAGATCGGGCCTTTCCATTGGATTCAGAGCACAGGAAAAAGTCAAGTTTGGCTTTTATTTTGCAGATTTAGGCCATGTTTTGTTAGATCTGTGAGGGTTTCAAGTTGGGTTTTTTTTTGCAAGCTTTGGAGGTCATCGTTTTTTCAGAGCATTTTCAGCAAAAACGAAGGTCACCATTGCGTTTGCAGTGGCCAAAAACCCTAAGATCACCTTTTGTTTTGTTGATTTTGGCGAAGTTGGTTCGGAGGGCAAAATTTTTTTGCTAGAGAGGCCGTACAGCCTCCGTGACACGCATTTCGAGGCAACTTTTTTTCACGAAAATTTAAAAAAAATGGCAAATGCCCATTGGTTTTCATGCCTGCAGGTTTAATGGTTTTCGCTACCACTGTGCCACTCAGCGGCCACCGGACGGCAACCCAGTAGCCACCGCCGCCGGTGGCTCCGCCAGCACACTAGCCCCTGTAGGCTCCAATTCAAACAACTTGCGGTCATATGGGGGACCGGGTGCTATGCGCCTAGCCCCCGACCCCTTCAGTGTTGCAGCCGTGGTCACATGGGAAACCAGGGGCTCCGCCCTAGCCCCCTGTCCGCCAGCCCCTGGTCACATGTAGGACCAAGGGCCGAAATATTTTAGCCCCCTGGGCTGCCTGCAGGTCTTATTAGCCTTTTCAAAGCACTTTCACGAAATTGGGTATAACTTTTGCATACGGAGTCTATTTTTCACAAATGAGATACCATTGGAAAGCTGATTCCGGCGCCGATCTATTCAATATTTTAGTTTTTTTATATTTTAATCCAGATTTATTTTGGAGGTCCTGGAACTCAAATGTTGTTTTTTTCACTCCGGAGGGCATATCTTTTGACTCGGTAATCATTTTTTCGCCATTCTTTCGGCATTGGAAAGCTGGTTCAGTACTCTACACAGATCTGAGGTCTTCATTTTTTTTTTATGCATGTTAGGCATTATCTCCTTTTTCAATCATTGGGGATTGTAATAAATGAACTGATATAAAGTTCCTTCGGGGGGGTTTCTTGCATAATAATCTTCATTGTGTTTTGATGACAACTCGCATGGATTGTAATCTGGTTTCTTAGTTTCTTTTGGCCACATTTTTGTATGAGCTTGAATCATATCATATTCATTTTGGTTCACACTTTAGATTGAGAGCCTATGGTTAGTGATCCGCATCAGATCCATCTCAGTTTGAGGGCCACTAAATTTGCGGTTATTGTTCCCGATTCTGTATGGTACTTTTTCCCATGGAAGAGTTTCAGTCTTATTTTGACATCAGCATCAAGATTCATGGCTTCCAAATTTTGTCATCATCATATCATCTACTGTTGCTCTATGGATTCCAGGGTTGTTCCAGTTTGGTGTTTTTGAGTGTTCTGTGGCATCGGGTCTGATATCACATTATTATGATTCCGATATGGTTTCTTGTAGATAGAAATATCTTTCCTTGCTTGCCAGATTGCGGTTCTAGTGTTACTCCACAATGTTCTTCCAGTGCTTCTTTGCAGCAGTTCATCTCATTGTAGGGGGGTTGTCCCATTGGGTTTTCCTTCTCTACCTCATTATTGCATTTGTACATAGGTACCTGATCAGGCCTTGTTTCCGCGACCCATTCATGCTTTCTTGCATTCATCTTAGTTTTAGGTGCATGCTTATCTAGTCTTCCTAAGTTGCACTTATTGGGGGGTGTTAGTGTAATTAATATTTAATTACACTTGCATAACTTTACTTAGGTTGAGCTAATTTTAGGTCAACATTAGGGTTGCATACTTTTCTTTTATAAAGCAAATCATCTCATTGTAATATTGAACTCCTGAATAATATTATTTTTGCACATTTGCATGCAAAGCTCTGCTTTTTTATGTTTTCTCTTCTGTGGAAGGTGTTTAGGTTTGCATGTCTGATCTAAGGTTTCTAACAGATTGTTCCAGGTATTTGTTTACATCAATTTTCTTTAACGTAGTAGCATCTCATTTGTCTTATTTGTTGCATAATGACTTATATGTTTTTTCATTTAATAGTCATATACATGAATTTATAAATATTGCAGTAAAATGGTTATAATATTTATGTAATGTTTATGTTCATTCAACTAGGCAAGTACCAAGTTAAATATATGAATGTATATATTAAACCTCTTATCGACGAGTTACTAAAGTTATGGAATAGCATCACTATGTATGACGTATCTAGACCAATAGGACAAAGACAATTTCAATTCCATTGAATGCTTGTATGGACAATTCATGATGCCCCAGGGCTAACACATTTTTCTAGTATGTTATAACATTCGACTGCATGAGTTTAACAATATTTAATTTTATGAAGTAGATATCATGCATATTTTTTAAATAATCTATTCATTATATATAATTATAAAAATTGACATATTTAATCCAATTATATATGATTTGTAGGTCTTCAAACAAAGGGAAAATTTGCATGTCCAATTTGTGGTCCAAAGATGAAATCTCATCATTCAACAAGTTTAGGAAAGCATATTTTTTATGAGTATAGGCACTTCCTCCACATAAATCATAAGTATCGAACTACTAAAAAACATCTTTTCAATGGGAAAGAAGAGACTACATCAAAACCACGAAGAATGACACCTCGCCTATGGAAGTTGGAATATAATAGAATTAATCGTCAAGGTTATATATCGGATCAAATTGTTTATCTATCATTTATGATATGCTTTGAATTTATATTTTTATATTGTGTTGTGTTTACTCATGATGTAATTGACAATGATTCTCGTTGTTAATTTGTTTAACTTATATGCTTCATGAAGGTCATCAAGGCATTAATGGTCAGCTTCCACAGGGACTGAAAAGTTATCCTAGACAATTTAGTAGGTTGCCCTAATATGAGAAGCTACAAATTGTGCATTTGTTTGATATAATGCATATCAGAATGAATATGACATAAATGTTATGGAAAATATTGGATGGAAGGCATGACAAAGAAAAAATTGTCAAAATTTGTAGTGACATCCAAGAAGCCAGTCATGCAATGAAAAATGTCATTCAATTAAATAGTGATGGAGACCAAATTAATATAAGTGCCCTTCCTTGTTTATTAACGGAGCAGCAAAGCAATGCTATAAAACAAGTCATACGAAAAAATCGATTTCCCACAAGATTTGTTGCGAACATAAACAATATCATAATAAAGAAAGGTGAATTTGGGTCAGGGATGAAAATGCATGATTGGCATACCTTCATTAAGGTAATTATTCTGGTATATTATATATATATTTGTATGCTGCATGTACTTTTTAGTGTATTATGTTTACTACTTTTGGAAAAATATTAATGAAAAGATCATTTATAATTGTTGCAGTACGTTCTACCTCTATCTCTCCTAGACAACTTCGACAACAATGTCAAGCAAGTTATATATGATCTTGGAAAATACACGAGGTAAGTAGCGATATTTTTTAAATTCGTTGTATATTTTTGTTAAATCTCATTAATATATTTGTGCCTTGAATCACTTGTAGATGGTTGTCATCTAAATAAATCCATAAAGAAGATATAAATTATTGGTAGAGAAGAATTCATCATCTAATGTGTGAAATGAAAAAGTTTTTACCTTCAACATTTTTTAATGCACAAGAACACTACCTCATACACCAAGTTGAGGAGATTGAATTGTGTGGACCTATACACAAAATGTCAATGTGGATGGTTTAGAGGCACTTGAAATTTTTTAAGGCTTTGGTTAGATAGAGAGCACATCCCGAGGGTTCTATGGTGGAGGGATACATGGTATACCAAACCATTGTGTACATTACTAAATATCTTCCTAAGTTTGCTGCAAAGATCCATGTAGATCTCATTTGGGATCCCAACTCCATTAACAAATTCGAAGGGGAGTACCTGATAGGGAAAGGTAGATTGAGGAAAGTGTCAAGTAATTATAAGATGGTCATGGAGATTAATTAGAATACATTTTACATTTGGTTTTATGTATATTGTACTTATTTAATTATTAATCTTCAATATTGATCAATTATAAATTAAGGTCGTATATCGTGGTAATTAACTAATTACACATTGTTTGTGAATTTCTTTTTTTTTTATACAATTGGTCAAGAGTGGGATGCACTACATTTTTATGTTGCAAACAATCTTGATTGGATGACGGTATGGATTGAACGATGTCAACAATCTAATCACGCATTAAAATGGCAAGGTGTGGCTTCATTGGTTAAATAATCTCATCGTAATGGAGATTCCAATGTTACAACAAGGGAAATTGATTTATCATATGGTTTAAGAGATAAATAGGTATGTATAAATATATTAATCACCCATATTATTTAATTATTTTGAATTATATTGATGTATATATATGTTGAGATATTTTTCTTTGCATACATTCGGCCAAGAATAAATATATTTATCAACTGAAAATATTGCAATAAGTTTTGCATGTTTGACATATTGCAGGTGAAACACCACAAGGATATGTGGTGCAATGGTCATAAATTTTGAATCAAAAATTTGGATGACACGAAGAAAACTTGTGATTCAGGGATAACTGCAGTCTTCCAAGTGACTAATGTTTCATCTAGAAGCGACATACATGCAAAAGTCTCAAAAAATTAATACTATGGGATTTTGGATGATATACTTGAGTGTGACTTTAAGTCCTTCAAATTAGTTATGTTCATCCTCCTATGGTACAGGCTACAATTGAATGAAAATGATCCTGAGAGAACTGTTATTGAACATGATAATGGATTTACCATGGTTAATACAAGGTATTTTGAGCGAGCTGGAAATGAGCCCTATGTTCTTCCAAGCCAATGTGAGTAGGTATTTTACTCAGAGGTTCTAGGTAAAGCGGGTTGGTCATATGTTGTTAGACATGATCCAAGAGGAAGGCCGATAAAGTATAATGTGGTGGAAGAAGAAGATACTGAAGAAATAAAAGATGGTGTAGATGATGATCAGGATCAACATTTAGTTGATGATGTGCGTAACAAAGATGTCGAAGAGGAGGAAATAGATCATGATGATGTAGGAGTTAATTTTCATGAAGATGATATCCGTGTGAATGATGACATTATTGAAACTGATATCAATGACGACGATGATGATATGACCAATCCTTACAATCTTGAATCTGTATTGGATGATACAGACAAAGAGTTGGATGAAGAAGAAGATCAATGAAATTGAAATGTATGAGTTATGTGATTGTATTATCTATTTGATATTAATTTATTGATAGAATTATATTTGAATTATGTGGTTACATAATTAATTTATGATGTTTTTAATTTTAATTATATGTGAATTATATTAGAATATGTTCAGTAACAGATGTTAAAAAATTATGGATAAACCAAAAGATGAAAGCGTGAGACCACTGCCTTGTTGGGTGTATGGAGTCTAATGAAGATCTATAAAAGTGTAATCTATGATGGCAATAATTCAAAGTGTTTGGCACACAAATGTAGTTTATAACTTGTATAAATGTGCAAGTAAATGACTGACAAACTCTAATTGAGATAGAATGACAATCCTAGTTATGTGATTCTTCTTATTGATCCAATTAATACTCTTTAGTTATTTTGATTGACTAGAAGGGTTTAATCTTTACTTGAAAGAACCAAATAATCACATCACACAAATACAAAAAATGTGTATCGGTAAACTGAATATATATATGCTTGATATATCAATTTAAACAATAGAAAAGGATCAATAGTATCAACTACTTGGAGCATGAGATGATTACAACGACATTTCACCACTTAAGATAGTCATTTAATTTGCAATTTGGCAGCAAACTCTAAGCTAAGACAAACAGACACAGAACCTTACAAACACATATGATTTAGGCTAGTGCCATATACTATTGGGGAGTCAAATTCACAAATATTTAGATTTCCATAATAGGTTCAAACACATAACATATAAGATCTCTGACAATATTGCATTACAACAGTGTCAATTTCTATCCTAACTCAATACTTCTTATCAAATCCCTTTACAAACATATCCATCTATGACTCCATCCAAGCATTTTAATTTACTCTTTGAATTAAAGCAAAAATGGAAATCATACACACCATAACAGTAAGATGAACGCCATAACCCTTGATTATATTATTCAAAAATGTAATATATTTATACAAAGGAGAGCCATGAGCTCTAAATATATCATTATAACTCAAATGCTAGTACTATCATGAAACATCAAACCTTCATGCTGTTGGAACTGTCAAATTTTGATAAATTCATTATTTCTTCATGATTATTAGTCTCCCAAAAAAGATTCATAATGCAGACATAAAAATCCTCACATAGCATTTTTTACCAAATTCGATTTAAAATTGTGCCATAACGCCCCATAAATTCCATCTAACATTAAAATCTTTACATATGAAAATATAGGCATAAGTTGATGCAAGTCTCATTGATGATAATATACATATCCTAGATGTATCGGCAAGACATCAGAAGGGTCACACTGATCAAGTTATACACAGAGAGAATGCGGGTTTGTATATCTAATTGGTAAGACAAAAAGTATCAGTGTGATGATGTAAGGTCACATCGAGCTAAATTACCTTTTACCGATTGGAGTAACGTAAAGTCTATCAAAGAGACTTTGGTCATCGGAGAGAGATTTTAAAACACTACCCATAGCGTTATTAGTCTTGCCGATAAAGCAAGGGGAGGACTCACTCGGTGAGACAAACGATGCCGGGGAGAATTCAGAAAGTCTTACTGATCCCTCGAGTTACACTAACAGAACTAAGCATACGAAGATAAAGGGTGTTGAGAAGACAATGCACATGGTCTCACCAAAGAAAAAGCATATCGGTGAGACATGTCACTGTGGGGAGATCTAAGAGACATCACGGCGAGTATCATTTTTTTGGAAAAACAAATACTTGGTCATGGTGACATAAGTCAATAAAGTGAGAATCTCGGTGAGACGAAAAGCCTTCGGATTAAGGTGAAGAACTGTTGGCCCGATTCATTAAGTTTGGGTGATAGTTTTTCGGTGAAGGTCATGGTGATACAAAAGCAAAAAGAAAGAAACTATTGGGGAGACTTGTGATGTCGAGGAAACTACAAGACGTCTTAGCGGATGGGTGAACGTTGAATAGGCATATCGGCTAGAGGTTTGAAATGTCTTACCAATGTGATCTTATCGGCGAGACATCAAACGGTTCATACTGATAAAGTTATACACTAGGATAATGTGGGTTTGTATTACTTATCGGCAAAACAAAAGGTATCGACATGATGGTGTGAGGTCATATTGAGCTAAGTTACCTTTTGTCGATTGGAGAAAAGTAAAGTCTATCAAAGAGACTTTTTTCATCAGAGAGAGATTTCAAAACACTAGTCAAAGCGCTATTAGTCTTGCAGATAAAGAAAAAAAGAGAACTCAATCGGTAAGAAAAACGATGCTGGGAAGAGTTCATAAAAGTCTTACCGACCCCTCAGGTTACACCAATAGAATTGAGCATGTAGAGATAAAGGGTATCGATAAGATGATGCTCGTTGTCTTGTCGAAAAAGAGGCGTATCGGTGAGACATGTCACTATGGGGAGATCTAAGAGACATCACAGCGAGTATTATTCTGTCGGTAGAAAAAATTTCTTGGTCTCGATGACATAAGTCAATAAAGTAAACATCTCAGTGAGACAAAGTACTTTCAGAGTAAGGCAAAGAACCATTGGACCAATTCATTAAGTCTGAGTGATAGTTGTTTTGGTGAAAGTCATGGCGATATAAAAATCAAAAGGAAAGAAACTATCAGGGAGACTTGTGATGTTGAGGAAACTACAAGATGTCTTGGCGGATGGGCGAACGTTGAATAGGTGGATCGGCCAGAGATTAGAAATGTCTTGCTGATATGATCCCTGATGTGATAGTGAGAATTTTGAAAATAAAAACTTGCAACATTCATGTCTCGGTAAATACATTAATGGTGCCACAAAGCATAGGAGATTTTGCATATTAGGGTATGATCAATTGAAATCATTGTCTTACAGAATTCAAAGCAAAGGAGAGCAAGGGAACTAGTAGAGAAATTAATGCATTCATCTAGCTTGAGTTTGGAAGAAGTTACAGTAAGTTTCTCATCCTCTTAGAATTCATAAAAATTTGAATTATAGAAGGCACTGGTTCAGGAAAACTAAGGGACGGAAGCCAATCAGAAGAAAAAAAGAAAAAGACTGAGTTGCAACCAAAAGGTACTGAAAGGAAGCTAATTCGAGACCTCATAGACTAGTTACCTAGTTCTAGACCTAAAGCTAGGTGTTCTACACAGTTCAAAGTGGAAGTTGACAAATTCGACGACAAAAGAAAATTTATAGGTGATGTTTGGACTCTAATTAGAGGCTATGAGATATTCAATTTTCATTACCATAGGATAAATCGCTTTGAGCTAGTATGCAATCCATGGAGGCTCAATTTAGGGAAATTAGTGTGCCCTAATGTTTTTATTGACGTCGAACTAGTAAAATTGTTGTCTAGACACTATGATTCGAAAAACAAAGCTATATGTGATTTGTCAGGGAATCCATTGATACATGTATCTGAGAATGCAATTGTTGAGGTTTTTAGAATGGAGGGAATATGCAGTGAGAAAGTCGTGAGTGAAGAGCTCGATAGTGATTTTAGAAGGATGGACACTATTTATAAAGGGTGGAAGTTACCTCTATATAGAATTAGGTGTCATGGCAAAACTACTCCAATGGAAGATAGTGAGGGGCCACCCTTTCATGTAGACCTCTTTGAACCTTACCTAGAATATACTTACTACTCAGTAGGACAGGTATTAGGGGTGGAGGTACCTGACCATATGGCAGTTGTGCCCATGGTGATTGTTGCAGACATTGAGTATCACAATTCCAAATCATTTGACTATGTTGCACATGTTTTTAAGGAGCTGGATGCAGGTTTGATGGTGATAAAGAGTGGTGCTTCTGTTCTCCATCTCATAAATTACTCACTTCTGATGCACATAGTGTTGTATTTTGGACAAGAGTTAGGTTTATGGCCCCAAGAGCTGACGATTTCACAATCCGACAAGGAAGGTAGGCCATTTCCTATTCAATTATGGACCATTGTTTGGGACAACAAGTTTTCCAATTCAAATTTCTTGCATTTTGAAGAATTCTTTGTGAAACCCTTGTATAGATTTTTTAGCCATCCTTGTGATTATTCTTTATCTGAACAAGTAAAAAGGTTTCTTAGGCCTAGAGATTACAATGGACCAATTAACCACAACTGGGGGGATTGGTATTGCTTAGAGAATGCCACAATGATTAGGGTTTATGGATTTGAGGATACACCTTTCATTCTGCCCAAAACTGTCCCAGATAGAATTGCATACCTAGAAATTGTTAGGAAAATGGATTACTCTAGTGTTATGAACTTAATTTCATATGGGAAACACACTTTTATGCCCAGTACATTGTATTTTAGTGATTTCATTATATTATCCAAGGAAGGTTATGATCTGATTCTGGACAAATTATTGCACTACAACATGAGAAGAGCACCAGTGAGAAAGGACTTTTATCTAGAAGGGTATATCCACTTTGCCAGACAAAAAATAAATTTGGGAGGGTACCATGATGTGCCCTTTAAATCTGATGACATAATCAGAAACCTGGAGGAAAAGGAAGCTGAAATTGTTATTGAAAAACATAATTAGGAGTTTGTGGATGCTGAGTTGTTATCCTCCATTAAGGAGATTTCAGAAATGGACAGGCCACAAATCTCATCTAGGAAAGTTTCAAGAATGAAGACTCAAGAGTATGCCTATGTTGCCAGAGAAACAGATGTTGAGGAAACCATGGATGTAGATACAAGACATGAAGACTATAGGTCTTTCATATCAAATGATGAATTTATAAAGACCTCGGAGTTTAAGACATTTTTATATAAGAAAAAAGGGAAAGAGATAAGGGGACATGTTGACAATGTCACTCTAGGGAATGAGGATCAACTGTTAAAAACCTTAAAGGATGAAGTAGACAAAGAGATGATTGACATGACCCTTGAAAAGGGGAGGGAGCTGCTTGAAAAGGCAGGTGCTATGATTTTTCTAGGTTTGCATATGAATTTTGCATTAGTTTTTGATAGTTTCTTAAAAGATAACAATGCTACCCACAAGCTCAGTATAGAGAAGGTGACAGAGGTATACACAGGATCAAGATACAATCCTGATGATGAAACATTGATGACTTGGGCCTTGTATCCTCCTCACAAGAAATCAATTATTATTGATACTGAAAAGGCATTCGAACATGTCATGACCCTAAAGGCTGGGGAGGTTGATCCTGTAGCGACTACTGATATTGGGATAAATATAGCCAAGATGAATAAAGCCCAAATCCAAGCATGGCTAAGGGAAAGGGAGATGTACAAAACCAATAATGGGAGGATGTTGAGAGAGAATGAACGCTTGAAAGACTTGGTAGGTGGTGTAATATAACCAACAAGGATGCTCACTCAAGGTGAGAGTTCACAGAAAAAAAGACCGTTGGGAAGAGTCGACTGCATACTCTCAAGGGAGAATGGATGCATTTGCTGCAATAATAAAAAAAGGTAGGTTGTTTTAACCACTTGGTTAAATAAACTCTAGGGAAAACATTCACAGTACGTAGATGCAATAAAGGAACACAGGAGAGTGGATGGCAGGATTAAGGAAAGAATTGAGGAATTGGAGCAAAAGGACACTCCTATTAATGAAGAGATTGAAGATGCCAATTGTATTATGGATAGGCACAGGGATTTCTTTGAGGAGTTACAAGGGGATATGCAAGGATTGGTAGAGGCTATCAAAGATAGATTGACCAAGTTATGTGATGATGAAGGGAAAACGAAGGAAGCGACTACATGGAAAATTGAGTGCGAAACAATACTCCAAGGGATGCTGGAGACAGCCACTGCAAAAGATGTGATATTGGATGCCACATGTGAGAAAAATGAGCGAATGATAATGATGGAGATTTTGATCCATGATGAGATGCCGACACTCATGAGCATGAGGATTATACGAATCATATGTCTACAGTCCATTTGTGGCTTAAGAGAAATTAGTTAATAGAGGATTTGTTAAACCTTTTATGCTTTAAACCTTTTTGAAAAGGCACGTCCTTTTGCAAACTGATGTATAAGTATTCATTATTGGATAAATGTAAAGGGGTAGAAGATAGAATTAGAATAGGATAGACTGTTGTAAGCATTAAACTTTTAGAAATGATGACATTCAAGGAGACTATGTTGCATGTATGAACTTTGAAGGAGATAATGAAAGACTTTTGATTTAGTGGCTTCATTCTGGTAGCAATTGTTTGTTGGATTCTTACGATTATTTGATTGTCTCCAATCTGATGTTTCTTGGTTGTTTAAATTGAAGTATCAAGTATATATTTGATTTATCAGTACACATTTGTTGTTTCTATGTGATTTGGTTTATTGGATTCTTTAAAGAAGAATTAAAATTCCTTTCAATAAATTATAGTAATCTAGGAATGCCATTTGGATCAATAAGAAGAATCAGATAATTAGATTTGATATTCTGCCCCAATTAGGGTTTATCAATTACACTCTTGCATGTTTATACCAGTTGTAAACTCATAGTTATATGCCAAACAATTAGAGGACCTACTAGATAGAAACCATTCATTAAAGGCTTTCATTTGACTCCATTTTACCCAATAAGGCACTGATCTCCCTTATTTGCATTACATTAGTTTTATTCATTTCATTTAACGTCTCTTAATTGAACATATTAATTCATACCTTGATATTGCATATACAATTTATAACAAAGTAGGATCATATCTTTCCATTGTTAAATTGCCATTTGTGGATAGTTAGATCAAGTAGGAAACATAAATTGAACATATTAATTTAGTATAAGAGTCAACCAATCATAAGGAAAACATAATATGAAGATAAATTTTCTCAAATCTTGTGGTTGTAGATGCCCTTTTGAAATCTATGCAAAATGCAAGAGGATAGACAAATCTCATAAACTATTTGACACAATGCCTCGATGGTGCAAGAGCACCTACACCTTGTGAAGTCTAAGTTGATAGCTATGTGTGTCTTGTGTTCATTTATGCTTAATAAGGTCTAAAGGACCAGTCATAATGTAATTTGAAAAGGTTTTGAATCATTTAGTTGAATTTGTCAGTTTGATTCATAATGCCAAGGCCATGTGAAATCATGAGTTTTAAGGGATATGGGGAGTAGGGTCTTATTCCATGTTAAATAAGGTCTCAATGAGCATTTTAAATGTATTGGAGGGCTTAATAGGTCAGTTAGGTGGTATTTGCAAAATCAAGTTGATCAAGTTGTAATGGGGTAGTGATTAAGAGCAAAATTGGCAAAAATTGTCATCTTAGACTCTAACAAAAGGTGGTTATGGTAGTTGGTCGGTTCAAGGGGTGGTTTGGATGTTATTACATGATATATTTTTGTAAGATCTCGAATTGAGGCTGTTGGAGAAGTTTGGAATGAGTTTCTAATAAGAAGTTTGCTGTTTTTTTGTGTTTTCCATTAAGAAATTGCTGATCCCGTGCATTGTACGACCTGTACATATTGTTTTACACTACAAGCCTATTATGGTTGGATAGATAATTAAATAACCTTTCTTTTGGCGTTGGAATGGTGTGATTTCATTGAGAATTGAGTGAGATATCCCCGTTTTACTACCGGGTGGTCTCAAATCCCATGTTTTTCCTGTTTTCCTGAACTTTGCAAGCATTGTACGGATCTGTACCATCACCATATGATCTGAGACTTATATCATCTTGTAGGGGAATGAAATAGCTTTCATCTGAATCCAATTAGAGGTTCTAATATTGATTTTTGAGAGAGATCTCTTCATTTTTCTGGGACTGCCTGTTTCTAACTAATTTGAGGGTTTGATTGGTGTAAAAAATGATGTTCTAGTCATTCCACTTGCTGTCCAGCCCTGTAACTCGGTGGAATGACTTATTGCATGGAATTTTAGATGTACCAATGGTTTGGGAGGCATAAAATACAAGTTGTATGGTTTGGGAGGCATAAAATACAAGTGGGAATTGCATAATTGAGCCTCCTGGGTCTGCATCATAGTGGTATCAGAGCATCAGGAAGTAGATCTATTTTCATTTTGCAGGGTTGAAGAAGAGGCAAGGTTGACAAGATGCCTCCAAAGAAGAATGATATGGCTAAAGAGATGAAGGAGATGAAAGATAGGCATGCAAGAGAACTCAGAGAGTTGGAAGAGAGAGTCATAGCCTTGGAGACAAACAAAAGAAGGGAAGTGGAAGAGACTGAGACTGAAGAAGAGGAAGATGAGGAGTTTGAAGATGTGGAAGAAGAGCTTACTCCAGAGGATCAAAGAATTGCAAGGTTGCTGAAGGCAATAAAGAATGACAAACCTAAGGTAAAACTTGATGTTCCTAAGTATGGTGGTAGTTTAAATGATGAAGAACTATTGGATTGGATTGCTGCAATAGATAATCATTTTGAATGTGATGAGGTTCCTGAAGAACAAAGGGTCAAGATTGCAAAAACTAAGTTGCAGGGTCATGCTTTGGTATGGTGGGATTACCTTCAATCTGAGAGGAGGAAGCAAGGAAAGTCTAAGATCACATCATGGGATAAGATGATATCAAAAATCAAAGGTAAATTCTTACCCAAGGATCACCAAGTTCAATTGTTTAAGAGATTGCAAAACTTAAGACAAAGGGAAATGGATATTAAGTCTTATACTGAGGAGTTTTATAAATTGAGTTTAAGATCTGGTCATCATGAGAATGAAGATGAAAAGATTGCTAGATATGTTGGTGGTTTAAGGCTTAATATACAAGATGAATTGGTTTTGGCTAACCCTAGGAGTGTAGAGGATTGTTATCAAATGGCTATTAGGGTGGAGGAGAAAATGAAGAGAAGGCAAGACAAAGCAGCAAGAGGAAGAGGCAACACTTCTAGAGGAAGAGGGTTCAATCCTAGTTCAAAGACAAACAATGAGGGCCAAGGAGAAGACAAGAAGGATCAAGAGAAATCTGATTCAAGAGGTGGATGGAGAGGTTCAAGAGGCAGATTTGGTGGAGGAAGAGGTTCCTATCAATTCTTAGGAAGATGCTACAATTGTAACCAGCCTGGACACCCAGCCTTCAAGTGTCCTGAAAAGCAAGCCTCAAGCTCTTATGGTGGAGAAAGGAGGAATCAATTAGTGCATGAAGATGAAGAGAGTGGGAATTCACCTATAGTTAACCTTACATCAGAAGAAGGAGAGGCACTCATGATAAGGAGAACTGTGTTGCAAGCATCCAAGGAGGAAGAATTGAGTCAAAGGAGGAGTCTATTCAGAACTACATGCAAAAGCAAAGGTAAAGTGTGTCAAGTTGTCATTGATTCTGGTTCTCAAGATAATCTAGTGTCTAGGGAGATGGTGGATAAGTTGAGTTTGGAAAAGTTACCTCATGAATCACCTTATAGAGTTTCTTGGGTCAATGATAATCAAACTTTGGTGGTAAAAGAGCAAGCATATGTTGATTTTCAGATTGGAGAGTATAAGGATAGGGTTCTATGTGATATTTTGCCAATGGATTGTTGTCATGTGCTCTTAGGGAGGCCTTGGAAATTTGATAGGAGGTCTATATATGATGGCTGGGAGAACACATACACCATCAAGAAGGAGGACAAAACTTTTAATTTGCTTCCCTTGAAAACAAGTGTAAGGGATAAGGGTAAGTCTAAGGTAGTGTTGTTTGGCAAGAAGGAGCCTTTAAGGCCTGAGGACAGTAAGTCTGATATGGTTGCAGGTTTAGAACAGATTAGTGGTGTTGTGACAGCAAGGAAGGCACCCACAAATGATGTTAAGATAGTATGGAGTTTGTTTTTGCAAGGGGCAACGAGAGAACTCAAGCCTAAGTCTGATTTGATCAAGGTAAGTGATAAGTGTGCAAAGGAGTATGAAGGACAGGGTGAAATTGTTGTTGGGACTATGGTGTGTCCCATTACTATGAAGGTTGCTGCAAGCCAAGTCAAATTTGGTAATGCAAAAGAGGATAGAGTTGTTAGTGCAGGGGCACAAGAGGATGGTGACATGGCAGGTCTAGGGGCATTACAAAAGGAACAAATTAAGCAAAGGCATGCAGGTCTGATCACAGAGCCAGTAAGGCAGAATGTGCAAGGAATGGTGAGGAGCTATCCATGTATGGGTGGAGCAAGGAAGAGAGCAGGTTTATATGATTCTAATGTTTGTTTATCTGCAGGTCTAAGGCATAGAACAACACCAAATTTTGATCCAGGACTAAAGAGATCAGTACCAGGTCTGAAGATGCTTGAAGCAGCAATGAGAAGGCCAAGAACAAGTTTCCACTCTTGGGGCAAGAGTCTTTTTTATGGGGGGGTGTATGGTGCAAGAGCACCTACACCTTGTGAAGTCTAAGTTGATAGCTAGGTGTGTCTTGTGTTCATTTATGCTTAATAAGGTCTAAAGGACCAGTCATAATGTAATTTGAAAAGGTTTTGAATCATTTAGTTGAATTTGTCAGTTTGATTCATAATGCCAAGGCCATGTGAAATCATGAGTTTTAAGGGATATGGGGAGTAGGGTCTTATTCCATGTTAAATAAGGTCTCAATGAGCATTTTAAATGTATTGGAGGGCTTAATAGGTCAGTTAGGTGGTATTTGCAAAATCAAGTTGATCAAGTTGTAATGGGGTAGTGATTAAGAGCAAAATTGGCAAAAATTGTCATCTTAGACTCTAACAAAAGGTGGTTATGGTAGTTGGTCGGTTCAAGGGGTGGTTTGGATGTTATTACATGATATATTTTTGTAAGATCTCGAATTGAGGCTGTTGGAGAAGTTTGGAATGAGTTTCTAATAAGAAGTTTGCTGTTTTTTTGTGTTTTCCATTAAGAAATTGCTGATCCCGTGCATTGTACGACCTGTACATATTGTTTTACACTACAAGCCTATTATGGTTGGATAGATAATTAAATAACCTTTCTTTTGGCGTTGGAATGGTGTGATTTCATTGAGAATTGAGTGAGATATCCCCGTTTTACTACCGGGTGGTCTCAAATCCCATGTTTTTCCTGTTTTCCTGAACTTTGCAAGCATTGTACGGATCTGTACCATCACCATATGATCTGAGACTTATATCATCTTGTAGGGGAATGAAATAGCTTTCATCTGAATCCAATTAGAGGTTCTAATATTGATTTTTGAGAGAGATCTCTTCATTTTTCTGGGACTGCCTGTTTCTAACTAATTTGAGGGTTTGATTGGTGTAAAAAATGATGTTCTAGTCATTCCACTTGCTGTCCAGCCCTGTAACTCGGTGGAATGACTTATTTCATGGAATTTTAGATGTACCAATGGTTTGGGAGGCATAAAATACAAGTTGTATGGTTTTAGGGGGATGCCTTAGGGTGTTTTCATGAGTTTTCCAAGTGAAATTGAGGAACTAAAGTAAGGTTTTGGAAAAATATGATTGGAACTCTATATGTGATAGTGTTTTGAGTTTTTGCAGGTCATTTTATGAAGGTCTAATGTATTGGAATGTTATGATATGTCTTGGAACCCATATTTTCAATAAACCCTCATGAATTGTGCCTAAAACAAGGTTTTTCAAGTTTGGCATGTATTTGTCCGTACCAATGGAATATTTTTGTGATTTTGGAGGTTTGAAGGCATATGAATTGCTGCACCAAGGTTTCATGGTCCTATGATAGGTTTAAAGGCATGTTGCTTTGAAAAATAGGCCTAATCAGCATAATTGAGCCTCCTGGGTCTGCATCACTCGAATAATTGTAATCTCATGGAATACACTCTAATTAGAAAATTCTCATCACTGCCCTCATAACAATCTATCAATTTGTTTTAGTGTCTATTGTGTTATGCCCAATTTGGGACATGGGATATAACAAAATAGACACTAAAATGAATTGACATATTACAATTCTTTGAGACATTTTGTCAAATAGTTAACAATATTTTTCTATCCTTCCACATTCTGTATAAATTTTAAAAGGGCATATACAACCACAACATTTGAAAAAGTTCATCTTCATATTATGCTTTGATGGATGTCTATACCTTGTTCCAAATCTCCCATATTAAGGAAACCAATAAGGATTTTGGTGAAGGTTGTGGAATTTTTCTTTGCATCTACCAATTGCATTTGTTTGAAAGTTTCTAAAACCTTTTCAACAAATCCATTATGTGTATATTCTAAAATCATTATAGTACACAATTTCACATTTATTTGGCTTTGCATCTACCAATTGTATTTTCTTGAATTTCCCTACAATATTTTTAATGTAGATCTCTTTTGTGGATATCTTATAGTCCTTGTAGTCCACATCACTTTGTTTTTTGAAGAAACTATTACCATATATTTCTTATTTATGTTCTTATTTTGCATACATGTTTATAAGTTTGATATTACAATTAATAATGTTAATTTTGCCAAGACATTAAAAGATTTTGTTGATTTTAAAAATATATGCATCCCAATGTAAAAATGCCAACAATGGAAGCAATGATTGTAACACATAATTTTTTATGTAGTATCCAATTCAAAGGATCATGTTATAATTTAGGGTTATGATTGGGTATTTAATTAAGGTTAGGATTTAGTTTTCAGGTTAGTTTTAGGTTTAGAGTTAGGGTTAGGGTTAGGAAAAATAATGTTAGGATTAGGGTTAGATTAGGGTTTATGTTTTATGGTTAGGGTTAGATTTAGAGTTTTGGTTATGGTTGGGATTAGATATGAAATTAGGGTTAGGGTTTAGGATTACAATTAGGGATTATAGTATTAGGGTTATATCTAGAATTAATTTTTAGGGTTATTGTTATGATTAAGGGTTTTTTTTATATTTGGCTTAGAGTTGGGGTTAGGATTAGGACTAGGGATAGGGCTAGGGTTAAGTTTAGGGATAGGTTTAGGGTTATTAGAGTGAATGCAAGTAATTAATAAAATAAAAAATATTTAGGGTTAGGGTTGGGGTTAGAGTTTTGGTTGTGGTTAGGGTTATAAAGATATGCTAAAGGTGAGGGTTAGGGTCAAGGTTAAGGTTTTGAGAAAAAGGGCTAGGTTATGATTTGGATTACCCTAAACTCTAACCATAACCATAAACCTAATCCCAAGCCTTACCCTAAAGAAAACACATAACCTAGCCCTAATTGTAGTGTTTGAGGCTAGGCTCAAACACTATATAACCTAACCCTATATAACCTAACACATAACCTAGCACTAGAAAAAATTCTTATCCCAAACAATCTCCTTTACTTCTATTCATGCCTATTAGAGTTGCAACATTCAACATTGGTGCTTCAACCATTCATTCAAAGCTAAGAATTTGAAAGCAGTGTTCATTTGTAATATAATTAATCATTTAACAATATTATAATTATTATTAATCTAATACAATATTAATATTATTCATAATATACCAATCATATTAATAATCTAATATAATTACTATTAATCTATAGATTGTATATAATCTTAATATATCAAATATATCATTATAATTCATATAATGTAATATAATATTGTTATATAATATATTAATATTATAAAATTACTATTAATCAAAGTGCTTTAATATTTATGTTGAGTTTTAGTACATTATATGATAGGTTACTAAAGCGGCTCCAAGATGCACGTGCTCAAAATCGACGATGATGTTATAATCTTGATGAAAAGTTTCTTGACGGTTATGTTCAGTGTTGGTGACTACTATGAATGAAAATGATTGTCGATGGTGGAGATCAACGGTTGCCCACCCTCGCGTGATACAAAGAGTCAAGGTGTTTATTGATTGTGATATCACGCGCAAGTGCCACGTGTCTTTCCTAGGAGATGCATAATGTGGTGGGCCCTTGGTGTTGAGATGGAGATTACATCAGCCTTTTGAAGGCAGTTGTTTGAGAACTTCTCAAACACAAGAAGATGTGATTTTGGCCCTATTAGGAGAAGAATAAAGAACAATGGAAAAGATTTAAAAGTTGATTCTCAACATGAGAATGTATTATACTCATGAGGTAATAATAATTAAAAAATAAAAATGAATGTTATTATTGTAAGAAAAAGGATCACATAGTGTGGACTTGTATAACTCGAGCCAATGATGTTCTTGAGGGAGAACTTAAAGAAAAATAAAATGATGTTAGCTTAGACTATATATATTTGTTTGTTTCAATCAACATGTTTTATTGTGAGGAATGTAAAACTTAATGAAGGGTGTTGGAATATTAAGATTAACATTAATAAATTCACCTTACTAACTTATTAAAGGTGCTACTTTTTGTAACTCTATAGCCCAACTATTCAATGGTCATTTTTCTAATGACTCCTTTCTCACTCTCTTGGAGGACAAACGTGACATTATTTAGGATATTCAATGCCTAGATATTTTTTGGAAAGCTTTAAGGTCAAATATATAGTGGCATAAAACTCAATGTTATAGGAAATCATTCTTAGCCAAGCCCAATTTATTCAATTCCTATGGATAGAAGGGGGTTGATCATAAGGAAGTGTTGAGATTCCTAAGCATCTCTTTTACCTTTTAGGTTTCTCCTTCCTCTTTAAGGAAACATATCATTTCTAGAGCTAAGAAAAATTATCATATTAAATTATGAAGCCCCTTTCTTTGGCAAGGAGATTCCATGTGTGTTCAAAAATTCTTGTTGAACACATTTCCATTACTCATGTTGCTAAGAACCTTGCAAATCCTCATATTTGAAGATTGAAAAAATCCAAAGGTATATTTTATGGCCTCCCTTTAACCAAGGAAAATGGTTTCACAAAGTGTCCTAGGAGTTTTATTATTTCCCTCATGACTATAATAGGCTTGGCTTACTTATATTCACTACTCTAAATGGCGCCATAATAGGATTTTCTTGCTTTATATTCACTACTCTAAATGGTGCCATAATTTTTTAAAATTTAATTAACATACTCTAAAACCTAACTAAAGTAGGTTGTAGCTCGTCAAATTGGAGAAGTGAAAGGTCAATACCAGCACTGAGGAAGAGTTTGGAGGAGTGAAAACAAGGACAATACCAGCACCGACGAAGAGTTTGGAGCTAAAACAAGGTCAATACCAGTGTCGAGGACTAGGTTGAGGGAACTCAGGGAAAATCGATGACCAAGGGACAATGAGTACTGTAAGTTTGGCACCCCCATTCTCTTTAACCTACAATTTTCATGCCTAGTTTCCAAAGATCTTCTCATACATTGGCCCCCCCATTCTCGTAAAATGGTATAAGAGAACACAGAAAAAATAAAATAGCTTAGTCTTTCACATTTTTATAGTGATTACTAGAGGCACATAGACCAATTCTTCATAATAGAAGAATTTGATCATACTTTTCCAAGGCATTATGAGAAAACCTTAGGTTAAATGAATAATTCCTAGCTAAGTTCTTGAAATCATGTCCAACCGTATAAGAGAAGACCGCTGCTATGTGTACTTGGATAACATGGAGAAAGGCTCTTTAGTCTCTTTCATCAATCTACGTATTGTTAAATTTTAACACCTAAAAGTGAGAATGAAGAATCTTTCCTAGAATGGTGGCCAATTATGCTTCTCAACACCTAGATTACGAAATCCTTGTCAATATCATTTCCATCACAATTAAACCTATTGCTTGAGATATAGTCATAGAGGTAAACAAATTGGCTTTCTTGATAGTAGATACATTCTAGACTATTCAATCCTTGCATCGGAGATTGTTGAATGGGCCCAAAAAACTACTCATGATGCCCTTACTATAAAGTTAAAAGTTTGACAATGCATATGATTGCATCAAATGTCCTTTCATTTATAAAAGGCTCAAATGGATTTATTTTCAACCCTAAATTATTATCACACATTCAAAATTACAAAATACCAGTTAATGAAGAACCTTCATTTGAAGGTGATGTCATCATGACCTTTGAATGAAGAACCTTCATTCAAAAATGATGCCATGTCAAGACTTTCAAATGAAGGTATTTTTTATTTTAAATATTTCATGTCCAAAATGCTTTATAAAAGGAACCTTGGCATGAAGGACCTTAAAATGAAGACCTTAATTCAAAACAATGAGACATAAGTCATTTTAATACCCACTCCAAAAAGGTAGCGGCCGAATATATCTCACCCAAGGTTTTACATGGAACATTAGGATTTATATGAAAGCCAAGGTAAAACCCAACCTTAGGTTCCTCCCAAACAATTTAACAAGCCAAGACAAGGAAAAAACATAAATGGAATTTAAAGAACAAGATTTGAAACTCCATAAAATCCACCATGATGCACACCAATCCACTGAGTTACAGTTCCAAGATAGTGGGTGGATTGGTGGATGTCATTTCTATTTAGCCCTCAAACCCTTACACAGGCACAACAGGGCAGTCCCTGTATTTGATTGTTTAATCCCACAAAATAGCGATTGAGAACCTAAAAACAAATTCAAATGAAAGGGAACACATATATTTATCTACACCAATGATCTCAGAGCATTTCAAGCTTGTATGGATCCATACAACACAAAAGAACTTCAGAAAAATTGTAAAAACACAGAAAATTTCTTCAAGAACGTGGTATCTGATATGAAATTTTGGTATCAACTCCTCCAACAATTGCAATGGGATGGGAATACAATATGATAGAAGTGGTATAAAAAATGCATTGTTTGAAGCATCAAACCAATATGCAAAGATGAAAGAAAGTGCTAACCCCTTAAACTAAAAAAGTTTCTTTTAACTTTAAGTTTGTTGGGTAACCAATTCTTTTAAGCTATCAAATCCTACCATCATACATAATCAAAATGTTGTTGTTTCAAATTTACTATAAGCACTAACTTTCACTATTTGAAGATGTTGAAACCTTTTCATAGAGAATTAGAACATTGATGCGACCACTCATCCTACCTTAAAAAATATCAAAAGTCTCCTAGCAATTAGGCATAGGAAGATTTAAGATGACTTAAACATTTTTTATTGCCAAGGCATAAACTTATGATGACTTTACCAGGCCTAGTACACACTCCCTCCCTGTTAACCACTTAGACATATGGAAATTAAATGTAAATTTGCTGCTATTTTTAGTCATGTAGGTGTCCAATAAGCCACTTGGTGGTGTTTCCCTTCAAGTTTATTTACTTGAATGAAGAGCAAAAGTTCTTTGATTACAATTAGAGAATACATTTGACACCTTGGTTGTGTAACTGGTGGACCATAGTCACATTTAACACTTGTTACAAATTTTGGGAGTTAAAACGTTAAGTAGATTTGATTTGTGATGGACACATTTGGACGGTAGTAACAATAACTTGCAATCTATCATGACTTGATTACCTTATAACCTATCAAATTCTAGCGATGAAATAATAGATTAATCATAATTTCACCTTCGGATCACATCACCATGAACTAACTTCATCCAACATCCTTATGAGTGCAGGTACCAACAAATAGGAATTTGTCAGATTTGTCTTCCTCGAGCAAGGGAAATTCAGGAAGAGAAGAGGAAAACGAGACATGTAGTAGCTCTAAAAGAGGGAGATCAACTAGAGGTCAAAATATTAGAAGAAAATTTCGTAAACGCATGGAATTTTTTCTTGGGTCATGTTCTTATGATGATGAGAGCATAGGCGACATCGAGGTACCCTTGAGGTACAAACATCTACAGAAACAATGGGTACCCAAGGAACTTCCTCCAATAAACACTGATCTTTGTGTCAACGAGAGGATATATCGAATAGCACCATCATCATTACATGGTTTGGGCCTATTTTGCATGGATGGCATAAAGGTTTGTTACGAAAAAGTTACCAAGTTGATGGAGTATGTTGGACCCTATTATAGTTACAAAGATTGGATGTAGCTAGTTCGATATACACGAAGTATGCGTAGGTATGCACTATCAGAAAATTATATACAACTAAAAGATAAGGATCAAAATAAAGGAGTGGCTAGGTACATTGACGAGAGGCCAAAAGCATCAGGGAATATTCCTGGGTCAACAAATAAGCAACCCAATTGTATATTCGAGGCGCGAGAGGGAAACTGTGTATTTGTATGTGTGATAAAATCAGTAACTATAGGGGAAGAGTTGTTAATCGATTACAATTTGAATCGCTTAGATACAAACACAATTAATTGTGGGGGTGGTATGTACTATATACCATTTTACCCAACCTCCAATTAATGACTCCAATATACCATTTTATTATTTTGTTTTTTTTCGTAAGTCTATTGGTTTCATTTCGGTAATGTTTTTTATATTTAATTTTTGTCACAGTGGGAAATTGATGATACAAGGAAGGCTCTGGCCTAGAGCGTAGATCGAGATCCATCTTTAGGCGCTTCTATCCGACAGGTTTACCTCATTGTAATTGTACAAATTAGATACGAGCAAAAAATTTTATTATTATGTTTTTTTCATGAGTTTATTGGGTTAATTTTGATAATGTTTTTAATATTCTTGTTGCAGTTGGCTGATCAGGAAAAGGCACCAACAATACAGGAGAGCATCCATATGGAGGTGCAGTCACTATTATGTGATGATGACATCACATTTTCCACAAACCCTTTGGATATGATAAGGAAGGCCCAAAATAAATGCAATGAAGAAATCCTTCAGTTGGTATTCATAGTGCCTCAAACAGATGAGATAAGAGAAAGGGTTAAAATATTGTCTGAGAGAGCACAAAACTTGGAAGTAAGTTGTCATGAGATATTTAATTATAACATAAGTTCATTCATGGTTTTATATTTTGTACTCTTTTATGTCATGAACTAAAATATGTGTTGTTTTTATAGGATTATTTGTGTCCTCATCATGCTATTGGCCATGATCAAGGTACTGCAAGTGTTTCTCGGGAAGTAGGGGACGGTACAAGTGTCAATCCTGATCTTCTTGCGCATACAACACATCATCTGACCCCATCATTTGTGCCTATATTATCGTCTAAAATGTCGGCAACACATACCATGCAGGCATTCAGTAGTCAACCCTCTAGCAGCAAACACATGCCACTACATGTGTCAGTACCTATGGATGCAGAGGCCACTACTACTGGTGATGTTTTAGCAGCATTTCCTAGATCTTCCCATATTACTAGTACGAGAACATTGCCAGTCACATGTGTGGTGACCGAGGATTTCCTTCCCATAAAGATAGAGAAGGTCCCAAGTACTTTAAAATGTTTTAATTATTATTTATTATTTTTTTAAGTAAGTGCTAACAGTGGGGATAGCACCCTATTATATTGATTTACAAAATGGCAATATTTGCCTACATTATAATTGCCTATTTATAGCCACTATATATCTGACTGTATGCTTATCATGATTTATGCTACTACATACCTATATACTACTCCCAGTGCGTACCCCAACTTTACTTCATGTTTCATTCTCCTTTTGTTGAACCAATCCTCATTTTGAACAAACCTTACAAAGGCATTCATGTCATTGTTGATTATGCCCACCTGATATACATCCCATGCATTGCTTAGGAAGCAGCTCATTGCCTTGGTCTGGTGCTGTGAGCTGCTAGTGCATTCCTCCCTAGCTTTAACCTCCACTTCTTTCCCATCTCCCCCTACCCCGTTTTCTCCAAAGATGTATTTCAGGGAGCTCACCATACCTTCCTCGGGCAGTTCCAGGATAACATTTGCCACCGCTTGAATTTTGATCAGCGTAACAAAACCCCCAAGCTTCTCCACTAGTACTTCTCTGGCACCACCCACAACATCTATTAATAGGCTTAGGACTACCTCATATATTTTTCCATCACACAAGTGGTTCCCCTCCTACAGGATCTCCTGGGTTATTTTCTCTATTGCTTCAATCACTTGCAGAGAACTGATTGAGAAAATTATTTTGCACTGGGCTCTCAACGTCTCGTTCGAGCAGATATAGTGCACACTGAACTTATACACCATTGTCCTTCTAAAGTTTGAGGCTGGAGCAATGCCTTAACACCTTTTATCCCTCAGCTTCCAATAAATGCTTGCGCTTGTCCAGTGTGTCTGGCAGAACTTCCTAATGCTTTGGCTAAATGTTGCTAGAATCTTATCTGTTATCCCATCCGATTGTCCCAGCTCACTGCTTTTTAGAGATTTTAGAGATCTTTCATCCACCCAAAATGTCGATGATTAAAAGTGTTGGCAGTTCTGACCACTACTCCATGCAGTTGTCAACTTTTATTACCTTTCCTTGATTTACTCTACAATTTTCCAGGAGGCCCGCAGCCTTGTTAGCTTCCCTATAGACATGTGATAGTGTATATTCATTTAACTTCCGAAGAATGCATTTGATTGCTCCTATCCAATTGTCTAGTTTCCATTTTGGTGTTTTCCCCGATGTGATTGTCTGAATGCAGATTTGAGAATCACCTTCTCTTTCTACCAAATATATTCCTTTCTTTATACAGACTTCCAATCCCAATGCAAGCACCTCCATTTCTGCTATATTATTCATGCATGTATCTAAGTTTTTGGAAGCAACCCAAACACCTTGCCCTTCTGATTTTCTAATTATACATCCTTCTCCTGCAAGAAATGATGTTTTTTATAAACATCTAAGTGATATTTCATTGGAACTCTTCGGGCCCACCATATGTACACGGTGGAATGCCCAAAATCAAGATTTAAAAGATGAGTTCATTAACCGTTTAGTTGTTTTGTTCGGTGATAAAATATTCAACCAAACCAAGGTCCTTAAGAAAGCTAGTACCTATCTAAAGTATGTGAGGGACCAATATAGGTCACATTTAGAGAAGAACAAAAAGTACAAGCATCCCCCCATGATTCTGGAAAGGGAGTGGAAGGACTTGGTGTCAGATGGAAAGGATAAGGCTGAAAAGAAGAAAGGAAAGATACCACTAGGCCAAGGAAGGTATGCGATACTATCAAAAATTTAATTATATACTGATTAATCTTTATTTTTACATAATCTAACGTATTTCAAATTTTTCATAGGTTGCTCGACACATCGAAGGCAACAAAGGCAAGACTAGAAAAACACGGGCAACACTAACTTGGCTCTAGTGGTTATATGAAAGTAGTCGCATGATTTGTAAGTATCAATAAATGAAATATTGCATCCAAATAATAAATTGCAAACAATTTTGGTTTTATCACACAATAGAAGCAAAATTCATGATCGCATGCAAAAATGTAGGGCTTTGATTTCAATAGAGTGCCCACTGAAGAGGACCTGAATATTGCCTTCGACCAAGGCTATGGAGCCCTATCTGAATAGCTAAAAGTCTCAACTGGGCAAACACAATCTTCCACTGCATCTAACACGTAGGTAAATAAACTCAATAAAATTTATTTCAAATTGAATACTTGTGCAATCTGTTCAATATTAATTTCCACCATACTAATGTGCCTATTTGTTTTACACAGATAAGCAATGATAATCTTGCACATGACATTGGAATGTAGCCTAGTGAGGGTGGAGCACAACCTGCTGATGAAGTCCATGGTGTACATCCTGGTACTGGATGTATTCATGTGCTATACAAAATGCAGTATGGATTAATATAGTTAAACATCTTTAATTGCATTTGGTGTATTAATCAATGTAACCTTTCATGTTTAAACTTTAGAGCATGTAGAGCGTGATCAACATGTTGAGCATGATCAGGCTAGACAAGATCAAGAACATGATGTGGCTCCATGAGGTAAAGAGGACCACTCTAATGTTCTTTTAAACATTTATAATTGCAATTGGTGCATTAATTAATGTAATCTTTCATGTTTCAACTCCAGATTAGGATTTAGAGGGTGTTCAACATGTTGAGCATGAGGTTATAAGACAATATTAGGAACATGATGTGGCCCAATCAGGTAAAGAGCACCACTCTGATGTTCTTTTAATTAATGAAATACGTGTAACAATAATAATAAAACATATCAATTTAACATTTCTTTGCTATTGCAGCAGACCCCCCCTTGCAGCGCGTCCACGTTGTGAGTACACGACTAGGCATACATTAAGATCACGAGTAGAGCTCAGAACAACTCAAGGGGGGACAGATGATTTTGAAAATGATACTCCACTTCAGCTTTTTTTAGCTGCAAAAAAGAAACAAAAAAAAAAAGTGATTGTAATCATATTATGACAGCCATATTTTTGATAATATGTAAAAACTGAAAAAATGAAATATGTTAATGAATGAATTTGAATATGTTAATGAAAAAATGTTATATGTTAATGAATGAATGTTATATGTTATTAATGGATGAATGAATGAATGTAAATATGTTAATGAATGAATGTTATGATGTTATTAATGCAGGATGAATGAATGAATGAATGTTATATGTTATTAATGGATGAATGAATGATTAATGTTATATGATCGGGTATGGGGAATTGAGAGTGGTGTGAGGGGGGGGGTGCGAGAAGGGCCGAATGAGCTTCCACCTCATGTGGTTGGCCATGTTAAGTAGAGATTATTAAACTACTCTCAAAACAAAGAGAAGCTCAAAACGGCAAGTAATGCACTTTTCAATATAAGAAATGCATCGTTTGAAGCATCAAACCAATTTGCAAAGATGAAAGAAAGTGCTAACTTTTCACTATGAACATTGTGTTGTGTGTGGATTTGGTTTCAAAGCTCTATTGATGGAGATGGCTTGTATGACAGCCAATAAAATAGTTATCATTATTGTTGCTACAAACAGGCCTGATATCATCAATCCTGCATTGTTAAGGCCTGGCCGACTTGACTACTTTTATATATCACCCAGAGTCACCACGATAAGTATTTCGATCCATTTGTATCTTCATCGACAAGAGATAATGTATCGCTAGGATATTCTATAGTTTCCCTGACATGGTGAGTCTCCCCGATGATTATTCTTTCGATCTCAACTATGTCACCAAGATTCCTACCGATGTAATCTTATTGGCATCACATAGCTGGTCAAGTAGACATTAGAATTTACTCTGATGGTATATGTCTTGCCGATATGCTTCCCTCATACTTCATCGATGAGACAAGATGTGTATCTCGCCGATGAAACATCATCGCTGAGACCAAAATCCAATCCTCTTGATATATCTTCTCGAGCAAATTTGATCATTGTAATAGTCTTGATCTTTCACCGATATGCCTACATTTAAACGAATAGATTTTTTTAAAAAAATTGCAATGTTTCGTCGAATTTCCAATGAACCACAAAAAGCATCCGACAAATTTGCAATGTATCTGACGAATGTTCGCCGTAATGACTTGCCTATTTCATCGTGCATTCAACGAACTTCTGTTGCTATTTCAATCTAAATTATGTCGCCAAGACTCCTGCCAATGTATTCTTAACAGTGTCACATAGCTGATCGGGTAGACATTCAGAACTTACTCCGATGATATATGTCTTGCTGATATGCTTCCCTCATGCTTCGTCAATGAGACAATATGTGTATCTCGCTGATGAAACTTCATTGCTGAGACCAAAATCCAATCCTCCGGATATATCTTCTCATTCAATTTTGATCACTCTAATAGTCTTTATCCCTCAACGATATTAGCAATACGTTGAAATTTTGTCATAATGGCGACAAAATTATGTTGTTAATCTGATGGTTTGGAAAAGGTATGCCTCCCATGCTCTGGGTACTATTCATCACGTGATCGATGAAGTGGGTGTCGCGGTTCTGACGAGCTTGTGTCATGAGGTTGACATTTTACAGTCCATCGGGATAGAGATGAAAATTGTGCAATAGCGCTGATTTATGTGATTTGTCGTTCGACCGACAATGTATCGTCGAGATTCTGATGAACAACCATCAGAAATTGGGGTCAAATCCTGTAGTGTACCTTTGTACCTTCCTTAGAAGGTGGGATATTCTTGTGGATTTCTTTGAGTTGCACCAAAGTTGCAACCCAGTCTTCTTTTTCTAAGGAGATAATATTATTTTGGCATTCAAATTGTATAAAAAAATCCTTGGCCTCCTCTACATTACTTGGAAACTTAATTTTATGTTTAATATTTCTATCTTCAACAAGTAACCTAGATAATGAAGAAATTCTTACATTAAATGCTTCCCTTAACTGACCAAACTACTTCTTTATTTGATCTCTCTGATCCTAAAGTAGTGATAGTTGTAAGAGAATATTTTCAACTTGAGCTCTAATTTCCCCATCCTTATCCTCTGACAGATCAAATATTCTAACCACTTGAGTGATCTATGACTCAATGGATTCTATCTAGTCCTTGATGCTTTTAGTGGAAGAAGGCCATTTTAAACAAAAATGATACAAAGCAGTAACTTCATCCACACATTCTTTAAACATCTTTATATTATCTTATAAATTGTTGTGTATTGGAACATTGGTCACATGCATTTTCCATCCTTTTGTCTATTATCTTTCTCAGGGCCTCTTTCTCTACCTTTTGCTCCAAGTGAGGAATGATCTTTAAAACATTAAAAAAATTAACTTTTACTACGGAGGCAAGGAAGCATCAATGTTTACCTTTGGTAAACCCTCCTAAATGGTCTTCATAACATCTTTAATCACTTCACTCTTCTTTTCATGCTCTTTTAGAATTCCCTTCCTTGTGGAAGCATGTGGAATGTCTCCAAGATATAGCTTATGGAGGGGATAAATGTTAGAAAAATCAACCTTTCCCTCATGGGTGGGAATTTGTAGAAGATGAGGTGTTACCATTGGTTAAAATTGCATCTCCATTCCAAGTAAGTCCTTAGAAGAGTATGAAAAAGAATAAATTTGACCTATGTCCATAGAAGCATCTTGCTTCTCAACTATCTTCTCTTTCTGGTGCAAGGGCACCTATACCTGGAAAAGACAAAGAGATGGACCTTGAAGGTTTAACAAATGAATTTCAAGACTTTTAAATTATATGCAATGAGGAAGTTGCAAAATATGCTAAAATGAGATATAATGTCACAAGTTGTCCATTTTCTATGCCATGTTGGCAATATCATCAAGGTGCATAGGATATAGTGTAGGTTTGGGTATTATGTTTCTCCTTATAATAAGGTCTCAATGACCATTTGTAGTTGTATTTAAAAGTTTGATAGGTCAGTTAAGAGGGATCTTTAAAATCAAGTTGTAAAGGGGTGGTGATTAGGAACAAGATTGGCAAAATTGCCATTTTAGAGTATAACTAAAGGTGGTTAAAGTGGTTTGTCGGTTCTAATAGGTTGTTGGATGTTGAAACATTTAAAATAAAATGTAATCTCTTGAGAAAGGATGATGATTCAGTTTGGAAGAAGATTTTTAACTATTGGAAACATTGATCTCTGCAATTTTTTTTTGTTTTTCCTGAACTTTTCTTCTTGGTATAAGCCCGTACGAAAATTTCATGTCTTGAGACTGTGGACACCTCTACATGTGTGTACATTCATCTTCATTTTCTTTGGGGGTCTAGAATCATTGTTTTGTGTGTGGGGAATCAAACTTCAGGAACTGCTTTATTTTCCTGAGTCAAGGGTTTGAGAGGAGTTAAAATAATGATCTAAATCTTCCACCCACTCTAAAGATCTGTGACTCGGTAGAAAGGCTTAGATAGCCCCATTAGACATGTTAGTGTTTAATTTGTGCAAAGAAGATGATTGTCATGACTTTGGGGTGCTTGTAGGGTGGAAACAATTGGAAGAGTGTGTAATTTGATGAGGATAGTCTTGAGCATGGTCAAGAAAAGTTAGGAATGGTCAATCTTATGAACTAAAAAGCTTTAGGGGACCATTTTAGACATGCCTAAATAGTTTGGGTGGTTTGGAGAGATTGGGAGTATGTATTTCCAATAAGGGGTGTCCTAAAACCCTATATTTCTAGGCTTTAGAGAGGGTTTTGGCATTGGCAGTGAAGATGAGCCTTTAGAGTCTTAGAACCTAGAAAATCGGGAGTTTGGATACCTTCCCTAAGACTATTTCAAGTTATCTTGGGTTGGTAGTCATTTTTTAGAGGGGTTCCTTTGGACCAAAGGGCTAATTGTGAAGCCTAGAACCGAGTGTGTGTACTGGAAGTCCATATTATTCCAAAAAATGAACCTTGATTCTTGGGTATGTTGTGTAACCCTGAAAAGGGTATCTTAATCCACATTTTAATTGCTAGGTGTTTTGGCAAGGTTGAGTGAAAGTTGGCTTAAACTGGTTTTGGAGTGCTACAAGGACAAGGTGATGTGTAGGTTTCTAAATGGAGGAACTTGAGTGATTGACCTCTAATATTGTGTAGAAACCTCTGTATTGACATAAGAAAGGAGATTAGCACCCTGCCTCTGCATCACTTTCACATCCTAAACTGGTCAAATTAATGGAGGGGGATAAAGCCAAGAGATTATCCCTTAAAGCACAGGATGTCATACAGACTATGAGAGGTTGGTTTATTTAGTTCCCTATGTTCACTTATATCAAAATTGAAGGATTCACTAGTTACCCCTTTAGGTTGACCAAGTATCCCACAGATAAAATATTATTTCTTGAGTTTGCAAGGCAAGTAATATTGTCTCATGGCACCTTTCTACAGCTACACAAGAAGGGGGCAGTGAAATTCCCTAATACTATTGGGAATTATAAATAAATTTGTATCAAAAGTACCAAGCTATGTGAAGATGAGATGAAAGCATATGGATTGGATTTCTTCATGTCTAGGAGGGATAACTATGATCCATTGGACCAATTTTCTAAGTAGGTAAACATGAAGTACACTCATGGGCACCACTTGGAGGAATTTTTGTATGGTTGTGAAGACAACCATGATGCCAAGAAGTGGTCCTACCAAAGCTTGTCACTATCTTAAATGAAATCCTACATAACACATGATGTTCCTAAATAGATGGATTTCTATAATTTGGAGGTGCATAACCCCACCTATGAATTGCATAAAGTATATGATGAACCAATCCCAAACCCATATTGGGAATGATAGGAGATGATAACCCTTGAATATTTTTCTAGGTAGGTGCTAGAATACACTCAATCATGAATAAATGGGTACCTCTAGGTAATAAAAGAGGTTGGGATGACACCCACATACCTGAAGGTAAGAAAGAGGAAACAAAAGATGGTGAATAAATTAGGGTATGATGAAGGTGTGGAAAATAAAAGAAGAGTTGTTGAAGCAAGAGCAATTGAATAAGGTAGAGATGAAATACTTGATGTGTTAAGCCAAGTAATTTCAATGGCTTCATAGCCAGATGATTCAAAATATATAAACCTTGGTTCTTCCCATTAACTTGTTAAAGACACTGACAATGGCATCTTCTTCTACAACATTTCCAAGAGCATAGCTCTTGACTTCAGAGGAAGTAGGTATGAAAGCACAGGTGTATGCTAGGAAAAGGTCAGGATCACAACATGTGGTTGTTATGTTTATTTATCTACCTTATATTAGCACATCAATAATGAGGAATACTTTAGGGGGAACACCCTTGATTAGAGAAGAGGAGCTAGAAATAATGATAGAATAGGTTATAGAGAAAATGGATAAATCATCTTCTATAGTATAGTGGTTTAAGGAGAAGCCATATGGAGGGAGCTCAATGATGTAACCTGTGATAGAAGAAGTGTTGGATAATGAATAATTTTTGTAGGATAAAGAGTTAATAGAGTTTTTAGTGGGACAACTCACCCAAGATGTGGAAAATCCCAAGGAAATTAATGCACGTAGAGTATCATATCTACAAAGAGAAACAGGAGGCACTACAAAGAAAAATCTCATTTCTATAGTAGATGAGGAAAAAGAGCATGATGACTCTATGGGAAAATATCAGCCTTTGTTGGGGAATACTGAAACTATTAATTAGCAACCCCAAGAATGGGAGATAATTCCAAGTGAGGATTCTTCTCAAACCTTGGATAAAGAGAAGGGGAATAATGAAAATATTGATTCCCTAGAGCAACATGGATAGAATTCCCTAGAGGAGGGGTTTGAGAAGGATAACAAATAACTAGAGAACATAAACCCTAAAGAGAGAGAGAAAAGAGAGTCAGGGCGTAGTGATTTGGATCATGGTAATCCAAAGTCCTTGTTGCCAAGAGTGGAAAATGTAAGAGATTCAATGGTTATGATGGGTAATGGTGAAGAGTTAGAGGAGAATATTCCTAAACATCTTGGTCATCAGGAATACGGCCATGAAGAAGTGAGGCAAGATGAAGAAGCACCTAATTGGTTAGTCAAGAAATTAGCTCCACCAATAGAAGTGGAGTTTAGTGCAGGAGTTAGAAACCCCTAAGCCTAAGGGTAAAGCAAGAATCAGGCATGTTGTCAAATGGAACTCAGATGGAAGGAAGACTCTCCAAATGGATACTCCTATTGGAGAAAAGGACAAGCATAAATTCACGGCTAGGGATTATCAGGTTACCATAATCAATCTAGGACATTCCTCATGGGAGTAGGAATTGAAGGAAATGAGAATGAATTTAGAAGCTACAATTGCTTCTATGAGGAAGGATAAACAAAAGAAAAGAGAATTGAAAGAAATAATTACATTTTTAGAGAATTTTATTCGAGCTATAGCTCACCCTATTCAATCCTTGACTGAGTTACCACCAAATCCAGTGTTGATGTCGAAAGAGTAGGTTGATTCCATTTAAGGGATAAAACATAAGATAAACATGATTGAAGACTAGATAAATCATTTTGTGCAATTGGGTAAAGAATCAATGAGAGGCAATTGGTAAATTCAAAGATACATACCATTGGTTTGATAAGTCTAGAAGGCTCACAAATGAATGTAAATACCATAGGGAGTAGAATGATATAGAGATACGGTGGTTAAAATCAATTCTCAGAGCAAAGGTCCAAGATTTGGTAAAATAAAAGGTGGTTATGGAACAAGAAGTTATAATGTTGGAGAAATGGAGATCGCAACTTAGTTGGGAAGGTGAAACTTTGTTGCAATATGTTAGTGGATTAGAGAAAGTCACTGAAAGGAGTGAGAAACTCACGGAAAATATTTGAACCTCATTCAGATGTTGGCACAAAAAATGTGTTATCTTGATAGGATATGGCAGGATGATACAAAAATAAAAGTGTTCAGAGGTTGGATAAAGATTAATGAATATCTTATTCATTCTTTAAGGTGGGAAGTTATTGATGAGGTGATAAAATTCAATGATCACATGAATAGGTATGAGATAGAAATTATGCAACAGAATGAAGCTATAAAGAAAATAACAAAAGAATATGAAAAGTGAAAATATAGTTGGAAAATGGCACAAAGTGTTCCTAGTGAACACATAAATTGGGTGTTAATCACTTTCTAAGAACATCAGCAGAAGAAAGGAGTAGATGAGTCTAGAGATGGGGATTCTAGTGAAGAAGTGATCTTGGTTGGGTAGTGGAAACTCAGGGTTCTTGTGTGGATGTGATGATAAGTCATTTGATGCAAATTTTATAGGTTTCTCCCTAAACGCAATGCAAGATGGCTAGTCTTAGATGTTTTGATGAATCATGTTACATTTTGTGCAATAATTATCGTGTCAAGAGACTCGAGTGTGAAAATTCCAAGTTTCAAAGAAAGTCAAATATTTTGTTGAATTATTCCAAAATTTTCTCTTGCCAATTGTCATGTGCCACGTGTTGTGTTACGATTCACTCCTTGGATTCTCTTTCATTTGTTTTTATTGAACTCCTCGCTTGTTGGAAAAGATGCCTAAATTTACTGGATTGAATATTTGTAAAAGACTTGGCGAATTTTCTTCTTTGAAATGTCTTTTACCTCTCTACTGTTGGGAGTTCTTCTTAGAGGCACAGTTGTACATTTTATCGCCTTACCATGGGCCTCTGTTGGTATGTCCATAGTTGGGCGGTGTTGTCGCCATACTGCATGGTCTTTATCATAATTTGGTGGTAGCATGGTGGTCTGGGTGGTCAATTTGAATGTTTACCTCCCTATCGTGAGGGGTGCGCGAAGATGGTGTGATGGTCGCGGTAAAGGATGATGTTCTGCAAAGATCACTTACTGCCATATCACGATCGCCTTTTAGCCATGTCATGGTAGGTGTAGTAATCTATGGCAATCAGAGAAGTTTCTTACCCCCTTACTATGGAGGTATTTCAGTTGGGTTGAGGTAGCACAGTGATTTCAACAACCAGCATTGGTGGTTACCTACATACCATGGGAGGGTTTGTTTAGATTCGCGGTTGGGCAGTGGCACCGCCATACCACGAAGGTTTTGTCTGAGCCTTGTGGTGGCTATGGTAAAGGTGGCGAATGGGTAATCAAGTGCCTACTGCCATACTATGGTGGTTCCTTTTTTTTGTTGCGGTGGTGTGGAATGTCTACTACCAGACCACGGAGGCTGAGAAGGAGTTGAGTGGTACCAAGGTGACACTGCCTTACCACGGTGGTCTCTTTGGCTCAATGTGGTGGCGCGATAAGAGGAGTTTAACAATTGTTTGACTAGTCTAACTTGACTCGAAGTAGTGAATGAATGAGAAGGCAACATGCAGTGAGTTATCAACGATTGATTGGCTGAATTTTGAAGTGGTGCAAGCATTAACTGCAAGACATGTTTCGTCGGATGATAGAATCCGATTATGGAAAGAAGAATTAATGTCTAGGCGGCTTGATGGGTGATTGTAGGGTGGTTAGTCAATTAGTGATTGGATTTGTGTGTTAGAAAAAGGTGTATAATTAATACACCCAATTGGTTGGTAAGTTTTGAATGTGATGTAAGACTTGTAACAATCTAATACATTGGTAATAGTCACGAAGGGTGGTGTAGTATTGATTGTATGCAGAAAAGCATTGTAACGGTGAGGAGGTCGATTGAATGTTTCTGAGAGATGGTATCTTCAAGTCAAGTCTCTAAATTTGTATGTAAACTATTCTACTGTAATACAAAGTGATTTAGCTTGGTGTGGTGGGTTTTTCTCTCATAACGGTTTTTCCACATAAATCTGGTGTTATCTTTGTGATTGTTTATTTATGTTACTCTTGGTATCCTGTATGTGTTCATCTTAAGTGTTTTGAAGTTTTAAAACTAGTCTCTGCACTTCTCCTCTATATTTTTAGCGTTAGGAAAGAGTTTCCGTACTATTTGTTTTCCTTTTAGAGTGCCTTGTTCTTATAAAAGGTTGGAGATTGTTTATTTTTAGTTAAGTTTAAAATTTATGGATTCATGAGATCTAAAACTTTTTTCAAGTTTAATTTCTTTTTCCTATTTTTTTTTCTATTTCATATTAAAAACTTGTATGTTCTAGTTGAAGCTAATTAATATCAAGGCCAATTTAAAGTTATTTCTTGATACAAAATCATATGTAGCTAATTTTTTGTTCCTATCGGAAAATATTTTGTGCTATGCCAAATTTGGGCACATACTAACACTATCCGGTGGTAAATAATCCATGTTTCTTTTAAATCCTTACATCATTCTATGCCTAGCTATGAAGCAATCTGGTAAATTATAGAGTGGTTTTCTTTGATTTAGTTTGTTTCATGGGGCATGTGTGGATAATACTTGGGATAATCTTTAATTTTAGGATTTTAATGCTTTGTTCTAGAATATATTTTTAATATTTTCATAAAATGTTGTAAAAATAATGAATGTATGGAATATTATTGTAAATATTCCATTTCCATGAAGTTACAGAGTGTACTAAATCTACTTGAATAAATGCAAGTAATTTGAATTCATGAAATATTATTGCAAATATTTAGTTTCGTGAAGTTGTGAAGTGACATACAAGATATTCAATTGAGCTTATGTTATGATCCTTTAGATACTAGTTAACCTGAAAAACCATAGATCCCTCATGATTAAAAATAATTTACACAATGAACCTTGAGTTAGCTTAGTGTGTCAGGACCTGAAATTCCTGACCCTTGGGATCGAAATGAGATTACCTTAGATAAATGTTTTCTTGGTGAATCTTTCAAGTAAAGGTAAGTTCCTGCATTCTTTCATGAGAATTTTTTTTCCTATTGGTGTGCATGTACAACAATCACCTCAACAAAAACCACAATGATGATTAACTCTCATATATATGAATAGCATCAAATATAATAGGCTCACTACTAGAAGGACTCACTGCCCAAAAGAGAATAATGGCTCATTTCCAAGGGCTCACTACCCAAATGACTTAGTGCCAAAAAGAAAGAAGAATAGAAGAAGATTGTTATAGATAGATTCACTATCTCAAAGTAATATGAAAAATCCACCACTACAACTCTGCACCATCCACAACCTTCAACTCATTGCCTCCAACAACTTCAAGCACACTTAAAATGTAGACACCTTTTTCTCACTACATCTGGTAGTCTTAGGCATTTAGGCTCACACATATATCACCACACTTGATCACATTCACATATTTCACACACCACATTATATCTCCAATAATTAACCTTGCATATATACCATATGTGACCTAAACAATATTAATTAGTTCAACCTCAATGAAATGTATGCACCTAAAACATGCAACCCCAAAATAGGCTCGTACCAAACACTTCCATAGTGGAAATAAGTGAAGGAAAAACATGCCAAGGGTTAACTAGGACCCAAATCTATATCAAAATGTTTCACCATGCTTTCGCAAACAACAAACATCCTCTGCAATTAGTGCTAGCACGCTAGGTTGGACAAACCTACACTAACATTAACAAGTGACCACATAAACGCCTCTCCAAGTCCAAAAACAACATGAAAACCACAAAAAAACACTTTACAACATCCACACAAAATCCCAAAATATTCTAGCATCATTAGAATATTCTACAACACTTCCACAACCACCTTAAACTAAGAACACCATCATCCTGTGCAACAAGAAACACTACCACAAAACAAAATTTATGAATCCAAGCTTGCAGAGTAGTTGAACACCGCATACTCCAAGGAAAGTTAGATAAAAGAAATATTAACACATTCCCAAATTTGCAAGATAGGAAACCTCAATGCAGAGAAATGTGGAGCAATCTCATTTCTCCTAGACAACCTTCTACACAAACAACACACTGTTAAACATAAATTCCACTATCGCATGATCTGGAACCTAAAACTCTAGATATAGCACTTGCTAAAAAGGGAGACTCTCACTTTCAAATATGATCACAAAACCTCACAAAACACAACATGAAAAGGTTGCAAATACATAATATGAACATAAATAGGAAGAGAAAATCTGCAACTTTTATTATCTTCAAATATGCAAAAGATTACAAAATATTGAAGCTAATGGTCTCCTCTTCAATCCTACATGCAACACCTGTAAAAAATATATTTTCAACAATCTGGGAGCATTTCAGTAGCATCTGGGTATCCAAATACCCCTCTCCAAAGCCACCCAAGCCCCCTTTTATCTCTCTCTGCCTTTTTGTATCTACCCCTCGAGATTCTCACCACCATTCAAATCTTCTCAAACCTTCCACCTCAATCCAAACACACCACTATATAGCTCATAATTACTATATCTGATAGATTTTACCAGATATTACCATATCTTGCATCAAGCCACCCAACATTTAATTATGTTACAAAGAATTTTTCTTCATTAATTCTCTATCAAACCCTAGAATCGGATATGCATTCAATGCATTATCTTCTTCATTTGATATGATTCAATCTCAATCACATCTACAATTTGTTCCAATGCCTTGAAGATCAAATCTTCATTTACATTGGTCATTTGTGTAGTTGGACCAATTAATTATTTCTTCAGTGTCGGTTTGCAACCCAAACCCTCATTCACATTGTTGTAACCATTGTATTATTTAATCTTTGAATTAATACCGTTGATCTCCTACCTTCACACCATGAACCTATGTTCTTCATTCATTTCAAAACCTTTAAGACCCACTTGTTTGATAAATAGCCTTCAAATCTCCATCGTTGATCTCTCTACCACACAATTCACAACAAGGATGTGAATTGCACAATCATCCAATTGATAACTACCATCTGCTTATACATGTCACAATCTATCCTTATCAACCTATCGGGTCCCACCATATGCCTTCCATCACACATTGCTAAGTTGTTAAAAACTCGAACCCTAGAATCTCTCTTTGAAGGTTACGAAGTTAAGAAAACTCGTGACTCTCTAACGCTCCAATCACTAAGTCACTAAAAACCCGAACCTTAGAACCTCTTGTCGGAGGTTACAAAGTTAGGAAAAACCATGACTCGATGACAACAAAGAGAACCTATAGGCTACTAATTCAGGAGGTTAGGAGACTCAAGAACTTTGTGACTTGTTTAATAACTTAAGAGAACCAATGACAAGGTTGCAAGACTTTTAAAATCCATTACTTCTAAACAAATTTTTAAGGCAACAAGGACAAAATGAATTCAAAAATAGATGAAATGAAGACTTGAAAGACCCTTTACAATGTTGCAAATGAAAAATACTATTTTCTATCACCTTATCCCTTATTGAAATTAAAAAAACAAAATAAATTTTTTTTGGTGACATAAGATTTCTAGTACCCCAAGATGCTCCTGCATCAGACACCCGGGCAAGGAAATTTTTTGTGAATATGGATTCAAAAAATGGATTTGAGTGATAGTACCACCCTTTCAGATTGAAATCAATCCTTGACAACCTTCATCAATGAATTTGGTACCTGCAACTGATTCTTCTTTCTCCTCTTCCAACACTTAACTGGAACAAGCTTCCTTCCCTAGCAACTCTGCTCTTCACTAAACCTCCTAAATGTGGAATCAATTCAACCATAAACCGACCACTTCCTCCAAGTGTATAATACACTTCCCTTTGATCTTGTGGGATTCAACCCACCATATTTTGTCTACCTCCACCAATTTGCACCTACACTTACCTCTACAATAGAATACAAATCCTTCTTTGCATACTAGTCATCTCTAACAAACTCTAACTAAACCATCTCATCTGTATTCACTAACTCATCCATCTCAACATTAAAATAATTATTCTCCAATTCAATGAAATTTGAATTTACCTTTTTATCACCTATTGCATCTTCCACTTTATTTTCTTCCTTCTCTTTCTCTCTAATTCTCTCTTATTTTCTCTAGTCCAAGAATCCTCAAAATCCATCCAATGACAAAAGTCATTTTCTTATTTCTCAACTGCCCCTGTAACCTGATGTCTCTACCATCTTTCATTTTTCCTCTCTTTCTCCCTCTTCTCACATTATTCATCTCCCACCAGCTTACATTTTCAAAATTTAAAATTAATCTTCAATTTCTTCTTCAGAAAAAGAATAATGAGTTTCATGCATTACCTCATTATCTATGACTATTGCAACCATTAGTTTACCTTCACTCTCAAGTACAACACTATACTCTTCCTTCTTTATGCCCTCTAAAGGAAATTTTCCAGTTGTAATAACTTCCTCCATTGCACTCACAACAATGTTAGCAGCATAATCAAAAGACTTATCCTTTTCTCGTTGCAATAATCTATTTGTCATTCCAATCTCCTTATCACATAGGAAGTCACCAACTGGTGTCAAGGAAAGATCTCCAAAAAACTTGGCATTCTTCCCTTCATTTTATTCCTTATTTTTTAGTTGTAGTACCGTTAACTACAAAAACACTCACTATTGTATCATCTTCTACATTACTCTTGGGTGATCCCACAATACTGGTTTACAATTTTTGGCCAAACTAGACATTGAACTAATTTTTTCTAACTAAATCTTCACTTTCGAGCACCTATAGAAGCTAAACTATGAGGAATTTGAAGATGATGAAAACTAGTGATTTGTGACATTTTTCCTGTAGGTTCTAAATATATTTTTTCAAAAAAAATGGAATCAGATTGCACTTCTTTTTCCATCTCCTTCAAAAACTAGATTTTATCAGTAAACACCAATTTTTAAGGAGTGATTCTCATCGAATACAACATAACTTTTTTTCTATGAAGGATAAAATTATATTTTTTTCGAATTTAGATTCATAGTTATAATATATAACCATTTCATTTGGTTTCATATTATTTTATTGAATATTTTTTCCTTAATCAAGTTTTGAAGTCAAACCAGTTACAATTCAGACATAGGTAGACCGTATACAACATAACTATTTTTGTATGTATCGAAATTCAAAATTTTTTTACTAGATCAAGGACATCAATACCTAGCCTACACATATTTTTCATAAATTTATTTTGATAATCTTCTATTTTTCCATGTGTGCAGAACAAAGAGCTTGATTTTTGGTGAAAAACCTATGTTTAATCAAACTAAAAAAACAAATAAATAATACAAACAAAACATATTAAAATTATGTTTGATGGATAGCTCATTCCAAGGACTACCATCATCTAGATGTGTCTATGAATTCACCTCCATTTTCATCCTCAACTCAAGCTTCAAATGGGAAAATTTTGGGGATTTTTGGTGCTAGACGAGGAGAAGGGGGGAAGAGGGGGATTCAAATGAACCCAGGTTCGAGCGAACCCCCATTTCTACAAAGTTTCTCTTTGATTTTTATTTCAAGAAATTTTAAATATGTGGGACCCAACATTTAATAGGGTTTGATGAAAGGGGGATTTGAGTTAACCCTTATAGGGTTCATTCGGACCCTAAGTTCGTTTGAACCCACCAAAACCCAAAAAAAATTTATGGGGGCATTTTTTATAGTTTTGCTTCCCCAACAAAATCGTAAACCAATTTTATGGGATCACCCTCTTATCATACTAAATTAAATCAGCTTCAACAAAAAATTTAACCTCCTCATACCTAGCCATCCCATTTACATCACTCACATGCAAACCAAAATCCTCTATGAATTCACAAGATGCAAGTTTTACCTTTTATTTAACTACTACCAATTGGGTTTCTTCTTCTTCATAGACTTCCATCTCTTTCCATTACTTTGTAGCTGGATTTTCATCCTTTATGTCTTCCAACATACATTCTTCAATTTCAGGTTCAAGCTCCTCATCCTTATACTCTTCCTTGGTGTCATATACAAGACACTCGGCTGCATCCTCTTTATTTTCTGCAATCAAAACATCATTAGAAGGATAAAAATTACCTTTATCTCTTGTCTTCTTTTGTTTCAACCCTCTTATCATGTCATCCAATTCATTTAATTATTTTTGCGACCCTATTAATTCTCTTTCCCAAAATCTCTTTCTGATTTCCTCTAATTTGGGAATCCTTGGAACCCATCTAATGACAAAAGTCTATTTCCCCATTTTCTTTTCCATTTTCTACATCTCTCAAAGTTGTAACCACACAAATATTCAACCCTCAGGTTTCACAAATGTAAAATACCTCCCATTTGGTGATCTTCTTTCAGTGGAGGAACTCTACACCTTCTACCCAACTTTATCTCTATTGGAGGATAGTAGTTGCAGACCGTCTTTCATGCCTACAACAAACACACTTTTCTACAACTCACTCAGCTCATCAACAATAGATATTAGATATTGGTGTATACTCTACACTCTCAAGATATTTAGGCTTCAACCCACATGCATAGGTCTTTCTGCAATTGTCTCAGGTTCACCGCTCTATTACAGACTCGAGACAACTAGCGCTGTTTACAAAACCCTCTTTCAATATTCACCATTTTTATTGTAAACTGCCTCCTTCAGTGATCAATTTATGACCATGGGAACCTCAATTCCTCAAACCCTCTAAAAATGTCTTCTTGAAGGTTGCACATCCATCTACAAACAAAATCCACACACTCTCCTCCCTCAAGTCCTGGTGCAAACTGCCTCCAATCGGTGCTTTTACCTACACTCTCTAGAACTATCGCTCTGATGCCACTCATGAAAAGGGAGACTCTCCCTTTCAAACCTGATCACAAAACTTCACAAAACACAACATGCAAAGGCTACAAATACAAAATATGAGCATAAATGGGAGGAGAAAATATGCAACTTTTATTATCTTCAAATATGAAAAAGATTACCAAATATTGAAGCTCATGGGCACCTCTTCAATCCTTTTATGAAATTCCTACAAAAAATATTTCTTCAACAATCTGGCAGAATTTTGGTAGCATCTGGGTATCCAACTCCCCCTCTCCAAAGCCACCCAATCCCCCTTTTATTTATCTCCATCTTTTTGTATCTCCCCCTCGAGATTCTCACCACCATTCAGATCTTCTCAAACCTTCCACCTCGAGCCACACACACCACTTTCTAGCTCATAATTAAGATATCTAATGGAGCTTCCCAAATATTACCATATCTTGCATCAAGCTGCCCAACATTTAATTTTGTTATAGATAATTTTCCTTCATTCATTCTTCGTCAAACCCTAGAATCAGATATGCATTTAATCCATTCTCCTATTCATTCAATATGATTCGATCTCAATCACCTCTACAATCTGTTTCATTGCCTTGAAAATTAAATATTCATTTACATTAGTCATTTGTGCAGTTGGACCAATTAATTCTTTCTCTTGTGTCGGTTTGCAACCCGAACCCTCGCTCACACTATCATAGATGTCGTATTTTTTTGTTTAATATTTAACTTTAGATCATTGATCTCCTATCTTCATGCCAAGAACCCGCATTCTCCATTTAATTCAACACCTTTAAGACCCACTCATTTGATAAATAGTCTTCAAATCTCCATCGTTGATCTCTCTACCATGCAACTTACAACAAGGATTTGAATTTCACGATCATCCAATTGATAATCACCATCTACTTATACATGTCGCCATTTTTTCTTATCACCCTATTAGTCCCACCATATCCCTTCCATCGCACATCACTAAGTCACTAAATACCCAAAACCCAAAACTTCTTGTTGCAGGTTATGAAGTTATGAAAACTAGCGACTCGTCGATGCTCCAATCACTAAGTCACTAAAAACCTGAACCTCAAAACATCTTGTCGAAGGTTACAAAGTTATGAAAACCCATGACTCGCTAACAACAAAGAGAACCTCAAGGCCGCTAAATCGAGAGGTTATGAAACTTAAGAACTCTGTGACTTGGTTAGGAACTTAAAAGAACCGATGACAAGGTTGTAATACTTTTAAAATTTGTGACTTCTAAACAACTTTGTAAGGTAGCAAGGACAACATGAATTCAAAAATAGATGAAATGAATACTTGAAAGACACTTTACAATGGTGCAAATGAAAATTATTATTTTCTATCACCTTAGCCCTTATTGAAATCAAACAAAAAAATATTAAAAAATTGGTGACACTAGATTTCCAATACCCCAAGATGCTCTTACATCAACACCTCTAAACACCTTTGATAATCACATCCAAACCACACAAGCATATCTTCAACCATGAATAAATACGGAGCACAACATTGAACACACCTCTATCACACTACACATTTTTTTATTCAAATTTTCTCAAAATCACTTGGAAACCAAGTGAACCAACTACATCAACAACCCCAAAAACACCTACTCAACATATCTACAACATTTGCAACACCAATAATCTCCCCATCTACTATAATTTCTCAACACCACACTAGATGTTGAAATTAGTGATAGCACTAAAGGCAACATAGTGCAACACACTCACTACTGACAACAATGCCAACACTACAAAAATCTCTAACAATCTCCCTAACCATATTGGAGGTTGACATCAATGTGACATAAAACCACAACACATCCACACTAGGGTTTGACCCATAACTCTTCAATAGCTCCAACAATATCCACATAGTAGGGGTTGTCATCAATGATAACACTAATTACAACACCAACAAATCTCCAATAATCTAGTAAATCTCCAACATCATTAGCAATAATCTCTACCAACCATAAATGTTAATTCTTTCTTATATTTATCCACAACTTTACTTCAAATTATCCTTTATCTCTCTTGCATCCGCATTTGAAAAGGTTTAAATAGTCCTCACAACATGGAATCACAAGACTCTTTACCAGTAAATATCCTTAAATGATCTCTAGTTTGAATGGCTATCAGAATATTAGCTAGCCATATAATATTCTTCACTTTGGACAACTCATTGAGAAAGAAAAACATTAAGCAAATGATAAGAGTACCATACGAGAAAGGGTGTTTTGAATCCTTTATCTTCTATAATTTTTCCAACTGTAATCTCAAGAGATCACAAAGATCAAAGTATTTTATCTCTTTTACCATCTAATAAGTTGTGTGGATTGTGGTGGTAGAGATAGAATTCTCTTTGTTTGTGAAAAATATATTGTAACCAATCATCATTGAAGCATATTTGACTGTCAAATATTTAATATTGTTCAATATTAGGGTATGCTTGTCAAATTTGGCTTAAGTAAGCTTCATCACCACTTCATTCTTTACCGCCTTCAATGTTGAGACTAGTCAAGTGGAGCTCAAACCAATATCAACCCTAATTTCCTCTTTGGTTATCATATGCAGCATGTCCAACCGCATGAATTTATCATGATTTTTCTCAAAACATACTTCACCCACTCATTATCATAGAAAAAAATAGGAAAATATGTCCACACATCTAATTTTTTCTGCATCAAATTGGCATATTCTAGTTTCAACATGAAATCATCTCTAGTCAGCACTTTTCCCTAAATTCCACCAGTTTCATGTGATCATATTCATCCAAATTTGAATGAATATAAATTATCACACCTTTTGTGTGCAACATATTTGAAGGAACCCTAGAGAACGCCCCTTGTCTATTTGTCTCTTTCAATAAATTGTGGAGTAAACATTTTGAACTTTTCTTGAGCTAAGGTTTGCAAGAAATTATAAATACCTTGTGAAATTCGGCACTTCAGAATCGCTTGAGCTCTCATTTGCACTACTCTCCTCTTTAAATGCTCAAACACAAATGCCTTTTAGAATATGAAAAATGACGTATAAGAAAAAATTTTGACCTAAAGTATGCATTAATTTGCAATAGAAAAAGTTAGGTCAAAAGTTGTCAAGCCTTCTTTGTGTCATTATAAGGACTCCCAAACATTCCACAAATCTTCGCATCAAGAGATTTCTCATTAGATATTTCACCAATGGATCAACTAAACAAAACTATACATGCACTAGTATGCTGAAGACATCAACATCACATCTTTGGCAGGGGGTTTAGAAAGTTTTCTATTAAAACTCCCCTTGAGCCAATGCTCTCTATCTAGTTTTCAAAGGAAACATCTGCACCAGAATTTGGCACAAACTTATTCTTCACATCATTCTCTTCCTTTTTCTTCTTGATCTTGTTCATCTCATTCTTTACCTCAATCGGGTCTATCTTATTTTGTGGAATAGAGGGTTTTGCATTCTTTCCTCTATAGAACTTAGCTATGTATCCTGGTTTATTGCATTTATAACATATGCCACTTTTTTGTAGAGAAAACTTACTTCTTGCCATTTTAGATTTGTATTCAAAAGACTTATGCCCAAACCCATTACATGTGTGTAATAGTAGCTTGGGAATGATTGAAACATCATACCGTTATTATAACCATTCATCATTTATCTTTTGCATTCACTAGCCTAATGACCAAATCTATTGCATGCATAGCATTGACCAAAAAATGATTGAAAATTTGAATTCATCTTTCTTCTACACTCTATAGATCTATGTCCAAATTTATTACAATAATAACAATAGCCATTAAATTATGGGTACCTTTATGCAGCTGGTTATCTAATAAGAGGTCTCTTAAAATCTTTCTTCTAGTTCTAGACATGTTTGGAATTTATCTTATTGTGAATGGTGGTCCTAGACCTGCACAAACACAAAGAACAAACACATAATTAGTCTAATATGCAAGTTAGAAAAAAAATTCCCCATGAAATCCATTTGAAACATGAAAAAAGGAAATAATATGAAGAACACAATAAAAAAAACAATTAAATCCTATTTAAATGATCAAACTCTCAATCCCATGGGGGAATTGGTGCCATTTTGATGTGGAAAATGGCCCTTTCCCAATTCCTTGCAAGCTTGATGAAATTTCTCCATATCCAAGCTATGACAATATGAAAAATAGATGAAAATGGATAAATATGGATGGAGATTGCTCAAAACTTGAAGATAGTAATGTTGCATGAAGTTGTGGATCCAAAATCCAAATGAGAGCCTTCTATTTGTAGAAGAGAATGATGGAGAAAGAGGAAAAAGGGATGAATGTGGGAAAAAAGACCAACCAATAGAAAAAGGCCACTTGTCAACATGTGAATGGACAAAAGTGGAGCACATTTTGATGAATGTGCACATAAATTCTATTAGGTGGATATTTGAAATTGATGAAATGACAAGCTGGAGGGAGAAAGAAATGGAGTTAATGCCACTTGGCTCAAGGAAAAGGACATGTAAGAGGCTTTTAATGCCTTGTTGGATGTACACACCCTTTTGGAGGGATTTTTAAATTTGAAGAATATTCCCTCTTTGATGCCATTTTGAGAGAAAATATAATGCCCCACCACATAACCCTAGAGGAAGTTGCAACACTACGAAAGCGTACAATTTTTTTTTAAAGGTTCATTATTAACAAGGAATATGCACAACACTTTCGCAACAGCCTCTAAGGCACACAATAAATATTACATATAAATCCATAACATATACAATACTCACATAAAGCATTTATGTAATTACTAAACAAGAATTAAAGTACCTTCATTCAAGAATTTAATCTACATTACAAAGAATAAAAATACATTAAGATCTAGATTACATTAAGTTACAATTAAGGTTACGATACTCATTCCTAGAATGAGGAAGATCATACCTAACTATTATAAATTACAAGATTCCTCCTCGAATACAATTGAGTAAATTAAATACAAGTGCCAACAAAAATATAATACATCAAGAGAACATAATGAAACAACTAGCATCCATGAGCTCTCAAACTGGAAGACCTCACCATGACAAACTAAATAAAGGGAACCCAATGGTGTAGGGTGCACATTCCTCCCAACCAAGTGGTACCCGAAGGCCCACCCCCCATGCTAGGAGATAGTAAAAAGGATCCTAGAAAAGACCACAACCACTAGACATAGGCTAACACATGCAACTAAACTTAACAGATACTAGTTCAACACTAACTCAAAGGATACAATGATACAATGCTACTAGAGTAAAATAACTAGTTACACCAATGAACCATACATACTGCTAACTTCGGAGAAGTGTCACCACAAAGGTGCATGGGTTACCCGACAGATCTCCCTAGATCTCAAACCCATCAAAAATCACTCTCCTATGGTCAACACGTGGAACAAAACCTCTCCAAACATAGGAGGCAACACAAAACCTAATCCATTCCAAACAAAGGAGGCACAAATCCCCATTCACAGAAACTAAGAAATTACAGACAATAGAAAATGCACTAATCCAAGGGTAACATACTGGGTTGATACAAAATAAAACACAACCCCTAACTACATATTACGACTGGAAGACTTAAACAATTCTAAACCAATTTCCCCAAATAAGAAAATAGAGGAAATAACTTGAAAGGCAATCGTACAGGAAATTAACTAATTTCGGATATATTAAATCCATTTCCCTTCTACAGTGAATTTACATCAAAAACAATTTCCCTAATAAATCTATTAATTAAAACAAACTTAAAACCTCTTCACATTCAAAGAGGGGAACAAAAAGTCAGTTTCCTTGATTAATTTTAAAAATAATATAGTTTCACTGAAAGATAACTCGACCAATTTCTTCTACTTGTGCACATATGCATGCACCTATTTTAAATAAAATTAATTAAAATATATATATACATTGAATATAAACATAATTATATATTTAAATATATAATTATGTATATATTCCCAAAAAATATGTATTAAATATATAACCAATATATAACAAAGAAAATAAATTATTTAATATATATATAACATATATATATACACATTAAATATAAACTTGTATGTATATATATATATCTATATGTATATAATATACATTATATATAATAGCATTTTTTATTTATTTTTAAATCGAAATTATAAAACTATTGCAGACGAAATCTATAAAAAACAACATGCGATAATTATTTTGGGCACCGGTCTGTACTTAGTACAGCCAACCACCCATAAGCCTTGGGGGCAGCGCTGCCCATGGCAACGCACCCTCCACTTATGTGGAGGGCACTACCATTGGAAATGCTTCCTCCAATAAGGGGGAATGGTGGGGGATTAAACCCCGCCCCCCCCAACCAAAACATGCATTAAACAAAATTCAATCCTCTGCAAATAAATGTGAATTTCCCAGATTTTAAATCATCGTACAACGATATCCCAACACAAAATAATAATAATTTTTCCCACCAGAAAATATATATATATATATATATATATATATATATATACACACCACAATATATAAGTGTATGTATATATATTTAAATTTGATTGAACAAATACTGAAATTGGAGGAATAATTTCCATAAAGAATTTTACTGAAAAATTTTACACACATCTCGAAAAACCTAAATTTCATGGAGGATATTTTACAAGTGAAATTTCTCAACCAAAATATAGAGGATCTTTTAACTTTTCTCAAACAATAATTTTAGGAAGAAAGAACAAAACAATATCTTCACAAATCAATTTTACACAAAATTTCCCGAGAGTTCAAACCTCTACAAAAAAATAAAATTTCTTCCAGATCCCTAAGCATTTCCTTCTAGGTTTCCCTAATTTCATTATAATACCAAATTTCCATTTGCTAAGGTTTTCCACAAATAATTTCAACCTATAGAAGAAAATGATTCTACAGAGAAATTATTTACGTCAATATAATTTTTAACACAAGGCAATATTTTACAAAGAAGATCTAATATAGTAGCTTTTCAATTAAAAACTTAACACAATCAAAAGAGAGAACATGTAGTCCAATGCTTGAGTTTATGTAGATCTGAAGCAGTGCCTCCTCCACAACTCCAAGCAATTTTTCCAGACAAACAATGGCTTCCTCTAGAGTAATATGATTTCTCGATCACAACAACAATCTCAAACACAACAAGAATTTTTAAGAACAATTTTTCTAAAGATGCAAGAATACAAAAATACTTTCTACAACAAATTCCTCCAAAAATTATCCAAATCCTATACCAATCACAACAAAACTTATTTTCAAACAATTACCCAACCCCCCAAAATATCTCGTGCTTCTACCATGAATAAGATTTCCACTTCCTCTCTCAAAGCCAAAATCTTCTCTCATGAAATAAATTTTCCAACCAACTCATTAATTTCTTCTAACACATGTTAAAAATCTCAAAATATCTCTAACAACCCATTTTGCATAAAATCCTCCAAAACTTAAAATTAAAATATTTAACAATTACAAACATTTCCCCTTTTCAAATATAACTTAATTAACTAATTTAATTAATCAATAAACAATATAATCCTAGGATTAAACTATTTATCAATTAAATTAAATTAATTAATTTATTAAATCAAAACTTCTAACATTAAAATAAGATTAATCTAATAATCAACTTTAAATGATTAAATTCATTAAATTCCCTTTTAAAGTATTTTAACACAATAATTCGAAGCAATAATAAACAATTTTTAACAAGCAAAACCAACTAGACCAGACGACACATTGAGACTAGGGTAATGTCTTGACACAAGAATCCTAACTACTATCTCCTGATCAACATAACTATTGGGTCGACATGCTCAAACCTGTGAAACCAGGTGGAGTCGATGTCCTATACCTGTAAACATGACATGTAATGCCCCACCACGTAACCCTAAAGGAAGTTGCAATTAACTACTTATGTGCACCAATTTTTTTTATTTAAAGTGTAATTAACATACATGTTCACTTACTAATTAACAACAACCTCTAAGACTACGAGATTGGGATTACTTAAAACCCATACATACATCATTATACATCCATAGCATTTAATTACATAAAGAATTGTGTACTCATACATAATAAAGTTACATCATAACATAAAGAGATATAACAAAACTCCATATTCATTTAACTTAATCATAAGGTTACATCTCTCATTCCTCGAATGAGGCAATAATACAAATGTGTTATAATATACAAATATCCACCTCAAATACAAATGAGGGGTAAAATAACATGAGTCAAACTAAAATAATTGCATTCCTAGAAATGAATACTGGAAACACGAGCTCTCTAATTGGATACCTCACCATCATGAACTAAAGATCAAAGGGGGACCCAACGGTATATGGTGCATGTTCCACCCAACCAAGTGGCACCTGAAGACCCACCCCCCATTATAGGAGATAGTAACAACATAACATGGACAAACCTACAACCTCTAATCATAGGCTGACTCATACTGACACAACCAAGTACATGAACCATACAACCAAAAGTACTACACAAGTACAACTCAAGTACAACTCTAACATGGGTCACATTGCTTCCAGATGTAAAATAGATCAAGTATGTTAAGAGAACCATACACATAAACCAAATACCAATTGTTGTCCTAGACAAAGTGTCATCACATAGATCATAATGAGTTACCCACTATAGATCTTCATAGGCCCCAGATATCATGGAGACCTCAACTGACCCTCGGCCCTCATACTTACTAATGTAGAATCAAATACCTCTCAAAAAGACAAGGTAGTTGACCTTTTCCACTCCATGCCCTTCCAACTCACCCCAAGCCTAAACACGCACTCAATACTATGAATGAGGATAAAACTTATCTTTTTAGTGTGAAATACTACCTAATATTCTAAATACATTAATTTAGTTATCACTTGATTAAACTACCTCTGAAGGTTACCCAGTCTTACCTCTTATGGGCTCTGGCCCCTAACAAAAGCCACTCTTCTATTTGACAACACATATACAAACCAATCACCAGGGTAATCCCAAGTGCATACAAAATAGATAACATAACCACTCCAACTCTAGGAGGAAACATATAATGAAACTCACTCCCGACACTTGGAGGCAACAACACACATGATCCACTCCTTCCAAAGGAGGCACAAATCATCCCCGTTCATGGAAACTGAAAAATTTATTAACTAGACACCATGCACTACCCAAGGGAAATACAAATGGTTGCCATTACAAAATGATAACCCTCATCCTCTAGGATCCTCTGGAAGACTTACATATTAAAGAAACATTTAACCCATTTCCCCAAATATGAACACAAAGGAAATAATCACATAAGGCAATTGAAATAAACTACTTTTGGATATTCTAAATCTATTTCCTTTTCAAAATGATTTCACAGCAAAAATAACAATTGCCTTAACAAAATAATTGAATAAAATAAATAATTGCCTAATCAAATTCAAAGAAGGGAAATACCAATTTTATCAAAAGCAAAACCTCTAATTACTTTTAAAAGCAACATAAATTCTCTACAAGATAATTCCTTTAATTTTCCAACTAAATATAATGTCCATTTCATCTAATAGTTTGCTCCTTTTTTCAATCTTTCATTGCATGCAACTAACTATTTAAAAATCATTAAATATACATTTTAATGTATATATTCATACAATTTAAACTTCTCATATATATCTATATATTTAATTATATATATATAAACTATTATATATACATTAAATATACAATAATATATATTACAAAATAAATCTCAGGTAATAAATATATATGGAATATATATAATATATATTATATATAATATTATATATACCAAATAGAAAATAAAATTCAATGTTACACCTCGATTGTATAGCTACTATTGCATAGGGCAATTGATTGTAATGTTTGAATCTTTGAGATGAATAAAACATGTTTTGTTATCAAAATGAATGAGTTCTATTTTAATGATTGCCTCATTAGATTGATTCTTCTATTGGTGTAATTCTTGTTTAAAGTTGCAAGCCTAGTATTGAATTATGAATATGCTAACTTGAGATGTTTTCTATACTGCAAATGTTATGAGCAAGTAACTGTCATGGTTTTGTGCCAATGAATGCAGGAACATGAACCATTCCTCCAAGTGGAGGGGAAATATCACTCGAGATAGGGGCTTGGTCAGGTAACCGGTAAAGTAAATCAATTGAGCATACACACACACCTTAGACTGAGTAAACCAAGTCAGTTTTGTATGTGTATAAGGTAAGTCATCCATAGCTTGTATGTCTTGCAAGTAGAGGTCTTGACTACTTCGGTGTGTGAAGTTTATCCTTGTGCTTGATTGTGAGATTATGATCATCATGGTGGTATCATGTTGGATGTGAACGTCAGAAGTAAGCATATAAACACATGTACAATATATATATGTTTATAAGCGTACGACCGATAATGTGGAATATTAAATATTTTCTTGCAGTTTATATATACATACACATAGATATATATTTTGAAAGTTCGCTAACTGGCTCACAGAATATATATATAATCAACAATTATATATGCATATGTATTTTTATATTTGTTAAATATATTTATATATGTAATTATATATAATATTATTATAGTTATATTAAGATATATAAATATATTAAATACTCGGGTATTTTAATATTTATATGTTTAATATTTAAAAGAACTATAATAATATTAATATATTAAAATATGTAAATATATCTAGATAAATATTTTAAAACTCTTAGTGTAAAAATTAAAAGATTTAATTCTTTTAATTAGAGTTAATATTATAAAATGAATTTATGGAGATATAAATATTATGTTTTATTTATATTTAAAATAAATAAGATCTTGGAAAATAAATAAATTTGACTTGTATAGTCATTTGGCAAATAAATATGTATTTACCATGAGTAAAATAAATAAATGACTTTTATAGTCTTTTTGCTAAAAACGTATGAAGTTTATTTGGTAAAATAAACGAATTTAACATTGGACAAAATGTAAGTTATCGAATATTTTGTAAAGCATTTTTAAAAAGGCTAAAGTCCCGAAATGTTTATACGCCAAAACTTCAAAGGTTTTTGAAGTTAAATATTTAAGATTTATGAACAAAAAGGAAATCGCGCATAGCTGCAAACTCACACGCAAGACCAGGTCGCAGTTTTCTATGTCATCTGCCATTTGGAGAATACATGGGGAGGGTTGAGTGAGATCCAAATGGGGCGCATTCTGTCTTGGAAATTTTCTGCCATGAACTTCATCCGCCATTTTAGATACCCAAGATAAGTAATGCCTGTAGGTGTCCTCCTTTTGCATTTTACCATATGTAAGTTGAAAAGTTCCTCCTGAACAAGGTCGAATCATCTCTCAATTTGTTGAGTAACTTGTTCTTAAGCTGCCACTTCATGAATTGACTGGTTCAAATGTAAAAGGTGTCAATTCTCATACCAAAATGTTAGCAGGCATGAGAATTCGAAACCTATATAATGAGCTTGTTACATTGCCATTTCTACCAATTTTTATATCTGCCTTTGCAAATTCCGAAATTCCTTTGAAGAGCCACCATTTTGTCTTTGTTGTAATCGCACTTGTTTAGAGAGAGCCACAATTTTCCTTTGTTGTAATCGCACTTTTTAGAAAGCCAGTTCACAGTTTTCCATTGCCAAATTGAGAGGACTGTGGAATTTACTTGTTGCAATACTTAGAAAATACTCCATCCATATTGTGAATAGAATCTAGAAAAGATAGAGAGAGACTGAGTTCAAAAGAAGAAGCTATAGATTGAATTCGATAGCAACAAGGAAACAGGCATGAGAGAGTTATCTTTTAATATTCTATTATTTTATTTAAATAAATCTACTTGCTTAAATTATGCATTGTTTTGCATTATGGAATGAAGTAGGGAAGGCAAGTCTTAGAATGATTATGTTTCCTATTCTAGCTAATTCCATATGAAAAGATTGTTTATTAAGGAATAGCTTGATTTCATAGGAGAAGCTTGTTTATAAAGGAATAGCTTGATTGCATAAGGAATAGCTTGATTTCATAGGAAAAGCTTGTTAAAAAGGAATAGCTTGATTTCATAGGAAAATATTGTTAAGAAGGAATAGCTTGTTTATAAAGGAACAACTCACTTATAAACAAATAGCTTGTTTCGAAAGGAATAGCTTGTATATGAAAGAATAACTTGTTCAAATTATAAAAATGATTGCACACTTTTTATAGAATTTTCTTGATGAATTGAAATTACGTGAATACTGTTTGATCTCCTTATATAAAGGAAGTGAGGAACTAGTTATTAAATACTAGGACGGGGATGAAACTAGAACCAAGGTAGTCTAAATCTTTAAAGTTAGTAGGTTAACTAGGAAAAGCTATGTAGTCCATGGATAAAGATTTACAGGATAGGATTTACCTAAGGGACCCTTGTTGACTGCATTTCATTTCCTGATTAAGTAGATTGTTTGAAGGTAGGTTGTCTGAAACAGGATAAACCTCCCTTATGTAGCTATTGAAGTAGAATGTCTAAGGGTAGGTAATTTGAAACATGATATACCTATCTTGTGTAAATCTCTTAGAAAAATTTTGTAGGTTAGTCTGGGATAAAAGATTCTCCAAAGTAAAGGACGATACCTATGCGTAGTGTAAGATAGCTTTAAGTCAAATCAGCCCTAAGTAGTGTATATGATAGATGACCTTCATTCAAAGTACTGAATGTGAATACTTTGGCCAAAGCAGTGGAAGGTACGATAGCCACTTAGATGTGAGATAGTTGAGACTACACTGTCAGTTCATTGTGATCCATCATGCTAGTTCGGGATTGTGAAATAGCAAGTTCTAGATGTATAGGACACAACACTATGCTCAGTTGGGTTGTCGCAACCAGTTACTTTACCAATCTCTTTGTTCGAAGGGAGGGCCATCTATCGAATGATAGATGTGCGGGGGACCACATTAACAGTCTATGGTTGGTGGAAAAGCGCCTAAGTGATGCTTCTCCTCCATAGCAGGCGACAGATACACCAAGATTTGAAAGGAAGGGAACCTGGACCATCTTACTACTATTTGTGCAAAAGCTTATGAGCTATGTATGTGAATTTTTTACTTTTGTACTCTGATTTATATTTACAATGAAAATGGAATTCATGTGGAAATATATATTGTAAACTTGAAAGTATTTATCAATAAAGAAAGGAAGAATTTTATTGTAATGTCTTTGTTAATTTTTACTTTTATATGTTTGAAATGAAATGTTAGAAAAAAATTATTTAACCGGTTTGGGGGTCGTTACATTAAACATACAAAACACAAATCACTTAACCCAATGGCGAGTTAACACTTTACGCAGGTTTTAAATAAAAAAATTAATTGTTTTGGGGAGGGGTCGGTTGTAGCCAAACCCCCACCCACTTCCATTTGTGTGGCCTTCAAATGGGGGATGTGTTGCCATATGAGGTAGCGTTCCCTCCACTAAGTGGAGGGCGTTGCCTCATAAGGCAACCACATCCTCCTTCGGTGGGGACGGTGAGGGAGTATCCCCCACCACAAAACTAACACCAGTTTAAATAAATTTGCATTTAAAATATCTTGCGATTTCAATAAACTTTTAATCGTCGTACAGACACTGGAAATGTATATTTTACAGAGATTTATAATTAATATCTCAAGCATAAATATATATTTATATATGTAAACATATATATATAATACATAAATTTCAACAGAATAATTTAATTGGAAATATTTTTTTCAAAATAATCATCTACAGGAAAAGTTGTGCAAATTTCCTGAAAAACCCCCAATTTCTCAGAAGATTTCTAAATTCCCATTTCTTCTAAATTTCCTATTGTTTAACACAATTTCCCTTATCGAGATTTCCTATAATTACACAAAGGCTTTCAATATAATTTCCTAAATTTTATAATATTTTCCTTTGGGTTTTTCCATGAAAAATCTACAAGGACAGAAGCCTTACAATTTTTCCTACAGAGGCTCTAGGTTTCTTCACGAAAATCACAATAGCCTTAAATTCTTCTTTTCTTAAACAGAATAAAATTTCTATAATAGATCTAGCATAGCAATATTCTACAGTAATACAATTCCAGTTAAAATTTTAAACCAAACAATATCACAAGAATGGAACCTGTTTCAACGAAGCTTCTGAAGTGTTGAAGTTTTTGATGTCGAGCCTCTTCCAATGCTTTCACGGCTTCTTCCCAGCAATCAAAATTTCCTAAGCATAGTGTTGTATCCAACAGCACAACAATCTATCCCAAACAAATCTAATAATACAAATCATTTTCACAAATTCCTTACAATCCAAAATCTCATTCCAATTTTTCCACAACAAGCAAAATCTTCTTCCCAAAATTTCAACATCCCCCAAATATCTTGTGCTTTGTCGTGAAGAAGCCAAAGCCAAGATTCTCTCCAGGAATTCATTTCCCAACAACCTTCAATTAATTAACTCAAACATGCTAGCAATTAACAAATATATTTTAACAACCACATTTAATTTCACAAAAAAATATTTAATAATTTCATATTCAAATTTAATTCCTTTAAACAACTTTCTTAATAAATAATTTAATTATTTAATAAATAAATTTAACCACATGGATTAAATTTAATTTACTAAATAAGTTAAATTTAATTAATTAATCTAAATAGAAAGATTCCATCATATATCTAAAAATTAATTAAATAAATACCAACATCATTTAATGCATAATTTAACATTTATTTTCATAACATAAACCCTTCAGAATTAAATAGTAATAAACAAGGCAAATGAAAACACACCAAACAATGACTGACGACACATTGAGGCTAGGGTGTAGACCTGAAACATGTTACCTAGATAGTATCTCCCATTCAACTTTACTGTTGGGTCAACGCGCTCAAACTTGTGAAGCCAGGTGGAGTCGATGTCATGTACCTACAAACTTGTAAACGAGATATCAAAGTACATGTATATATAAAAAACATAAAATACACACTGTGAAGAGGAAATCATGGAATCACAGGGTGCTCACAAGCGAGTGATGCAATCCCATCCCCTTCACTAATACATTCATCATAAACTGACAGTTCCATAATACTCAAATAACTCATGTGCAATAAACATGTTATAATAATCATCATTATTTCACTAATTAAAACATGACAAATAAAGCATCAAATAAGATATATCACATCACACAAATAGTCTATGTCGCTTTATAAATAGCAATCAAATAACACACACATGATAAAGTATCTGAATATCTAGAAAACACATCAAAGAAAACAAAACAAAACAAGGACACACTGTCCAGTCCAGAGAGCGAATTAGAGGGGTATTATATGACATATATCGAACATGCATATATACATCATAACAGAACACACCGTGAAGATTAAATCATAGAATCATAGGGTGCTCACAAGTGAATCATGCAATTTCACCCCCTTCACCAATACACTATCACGAAACTAATAGTTCTAACATATATAATATACTCAAGTGCATATAACCATGTTATTCCAAATAATCATTATAATAATCAAAGGCATTTCAAATGATAACATTAAATTACAGTAACATCACAACATATAATTCCACATCAATCTATAAATAGCAATCAAAATAACAAAGCACCGTAATCTAAACATAAGAGCAAAACAAAGGGGTGTTACAAAAAAAATAAAATTAATAAATCAAATAAAATGATTTACTTGTGCAAGTTGCAAAAGTTAGAGGATTTGAGGGATTACGATTAAGATTAATCAGGATTTGATTAATTTAAAAGGAGATTATTTGATGTGACAATTTGATTTAGATTTTTGGATTGATTTAAATCAAAGTTGAGAGGAATATGAATTTAGACTTAATTAAATAAAGCTTAATTTATTTAATTAAAGAGAATGGTGTTAGTTTTAAATCAAACAAAGATAAATTTATTTAATTTAAATGAGATGACTTTAGAGATTAATTAAATAAAATGAATTATTTAATTAAGAGAGGGACTATAGGATTAACTAAACAAAATGATTTATTTAATTAAAAGATGAAATATGATGAATTTAACTAAATAAAGATTATTTAATTAAATGACTAGCAGAGGAGATGATTCAGGATGAACTGGTGTTAGTAAAATCGGGATCGAGTGTATAGGATCAATCTGTATATTTTTTGTGTCTACATTTTTCTCCTCTTTGAAGCAATGTACCTGTTGCATTGGTTCAAAGAATAAACTGCCAAGATCAAAATTTAAAAAATACATCGATTTTTTTTCAAATGCCCCACTATTGCCCTAGCGAAAGAATTACATTGTTATATTGTCCCCTCGTGAGATCGAACGAAAATTTGGATTTTTGGGTCATCTAGCGAAAAAAGAGGACAAGCTACCCGACGAGTCCAAAAAGGGTCCAAGATGCCAAAAATGTGCCAAAATGCAAAAAAATGATGCAAAATGACCCTTGATTGGGCGAAAATGGGATCAAGGGTCCAAACCCCATAGGTGGATGGCTAAACAGGATCAAAAAAGCCCAAACTTTCAAGCTTAAATATGCCTCGAGGGGCTGCTTCCAATTCATTTGCACATTCAACACTTTAGAGTTAGTATTTTTTAGATCTAACCACTATTTGAAAAGGTGCAACGAGTACTTCCATGTCATATTTTAGAGTGAGTGTGAGTGTACTAGCGGCTACCAAGCACAAAACCACTGGTATGTGACCCTTACCTGACTCGTGGTTTCATTTTTTATGCACATTAATTAGGGTCCAAAGTTAAACTGAGTCAAGCGGTTTTATTTGGTGCCACTGAAAGTGTTAAATCAACGTCACATAGCCTTAAAGTGCACTGCTATTGATTCTTATGTCACGGTGGTCTAGTATAGAGATTAGGGTTTAGGCTTCAAAGTCCATTGCATATGAAAATTACGCCATGGTAGTGCAATTAGGAATTTAGGTTTAGGGGTCAAAATGGTCTGCGGTCAAACTGCAACACAGCGACGTAGTTTGGACTTTCAAGGGTTCCAGCGGCGTAGTTTGGAACTTTCAAATAGTGATACATTTGCAAACAACAATGTATTTGTTGTTTCAGTCATGAAAACTCCAAATAGGATCCAATTTTTTTATGAAACTTGACGTGATGACTTTACCTATAAGACCCCTTCATTTTGCTCTTTCGATCGAACAGTGTTTTGTTTGGTTAGGCCTTATTTTCTGTTAGTGCTTTGACCTTGGTACTTGGTATTTTATCCTGATGTTATTATTATGCCGTGCTTTGGATTAGCATAGTGGATAATTGTATTAATGATGTTAGATTCGTCAGTTGGTAATATTGTATTGGTGAAGGGGACGGATCACATCACTCACTTGCGAGTGCCCTGCGATTCCAAGATTACCTCTTCACGGTGTGTATTTTATGTTGTTTATACTATATGTTGTTGTTACTTGATTTGTAGGTTGACAGGTAAAAGACATCGACTCCACCTGGTTTCATAGGTTGGAGCGTGTTTAATGCCCTACGGTATTCGATTGGGAGATAGTAGCTAGGTTTCTGTGCCAAGTCGTCACCCTAGTCCTTGTATGTTGTCAGTTGTTTGTCAGGTTGTGCTACTTTGGATTTTGTGCCCTCTCTTCATTATTTAATTGCAAGTTAGAAAAGGGGTGATTTAAATGCCTTAAGCTATTTAAGTTGTTGAATAGGGTAATTTGGAATTATGTTGAAACAAAATTTATTTATTATTAATTTAATTTAATTAATAAATAATTTAATCATTGATTGAATCTATTTATTAATTAATTAAATTTATGTTGTTGAAAGAAGTGAATTTATTTATGTGGAAATTGAAATTAAGAAAATGCATGAAAGTCAATTTGTGAAATTAGGAATTGAAAATTGACAAAATGAATTTAAAGTCAATTAGAAGTTTGAAATTCAAAAATTAAAGAAATTAGATATGTATCTTATTTTCTGTTTTGAAGAAGTTATGAGGGTGGTTGAAGGATTTTAGGGTTAAATCCTTATGCTTGAAATTTTCTTCACAATTTTTTGGATTATGAAATTTTTTGCAAAAAGTTGGAATTGGAAAGAGGAAGGTTTTTTTTTTTCAATTTTGTGGGTTTGGGTAAATAGCTCAAGGAATCTGTGGAGCTCAAAAGGGGTTCAAGGTACCATCAGGATCTTCATCATGCTTCAAAAAAAAATCAGGTTTTCTTTTATTGAATTAGTTTCACTTTGGAAAAGAATCACAATTATATATGTTGTTAAGGATATTTAAGTTTGGTTGAGTTTGCAAGTATGAACTCATCTCAAATCTGGTTTCAAAATTGAGAGAATTTTATTTGGTAATGAAGTTCTTCATAAAATAGTGTTCTTGGTTTAAAAATGAACCCTTTTATGGCCTTCTCAATTAATTTTGGAAATCCCTCTTGAAAATATAAATATATTTACATATGTGTGTGTGTATATATATATATATATATAGATTTGTGAGGGTTTAGCTTTGTTATGAATTTAAAACATGATTTGAAAACCCTGGTTTTTTTTTTTAAAAAAACCAAAAGATTCGGATTTAAACAAAAATCCGCAAGCCTGGTTATAAAAAAGAAAATTAATTTTTAGAAGGGCTTTGGGGGAGCTGCCGGGGGCTCACCCCAACGCGCCCCATGGGAGGCATGTGGGGCAGTCGTGCCCGGCGCGATCCCCGTAACCCCACCTTCGTGGGTGGCTGTGCGCCCAGCTCACCACCGTCCCTTTTCCTTCTGCCTCCCACTCACCCCGCGCCCTGTGTGACTACAGCTTGCGTAGCCCATGCCGCCCTCCTTCGACCACCGCTTGAAGTGACCACCTCCAGCGGCGCCGCCTCCTGCGGCTGCCCCTATATAAAAGCCTCCACCTGTGGCCATGAAAAGAAATCCGGCGGCCAGGAAAATAAACTGTTGGCCCTAATAAAATAATACGCGTGGCCCGAGGCATGGGTTAGAAAATAATATATTTTATTTCTTTTAAATTTAATATTATTTATATATAATATTAATATTATTATATATATATATATATTAATCTTTAATATATATATTTAATATTCAATATTATATGTATATGATATTAAAATATTAATTAAAATATTTGGATAGTAGAGAATATGATTTCTTTTAATGCATATATATATATATATATATTAAAATAAATGAGTAAAATGATAGCAAAATCTAACTGCAATTGGATAATTTTTAATCAATGCATTATAGTTAGATCGAGAATTTTATTTCAAAATGATATTTATATTAAATCAAAGAATAAGGTTAATTTTATTATTTTTGCAAACAATTGAGGAATTATATGTTAGTTTAAATTTTCTCCTTATGTCGGAAAGGGGCATTATTAAATCGGATTTATTGTGGCAACAATCTATTGAATTTTGTTAAATGAAGGGGATTTAGGAAATTTGAAGTGGAATCAATTATGATTAAATTGCTTGTTTAAATGTAATTCCTTATGTCATCACTTGAGGGAAATCAATAAAAAAGGGTTAAGTCTTCTTGATAGGGTTTTAAAGATGTGGGTTGTCATATCATGTATCAACCTGTTTGGAATGATGAAGTAAATGTTTATTTCAGTATTATTTAAAACCAATTAAGGAATTAAATACTTTGATTAAATTATCTTCCTTTGCCTAAAAGGAGCATTATTTAATTAGTTTCATTGCAACATTAAACTACTAAGTAATATTAAGGAAGTGGATTTAATGTATCCAAAGTTAGTTTATTCCTCGCAAACGCTTGTGTGATTGATTCCTCTATGTTTATGTCTTGGGAAGGGGTTAAGTGTCATTTAATTAGTAAGTCTTCCAGAAAACCCTAGAGTATGTGGGTTTTCGTCTTGTGATGTCGACTGCTTGTGAATTATCGAGGATTGTGTCAATGTCGTACTCGGTTTCCATGAACAAGAATGTTTGTACCTCCTTGGTTTAGGACTGGATTATGGGATCTATCTCTCCTCATATGGAGTGACCTTGTTATGTGGTTGGTTGCCTCCAGTGTTGGAGTGCATTTCAGTTTGTGTTGCCTCCTGAGAAAGGAGTGGATTTTGTAATGCGTGCCTCCTCGTTAGGAGCGGTCGGGAGCGGCATTGTTATGTGGTTGTTGCCTCTGGTGTTGGAGTGTGTTTCAATTTGTGTCATCTCCTAAGAAAGGAGAGGTCATGATGTCTTATTTGTTGCACCTTGGTTCCATTGTTGTTTTGATGGTGTGTGTGTGTGTTGTCCAGTAGAAGAGTGGCTTTTAACGGGGCCGGCACTCAAAGTGGTGTCAAGGATAACTCGTTGTAAGTTATTTAATCAAGTGATAACTAAAACAATATTTAGAAGATTAGGACTAACTTCTCACTAATCAAGATATTAATGCCTCACTCATGGACTCAAGTGCTCGTTTAGGCTTGGGATGAGATGGGAAGGCTTGGAATGGCAAGGTCATCTATCTTGTCTGTACGAAAGGTATTTGGCTCCGCATGAGTGAGTATGGGGGCAGGGATTCGATAAAGGTCACTAGGATAACCTTTTCTTGTGGGGGGTGGAGCCTAGGAAGATTCCCAAGGAAAACCCATGACGAATTTTGTGATGACACTCTATCTAGGACAATAGTCGGTCTTCGATTTTGTGGGTATGGTTTCCTTAACATACCTAGTGTGACCATAGTCGGTATTCGATTTTGTGGGTATGGTTTCCTTAACATACCTAATGTGACCATAGTCGGTATTCGATTTTGTGGGTATGGTTTCCTTAACATACCTAGTGTGACCATAGTTGGTATTCGATTATTATGTATATGGTTCTCTTAAGATACTTGTTCTGCTTTATTTCTAGAAGCAATGTGACCTTGTAGAGATGTCCTTATGTGTTACTCGTGATGCTTTTGATTTGTACTTGCATGGTATCTGAGTTGTGCTTGTGTTGTACTTGCATGGTATTTGAGTTGTACCTTGGGATGTACTTACGAGGTTCATGTGATTGGATGTTTCAGTTTACTTCAATGGTAATTTAGCCTATGTCTAGAGGTAGATGGTCTTGACTAGGATTCCTGGTTACTATCTCCTAGCACGGGGGGTGGGCCTTTGGGTTCCACTTGGTTGGGTGGCATGCACCTAAATCCGTTGGGATATCTTCATGTTCTTGTGGATGAGACTTCCAGTTTGAGAGCTTGTGGAATTCAGTTTTAGTTCTTGTGTTATTTCATTCCAGTTGATCTTGTATTATTTTACCCCTCTCTGTTATCGAGGTGGAACTTGTAACTGTAACCTTATTTATTGGCCTTGCCTCATTCGGGGAGTGAGAGTTGTAATTGTAATATTTAATTTTGGATAAATGAGTTTGAAAGTTATCTATTATGCTTGGATGTAATTCATCTTATTTGGAATATATGCGTACTTATTATTCTTAATTGGAATGTATGTGCTTAATTATTGTCTAAATAATTGTCATGGCTTATGTTCATGTTGTTGTTTGTGGGTTGTTATGTTATTTCAGTCTCGTAACCTTAGGGGATGGTTGCATTGGGAAGCAAACTTGTTTATTAATTGTACTTAAACAAAAAAAAAATTATCCTGTTTAAGTAGTTGTTTGCATCATCCTCTTGGGTTGCGTGGTAGGGCATTACACATGGTATCAGAGCCTAGGTTTAAACATTGGGTTCTCTAGGTACATTTGTGCTCATTGTGTTGTCCCTGCGAATTGTTAGTAGAATGGTTAAGCGATCACGTGTTCATGGCTTCAACTTTAGCATGATGTACTCTGTGGAAAAGAGTAGCGTGAAAGAAACTTGATAAAAGGTTTTGGTTGGGAAGTTTTGATACGTATCCCATTAGTATGGAATTGAATGTTCCTATGGGATTATGTATGTAGTTGCACCCTTGTAAATGTAAGAGACCAGTAATTGCATCTTGTTTGAGAGTCGTGGATACTCTCTGAGTCATGTGGATTGTGTGTTCATTCCGCATCACATGAGGGTTGTTGTCATTTTAGTTGGACGTTGTTTCCTCCTTCCTCATTTTGTGGCTAGTAACTAGTCATACAGTTGTTGTATAGTGAAATTTTGAAGATTGTGAACTTTCTTTCAGTTATTGATGATTCTTTTCGGTTGATTGTGAGGGCCGACACCTATTCTATATTTGATTGTGGAGGTTTAGCCATGACTTTTGATCTTATTTTCTTATAACCCTAGTGGTTATATATTTGATTCAGTGTTGAAATTGTACACATTTATTGCCTTATTGTTGCAATTGGACCTTAATTTTATCTTCTTTGTGAACTTGGTGGCTAAGCTAGTTATCTTTATTGTTTTCAATGTCGGCTATGTGTTGTGTTGTTATTCCTCTTCAAGGATGTATGAAACGGACTTGGTGAGTGTGTACGAAGAAGTAGACGTAGGAAACGTTGAGGATGGGGGTATGTGAGGTTGTGTTGCAGCTAGGACCCACTACTCATCTTTGTTGTGATGACTATCTCTTGGAGGCTGATCACCTTATACAGCAAGAGACATGTGATTGTGGTCTTGTTGGTTTAGGTTGAGTTGGTTAGTTGTTCTTGGTTCATGGATCTTTCTATCTTGGTTTGGTATACCGCTTTTCTAAGTGATGTGTATTGGTACATATGTGTATTATGTGTGATAATCCCTCATTATGTGTTTGGAGACTTGATTGGTGGTTGTTCCACCATGTTGTCTTGTTTGAATTGGCATTGTACTTGGCTGAGTTGTATTTGGCCCGGGTTGCTGTTGTTTTGTGTTGAGGCTTGGAGTGGTTTAGTTTTGGAACCCTTGGTTATGTAATTGTATGGAGTTTGCACTAGGGGTAGTTGCAGGCTTCCAGGAGTAAGCCTGACCCTAGGGGGGGAGGATGCAAGACCCCTCCATTTTGCTCTTTCGACTGAACAGTGTTTTGTTTGGTTAGGCCTTATTTTCTGTTAGTGCTTTGACCTTGGTACTTGGTATTTTATCCTGATGTTATTATTATGTCATGCTTTGGATTAGCATAGTGGATAATTGTATTAATGATGTTTATGCTTTTGAACATATTAATGATGTTAGATTCGTCAATTGGTAATATTGTATTGGTGAAGGGGACGGATCGTATCACTCACTTGTGAGCGCCCTGCAATTCCGAGATTACCTCTTAACGATGTGTATTTTATGTTGTTTATACTATATGTTGTTGTTACTTGATTTGTAGGTTGACAGGTACAAGACATCGACTCCACCTGATTTCACAGTTTGGAGCGTGTTTAATGCCCTACGGTATTCGATTGGGAGATAGTAGCTAGGTTTTTGTGCCAAGTCGTCACCCTAGTCCTTGTATGTTGTCAGTTGTTTGTCAGATTGTGCTGCTTTGGATTTTGTGCCCTCTCTTCGTTATTTAATTGCAAGTTAGAAAAGGGGTGATTTAAATGCCTTAAGGTATTTAAGTTGTTGAATAGGGTAATTTGGAATTATGTTGAAACAAAATTTATTTATTATTAATTTAATTTAATAAATAAATAATTTAATAGTTGATTAAATCTATTTAAAAATTAATTAAATTTATGTTGTTGAAAGAAGTGAATTTATTTATGTGGAAATTGAAATTAAGAAAATGCATGAAAGTCAATTTGTGAAATTAGGAATTGAAAATTGACAAAATGAATTTAAAGTCAATTAGAAGTTTGAAATTCAAAAATTAAAGACATTAGATATTTATCTTATTTTTTGTTTTGAAGAAGTTATGAGGGTGGTTGAAGGATTTTAGGGTTAAATCCTTATGCTTGAAATTTTCTTCACAATTTTTTGGATTATGAAATTTTTTGGGAAAAGTTGGAATTGGAAAGAGGAAGGTTTTTTTTTCAATTTTGTGGGTTTGGGTAAATAGCTCAAGGAATCTGTGGAGCTCAAAAGGGGTTCAAGGTACCATCAGGATCTTCATCATGCTTAAAAAAAAATCAGGTTTTCTTTTATTGAATTAGTTTCACTTTGGAAAAGAATCACAATTATATATGTTGTTAAGGATATTTAAGTTTGGTTGAATTTGCAAGTATGAACTCATCTCAAATTTGGTTTCAAAATTGAGAGAATTTTATTTGGTAATGAAGTTCTTCATAAAATAGTGTTCTTGGTTTGAAAATGAACCCTTTTTTTAATATGGCCTTCTCAATTACTTTTGGAAATCCCTCTTGAAAATATAAATATATTTACATATGTGTGTATATATATATAGATTTGTGAGGGTTTAGCTTTGTTATGAATTTAAAACATGATTTGAAAACCCTGGTTTTATTTTTATTTTTTAAAAACAAAAGATTCGAATTTAAACAAAAATCCTCAGGTCTGGTTATAAAAAAAAAAATTAATTTTTAGAAGGGCTTTGGGGGAGCCGTCGGGGGCTCACCCCACCATGCCCCATGGGAGGCGTGTGGGGGAGCTGCGCCCGGTGCGACCCCCCCAACCCCACCTCCATGGGCGGTTGTGCGACCAGCTCACCGTTGTCCCTCTGCCTTCCGCCTCCCGCTCAACCCACGCCCTGCACGACTGCAGCTCGCGTAGCCCATGCCGCCCTCCTTCGGCCACCGCTTGAAGCGACCACCTCCGGCGACGTCGCCTCCTACGGCTGCCCCTGTATAAAAGCCTCCACCCGCGGCCATGAAAAGAAATCTGACGGCCAGGAAAATAAACCGTCGACCCTAATATAATACGCGCAGCCCGAGGCATGGGTTAGAAAATCATATATTTTATTTATTTTAAATTTAATATTATTTATATATAATATTAATATTATTATATATATATTAATCTTTAATATATATATTTAATATTTAATATTATATGTATAGGATATTAAAATATTAATTTAAATATTTGGATAGTAGAGAATATGATTTCTTTTAATGCATATATATATTTAAATATATATATATATATATATATATTAAAATAAATGAGTAAAATGATAGCAAAATTTAAATGCAATTGGAGAATTTTTAATCAATGCATTATAGTTAGATCGAGAATTTTATTTCAAAATGATATTTATATTAAATCAAAGAATAACGTTAATTTTATTATTTTTGCAAACAATTGAGGAATTATATGTTACTTTAAATTTTCTCCTTATGTCAGAAAGGGGCATTATTAAATCAGATTTATTGTGGCAACAATCTATTGAATTTTATTAAATGAAGGGGATTTAGGAAATCCGAAGTAGAATCAATTATGATTAAATTGCTTGTTTAAATGTAATTCCTTATGTCATTGCTTGAGGGAAATCAATCAAAAAGGGTTCAGTCTTCCTGATAGGGTTTTAAAGATGTGGGTTGTCGTATGAGTTTCAATGTCTTGACAACTTTGATGACAACTGTGACAACTTTGCAAAATTGCACTTCTTATCCAATTTCAATCCTTCTTCACCTGTAAATCTGCACATACACAAAGAGAGGGAAAATAAATTTTTTTGGTGTATAAGGGTTTGCCTTGGTCAAACCCTAGTTGGTAATTAAACCTTGATAATCAAATGAAAATATAAATGAAAGGAATTACGAATGAAAACTATCTTGATGCAACTCACCAAACCCTTTAATGGTTGCCCTTAGAGAACTAAAGTCTAACACATCACTCCAAGGATTAGATCTTCAATGAAATGGCTTGTTTAGATGCTTGATTTGAAACTTGATTTGATGCTTGAAAACTTGAAACCTACATCACAATGTTAGCTTCAAAAATATGCATGAACACACATAAACTTTGACATCATGAGAGGATCTTGAATGTTGTAATAATTGACTAAAAAATCTGCTCTCCAATTCTCTTGACAATAATACTTTCTATAGGAATGCTTGCATAAGGTGTGTTAGATTTTAATTGATAAAAGACCTTAAATTTATAGGAAATTTTCTAATTTCCTAGCAATTAAATATCAAGAGTTGATAATTACAATTTGAATTAAGTTCATTAAAATACCGCCAAAAACATATTAAAAATGGGATAGGACACATATTTTCCAAGATGTGAAATTTGATGTTTACAGTTGTTTAATGTAGGTTCCCCTTTCGAAAAATGAAATTAATTAGGCTTTTAAATGAATAATTGGGTCAATTAGAAGCTTAATTAAGTAAAATTAATTAAGGGGATGTAAACAGTGTGAAAATGTAAAGGTGTACATTTTTTGGCACTACATTTAGCCCTCGTTTTAGTGAGAGGATGAGCCCTACGCCCAAACTCACACTAAAGTAGAAAAATAAGTCAAGAGAGGTCTAATTGTATAACTATTGGAAAAATAGGATGACAAGGATCAAGGAGGATGGTCGAGACCCTAGGATCAAGATCCCATGGCAAACCAACAAAGGCACAAAGAGACACATGCCTACAACAACAACACAAGATGCACAATCATGCAATGTTAAAATTAATGCAAAAATAAAGAAAATAAAAAGATGGACTAGTCACAGTTGCGTTGTTGTCTACAACATGCATTCACAAATGAAAACTTGTTGTCCACTATGCAAACAAAAAATACTCATGAGGGCTTGTGAAATCTAGTGTCCACTAGGTGAGCCTCAAAAGGATGAGAAACACACACTAGGTCGGTATGTACCCACTAAAAGGTGGTTGATGGGAAAGTCATGCCAGGTCTACAAGCTCCCATACATCAGCCATACCAAGAGTTATACTCCCTGATAAATTTTATAAGGCACCACACAAAAAAGGTTCCACAAGGTTAGCAAGTTGCATTATGCTAGACACTCATGAAAAACAAAAAGGCTCTACTAGTAAGCAAATTGTGTTATGCTTGGTGGCCATGACAAAATTGTAAATGCAATAGGAAATAGTCAAAGGTTTTTTTCTTAATTCATTAGAGGTCTCATTTTAGGGAACATCGTGCTTAATGTCACCAAGAGAGGACTAGTCAAGGATAAAAGATTCACACCTTAGGGAATACAAACCATATCATTACCACTAAGAGGAATTTCATATGCCAAGAAAGGTCATGCTCTTGAAGGACATCAATCCCAATGTTGCCATTAAGGAGACACATCATGTGAAATAAGAAGACCACGGTTTGAAGGGAATATGCAAACAATGAGCAGGGACACACATGCCCCCACTTTAAAGAAATTTCTAAACACCATGCTATGAAAAATTACTTTAAAGTACAACATAATAAATGTCAATGAGAGCTTTATTCAAAAATCCTTAAGCCAAACATATGTTTCCAAGAAGAGCTACATCATGGAAAGGAGGTTGCCCCCATTGATGAGGTAAAAATAACCTCATCATAATAACTTAATAAAGTCCTATTTCATATATGCAAAATCCTTATTCTCTGCCAATTAATAAATTTTAGGAGAAATAATTGCTTGTCTTTTAAGGAAAATTGTACAAACTTTATTTCTTGTGATTTATTGAAGTATCTTGCTAATGCATATTTAATGGGTTGTTTTGAGTATTTTGTAGGATAATAATCGGTCATCAACCTACAGTTAAAAGCATTCAACCAAAATGTGCTCCAGAAAAGATTAAAGATGTGCATTGGAAACATGCTCCAGAAGTTTAGGATGATGGACCGAAATCATAGTTGTTAGTTTTAATTTCTATTATGTTTTAAAGTTTAAAGACTTCATGGCTCGACTCAAGCCTCTTTAATATCTATGTAATGGGTATTTAAAGACATTAAATTTTGTTTGTAATTTGTTATAGACTTTTTCAATGGTCATCTACGCCATCTAAAATATTAGACTTAATTAGGAGTTTCCTATAAATATGTAATCTCTAGAAGCAAAAGATAACACAAAATAGTAATGTTATGTTGTCAACATGTTTCTTGAATATATATGAATAAAGAGATTATTACATATCATTTTCTGAGTTGTTGAGTTATGGATTAAAATTATTTTTTAATGGAAGAATTTTCGAATCAGTTGTGTATGTGACCTAAGGACGAACGTAGTAACTCGTGAGCTGGCCACTCGAGGGAGAGTATATTAAATAGATGAGTACTTATTTTCAGTTGTTTTTATTGCATGCATAATAATTATGAGTATAGTCACTTGCACATGTTAATCTTGTAGAAGTCATTAACATTGTTGTTGTAGAGTCTAAAGTTCCATAGCACTCAATGTCTGTTATCTCTATAGTATGCTAATTGTTGTGAACTTCTTATTTTTGTATTCAATTAGATGTTTCGTAGTTTGTTTACAAGTTTTGCTACTTCTATAGTTTATACGCTTTTTAGTTTAATTGTTTCTATGCTTTCTTATTTAGTTATCACATTTTCTAGATTAGTCATTTTATGCTTTCTAGTATAATATACTCTTAGCTTTCTTTAAGATAAATTTTTTTCTAGTTAAATAGTTAGATGGCCTTAGGTTAAGAATTAACATTAGTTTATCTAAAAAATTTAGAAAATCTAAGGGAGATAATCAAGTCTTCTTCTATTGCAAACTACCTTGGACACCGCCCAATCGACACATTGAACATTTATCTTCTAAAGTAATGGGACCTAATGACAAACTATCACTTTTTGGTGCCATTTTCGAGGAGATAGATTTATTGCTTGAGTGTTAATAGGAGACACCTCGAATACCTCTTTTTAGGCCAAAATACCCCCTCCAGCTTCCTTTTTTGCATGGTCAAGAAAAGAGGCCATCACAAAATATTTATACCAAAGACCCCCCATAAATACGTTCCAATCGTACATAGGGAGGCCCAAGGCTTAGAGGACCATTGATTGAAAAAATACTTGAGCCTAACCCACCTGAGGCTTTCCATTATCTTCTCAAAGATCATCCAGTAGAACAACCTGTCATCAAAGAAATTATCTTAGAGGAACGTATTCCTCTGAACATCATGGGTGATCGTAGGGCAAAGCCTAACCGAAATAATGCCAACCGTAATAACAATAATCCTTTTCCACCTTGAAAATTCATGTATCCTATTAATTTGGACATAGATGATGATACCACGATGAAAAATATCTCTCCAAATTTCCTTCCAACCTTTCATGGTTTGTCCTCAGAAGACCCAAACCAATTTCTTTTTGAATTCAAGGTTCTCTATCAAACCTACGACTATAAAAATGATAACCATAAACTAAATTTTTTTCCTTCTACCTTGAAGGATACAACCATGCATTGGTTTATGGGGTTACTTGCAAGATATATTAAGTCTTGGGATGACATGGAAAACACTTTCCTGCATAAATACCAGATTTATTGTAGGGTGAGTGATTCAAAGGATGAGTTGTTTAAACTTAGACAAAATGAGGATGAGATTTTGGAGGACTACCTAGATAGGTTTCTTTTCTTATCTAAACAATGTGGATAAGATACCATTAGTTACAAGATTCTAAAAATCATATTCCTTAAAGGACTCAACTAGGATGCAAGGCAAATCCTTGATTTAATGAGAAAAGGAGACATGTCTCAGATGGTGGTGCAGGAGCACCTATTTGCTTTCAAGCCTCCATGAGGCCATATTGTATAGATTCATTAAATTAGGTGTTTCAATCTTGTAATAAGGTTGAATGAGCCATTTTATATATGTTTTAAGTCATTTGGAGTCATTGATGAAGGTTTGGTGTCATGTAGTTGAAAAAATGCAAACATTGTCAAAAGTTGTCAAATGTTGTCATAACAACTTTTCTTGTTAAATGACAACTTTTTAAAAAGTTTGTTAAAATTTGTTAAATGGTAGTTGTAGGTTGGTTGGAGAATAAATTGATTTTTCAAGTATAAAAATGGGCCTCCAAGTCGAAATGGGAGGTGGAATATAGTTTTGAACAAGGATTTATGAAGGAAGGCATGAATTTTTCTGCAATTTTTAATGTTCTGCCCTGTTATTTTATATGGTACGGTTTTTTATGAAGTTTTACAGATCTGAAATTGATTTTTATTGGTAGAGGAATGAACTAGATTTAATTTTCAATTGCTTTTGTGGTTTTTTATTGAGTTTGGAGAAAGTTATGATCATTTTACCATTGGCAGTCCTATGGGATTATTTTCTCTAAAAGTTGCAGGATGTTGCAGAGAATGGTACGTATTGTACAGATAAAATAAAGACCTCATACCTATTGGAAATTTTATTTATGTGAATCTAGTTTTAGTTTTTTCAAGTCTCATAAAATTTCATTAAGATTTGAATAAGTTATGACCATTTTGGTGAGGGAAGGTTTGAACACTGCCTAGGGTTGGCAGGTTTGAACACTGCCTAGGGTTTGCAGTTTTGGGAAAAATGCAATAACTTTATTTTCCACCGTTGGATCTTTATAAAAATTTGAGGAAAGTTCTATAAATATTTTTTATTCAATCTCACTGAATGGATTGGCTTAATTATTTGTTTTATGGAAGTTATTAATGACTGTTCATTGCATTAAATTGTGGGCTACCATGGTTATGTTTCTGATGTGATCTAGAATGCACTTAATAATTCTTTGAGATAAATAACTTTATGAAAGTTGTGAAGTAAATGGAATGTTGAGTTGTGAATCCTCTTGCTTTGCATCATAGTGGTATCAGAGCCTGAAGATGCTCTGGGAAAGTTGTTTGTGGTTTGTGTGTGGTTGTTTGCAGGTTGAGGAAGGAACTTGATTGCCTAGGTGTGGCAAGGTGAAGTGGAAGCAAGGAGAGACTACAAGTCCAGATTATCTAAAACCCTTTTACATTTATTCTTTTGCTTCTGACCATTCATGTGCAACAATTTTAACATAGAGAAGAGAAGAGAGTGAGGAGAGACCGATTTCTTTTATGAGCTCTCCATTTAAGAATGTAGAAGTACGGTATTCACCATTAGAAAAACAAGCCTTTGCATTGGTACGAGCAGTGAAGAAGTTCAGGCATTACATAATTCGAAGTCAAGTAATGGCCATAGTTCCAAGTCCAACTGTGGAGTCTCTTCTGATGCAAAGTGAATTAGGGGAATGAAGAGGAAAATGGATGGAAATCTTGTAGGAGTATGACGTAGAAATTTACCTGATGAAGCTCGTTCGAGGACAAGGATTATCAAAAGCAATGGCTGAAGTAGACAGAAATATTACTTTCCAACAGTACACGGTTCAATCATTCACGAAGGATCCCTGGTATACAGATTTAATCTTCTTCCTCCTCAATAACAAATGTCCAGATGGAATGAATGCTACTCAAAGGAGAGCATTAAGGATGAAGAGTGCTCATTACATGCTCAAAGGGGGATCCATTTATAGAAAGAATTTTCAAGGAATTTACCTACGTTGTTTGGATCAGGAAGAAGCAAAGCATGCTATTTCTGAGTTTCATGGAAGGCATGAGACAGGGCATGGATTTGTTGATGCTTTGGCTCATCAGATTTTAAGATCAGGCTATTATTGGCCTTATGTATTTAGAGATGCACATCAGCACTGCAGGACTTGTCATGTATGCCAAACTTCTACATCTAGAGAAAGAAATCCTGCAATGCCCCTACAACCAGTTTATGAGGTAAGGTCGTTTGCTCAATGGGCACTTGATTTTGTAGGTGTAATTAATCCAAATTCTTTTGCAAGTCATAAATTCATCTTGACTACAACTGACTACTATACACATTGGACTGAGGCACAACCTTGCAAGAATAGCACCATAGAGGTGGTCATCAAATTTCTGACTGAAAATATCACAACCAGGTTTGGAGTTCCATTTGCTCTGGTATGTGATAACGACCCTCCTTTTTCTTCTGTTGAGTTCATTTCATGGGCCTATGAACATAAAATTGTTTTGAAATATTCTTCCAATTACTACCCTCAGGGAAATGGAGTGGTTGATTCCATAAATAAAAACTTGTTGGAAGTGATAAGAAAGTTGTTAGAGAACAATCCTAGGGACTGGCACACCCAGTTAAGATTTTCCTTATGGGAAGATCAAACCAGAATCAAAGAAGCTCTAGGAAACTCACCTTTTAAGTTATTTTATGGTCAAGATCCAATCTTCTCGATTCATTTACAGATATCTGTCCTTAATTTGTTAAATATGGAAGAGCAAAGAGATGCTGCTCTACAGCAATTCTCTAAGCATCAGGCTGTTGTCAAACACTGGTTTGACAAAAGAGCCAAGATAAAAGCTTATAGGATATCAGATTTTGATTTATTATGGGATAAGGCCAGAGAGAAGAAAGGAGATCATCAGAAATTTGATAGACTTTTGGTTAGGTCCTTATCAAGTGGCTGAAATATTAGGCGAGAATGCTTTTCGTTTGAGTACCTTAACAGGAGTGCCTGTTCCATTACCAGTTAATGGTCAGTTTCTCAAGCACTATTTCGGTGCATAAACTGATGTTTTAAAAGGAAATGTATTATACTGTATCATATGTAATTAAGTTTTTATTTTTGTTTGTTTTATTTATTTTCTTTCTTGTTTTGTTTGTTTTGTTTTGTTTTGTCTTGTTTCGTTGGGGATCTTCATTTTGTTCACTTCAAATTAAGGGGTTGTTATTCGAAGTATGCTATTGGTGCTAGGAGAGAAATTGGTTTAGTCATTTTCATTATCATCATTGAAAAGGATTTCATTTTGAAACTTATGTTTTATGACCATTCTAGTTTGGGTTGGAAAAGTTATTAAGGATATAAGATATACTGTGAATATCTCATGAATTGTGATCAAAGATCTATCACCAAATTAGGAAAACATTTACATGAGTGAGTACTTATTTGTTCTAGAATGGCTCTACCCTTTGATTCAAGTGAAAAATCCGATCCCAAGACTATCATGAAATCCATAGTAGTTCTTAACCCATGTTTCAGATTCATTAAGTTTGGAGTATTGAGCAAGGTGCACAAAAGATTTCCACAAGCAAGGTTTTAAAAGAAAAATGTATGAAAGAAAAGAAAGAAAGAAGAGGCAAACTCAATATCAAATGGGTAATCAAGTATCTCTATCGGGGCTATGGACGCCTGGGTGGCAGTAGAGCAATGCTTTGAGAGAACTAGAGGTATCTTCGTCGGGGCTATGGACGCCTGTTTGGCAGCGGAGCAATTCCTAGGATTTTACTGCACAATAGTTAAAGGACTCAACCTATGTAGCTTGAATCTTAGGTATAGTTGTTCACAAACAGAGAAAGTATCTACAAAGAATGATGCATAATATATGCACACACTCAGATTCAAAAATAACTCATGAGCACATACATCTGAGATTCTAGCTCAGACTTATCCTACATATATATGATCTTATTCAAGTTAAAGTGTTTATAAACCAAGTAGTTTTTGGGTGACTGAAATTTTCTTTGGGTATCTTGAAAATGGGTAAACCATTCTCCCAGCCAAGTCGCCATTTGTTATGCCTTGCATAACCACCTCATCTTTTTCCTTGGTCAAAATGGGTCCCCCTTTGTTATTTTTATCTTTTGTTGTTCTTTAAACAAAGTCTGGAGTCTTTTGCTTCCAACACTTTGTTTAATTTGTTTACAAATGCAGGGCAGTTTGGAAGTCTCCAAACTACACCACACGGTTGAGTTAGATAGCAAAAATTTCCAAAGTGCACCACGTGACTGAGTTAGATAGCTCCTGACCCGCGCGACGCTATTTGAGCGGGTGGCCAGCTTAGGAAGTTGAAATTCCATAGTTCTTAAATTCGACTGCGCGGTGCTCAATGCACTCACGACCCTATATAGGACCGCATGGGCCAGTTTGGAGAGCTCCCGTGGCACAATATTGCACCGCGCCGACTCGATCGTACTTTAATGCTATTAAGTGCACGTAAAACAAGAAAATAAAAAGTATGATAGGGGTACATACCATGGGTTGTGCTACGACTAGTCGTTGAAATACTCGTACTCGCTCTGACACATGCAGGGGAAGGTCTTGTTGTGCCATGGTGTCTAGAACTTAGAGCTCAAATGTCAAAATCTTCAAAGGTAGGAGTGCAAATGTTTTGAAAATGACCCCTTAGGGTCTATTTAAGCTCGAAAATTAGGGTTCCTTTTGACCTAATTTGACTTTTCGGAGGGGGTTTCGTGCTCTGATCCTGTTTTCGCCTAACCGAAGGTCATTCTTCATCCCTTCTGGCATTTTAGTGCATTTTTGGGCATTCTGGAGCATTTCTGGCCTGTTGGGCACCTTGTTATCGTTTTTCGTGAAATCACCCAAAAATTCAAAACTCGAGGGGGAGATGGGAGGTATGGCCTCTACCGATCGGCAGAGGGGAGAGGGAGCTGTCTCCATCAAACAGTCAGAATTAAAGAAGCAAGGAACGGACACACCTGTACTCTCACCGCCGCCGGGAAAGCATCACCGTCCTTCCTCGTGGTTCGCCACTTTTCCCAGCCGCCATCGGAAAAACCTGCCCGAAGAAAGAGAAAAAAAAAAAACCAAAAAAAAGCAAACCGAATCCAATTTAATGATATATTATAATTAAACTAATATGTTTTCATTTATAACATGATATACTGATACATTATATGAATGTGATTAAAGCTTGATGTAAAAACACACATATTTAAATAGAAAGCACTTTTACACTTGGGTTCAATTAAAAAAATAAAATATTATTAACTTTTAACACTTTGATTAATTAGATCAATTAAATAAAATTTATATATTTATTCAACATATTTTTTAATACATATGTTTTAGTATATTTAATGATCCATTTAAAAACAAAATATATAATTAGGTCAAGATAGTTACCAACTTATTGTTCAAAAATAAATAATGTTAATTTTTATCATTTGAAAACCTGATGAGTACATATATTTTTGGTGGGTTAACAAGTATTCTCTTGTAAAAATGTAAATAAAATTAGAAAAATGAAAATAGTCATAATTAAAAGTCAATTAATATTATAATTAGGTTATTTTATCACTCTTAAGTTATCTTATTTACTTAAGAGTTATTTTAATTTTTACTATTTAAGGATTATTTTATTTTATTTTTAATATAGGTGGCTAAAGATATCATTAAATATAGATATGAGAATAATAAAATATTATAATAGTAGAATAATATAATAGTATTATCAAAGTAATAAATGAATAATATAATAATTTAAATATTAATAGTAATGTATTAATATAAATATAGCACTATAATAATAAATATATAACAAAAAATCATAATATAATAATATTATTATATTATAACAATAATAATAATAATATAGTAAATGTATAAAAATAATAAAATATATATAATAAAAACTAAATTAATAGTAATACAAAGGTTTTATAAGTTCTTTAATTTAAATTATTATAATAATGATAATTTACGAAAAAAGCCAAGATTGAAAACCTTGCCCTCTTCTGATCATATGCCCCTAAGACGAGTCTTGTTAGAAAGCTAGAAAAAGCGAAGAGCAACAGTATAGAGATCAGATCAAAGAGCAGCAGTATATGGATCAGATCAGATCATATATTAAAATAATAAAAGTAAGAACAATACAGTTAATTTAAAAAATAACTAGCAAATACACCCCAAAATTAAACAAATAAAACCGAAAGACAAATATCACAAACTACAAAAAATTCCACTATTACAGAAGTCAACTCTCCACCATTTTAACCAGAGATCTAAGCTTCCTTGATATGAAAAAATACATATCTACACGTAAAATATATTTCCACACAGACACTACACTAACAGCGCTATAAGAAATAACCATTCCATTAGATACCTTAATACAACGGGTCAAGAAGCTTTAGAAATCCGATAGTCCTCAAACATTTGATACTGCAAAGTACATGAAACCAAGAGTGCATAAGCCTAGGATAAGGCCAAAATGGAAAGCTATGTTTGAGAGGAGAATTGAAGAGATGATTGTTTCAATACATTTGACCCATTGTATAACTAGTTAGACTTGTCATGGGTTGATTGCAAGACTGAGAGTATGCCAACTCAAGTCTATAAGAAGATGCCTAGATTTAATGGATACAATGTATGTTAAGGATATTTAATTTTGGTTGAATTTGCAAGTATGAACTCATCTCAAATTTGGTTTCAAAATTGAGAGAATTTTATTTGGTAATGAAGTTCTTCATAAAATAGTGTTCTTGGTTTGAAAATGAACCCTTTTTTTAATATGGCCTTCTCAATTACTTTTGGAAATCCCTCTTGAAAATATAAATATATTTACATATGTGTGTATATATATATAGATTTGTGAGGGTTTAGCTTTGTTATGAATTTAAAACATGATTTGAAAACCCTGGTTTTATTTTTATTTTTTAAAAACAAAAGATTCGAATTTAAACAAAAATCCTCAGGTCTGGTTATAAAAAAAAAAATTAATTTTTAGAAGGGCTTTGGGGGAGCCGTCGGGGGCTCACCCCACCATGCCCCATGGGAGGCGTGTGGGGGAGCTGCGCCCGGTGCGACCCCCCCAACCCCACCTCCATGGGCGGTTGTGCGACCAGCTCACCGTTGTCCCTCTGCCTTCCGCCTCCCGCTCAACCCACGCCCTGCACGACTGCAGCTCGCGTAGCCCATGCCGCCCTCCTTCGGCCACCGCTTGAAGCGACCACCTCCGGCGACGCCACCTCCTATGGCCACCCCTGTATAAAAGCCTCCACCCGTGGCCATGAAAAGAAATCCAACGGCCAGGAAAATAAACCGCTGACCCTAATAAAATAATACGCACGGCCCGAGGCATGGGTTAGAAAATCATATATTTAATTTATTTTAAATTTAATATTATTTATATATAATATTAATATTATTATATATATATTAATCTTTAATATATATATTTAATATTTAATATTATATGTATAGGATATTAAAATATTAATTTAAATATTTGGATAGTAGAGAATATGATTTCTTTTAATGCATATATATATTTAAATATATATATATATATATATATTAAAATAAATGAGTAAAATGATAGCAAAATTTAAATGCAATTGGAGAATTTTTAATCAATGCATTATAGTTAGATCGAGAATTTTATTTCAAAATGATATTTATATTAAATCGAAGAATAACGTTAATTTTATTATTTTTGCAAACAATTGAGGAATTATATGTTAGTTTAAATTTTCTCCTTATGTCGGAAAGGGGCATTATTAAATCGGATTTATTGTGGCAACAATCTATTGAATTTTATTAAATGAAGGGGATTTAGGAAATCCGAAGTAGAATCAATTATGATTAAATTGCTTGTTTAAATGTAATTCCTTATGTCATCGCTTGAGGGAAATCAATCAAAAAGGGTTCAGTCTTGCTGATAGGGTTTTAAAGATGTGGGTTGTCGTATCATATATCAACCTATTTGGAATGATGAAGTAAATGTTTATTTCAGTATTATTTAAAAGCAATTAAGGAATAAATAATTTGATTAAATTGTCTTCCTTTGCCTGAAAGGGGCATTATTTAATTAGTTTCATTGCGACATTAAACTATTGAGTTATATTAAGGAAGTGTATTTAAGGTATCCAAAGTTAGTTTATTCCTCGCAAATGCTTGTGTGATTGATTCCTCTATGTTTACATCTTGGGAAGGGGTTAAGTGTCTTTTAATCAGTAAGTCTTCCAGAAGACCCTAGAGTATGTGGGTTTTCGTCTTGTGATGTTGACTACTTGTGAATTCTCTTGGACAGTGCATGAGGATTGTGTCAATGTCGTACCCGATTTCCATGAACGGGAATGTTTGTACCTCCTTGGTTTAGGATCGGATTATGGGATCTGTGTCTCCTCGTATGGAGTGACCTTGTTATGTAGTTGGTTGCCTCCAGTGTTGGAGTTTGTTTCAGTTTGTGTTGCCTCCTGAGAAAGGAGTGGATTTTGTAATGTGTGCCTCCTTGTCAGGAGTGGTCGGGAGCGACATTGTTATGTGGTTGTTCCCTCTGGTGTTGGAGTTTGTTTCAGTTTGTGTCATCTCCTGAGAAAGGAGAGGTTGTGATGTCTTGTTTGTTGCACCTTGGTTCCATTGTTGTTTTGATGGTGTGTGTGTGTGTTGTCCAGTAGAAGAGTGGCTTGTAATGGGGGTCGGCACCCAAAGTGGTGTCAAGGATAACTCGTTGTAAGTTATTTAATCAAGTGATAACTAAAACAATACTTAGAAGATTAGGACTAACTTCTCACTAATCAAGATATTAATGCCTCACTCATGGACTCAAGTGCTCATTTAGGATTGGGATGAGATGGGAAGGCTTGGAATGGCAAGGTCATCTATCTTGTATGTACGAAAGGTATTTGGCTCCGCATGAGTGAGTATGGGGGTTGGGATTCGGTAAAGGTCACTAGGATAACCTTTTCTTGTGGGGGGCGAAGCCTAGGAAGATTCCCAAGGATAACCCATGACGAACTATGTTATGACACTCTATCTAGGACAATAGTCGGTCTTTGATTTTGTGGGTATGGTTTCCTTAACATACCTAGTGTGACCATAGTCGGTATTCGATTTTGTGGGTATGGTTTCCTTAACATACCTAGTGTGACCATAGTCGGTATTCAATTTTGTGGGTATGATTTCCTTAACATACCTAGTGTGACCATAGTTGGTATTCGATTATTATGTATATGGTTCTCTTAACATACTTGTTTTGCTTTATTTCTGGAAGCAATGTGACCTTGTAGAGATGTCCTTATGTGTTACTCGTGATTCTTTTGAGTTGTACTTGCATGGTATCTAATTTGTTCTTGTGTTGTACTTGCATGGTATTTGAGTTGTACCTTGGAATGTGCTTGTGAGGTTCATGTGATTGGATGTTTCAGTTTACTTTAGTTGTAATTTAGCCTGTGTCTAGAGGTAGATGGTCTTGACTAGGATTCTTGGTTACTATCTCCTAGCATGGGGGTGGGCCTTTGGGTTCCACTTGGTTGGGTGGTGTGCACCTAAATTTGTTGGGATATCTTCATGTTCTTGTGGATGAGACTTCTAGTTGGAGAGCTCATGGAATTCAGCTTCAGTTCTTGCTTTATTTCATTTCAGTTGATCTTATATTATTCTACCCCTCTCTGTTATCGAGGTGGAACTTGTAACTATAACCTTATTTATGGGCCTTGCCTCATTCGGGGAATGAGAGTTGTAATTGTAATATTTAATTTTGGATAAATTATTTTGAAAGTTATCTATTATGCTTGGATGTAATTCATCTTGTTTGGAATGTATGTGTTTAATTATTGTCTAAATAATTGTCATGGTTATGTTCATGTTGTTGTTTGTGGGTTGTTATGTTATTTCAGTCTCGTAACCTTAGGGGATGGTTGCATTGGGAAGAAAACTTGTTTATTAATTGTACTTAAACAAAAAAAAAAAATAGCCTGTTTAAGTAGTTCTTTACATCATCCTCTAGGGTTACGTGGCGGGGCGTTACATTATTGGTGCAGGAGGATGAAGATGTTTTACATTCATGAGAGCACAGGTCCCCAGTACTTAGCAGATTGGTTGGATTGCATGAGCTACTCCATGAGAACCTTGGGGTGATAGGGCTATGGTAAATCGCTTGTGCACCTCCTATCCAGACACACCTGGGTATGATGACAACACTGGCAAAGCGATGGCACAGTAAGACGTCATTGTTTCACTTTCCTATAGGCGAGGCGACAGTTACTTTGGAGGATGTCTAGTGCATTCTTTGATTTTTGATCCATGGAGAGAGAGTCATCTATTACATGGATGTCTCGAGAGAGGCCTGCTATGATGTTATGGGACTTGATGAGATCATCTTTTCTGAGGGACAAATCGAGTTGGAGCAATATAGGAGCTCGGTGTCCACCTTCTGATTGATTGTCATTGCGATCATCTCAGGCCTTGTGGCACCAAATCGATGTAGTTGATACTTTAGTCTAGGATGGGGTCTTTCCTAGGACTGGATGCTCCACCAGAGATAGTGCTTTGTGTGGGGTCCAGTGATGTTGGCCTCACTTTATCATGATCTACATGAGTTTTCCTACTTAGACAATAGATCCATTGGGGCCAGAGTGACACTTTTGCACATTTAGGCCTAGGAGCACATTGCAATGCTTTGCATGTGAGTTACACTAGTTTACATGGAGCCAAGATCCCTCAGTTTGGCAGTATAGAGGGGACTTAAAATTTACACATACAAGAGCAATCAACATCCCTCACTAGATGAGGGTGATTGACGAGATTATATTCTTTACTTGGAGGCCTTGGCTTGGTATGCATGCTTGGTATGATGACATTCAAAAACTCTTCTTTGCTAGATAGGACATACTTATGCAGGGTAGGTATCATATGATGATAAAGTGTTATCTGCCAGATCAGGTGGCCAGGTAGTTCAGAGAGACACATAACAGACCCGATGACTATTACATGTCCATATTTGCACATACTATGAGGGAGACCATAGGGGGTCAACCAATTCAAATCGAGGATGAATTTGCTTCATTCAGATAGCTAGTGGCCAAGCCATGGCCATATTACTAAGGGAAGGAAGATGCAGGTACTACACAAACATATATTGATTTGTTCAGGCGACCGATCAGATTGAAAGTGCTCGGGGCAGCCTTACCATGGCAGAGAGCTAGAGGTCGGTCAATAGGGCGTGGGTGGGGGTGAGGAGATGGGGAAGGAGATGGAGGTAGTGGAGGAGGTGGACCACCTTTGAAATAGAGGGGACAAAGAGACCAGGTGCTTGGAGAACATCAAAGAGATGGGGATAGTAAACCTAGAGATGGGGACATGCAACAGAGAGATGGGGACCCATAGACAGATGCCTTGAGGGACCATCACTAATACCCACCACCACCACCACCCCAACCAAACCAGAGAGATGCATTGATCCAACAACTACAGGAATAGGTTACCACATTGATGGTCAAGCGAGATCATGCGAGGGTCAAGCGGGATTAGGCCATTCAGTAGAGACGGTTCATCGAGTTACAACTGGCATAGGAGATCGGGAGACACCAACAACTAGAGGCCACATAGGGCCAAACAGTCCCCATGAGGATGTACCATGATGTGGCCAGAGAGGCTAAATATTACAAATTTCACTATCATCAGGCAGTGCCTCGAGCAGCTCGGGCACCAAACTTTTCACAGTAGACAGGGAAAAGGTAGGATCCACCGAGTGAGGGGAGTAGCCATCAAGGCTAGCCTAACATTTTTTTATCAAAGACAACATTATTTTTGAGGTCCACGGGCTCCATTTTTATAATTCCATGGGAATTTGTATTATATTTATCAATACACACATTTGATCTCGATTCTTGTACCATGACAATTACATTTTTTATGATATATATGCTATGGTTCTATATATGAGATGTGTCCTATTCTTATTTATGTATTATGGATGGATGTATTTAATTTCCTATATGTGATGATGGCATTATATGACTCTATCTTATGTGATGCATGTATCTATTTTATGCAATGTAATGTGATGTATGTTTATATATGATGCTATGATGTGATGCAGTGATCATGCATATATTTATGGATGGATGCATTTTTTTTTTCAATATCTTTTATGTGCACTTTTTATGATGATGTGGATATAAATGATTTAAAATTCTTAGATTAACATATCTATATGGATGATGATGTTTATATACTATGGTCATGAGATGTATGAAATGCTCTTTTTTCCTTTTTAGTACTTTTTTCCAATATAGATGCATGATAATGCATGTAATATGACGTGATGATTTTTTTATTATGATTCCTATGTGATGATGCAAATGAATGATATAATGATGCAAATGATATGATGGTGTATATTTTATTATGCAATGGATGTTTTGTATTTGATATGATTTAATAATGCCTATGTGATGATACTTTTATGTTTATACAATGAATGCAAATTTATGGTTTATGAGATGCTTAGAATAACCAATCTATATTAGTGATGAAATGCAGTGCATGTGAGATGATTAATGTTTCCTATATGATAGGAAATGATATGCATTATGCTAATGATTTGTGGATGCAAGGTGGATGCATTAGCAATGTTTTTGATTAACTATCATGGTATCATGTTAGCACAAAGAGAAGATAGAAGAAATAGGATAATGAAAAGAGGATCCAACAAGCCTACATTATTAATGATGATGATGATGATGATTTTCTTATCATGAATTGGGATTTTAAAATGGCCATTTACCTTATGTTTGATAATATGCATAGGTGTGATGTATTAAGGTATAAAGAGCCAAGATGGTGTTGTACCTAGTGTGATGGACTTTGACTCAACAATCAGATAGGAGTACTCCTATTCAAACCTAGCATACAAAACCTTATCTAAAATGCAATTCAGATATTCCAAACATCTCATACCAAAACATAAAAAGGAAAGCCTTCCTATGTAGTCAACAAAACACCTAAAACATCCTCCCTACACCCAAACAAAGTATGCATGACCAAGTTATATTACAAGAATATCCAACAAGCACAGTAGATACAAAGATAATGATCATTTCCATGTTTCTTTCTCTCTAAATCCTTTTATTTGGACATCATCGAGAGGTCATTGAAATGCGCACAAAAATAAGATAAGTGAAAAAGACAAAGATAAATTAAACAAACAAGATAATGTTCTTCATACCGCTAGCCAAGATTAAAATACAGTGATGCCTAATGTTGGTGTCCATTGTAGGAAGGATGCATCCTAGGACATGATGTTATTAGATGATTTTGGGATTTGATTGGATGATGAGCTATTAATACCAAGAGTTGACCAACTTTTTTACTTACTGACCTAGACTTGAGACTTTGACGATTGGGTTTCCACTTTTGAACCTACTAGACTTGTTTCCAACTGTTTCACCAAAGGTTGAGGTTGACGATGATTTATTGTGAGTGATGTTTATTTTAGATGAAAGTGAGATGATATGGATGGATTTTTTCAAATATCTGGATGTTTTTGGTGTTTTTTGAATGTTTTGAGGTTGTTTTGGTATTTTCAAGATGTTTTACAAATGTTTTGATTTTTGAATTTTCTAATGTTTTTTGTGTTTTATGAGATTTTATGAATGTTTTTGGATTTTTTATCTCAGGGGCTGATCAAGGATTAGGCTTTCCTACATTTAATCTCGGAGACAACATATTTCAGACACCATTTTTTTTATGTTTTCTAAATTTTTAACCTGTTTTGGGATTTTGACATGGTTTGAATGTTTTTGGATTTTCACATGATTTTGATGATTTGGATATGGATATGTGATGATATCAATACTCTGTTTTGGGATTTTTGTTGGGAACCAAGCTAGGGTTGATTGATTAGATTGATGGATTGATGATGATAACATTGTTGAGGATACACAACAATGAAAGGATAGTGTTTAAGCAACATGAGGATTGAAATGATGATGGATTGATTGGATTTGATTGATCAAGATTTTGAAGCTTGGTTTGGAACAAAAGTTATTTTGAATGATTTGATGTTACATTGAAGTTCAAATTAGATGCGACTGATATTGATTGTTTGGATTGATGTTCGATGGAAGATAAAGCTTGATAAGGAATATCTTCTCGTCAAAGTATGCCATGGTCTAGTGATTTGGATTTTGGCTCACAAATGCTTTAACCAATTTGATTTCATGTTTGCTATTTTTTTTCGATCTCCACATGAGCTAGAAGAGATAGATCAAGATTTATTCCTGAAGAAAGATGTAAATATCTACCCCACTGTCTAGCAATGTATGGATGGATGGATATGGTAAGCATGCAAAGGATGCCAAGGATTATCTTGTGATAAGGTAAGGTGTTTTAATAGAGGATACTCATTTGGATAATGCTTCAAGGCTCATATAACGTTGGATAGGATAGGATCAATGAAAATGACCCATGTCAAGATGTCTACCATAAACAAGTGTAAAGTGTGCACCAAAATTTATAGAGATCAAGATAATTTGGAAGATAGATGGAGATGGATGAAAATGGATTGGATAACTGGTTCATGGATGAATGGATTTATTATTGATAAGATGCATGGAAGGTTGGCTTTATTATGGATGTGATAAGATGCTTCCACCTAAAATGGTGCATGTAGATGCTCAATTCTACACATGATGTATGTTTACCAGGTTTACATCATGGTACTTGTCCAAAGTGCCACTATAGTGGTTTTCACTGGAGGACGATTTTTATCTTTACTATTTTCATGATTTTTTTATTTTTATTTTTATTTTTTTGAAATGTTTTAAGCTCATGTTGAAACACCTGATGGTTTCAATGTAGATGCTTCTATCATAATGTTCCATCGATATCTTATTTGAAGAAGCTTCTTTGCCAAGATACGTGCACTTGAATGCAAATTTTGAGAATTATGTTATTCTTTGTTGATACCAAGGTCAGCTTTGTCTTTGTGCACACATCGCAATAGATTGCCTTTTGAATCCTTATGATGAAGGTTTGTTTCCAATACATGGTCAATCTGAGAATTGTATATCATACATGGAGGATTGTATGGTGGAGTGCGTTTAGGAATAAAATATGGATTGGTTAATAGTTTGGAACCTTTGACTCTCCAAACTTGGAAAGATGAGCAATGATGGGTGGATACGGAAGTGTCCATGGAATTAGGACCAACCATTTGATATACTTTGTACACTTCTTGAGAAGTCTATTTTTGCCTTTGTGGAAATCTTTGATGGATAATTTTCCCTTCTTTATTTTCCCCCATAGTTTCTTTGACTAATGGAGTTTGATAGGGATAATTTTTCTTTGTATTTTTTGGTATCCACTTGTATTTGATTTTTCTTACATGCTTCACTATTTTTTCTTTGATGGCGTTCTTCATGATTTGATTCAAATATTTCTTTTGATGTTGGTCCCAATCCATGGATGGGGTGATGGGTGGATGAAGATTCATGGTGTGGCTGATTGTAGTATTGGTATTGGTTTCATCATAAGGACTCTTCATGCTTCCTATGTTGCTGTTTTCTTGAGATGAAGTTTCCCCCAGTATTATAGAGGTATCATTGATATGTTTAGATCCCTTAAGTTTTGAATAACCAAGACCTTGATACTTAGGATTTCCAATAATCTGCATTGGTTCTAGGATACCCTATTAATGTATACCTAATCCTTTGCCTTGATAATTCATCTGTTCAAAAAAAATATTTACAATAGGATATGATTTACCTTGGAAACAAGGTGCTACTCCTATGATTTTTTGTGGATCTTAAAAGGTGATAGCTTCTTCATTGATAAGGTAGCTTTCCCTAAAAAAGTTAAGTGATAGGATCCTCCACAAGTGGGATAACTTCTTGATTCATATATTTGGCTTGATCTTGTGAAATAACATATTTTAATGCTTCTTCAAGAGGTGTTGATGATTCATTGTCCATGTAAGTATTCCTCATGATTCATTTTTGATATGCCTTCATAGGATCTTTCTGATTCATAACTTTTGTAGAAGCCTTCTTCATGACCCATTTCTGATATGCCTCTAGATTTTTTTATATCTTGATCATGTGTCAAAATGTTAAGAGTAGGAGACTCTTGTTCCTTGGTAATGATATCAAGAGTATGAGACTCTTGTTTTGAATGAAGATCATCTACATGTTCATCCAAAGAAATAATCTCATGGGTAGATGGAGGAGTATGTGCTATATGGATATGATCATCGTTTGTGACATCTTGTATAGATAGGAGAGTTTCCATTAGATCATTGTAGTATTTTGAAGATACAAATTATTGATCTTTGTAAATGTTGGAATTTCTTTTGACATGCTTTGGATCAAGTTCTTGACATGGGTCAATTTCACAGGATGGATTGCGTACAAATATTTCTTGGACATCATCATTAGGTATGGGAAGTGGCTCAATATCCTGTTGATCTTTGATTATATTTTGATCAAGTGTTGAGTTGAGGATTCCTTCAATATCCACAACCATGAGGTTGAAGGATGTCAATATGTCTTGGAAAGGACCATTGCTAGACTTTGGTGAAATATGATGATCATTCTTTGGAATAAATTTTTGAGATATGTCCTCTAAATCATTAGGTAATGTAAAAGACATTGTCAACATGATCATTGGTGGATGGATTTTGGTTTATGTCAATAGGATCAAATAATTCTAAAACTTCCTGAAATAGATCATTGTTGGACATTATTGGTGAATTTTGATTATGATCAAAAAGTGACTCTTGATGCATGTTGATTTGATCTTTGGATGGGGTAAAAAAAATTCAAGGTGCTCATTGATGGATAGATCTTGATCATTGTCCTCAATAGTTGTGGTGGAGATATTTTAACTATTTTCAACCATAGGATAAAATGATTTTAACATTTCTTGAATTGGATCATTGTTGGGTATTGTTGGCGGATTTTGATCATGATTAAAAAGTGACTCATGATATATGTTGATTTGATCATTGGATGAGGTAGAAAAATCTTCAAGGTGCTCATTGATGGATAGTTGTGATTGATCTTGGAGATGTGATGACTGATCTTTAAGATGGGGTAATTGGGTTTGTTGTTGATGTTGTTGATCTTGGTATCCAACCTCTTGAAATTAGAGATATTATTCTGGATGTGGTTGGGGACACAACTCAATGCTTTTATAACATGGTTTAACCAATAGAGGAGTGTATTGATTTTGGGGTGGAGATGTCTCTTGGTGATATGAATCAATGAATTTTTTAAGTATAGCAATTTGATCTCACAAAATTTGATCTTGATTTTGACCTTGACACCCTTGATATAGTTTATTTGGTTTGTGTTCAATCATATTTGGAATGTATACTTGTGGTGTTTTTATGGGATCATGGACAAATTGATTTTGGACAATGTTCTGATTTGGGATGATGTTCAGATTTGGCATTATAGGTTGAAATTGAACATTGTTTTGGTTTGGAAACATATTGCCTTGATTTAGGTAACTTTGATTTTGCATGAGGTTACCTTGACTTGGATCAATACATGGAGTCGCTAACATATTGGTTGGGCTTTGAACAAAATTGGTGTGATTCACAGACATATCTATCCCAAATTTCACCAAGTGTGGATTTGATATGTTCATGTTTGGTAAGCTTTTATTTTTTATAGTTGCATTTGGCATGTATGGATTTGGTGGGATAATTCTATTTGGAAGAAAACTCATGCATTTATTGTTTGGTTGATAGATTTTTAGGTTTTGACTTTGATTTTAATCTACCATAGGGAAAGGTGTTCCAAAACTTAGTTAATAGATTTGTAGGTTTTGAATTTGATTTAAATCTACCATAGGGAAAGGTGTTCCAAAACTTAGATTCGGAATACTCACATTTATTGTATCATTGAGGTTTTGTGTTCCAAAATTCAGATTGGGAAAATTTACATTTGTTGTATCATTGAGGTTTGTAGGAGATAATGATCCCATGTATGGACTAAATTAATGTGTTTTGATAATCAATTGGTTTTGTAAGGCCTTGATAGTTTCATTGACTTGGATTACTCATGATGTATGAATCAAGTTTATATTCCATGTTTTTCTTGTGTTTTGACCTTGTTACAAAAGTGAACCTCTAAGGCGTTTAGGACCAATGATAGGATGAAAGATGAAAGGGTGAGTGATATGGATGTTGGAATTTTTGAGAACTTTGGACCAATGTTAGACTTTGGGATTTTTGGATTTTGCTTTGGATTTGGTTTGATTTGATTCGGATGATGGACTTGTACATCCCAAGATGTTGGATGTTACCTTGGGATAAACTTGTCCAAAAGGATGACAATTTAACTAAATGTGTGGGGAAGGATTCATCCATACACACTTAGCCAAACAAAGGGGATTTTTATTTTGATTGAGAAATTTACCAAAAGTCTAATATGAATGATTTTTTCAAGGTTCCAAATTTTTTTTGTGAAATGGGATTTGATTGATGTTTGAGATGGATGAAATGATTGGTTGTTTTTATCCTAAATGAATCTAAGAGGGACTTGTTTAGAAGACCAAGGTTTTTAAGAACATGTTTTTCCCTAAGATTAATTCAAACCAAAACATCAACGTTTTCTCAAAAGACCACAAGAAAAAAGATAAAAAAGTGCATGTGTGGGGTTAAATTGGTTTCATCTTGATTAATGAATTGATTTTACCACATCCAATGTCTTGCTTAAGTTTCAAACTAAATGTCTATTTCTTAACTCTTCTTCATCCCACAAGTTCCATTATGTGGAAATCTAGAGAATTAAGGCAATAGTTCCATAATGTTAACTTCAGTAAGAGAAAATTGAGATGTAAATCCAAATACTTAGAAGCCTCTAAGGATGGAATCCCTAGGGAAAGCAATAGTACTTGGATTTTTTCAATAGTATTTGCTCCTCCTAAAGGGTTTGGAATTTTGATGATCTTGTTGAATGTTTTTTTTTCAATGTTTTAGATCCAAGCAAAGTTTCTTGATTCAAGATAATGCACAACCTTAGGATAGAAATCTAAACAATATTTATAGAATTCCCACTTGGATAAATCCATCTACACCTACTTTTAGCGGATGATTAGATGCTTGACCACACTGGCTCCCCTCCACAACACACACTTCTTGAGTCAGCCAAGCATCAATACCCATGAAAATCCCATGGCTACTTCTCATCTCTACTAAGAGCCGTAAAAATGTGTGACGGCTTCAGAACGACCGTTCTTAGACTAACAAATAGATTTAAGGATTTGGGCCTTCTAAACAAAAGGTTCTAGTATAGGAATTTCATTTGTGGGGGATCATCCATACAATAAGAGACCATTGATGTCCTTCTTGTTAGAATAATCCTCATAATACTTGAACTTTCCTCAAGTAGCCACACTTATATACCGGTTGGAAGTCACTTGGCTTTAGCGTGTTCTCGGTTGGATCATTCCCTAAGGTGATTTATTTTTCCCACCAGGAAGGCCCTCTAAGGATAAACAAAAGCAAGCAAGCACATATGTAGTTCGATCAATATTTTTTGAGAAACAAAGAGATAAAACTCGATAAAATCCACTAACACTAGCAAGATTTTGTTCAATTTTAAGAATCCAAATTGAAGTGTGGAGGTAATCACTTATACAAATTAATATCACAAAAAATCCTTTTGATTCTCAAGATCACCATGAGGCACGAGAGAAGTGCATACGTATTTTTAAATGATATTACTTTGGATAAGGGATTACAAAACATAAAAGGTGCATGTTCATTTTAATCCTTCAAAATCAAGAATATGATTTCTTTTTAAGCACCAACTTTGAAGTGTGAGCTTTGTTTGTTCAATTGTTAAGTCCAAAACAAAATCTAGTAAATTGCCTATGGTTTTTTTCAATCCCTTTGTTTTGTTCTTTTTAGGCCCAAACAAAAATTATTGAGTCCTAAAAAGTATGAAGATGAAAAAGTCCTTAGAAAAGGGATTATAATTTCTCCCCAAAGTGTTTGAAAACATTTGATACAATGAAATGACGATGCCATAGAGAATTCCTTGTCTTTGTTTCCTCCCTTCACTTTTGATCAAGACAACGTACAAAAACTAGTTAATACTACAGAAATAGAGGCCAAAACCAATTAGGAGTCACAATCAATCAAAATGAGGAAACACATGTTGAAATTAATTTGAAAACTTCCTTTTACCCAACTCTAGCGGTGCAGTCTGTGATGGTGGCATGGTTTAAAGAAGTCAATGTCGCTATATAGCATCATTGGGACTAATAGTAGTGGACTGTACAGAAACCAATGAGTGCAAATGTGGTGTTGTTTTGACCAGTATAGGAGTTTGGAGTTTGGATGGATGGTTGACGGGAAAATGGTAGAGTGTCACAATTTGGAATTCAAATTTCTTGGTGGGAATGACTCAGTGTTGCGGTTTGGATTTTTTCAGCATCGCTACATGGTGACATTGGACTAATAACGATGAGTTTAACTATCAGTGATGTAGCCTTCCTATAGACAGAAAATTCAAAAATATAACGAAATTTCTCAAAAAAAATATGTTAGATTCTTCAGATTCGCCCTCCTTCTAGCGCCAAAATGTGAATGGTGATCTTAGGCCTGCACAAACATAAAGAACAAACACATAATTAGTCCAATATGCAAGTTAGAAACAACAATCCCCATGAAATTCATTTGAAACATGAAAACAAGAAATAATATGAAGAACATAATAAAAAAAGATATTAAATCCTATTTAAATGATCAAACTCTCAATCCTGTGAGGGAATTGGTACCATTTTGATGTGGAAAATGGCCCTTTCCCAATTCTTTGCAAGCTTGATGATCAATGGTGAATATTTGATGCTCCTTGGAGAAATTTCTCCATAACCTAGCTATGACAATATGAAAAATGGATGAAAATAGATAAAGATGGATGGAGATTGCTCAAAACTTGAAGATAGTAATGTTGCATGAAGTTGTGGATCCAAAATCCAAATGAGAGCCTTTTATTTATAGAAGAGAATGATGGAGAAAGAGGAAAAAGGAATGAATGTGGGACAAAAGACCAACCAATATTGAAAGGCCACTTGTCAACATGTGAGTGGACTAAGGTGGAGCACATTTTGATGAATGTGCACATAAATGTTATTAGTTGGATATTTGAAATTGATGAATTGACAAGTTGGAGGGAGAAATAAATGGATTTAATGCCACTTGGCTTAAGGCAAAGGACATGTAAGAGGATTTTAATACTTTGTTGGATGTACACACCCTTTTGGAGGGATTTTTGAATTTGAAGAATATTCCTTCATTGATGCCATGTTGAGAGAAAAAAGGAGATTTAATAAATCAAATAAAATGATTTTATTGTGCAAGTTGCAAAAGCTAGAGGATTTGAGGGATTAAGATTAAGATTAATCGAGATTGGATTAATTTAAGAGGAGATTAGCTAATGTGATCATTTGATTTAGATTTTTGGATTGATTTAAATAAAATTTGAGAGGAATATGAATTTAGACTTAATTAAATAAAGTTTAATTTATTTAATTAAAGAGAATGGTGTTAGTTTCAAATCAAATAAAGATAAATTTATTTAATTTAAATGAGATGACTTTAGAGATTAATTAAATAAAAAAAATTATTTAATTAAGAGAGGGACTATAGGATTAACTAAAAAAAATGATTTATTTAATTAATAGAAGATGATGACTTAATCAGATAAATTTGATTTATTTAATTAATAGATGGAATATGATGAATTTAATTAAATAAAGATTATCTGATTAAATGACTAGCAAAGGAGATGATTCAGGATAAACTGGTGTTAGTAAAATCAAGATCAAGTGTATAGGATCAATATGTATATTTTTGATGTCTACACTTATTATCTCCAATCTCATTTTGTTCATTATTCTCCTTTTTGACATTGTTTGGAGTATTATTTTCCTTTGAGCATTCTCCTTTTTCAAACCCTAATCCTTATTTTTCCTTTGAAGATTTTTGACTAGCAAGCATATCATTAAGCAAGGTGGAGATCTTTTTGAATTTTTCCTCATGACTCTTTTATTTCTCTAGATATTTCCTTAGAGACATAATCTCTTCTCCAATTTTTGAGCATTCTATAGACTTCTCTTTCAATTTGGCATTCAAGTAGTCTTCAACTATTTTTCTTTTAACTTACACTTTCAGATTAGTGATTGTCTCATTTGACTGTTTAAGTTTCTCATTTGTCTCCTTGAGTTGCTAGTTATCTTTCTTGAATTTATTCCTCTACTTCTTGATGCACTCATCTGCTTCCTTAAGAGTTTCTTTCGCATCCCTATTCTCACATTTTTCTCTATCTAGGTCACTAAGAGCATATTGGAGTTCTCCTTCCAAATCAACTTCATAGTCTTCTTTAGTAAAGCCTTCCATCATAATTTTTTTCAGAAGAATAGGATACCTCCTAGTTGCCATGTGTTCAAACTCCAAGATCTACCTCAGGGGTACTTAACCCAAATCAAGGAACCAATCTCTAATACCAATTATTGAACACCTAAAATACTAAGGGGGGTGAATCAGTATTCCTTGAAATTCAATAACTTAAAAGTGAATTCAAAGAATCTTAATGAACTTTCAAAAATGGAAAGGAAAAATTAAAGCATGCATCAAAAAAATCAACACAAGAACACCATATTTACGTGGAAAACCCTTGAAAGGGAAAAACCAAGGTGAGGATTAGCTCACAATATATCATAATTGGTTACAACATATTATAGGAGGCTCACTACCTAAAGGTCTCACTACTCAGAGGAATCACTATCAAGAAAATAGAAGGGCTCGTTGCCCAAGGAAGATCAATTCTTCTAGAATTATAAAAGATATAGAAAAGAGTAGCTCACTACCAGATTTTGAACTGCTAACAATGCATCTACAATATGCTAAAGAAATAGTTCTAGTTAAGTTCAGTAAATTAACTTTACACACTTTATTCTTCACCACTAGCACCTTTCACACGTCACACTCTTGCTCATCCATATCTACATCATCATACCATCAATTGTGTGACCTTTTTTATATATGTATATATTTTACAAATAATCATATCATCAATTAGTTCAGCCTAATTAGATGAAACATGTGACACCATAACCTATCAACTCAAAACTCCATCATACATACCTTGTGGAAGAAACCAAAATGTGTTATTCACCAGAATAGGTCGATATGACCTATAATCACTCCTATGAATCGACTTCATACTCAACTTAATATCGCACAATCCTAAAACCCTTAGGTTGGTACCACACAACAAAATAATTGAAGCAACAACTGAATGAACCCATTGTTCATTCACAACTTGACACATAAACTACCAACACCTAAAACTTGGAGTGCACACACATCTTAAATCTTCAAAAACTTCTTGAAATCTACAAAGCACAATGATCATCCATGGTGGAATGCAAAGCATTCTAACATGAACTTTGCACCTATAATTATGTATCTACTTAGCCCAATACTTTTTCATCAATATCTTCTACTATGAAAGACATAAAACCTTGAAAATTTGGATATATACTCCTTAAACATGTACCATTATCACCTCAAAATTGTATGACAAGATATTGTAATGCAGAGCAATGTGAACCAAAAAAAAATTCCTCTATTACATATTATTTTTTATTAGCGTAAAACAGGTTTTGAAGGGGCCTTGAAACCATGTACAAAAGAAAAAGGCAACACAAAGATAAGGAAATTAAGCTTCCCCAAAAAATAACAGGTTGATTAAACAACAATCAACCAACCATCAGTAAAAGGTGCACATAACAACAACAAGAAAAAATAAAAGAAAACCAAAGAAGCTCTTTTAGCATTCTTGTTGATTCCATATCCTTTGTTATCACCTTATCATGCATCTCCATGATATCTTTAACATCTTGGATAGGAGCCACATTGTTCTTCTTTGTTTTTCTATCGGTACGAACACTCAACCCAATCCCCAAATCAATAGCCTGCTTACCCAACTCAGAATCCTCACCACTAGGTTACTTCAAAGGATCATTGGAAAGGGACTTACCAATCCATTATTTTTATTTATCATTCGAAAACACCAAACCTTCATTTGTGGTCTCAAGAGAATCCTTGTTGAGGTTAATCAAAGCATTGAGATCATTAAACATTTGTAAGGAATTCCTTTCCAAAGTAGCATGCCTAGGATTATGGTCTCTTTCCATGTTAGCAACATCCTCCACCATTAGGCCAAGATTAGAGTTCAATGATATAACCATACTAAAAATAGAGTCATGCTCCCTAGAACTTATTAGAGTAGAGATGTTACAATGAGAAATTGTATCATACTTACCATGGAGATCTTGGACCTCTTGAACAAGCCACATGAGTAAATGAAAATGACATCAACCCCTTCCTTTACCAAGCCCAAAGCATGAGTAAAATCCATAGCACCCCAATACAGATCCCTCCCCTAATGAGAGTTGATCGGAGGATCCTCTTCCTGGAAACAAGCAGGCTGAACAAAATGTTCTTTACCTTAACCTTTAGAAATTGACACAACAGGGGATGCATCCAAATCAATGAATTTATTGGATTCACCTCCACATAAGTTGGGAGCTTCCTATCCCCACTGCAGTCCAAATCCTTTTCCTCATTAGAATAATGTGCCACCTCACAAACCTTATCAATTCCAACTCCCACCTACAAATTCTCCACCCCATCATGAAAAAATGCAACACTCATTGGACCCTATTTAGGAACCTTCCTACCACTTCCTTTTCCCTTCACATCCGCATCTTCACAATCAACCAAAAACTAGGAACATGGGAAATAACATATCTATATTTTATATGCTCCACAATAAAAAGAATCAAACCCTCAAGTAAAAAGTAGTTGTTGGGATTCTTTCTGTAATCCATAATCCCATACTCCAAAGCATAAAGAAGATAAAATGGGAAAGAAACCAACTAACCATGGAAAAAATGATTTAGCAACATAAAATGGTGCCCATAAAGAGTTGTGTATCTCCCATCCAATGTAAATTACCACATTAGCACCATAGCCACATCTCCCCAAATTAGTTTAATTTTGGTGCGATCAAATCCACCACACTGGATTTTAACCATTTTTTCTTTCTCTTTGTCCCCCAAAAAATTAAATTTGTTACATATTGTTTCAGTTTGGGACTTAGCTAATTTCCCAAAAACACTTGGTCTACTTTGGACAATATACATACTTATAAATCATCACTTCTACAATGGGTTTCCATCAATGACAACACCATATGCCATCATGCTCATGTTGCCAACAAAACCCATATAATAAAAAAAAATATCTCTTTCATATTTAGGATCCTAAATACTTCATTAATACCCAATTAAAATCTTTGTTAAAGGAATTCTATGTCAAGATCCTACCTCAATTTGTATAAAAAATTATAATTTACCTAAGGATAATGATATTATAGTGTATATAAGTAGATGATGTGACATACATCCTTTAATTAGTTGCATTGGGTCATGTCAACAACTCGTGTAATTAATTATATTAGGTAATGAGTAGGACTATATAGGATTTAGTGGTTCCCCTTGGTGAAATTTCAAGGTTGTCACATGTTTATAAGGGAAATGACTAGCGTAAATACAAATTTTCAACTCATACCATATAAAAGAGAAGTGTATGTTTTGAATTTCAAAATGATATAATCTAATGAAATAATGACCTCTTAATGTAGTTTATGTTTATAATTTTTAAAATTTTAAAATTAGTTGGATATAGTTTTTTTATAAATTTAAGAGAATAATTTTCATTTTTGAAAATAATTGAAAAAAATGAGGTGAATGGGATATCTCAAAAAAAAAAAAAAAATTCTCCTTTATGTGATTCCCATTTAGATAATTTGAAAATCTAGTGCATGAAAACAGTATATATATTTTTAATAAAAATTTTAAGTCAAATTTACTCAAAATTTCTTAGTTTTGATGGGATGTCATCTTTTGTGTAATTATTTCTAATTAAAATATATATACCCTCTTGGAGAGGATTCTCTCCTCCACTATCATGTTTATTTTTCAAAAAACAAATCTAATCAACCTCATGTTTGATTATGATAACTTGCAATAAATTTAAAAAGTTACAATAAAACTATCAAAACATAACAATATATTATTAGATTCCAAACTCTGAGATCTACTTAAGCTATTTTCATATTTTCATGAAAACACCCGTGATTGGAGGAATATAGAGTTGAAGTTTATTATTTGTTGAATTTATCATAAAAGAGGGGTTAAGTTGCCACATAGATAGTTTTGTATGAAAGGGTCTCAAAGAAAACTCTTTCACTCATTTTTTTTGTTCAAAACCTTAACATACAAATTGAACCTAGTTTGAATTTGAAAATTAAATTATATCAATATAATATTTTTAAGTGAAAGGTTTTTCCCAAAAAATTATGTCACATAGGTGCAAAATAGTTTTGCATAAATTTTTTTGCTTGTCTAAAGTGCAACATAGATTTGGAATTCCACCCCTCTCCATTATGTTATTAAGAGTTCTATATAGAAAAATTGAATATCATTATAAAGATATTTTAAGATTACAATATCTTTTTGGGGTCTCTTAGAGATATAATGTGGAGTAGATTCTTCCATAAAGATTACCATATGATGTTATTCTACATCAAAGGTTTACTCTATTTTCACATATTAGATATTAGGGCATATTGGCCCATAAACATCTCATGTGGTATGTGTGATCTATCTTCTATATTGTATTATTTATATTACTATGTGTATGTGTCTTATTAAGTGGTATTAAACTAATATTTGGGCAAAGGTGAGGACAAAACCCTAATCTTTTAAGATAGCTATATCTTACATATGGGTTTTTTTCCTATAATTATTTTAGTAGATTTGGAGGATCATATAAGGAAGCTATGATCCAAAATTCAAATTTTAATCATCAACATTAAGAGATTTATTATTATTTTGTATTTTTTCACAAATTTAATCTCTAAGAAGTAAATCACAAAAAAAAACATTTTTTTTACATTTTTTATAAACTCATAAAAATTAATTAGTTTTCTATTATTTTAATTTTTTAAATTTTTTTTAAGGCTAAGAACTTTATGAAACTCTCTTATCAAATTTGAATGAATGATATAGGTAGAAAGGTGTTTTATTGATTGATTTCCTTAACACCCTAGTGTCAATGGAGGTTCCTTTGCTTAATGGAAGTGGTAATGTATTAGAATGGTGACTAAAATTCAAATTGTCTTAGAGTAGAAATTAATCTTAGAAGTTAAAATTATGTTTGCACTTGATTTCAATATGGCTTTGAAATGTCTTAGAGTAGAAATTAATCTTAGAAGTTAAAATTATGTTTGTACTTGATTTCAACATGTAAAGACACTTCTTTTTAAAATAAAATGAAACCATCTTTTTGAAATAAAATGAAACCATATTGATTAGGAGGAGGAGAAGGATACAATTAGATGCACTTCAACTTTGATGAAAGAAGATTTAATACTTCTATCTCATGGACATATATAAAAGGAAAAGGTTATTATTTTTGTAAATCTTAATAGGAAGTATAGTGTAACACCCCGCCATGCGACCCTAGAGGAAGTTGCAATTAACTACACAATGAACTAATTTTTTTTTATTTTTATTTTAAAGTAAAATTAATACACAAGTTCACTACACATTGCAACAACCTCTAAGGTTACGAGACTGAGATTACTTATTAACCCACAGACAACATTAATGAATTGAACCACAACATTTAATTACTTAAGAAATCGACAACACATACATTCCATACAAGATATATTACAGCATAAAAGTAAAAGATACCATAAGATCCCAAAGCACAATAAGATTACAACTCTCATTCCCCGAATGAGGTAAATCCAAAAGAATGATTACATATTACAACTTCCACCTCAATAACAGATGAGGGGTAGATAATTACAAGAACAACTGAAATGAGAATAAGCATACAAGATAATTGGATCCCACGAGCTCTTCAACTGGAAATCTCGTCAACACGAACAAGAAGAAAACCCAACAGAGTAAGGTGCACGCCACCCAACCAAGTGGAACCCAAAGGCCCACCCCCCGTGCTAGGAGATAGTAACAAGGATTCCTAGACAAGACCCACCACCTCTAGACATAGGTTGAATCATAATTGAACCAAATTGACACAACCAATCACATGCACCACACAAGTACATCACAAACACAACTCTAACATGGCCACATTGCTTCCAGAAATAACAGATCAGGTATGTTAAGAAAACCATACACACAAAACAATTACCAATAGATGACAACCAAGTACCAACTACAAGTACACCTTTACAATACTGACATGGAATACATTATTGTAGTTAACACTCGAATAAACTACCTCCAAAGGTTACCCAATTTACCTCTCATGGCTCTGGCCCCTAATGGAAGTCATTCTTCTACTTGACAACACACCGGACTTAACTGATCATAACGAAAACTCAATTTTGTATAACAAGACATCACGACCACTCCAACTCTAGGAGGAAACATAAAAGAGCACTCATTCCAACTCAAGAGGTAACAATGATAACAATTCCACTCCATACAAGGAGCCACAAATCACATAATCCACTCCTTCCACAGGAGGCACAAAACATCCCCATTCGTGGAGACTGGGTAATAACATTATCACAACTCAGGCACTAACCAAGGGAATTAACAAGTGGTTGACATCACAAACAACAACCCCCATCTTCTAGGATCTATTGGAAAACTTACATATTAAAAAAACTTAATCCACTTCCCCAAATAAAACAAAGGAAACAATCACAAGAGCAAATGCGAGGAAATAACTAATTTTGGATATATAAAATCCATTTCCCTTAACATTCATTTCACAGTAAAGAAAACAATTGCCCTAATAGAATAATTACATAAAATTATTCTTTATCTTTCTAATTACTGATAAGGGAAAACTAATTTTAATAACTGATCCAAATCCATGATTACTTTTACAAACAACATAAATCCACTACCTTTAATAAAATTCAATAGTTTAATGTCTCAATTAGACTAACTTAACAGTATCTCTTTTAGACCAAGTAAGAAATTTAAACTCAATATTTAATTCCCTAATAGCTATTAAATAATCATAAAATAAACATTTACTTATGCAATTCAGAAAATAACCTTTTAAAAATAACTTTTTGTCCTTACAAAATAAATCTTTTCTCAAAAGACAACTAATCTTGCTATTAAAACATATTACTTTTAGATCCAAGGCATACCATTTTAAACTAAGTAATTGTTCCTTCTACTCGACATAACCAATTTAAAATACTTAACTCATCTTAATAAACATGTTATTTAAAATCAAAATTACTGTTTTCATCAAAATATATCCTTTTAAAAAGACTTCATTAATTCGATTATAACATGTTAATTTAAAATTCTCCAATTAAATTTAAAAGATACCAATATTTAAATCCCCTACTCATTCTATATGTATTTAAATAATTAAATTGTCATTTAGATATATTTAAATATTTAAATCGTCATTTAAACATTTAAAAATTCTCCAATTTCATGTAAAACATTTAAAATTTCCTCCATTACCTTTAAATATACCATTATATAAAAAAACAACCATTAAATATATATATATTTAATATGTAAACTTTAAAATTTTAATATTAAATATTTTAATATTAAATATTTTAATATTATAAAATATAATATTAAATATTTTAATATTATAAAATATAATATTAAATATTATTTTTAAATATTTTAATATTATAAATTATAATATATAAAATATAAAATATTTTCTTTCAAAATTTCACAAGGTACACCTTCACTCACACATTCCAAAACATCATAATTCACTTAAAACTTTCAAAATTTTCCAACTTTTTTAAATGGCCAATAACAAAAAATTTCTGCAAAACACCATTAAAATAGCTTGAAATTTCTTCAAATTTTAAATTTCAAAAACCAAAAATTCTAGCAATACCCTTTGGTTCTAACTTGAAAATTAATAGGGATAATTCTATCCCCGCATTAAAATTCATCATAAAACATGCACAATTTCAATTTTTCTAATTTTATTTTACATTGGAAAACCATAAATCCCCAAAAACTCCATTGATGAAAAGCTTCAAATTTTAAAGTTTCAATTTCAATTTTCTAAAAATACTCTTTGGCTCTAAATATGCCCAATAACACACTTTTAACGTCAATTTCACTTTTCAATGATTTTGAAAAAAAATTGCCATGATGAGGGCACAAATTGACATTTTTCAAAAATATCACAGAACAATTTAAATGAACTAATTTTGCTCAATTTGAAATCTAAATGGGAAGTCCTATGCTCCCTTAAGGGTGAACATGACCTCTAAATGACAAAACACAATCAAAGGGAAAAGAAAAGATGAACTTACCTCAATTTTGTCACCACACACAATCATGCAAAGCTTGGAAAACACAAAGACAGATGAAGAATCCAAACACCCGAGCAATCATCCACCCATTCTTATCCAATCCAAAACAAATCCCATCTCTTTCCATCCACAAATGCATCCAATTCAAATTTTTCAAGAAAATGACAAGGAGAGGGTTTTAGAGCAAAAATCCTCCAAAATGAACAACTTTCCAAAACAAAAAAGAAAATATCTCAAATACCTCTAATTTCAATTTTTGCATTTAAAATTTTCAAAAAATGGAATTAAAACCATTTTTCAATTTTCAAACTTAATTTCAATTCAAAATATCTATTAATTTCCAAAATGAATAACTTAATTCAAATCAACACAATTAATTTAATTAATCAATAAAATAAATCTAATCCAGGATTAAATTGTTTTATTGATTAAATTAAATTAATTAATAAATTAAATAATTTTTTTTTTTAACATTATAACTAGATTAATTTAATCAACAACTTAAATACATAAAGTCAATTGATTACCCTTTCTAACTTGCAATTAAATGAAATCTTAGGAAATTAATTAATAATCAAACAACTGAACCAGACTAAAACCGACGACACACTCAAGACTAGGGTGATGACTTGACACGGGAAACCTAGCTACTATCTCCCAATCAAATGTCGTTGGCAATAGACACGCTCAACCCTGTGAAACCAGGTGGAGTCGATGTCATGTACTTGTCAACCTACGAACAAAGAGTATATCGCACATGTATATTTGCATCATATAAAACACAGCATGAAGAGGAAATCATGAAATCGTAGGGCGCTCACAAGTGAGTGATGCAATCTCGTCCCCTTCACCAATACAGTATTATCAACTGACGAATCTAACATCAATAATATAATCAAAGGCATAAAACGTCATTAATTCTGATATCCACTTATGCTAATCTAGAGCATGCCATAATGATACATCAGAATAAATTACAATCACATCAAAATATCACATTCACATCGCTTTACATATAGAGATCAAATAGAAACCGAGTACCATAGTCAAAGTACTAACATAAAAAATAAGACATAACCAAACAAACACTGTTCGATCAAAAGAGAAAAACAAAGGGGTCTTACATATAGCTTCATCAGCCTAGAATTGGAAGAGAAACAATCTATAGGTATTAAAAAACCACATCAAGGACAACCAAATTGTAGGAAATGATTTTTTATATTTAAATATTTTTATGGATAAATATGTTTTACATTCAAAATTTTATGCTTCAGATATGGATGGATTATATATTATTCTTATCCTTGATTAGAATCTTTTGGGAATAGTTAAAATTATTTTATATAAAATAATTTCATGAATCTTTGGTACACGAGGAAAAAAATTATAATATAGGATATTACACTTAATCAAGACCAAAGAAAAGTCAAGGTTGAGAAAGCTCTAAAATCTATTGAAGAGTGCACTAAAGAATCAAAGGACAACCAAGATGATATAGATATAAAGAAAAAGAGGAAATTTTATTCCTCTTCTTGAAGTATGAAAGAAGGTTCTAGAGATAGAAAGAGGTGTAATATATAGGTATCCACATCATTATGAGAGGTAAGGAAAATGGAGGAAATCATATTGGAGGCATGATAATACATTGAATCAACAAGTCAATCACTATGTATCTACATGTAACAAAAACTAGAAGAATTAGTGGCATCATAAAATTTTAGTTATTCAAGGTAGATAATTAGTACATACTATAATAAAGAGTGGAAATAGGTGGGTGTATCAAAATATGGATCAAGAATGATATATTATAGGTATCATCAAGCTAAAACCACTACAAAGATCACATATGGATGATTGGATGATAGGACATGGGTTGGAAACTATCTTAATGATTATATTTTTCTCATGTTTTAGGGATGAAACATATCAATGAGAGATGAAATTTTATGTACCTACAAATATGATATTATGATGTCCATAAGTGAATGGAGATAATGACATATTGTACACATCCCTTAATTTAGTTATATTGGGTCATATGGAAAACTTGTGTAAATAACTATATTAGGTAATGATTAGGCCTACATTGGGTTTAGTAGCATACCACTCCATTATTTTGTTAGGAAGAGGCCTATATAAAGAAGGTGTAACACCCTTCTATTTTTCTCTTATGTTTAGATTACGATGTTTTGTTATTATTTATTCGCTATTTATAGAGCGATGTGCATTATATGTTATGATGTGATGTTACTCTATTTTGATGTAATCATTTTGACATGCCTTTGAATATCATAATGGTTATTTGGAATAATATTGCTATATGCACATGAGTAGATTATATATGTTAGAATTGTCAGGTTTTTGATAGTGTATTGATGAAGGGGACAGAATTGCATCACTCGCTTGTGAGCACCTTGCGATTCTGCTATTCCCTCTTCATGGTGTGTTCTATTATGATGTCTATATGTATGTTTTATGTATGCCTTGTTCACATGTTTGTAGGTATAGGACATTGAATCCACCTGGCTTCACAAGTTTGAGCATGTCCATTGCCCAATGGTAAAGTTGATTGGGAGATAGTAGCTAGGATTCCTATGTCAAGCCTTTACCCTAGTCACAGTGTGTCGTTGGGTCTAGTTGGTTTTGTTTGCTAAAAGTTGTTTAATTTTGCTTTGAAATTATTATGTTGCAAATTTTGTAAAAGGTAATTTAATGGATGTAATTATTTAAGTTGATTATTAAATTAATCTGGTTTTAATGTCAGAAGATGTTAATTAATTAATTTAACTGGTAAATAGTTTAATCTTAGGATTATATTATTTATTAATTAATTTAATTAAGTTAAATTAGAAAGGTTAAATATTTTGAAATTATTAAATGTTTTAATTTTAAAATATCTAGAATATTTTGTGCAATTTGGTTGTTAAAGATATTTTGGGTTTTAACAGGTGGTAGGGAAATTTATGAAGTTTGTTGGAAATTTATTCACGGGGAGAAATTTGTGGTTGTAATGGGAAAAAGTAAGAAGCTTTTTCACAGAAGAATCATAGAGGATATTTTGTGTGTTTGGAAAAAGATTAAAAAAAGAAGTATTTATGTGATTGCATGTGTTCTGGAAATTTTTAAAGAATTAATCTTGGGAAAAATTTTGTGTTCTTGAGATTTTTGAAAAGTTACTCTCAGGAAATATTTCTATGTTCGGGAAATTGTATTGTTCTGAAGGAAGTTATTGTTTATCTAGGAGAAAATACTTGGATCTATGGAGGAGGCACCGCTTCAATTTAGAAATTCGTAGGCATTGGACTATAGGTTCCTTCTTTAATTTTTGTTAGTTTTATATTGAAAAGCTTCTTAGTTTAGATCTTTCTTTGGAAAAGATTATCTGTGCAAGTTTTAAAAGCTTTGTGTTTTGTTTTTAAAAAAAATTGTAATTCTCATATATAAAACCCTCTGTAGAATAAAATCCTCAGTGGAATGAAATTCTCCATGGGAACTATTGAAAAATTGCAAATAGGGATTATTGTGAATTTAGAAGTACCCAAAAGAATATAGTTAAGGATCTGGAAAGAAAATCTTCCTCGGAAATAAATTTAGTTTTCTATAGAAAAAATTTCTTATAGGTTGAAAGCTTCTTGGAAAATTTCTTGTAAAATTATTTGTATGATTTTTATTGTTCTTTCTCTTTAAAATTTGTTTTTTGTGTAGGTTTAAAACAATTCTCTCTGTTTTATTTGAAAATTTCACCTGTAGAAAGATTCTCTATGAATTGGCTTTTTAGTTGTGGTTGGAAAGGTTTCCTATAGAATGCTTTTGGAAAAATTATTTCCCTAACTAAATTATTGTTTAAAAATTCTTTATATATAAATTATATATACATATATGTGCATATATGTATAAATATGTACATACACATATACATATATACAAAGTATATATATATATATATATTTTTTAAAGTATTGAATATTGAAATGTCTTTTATAAATCGTTGTAGTCGTCCGTACAGTGAATTTGTGAATGAAATTCGCAAGAAAATTGGTGAGCACCAACACCTTGCGATAAAATCAATTTAGTTTGAAGGTCTTGTGATTGTCAAGCAACGAGGAAGTTGCAAAATATGTTGAAATTTGAAGAATTGTAAATCAAATGTCATAATGATAGGAGAGGTCTAGGTGGGTGTCATGTTGTAATGTCATGGTGTCAATAAGCCTAGGTGGTAGAATAGCTTGAGGTTTGATTTTTTATTTGAGAATAAGGTCTCCATTACCATTTTAAATGTATTAGAAAGATTTAATAGATCAGTTAGGATGAGTTTATAAAGACAAGTTGCCATAGGATAGTGATTAAAGGGCAAATTGGCAAAATTGTCATCTTAGAACCTAATTAATGGGTGGTTATGGTAGTTGAACGCCCCAAGAGGTAGTTTGAAGGTGGTAACATGATATATTATTGTAATATCTCGAAGGAGAGGTTGTTGAACAAGTTTGGGAAGGGGTTTCAAAGAAGAAGTTGCTGTTTTTTGTGTTTTTCATATAGAAATTGCTGATCCCGTACATTGTACGGCCTGTACATGTTTTTCCACACTCCAAGCCTATAATGGTTGGATAGATAATTGAATAACCTTTCTTTTGGCGTTTGAATGGTGTTATTTTGTTAAGAATTGAGTGAGATATCCCCATTTTACTATCGGGTGGTCTCAAACACTATGTTTTTCCTATTTTCCTGAACTTTGCAGGATTGGTACGGATCCGTACGGTATATTTTGGCTCTAAAATCATTTTGAAAGTGTAGATATATGAGTTAACTTTCAAATGCATTTGATTTGAGGGTTTGAACGTTCATATTGAGGGAGAAATCATTGTTTTTCTGAAACTGCTCTATTTTGGTGCAAATTGGTGGTTTGAGAGTATTAAAATGAGTTTTTAGGGCATTCCACCTACTGTAGCCATTGTGACTCGGTGGAATGACCCAATTTGATGTATTATAGGCTTTAAAATTCTATGGAGGACTGAAGGAGTGTGTATGTGGGTTTGGGTGTTGCCCTAGGTTGAGTTTGAGTGATTTTCCTTATGAAAGTGAGTAACTAAAGGGTGGTTTATGAGTTTTGTGGAGAGAATGAACTATGTAATGAGTTTTTAAGCTTGTGTAGGTGAAATTAAGAGTTTCTGAGTTTGTGGAAAGGATTGAGAGGTCTGGCAAACAAGACTTTGAATAAACCCTACTCTTTAGGCTTGTGGAATAAGGGTTTTGTAGAGCAGCAAATGAATGAAGGGATATGCTTTTGAAAGTTGGTGAAATAGGCTATTGGATACCTATCTTTGAGGTTTGAACAGTCATCCTTGTCTAGTTGTAAGATTGAGGGATACTTACTTTGAGAAAGTGACCTATTTAGGCCTAGTGGGACTTGATGGGGGTTTGTGGTTGTTTTGGGAAAATGAAGGTGAAACCCTCTTGAGGGTGAGTTGATGTCCATGAGATTGGAGTGGGGTTCTTGGTTGAGAGTTGAAGTCTCTATTTTGTGAGTGATCTCCACCCAGCCTCTCATCAAAAATATAAAATAAAAATTAAGTTTTGAATTTTAATTTATGTGGTGGGGAGGTTGGGCTCTCCCCACAGTCACCCCCTTCGGGAGGTGTTGTGGGGAGGCAACGCAACCCTCCCCACTCTCTACTAGCCGCATCTCTTGGGAGATGGGGGTACGGTTGTGCAAGCACAGTCGCCCCCTCACCAATATTGATTCTCTCTCTTAAATTTAGAAATACATGTGAACTGAATATGTATTAGTCGCAAGGTTGTATTAAAACAATGTTTTTGATTTGGTTTAAATTGATTTTGGATTTAAATATATATATATATATATATTATATATATATTATATATATATTTATGTATATATTTATTTATGTATGTATATATATATTTATAAATATATTTATATATATTAATATGTATTATTTTGGGTATTTTAAGTTGTTTTATTTATTTTTTAAATAATTGAATATTATATATATTTGTGTTTAGATAATTATATATATACATGTATTTATATAATTGTATATATAAATATATTTAATTAGAATGTTAATTTGGTGCATGCATAATATGCACAGTTAGGAGATTTAAAAGGAATAGTTTATTAGAGGAAGCTGATATTTTATTAAAAATAATTGAGGAATTGAAGTTCATATAAATTAGATTTTTCTTTATCTCCTTGAAAAGGGCTTTTAATTTAAGTAGTTAAATTGGACAATTTTTATATATTTTTTTTCATTGAATGAAATTGGATTTAGGAAATCCAAATGATAGGTCTATTACTTGTGTTGATTCCCTCTAGTATTTGATTTCTTCTAGTTACATTTTGGGGGGGGCGGGGGGGGGATAGGTTAAATTCTTAGATATTCAATTGTAAGTCTTCCAGAAGAGTAATTGGATTTAGGGAAATTGTTGTATTCCTCTTATCAGCCTTTCAATTTCCCTTGGGTAGTGTGTTTTCCATTTTCAGTGAATCACCTGATTTCCTCGAATGGGGATGTTATTCCTCCTTTGTATGGAGTGGATTTTGTTATTTGTTCCTCCTAAGCTTGGAGTGGATTTATTCCACATTTTGACAACTTGATGGGGGTCGGAGTTTGGGAAGATCTATCGGGGTAACCCATGCATCTTTGTGGTGACACTCCTCCTATGTTAGTAGTATGTTTGGTTCACTGGTGTATCTATTTATTTAACCCCACAAACATTGTACCCTTTAAGAAAGTGTTGTACTGGTAGATGTTAAGTTTAGCTTTGAGTTAGCCTATGTCTAGTGGTAGATGGTCTTGTCTAGGAAATCTTGTTACTGTCTCCTAGCATGGGGGGTGGGCCTTCAGGTACCACTTGGTTGGGTGGAATGTGCACCTTGCTCCGTTGAATCCCATTTCTTCGATTCATGATGGTGAGATATTCTAGTTGGATAGCTCGTGGTGGTACCAAAGGATATGTTTCTTTTTGTTGATGTATTATTATATCAGTTGACATTTGTATTTAATTTACTCCTCAATTGTGTTCAAGGAGGTCTCATGTAATTTGTAATAGATAGGTATGGTATTCCTCATTCTGGGAATGAGTATTGTAAACCTTATTTGTATATTAATGTAATAATTGGACCTTGATTTATTTTTATTCTATGTGATGTAATTTTAATGCTTTGAATGTATGTATGTGAATTATTGTTTAGTAATTAATTAAATGTGTTATATGAGTATTGTATATGTTATGGATTCAGATGTAACCTTTTTCTTGTGCCTTAAAGGTTGTTGTGATAGTTAGTGCACCTTTCATGTTAATATTGCACTTAATATAAAAAAAAATTGTACGCTTTCGTAGTTGTTGCAACTTCCTCTAGGGTTATGAGGTGGCACATTACACATGGTATTAGATCCCCATGTACATACATTGGGTACTCTAGGTACATTTGATTCCAATATGTTGTCCTTGTGAATCTGTAAATGGAGTTGTGAAGTGATCATGTGTTCATGGCTTTGACATTTAGCATGACGTACTCTATGGAAAAGAGTAGTGATAGAAAACTGATAAAAGGTTATGGATGAAAAGTAATGATATGTATCCCATGGGTTATGGAATTATATGTTCTTATGGGATTATGTATGTAATTATACCCCCTATAAATGTGAGGAACCAGTAATTGTGTCTTGTTTGAGTGTTGTGAGTACCCCATACTTACTCTGTGTGTCCATGTGGTGGTGATACTTGGTACCCATCCATGGGGGAAAAGTTTCATTTTGATGTGGGAATTACCATACCATTATGTGTGTTTGCATGTTTGTTACCTGATTGAGGACCAACCCATGTGTGGTTGAAACTTATATATAAGAGTAACCAAAAGTTAGTTTCATAGATTCTTTTCCTTTTGGTTCTCTAGCCCCTCAATCCATGAAGGGATAGTAGCAGCCACAAAGTTCCTTGGGTGGAGTGTGCAGCGTACGCATATTGTGGCATAGAGAATCTCAGCTCAACCAATCCTGAGGAAATGTACCCACTACTTTCCCTTATGATGGATTAGGATACTTGATCCATATGTGTTAGCCCAATCCCCACATATTTGAGTACAACAACATAGGTTTGTTAGTATATGTCTGGTCATCCGTAGGCACATTGATCTGGCATTATTAAGTTAACCCTGTCTGTATGAGAGGTGAAGCTCGGTTAGCCCCATATTGATAGTATCATATTGCATCATGTATATATACCTTATTTGCACGTGTCTCAACGTGATGCAATAGATACGATTCCACACCCCATTGAAGTTTTGACACAGTGCTAGTGATGATGTCGTGTTATACGATGCCACATGCTTAGACACGTGAAGGTGCATTATGATATTGTCTTTGATAGCCTACTTGTGTGCTGAGTGTTATGGGGACTCAAACACTTGTAGAGGGATACTCATGGTTGCTTCAATCGTGTTGGTTAGGTAGTATATGAGTAGATCCTAGCCATGTATACCTCTGGCTACGACGAGTTCCCGTGTGTGCCTTCTCCACGAGGTATCGCAATGCGGGGTGTTTTCTATGCGTGCCTATTTCCATGGACCCACAAACACACTACCATGTGGTATATGACCAGTACATGCCTTCTCCGACTGGCATATGACCATGTCGAGTGACGACGTGATAGTCATGGAGTACAATTTGGGTCTTGTGGATGGTGTGCTCACTCTGCATTGCATGAGGCCTTAGTCAGACGTTGTTTCCTCCTTCCTCATTTGGTGGATAGTATTTATTCACACAGTGTTGTACAATGCAATTTAAAAATATTGTGAACTTTCTTTATGGTTATTGATGATTTTTAGTTTATTGTGAAGGCTGACACCTTGTTTATATTTGATTTTGATGGTTTAGCCACACCTTGTGATCTTATTTTCTTATAACCTTAGTGGTTATATATTTGAATTATTGTTGAAATTTTCCACATTTATTGCCTTATTGTTGAAATCGAACTTTAATTTGCTCTTCTTTATGACCTTGGTGGCTAAACTAGTTATCTTTATTGTTTTCAATTTCGACAATATGTCGTAATGTGAATCCTCTCCAAGGACGTATGAGGTGGACTTGGTGAGTGTATATGAGGAAGTAGATGTAGGGAACATTGAGGATGGGGGTATGTGAGGCTATTATGCAGCTAGGACCCACTACCCATCTATGTGTGATGACTATCTCTTGGAGTCTAATCACCTTATACAATAAGAGATAGGTCATTGTGGTCTTGTTTGGATGGTCTCACATTATGTGTGGCCTAACACCATCAAGTCACTGATTGTGATGTATTGATTATTTGAGATGGATTTTGGCTCTTGGTTCATGGATTTTGTATCATGGATTAGTATGTTGCTTTTCAGTGTCTAGATGGACCCATGTGTGGCCTTGTGATGATTCTTGGTGATTTGTATTGGTGTGTATGTGAAGAATGTATGTTAAATCATGGTTATGTGTTTTTGGAGACTTGTGGGTGGTTGCTTCACCATGTTGGTTATTTAGATTGATAGATTATTTGGCTTGGAGGATTATGTCACTCGTTAATGTTGTTTTTATGTTGAGGTATGGAGTGGTTCAGTTTTGGAACCATTGATTACGTGTGATTATATGGAGATTGTACTAGGGGTATTTGTAGGCTTCCAAGAGTAAGCCTAACCCTAGGGGGGAGAATGTAACACCCCTCTATTTTGCTCTTATGTTTAGATTACAATGCTTTGTTATTTTTTGATCGCTATTTATAGAGTGATGTCGATTATATGTTATGATGTGATGTTACTCTATTTTGATGTAATCATTTTGACATGCCTTTGAATAGCATAATGGTTATTTGGAATAATATTGCTATATGCACATGAGTAGTTTATATATGTTAGAATTGTAAGTTTTGTGATAGTGTATTGGTGAAGGGGATGAAATTGCATCACTCACTTGCGAGCACCCTGTGATTCCGCAATTCCCTCTTCACGGTGTGTTCTATTATGATGTATATACGCATGTTCTATGTATGCCTTGTTCACAGGTTTGCAAGTACATGACATCGACTCCACCTGGCTTCATAGGTTTGAGCGTGTCCATTTCCCAATGGCAATGTTGATTGGGAGATAGTAGCTAGGATTCCTATGTCAAGTCTTTACCCTAGTCATAGTGTGTCATCGGGTCTAGTCGGTTTTGTTTATTAAAAGTTTAATTTTTCTTTGAAATTATTATGTTGCAAAGTTTTTAAAAGGTAATTTAATGGATGTAATTATTTAAGTTGATTATTAAATTAATCTGGTTTTAATGTCAGAAGATGTTAATTAATTAATTTAATTTAATTGGTAAGTAATCTTAGGATTATATTATTTATTAATTAGTTAAATTAGAAAGGTTAAATATTTTGAAATTAAAATATCTGGAGTATTTTGTGCAATTTGGTTGTTAAAGATATTTTGGGTTTTAACATGTGTTAGGGAAATTTATGAGGTTTGTTGGAAATTTATTCATGGGGAGAAATTTGTGGTTGTAATGGGAAGAAGTGAGAAGCTTCTTCACGGAAGAAGCATAGAGGATATTTTGTGTGTTTGGGAAAATATTAAAAAAGGAAGTCTTTATGTGATTGCATGTGTTCTGGAATTTTTTGAAGAATTACTCTCGAGAAAAGTTTTGTGTTCTTGAGATTTTTGAAAAGTTAGTCTCGGGAAATGTTTCTATGTTTGAGAAATTGTATTGTTTTGAAGGAAGCTATTGTTTATCTGGGAGAAATACTTGGATCTATGGAGGAGGTGTTGCTTCAATTTAGAAATTCACAGACATTGGACTACAAGTTCCTTCTTTATTTTTTGTTAGTATTATATTGAAAAAATTCTTAGTTTAGATCTTTCTTTGGAAAAGATTGTTTGTGAAAGTTTTAAAAGCTTTGTGTTTTGTTTAAAAATAAATTGTAATTGTCCTATATAAAATCCTCCGTGGAATGAAATTCTTTGTGGGAACTATTACAAAATTGTAAATATGGATTATTGTCAATTTGGAAGTACCCAGAAGAATACAGTTAAGGATTTGGAAAGAAAATATTCCTCAAAAAGAAATTTAGTTTTCTGTAGAAATTTTTTCTTGTGGGTTGAAAGCTTCTTGGGAAATTTCCTGTAAAATTATTTGTATGATTTTTATTATTCTTTCTCTTTAAAATTTATTTTTTGTGTAGTTTTAAAATAATTTTATGTGTTTTATTTGAGAATTTCACCTGTAGAAAGATTCTCTGTAAATTGGCTTTTTGGTTGTGGATGGAAAAGTTTCCTATAGAATGCTTTTGGAAAAATTATTTCCCCAATTAAATTATTGTTTAAAAATTCTTTATATATAAATTATATATACATATATGTGCATATATATATATACATACACATAAACATATTTTAGAGTATTGAATATTGAAATGTCTGTTATAAATCGTTCTAGTCGTCCGTATGATGAATCTGTGAATGAAATTCGCAAGAAAATATAAAAAAAAATTAAGTTTTGAATTTTAATTTATGTGGTGGGGAGGTTGGGCTCTCGCCATAGTCGCCCACTTTGGGAGGTGCTATGGGGAGGCAATGCAACCCTCCCCACTCTCTGTCGGCCGCATCTCTTGGGAGATGAGGTATGACTCTACAAGCACATCCACCCCCTCCCCAATATTGATTGTCTCTCTTAAATTTAGAAATACATGTGAATTGAATATGTATTAGTCGCAAGGTTGTATTCGAAATTTTTTTTCGATTTGGTTTAAATTGAGTTTGGATTTAAATATAAAAAATATATTATATATATATATATATATATATATATATATATATATATATATATATATATCAATATGTATTATTTTGGGTATTTTAAGTTGTTTTAAAAAAAAAAATTAATTGAATATTATATATATTTGTGTTTAGATAATTATATATATGTGTATATATAAAATTGTATATAAAAATATATTTAATTAGAATGTTAATTTGGTGCATGCATAATATGCACAGTTAGGAGATTTAAAAGGAATAATTTACTAGGGGAAGCTGATATTTTATTAAAAATAATTGAGGAATTGAAGTTCATATAAATTAGATTTTTTATTTCTCTATTTGAAAAGGGCTTTTAATTTAAGTAGTTAAATTGGAGAAATTTTTATATTATTTTTTTTCACTGAATGAAATTGGATTTAGGAAATCCAAATGATAGGTCTATTTCTTATGTTGATTGCCTCTAGTATATGATTTCTTCTTGATATGTTTTGGGGGGGGGGGAGAATGGGTTAAAGTCTTAGATACTCAATTGTAAGTCTTCCAGAAGAGTCATTGGATTTGGGGAAATTGTTGTATTCCTTTTGTTAGCCTTTCAATTTCCCTTGGGTAATGTGTTTACCATTTTCAGTGAGTCACCTGGTTTCCTCAAATGGGGATGTTATTCCTCCTTTTTATAGAGTGGATTTTGTTATTTGTTCCTCCTAAGCTTGGAGTGGATTTGTTCCGCATGTTGATAGCTTGATGGGGGCCGAGATTTGGGAAGATTTGCCAGGGTAACCCATGCACCTTTATGGTGACACTCCTCCTATGTCAACAGTATGTTTGGTTCACTGGTGTATCTATTTATTTAACCCTAAAAGCATTGTGCCCTTTGAGATAGTGTTGTACTAGTAGATGTTAAGTTCAATTTTGAGTTAACCTGTGTCTAGTGGTAGATGGTCTTGTCTAGGAAACCTTGTTACTGTCTCCTAGCACAGGGGGTGGGCCTTTGAATCCCACTTGGTTGGGTGGAATGTGCACCTTACTCCGTTGGGTCCCCTTTCTTTGGTTTGTGATGGCGAGATCTACCAGTTGGAGAGGTCGTGGTGGTATTAGTGGATATGTTTTTGCTGTTGTTGATGTATTATTGTATCAATTGGCATTTATATTTAATTTACTCTTCAATTGTGTTCGAGGAGGTCTCATGTAATTTTTAATAGATAGGTATGATCTTCCTCATTTTGGGAATGAGTATTGTAAGCCTTATTTGTATATTAATGTAATAATTGGACCTTGATGTATTTTTATTCTATGTGATGTAATTTTAATGCTTTGAATGTATGTATGTGAATTATTGTTTAGTAATTAATTAAATGTGTTATATGAGTATTGTATATGGTATGTATTCAAATGTAACCTTTGTCTCATGCCTTAGAGGTTGTTGCGACAGTTAGTGCACCTTTCACATGTTAATATTGCACTTGATATAAAAAACAATTTGTATGCTTTCGTAGTTGTTGCAACTTCCTCTAGGGTTATGAGGTGGGGCATTACATAAGGTAAATATCATTGTAAATATATTTGAAGAGTATGATATGTGTTTGGATCTCTTGGAGATATAGAATGGAGTCACTTCCTCCATTTAGGTGTTACCCTACCTCAATGATTTATTTTACTTTTACATATAATAGATATAATGGAATCTTGGACCACAAAAATCTCTTGTGGTGCGAGTAATCTATTTTATTCATTACATTATTCTCATTATTATATATCTAGACCTTATCACTCATAAAAATCAAAATAATCTCTTTTAGATTCAAGGTCCTTAATTCTTTATTAAATCCAATTGAAATATTTGTTAAAGTGATTCCATGTCGAGATCTTGCCTCAATTCTTTTAGCAAATAAAAAAATAAATTGATGAAGATCTAAAATTCCAATCACAATCCTTGTAATTAAAAAAATATTGCTCATTCATTAATCTCCAAAAAAATGTGTTATCTTTTTTAGTAGAATGCAATAATAATCTCTTACTATGATTTTTTTCATTATTTTATAAAAATATTTTTTTTCTTATTCTAATCCTAGTTGTAGGAATAAAATCAAGAAATTAATATTTTATGTTCTATTAAAATAATTTATATTTAACTATCATTTTTTCACTTCACATGCACATCCTCATAGAAACACATATAAATATTAAAACAATGGATTTTCTAATTATTTAATTATAAAATTTACTCATAAATTAGTTATTTTAGTAATATTTTTTACCTTTAATTCTCAAATAAAATAAATCTACTAATTTATTTTCTTAAACTCTCATTATGCAACTTGTGCACTCATTATTTGAATAAAATTTTGAATAGCCAACTAATTTATCTCCTTTTTATCAAAAGAATAAATACTAACTAGCAAAATAAACAAATAAATAATAATTTTATGTAGTCATAAAGTAAACATTATCTATTTATTAAATATTTTCAATAAAATTCTCCAATTTAATTAATTAATCTATATTTTCCACACAATTGAAACATTGGTGAAATACTTTACCATCAACACTTAGCTCAACTTCCTCACTTCCTATTATATTGCACAACACGCTCATTATAGAACACATTAGGAGCAATGCTAAATATTTTTTATAAATCTATGATCAATATTAAATAATTAATCATGTCATAAATCACATGTACTAAAATCATACACACAAGTAAGTGAACTCATCTCAAAGTGAAATTCAACATAATTCACCAAAAGTAACAGTGCATGTCCAAATTATCATGGAATGAGACAAAACATCTCATCAATAGTGAATATCTAAAAGCAGTAAAAAATAATAAATATTACATAGAAGTTAGAATACAAGCATGTTAGTAAAGTCAAGTAGTCATAAATATAGTCATTGATATCAAACTAAACAATAATAACAATTAAGAGCATATGATCCATATTGTTGACAATTTGAATAAGCCTAACAATATATGGACTAATAGGTAAGAAACTATAGAATAGTAGAAAGACATAGTTCAAATACCTAACTTTATGATTCATCGTACTTCATCATCAATTAGAACTTAGGTTTGTTTTTGTTGAGCTCTATTTAATGTATGTGACAAATGCCATTCAATTTGTACTTCATCATCAATTATAACTTAGGTTTGTTTTTGTTGAGCTCTATTTAATGTATGTGACAAATGCCATTCAATTTGAGTTGTACTGCTACCATAATAAGCGTAAAAAAGATTACATTTCAAGTTATTTACCAAAGACAAAGCAAAATAGTGCTATCCAATAAATTACAAAAATATTTTCGCTTAATTATTAGAAATAAATCCCTACAAGTTAGTTCATGTCAATCTTTCAACCGAAAAATTCAAATTTCAAAGTTAATCAAACATTAATAAAGAATTGTGACTATTGATGTGCACAAGTTACCAATAAATAGATTTGCAATAAAATGTAAATTGAAATTGATTGATAACATTTTTTCAAATTTACTTAAATATATTTCTATCAAATGTAAATTTAAATTGATTGATAACATTTTTTCAAATTTACCTATATATTTTTATCATCGACATTTTAGATCACGCTATAGTCTCTCATAACTCTTATCTTCATCATATAAATGACAAAATATAATCTGATATATTAATACTAAAATCTTAGTACACTACTAAATCCAAAAACAAACACCATCAATCACTATCATTAATAATGGTCAATAGATTGACTGCGATAAATTGTTGCTAGAGTCCATCCTAACTCTATTGGTTAGGTATAGATGTTGCCTAGAGACTAAAGTCGAAGATTGGATACCACATTCCGAATGACACCTGCAGTGCAACACTTTTGTCCTTTCTCCCAACTTCCCATCAAATTAATATTGCAAGACTTTTCCTAGATACTTTCAACAAGGACAATTTAAATATTTCTAATAAATCTTGACTAGTGCCAAGAGCACGTGCACAATTTAACGCGGCCAAACTTGATGGCGACGTTTGGCCTAGGGAATTGTGTTGGAACTTCACACTCCATGGACCACATTTCTCACTTTTGCTTTTTCTGTTACTGCGTAAATTTTAGGCTAAAATTATCACTCTATATATAAATAATATTCCATGATATTATAGGTCATATTCTTGATATATATATACAGTTCTAGATTAAAATTATCAATTTAGGTAAAATATTAGGCGATATTATTAAGGGAGTTTATGGAATTTACTTTTTTCAAATTCAGTAGTAAGTATATTCAAATTTTATAATGAATTATAATGCTTATTCACTTAAATTTGTCTAGTCATAAATTTATTTAAGATGTAAAATATGTTGCACGAAAAATAATAATGGAAGTTAAGTTCCAATAAAATTTGTAATTTTTATTATTTTTTAATTATTGATATTAATTTTAAACAAATTTAATTTAGGTATGATATAAATATAAATTATATTTTTTAATCACTTATCTTATCATAAATTTAATTAGGATGCAAAGTCTCTTGTACTAAAACAATAAAAAATGAGCTCTAAATTTGTGAAAAAGTTTTATGAATTTTTTTTTTGTATTTTTGTAATAGTTGATATTAATTTTGAACAAATTTAACTTAAATGTAAATATAAATATAAATTTTATTTTTTAAGAATATTAAATATTATATTTTTAAAAGATAGGATTGTTGAGTATAGGTTAATAGTTGAGTTAAAAGATTGCATAATAATTAGAGATAATTTATTATTAGAATAATATTTTTTAATTTTTAAATGGACATTAAAATAATATTGTCTCTAATATAATGTCGATAATACATAATTTTTATATAGAATAAAATGCTAATAAGAGATCTATATATTAAACATGATTTTAAAATTTCATGATATAGATGTAATAAGTAAATCCATCAGAAGTTTAGAAACATCTTACTAGTAAAAAACACCGAGTGGTGACAATTACATAGAACAACTATCACTCAAACTCATTAATAATAGAATTGCTAGAGTTGATGTCCATCTTATCCACCATTTAATGCATACTATGGTGGTTGAGATATAACACATAAGTAGCACTTTTGATTATGCCTTCAATGTGGAGAGAGAAGCCAATGGTGGACATGTTGACAACATCAATAGTGGTCCCATTAAGAATTCTAGGTACTAAGTACTTCAACTAGGTTTGTCTGTTGGTAATATATTTGACAAACTTTGTGTGGGTCTAGATAAAGAGCTTAAAAGATTAAGAGAGTTTTCTCATCTAAACAAGAATATTAGAGTAAAATATTTGCATGTCAATTCTCAATAAATGTATAAGATCTAAAAACAATCATACGTCTTATTTTTTATATATATTTGATAATCATTTGTTAAAAAGTTTTAGAGACCAAGTTGTGGTAGCCCAAGAGGCTAAGGAGATGAGACATCTAAGTAGGGTGGAAACAATAGGAAATGAAGAGAGAAAAGAAAATAACATGCTAGGATTATAAAGCACTAGAACAATACTAAAACACATAGCTTATAGATTCTCTTTCCTCACAAAAGAATAAAGGATAGGCCAAATTTGTAAGAAGAAAATATGACTACCACTTTGTAGTCTAAAGAAAAGCAATTTCTAAGAAATGAGTTGGGCTTGTGAGTTTGGTTTTGAGTGTTGAAGAAAGGCATTAAATTTCATCTATTTCAATTTAGGAAATGAGTAGCATCATTAGAAACTAGGATATTATTGACATTGGATCTTGGAAAGAAGGGTTATAAAAATTATAAAAATGGTATAGGAGAAAAATCTATAACCATTCAACCACTTTCAATCCTCGAGGAAATTATAAGGGTGTAAGGTGGAACTATTGATAATACGAGACTATGTTACCATAGAATTAATACCTATAAAGACCATTTTTTAGCAAAGTGGGGTTGAATTTATTTGCGAAGTTGATGCCATGACTTCTATTGAAGGTTAGGGAGGTCTTACAAGTCATTAAATGTTAAAATTCCTCTGTGGTAAAACGTGTTTCCTTTAATTTATTTATAGAGAGAAAGAGGTTCATAATTACATTAGATATAATGATTCGACTGAATAAAGGAAGAGGGGAAATAAATATCATGCTAAAGAGACCAATCTAACTAATTAAGGGATTGGAATACTAATTTTTATGCCTTTGATGTTTTGTTAAATATGGTTAAACCATACATTTTTAAGTAGGGTGTGAATATCACTCTTTTTTTTTTCATATAACTAAGTGCTAAGGGCTAGGAAATTGGTAGAGGCAATGCAATGTTAGAATAAAATTTTCTAGGGACAATCCCTATGAATATCTATAAGGATTAATTTAGTTTTAATACATGTGATTTGAGTATGGGGGTAAATGACACCAAGCCCACCCACATCCTTTGGTTGAATGTAATAAGTCCATGAGGTTGGAATACATCCTTTCCTATTATATTGGTTTAGAAGGAGCATTTCATAAATGTAGTTAATTACTCATATAAATAACTAGAGGGTAACCAATAAGATGAAGGATAAACATTGTTGGCCATAAGGATCCCATTATCTTAGAGAGTAAGATCCTAAGGTAGAATGGGATACATAGGTATCTTAGTATTATATTATGCTTGATCAAATTTTATTACTTAATAATTCACTTTGAGGGGACAAATTCTAGTCATGAAGTAGTCTAATTTATTTATGAAAAATTGAGTTTCATAGAATAGATAAAAGAGATCAAGAACATATTAATTATAAGAAACTTATTTAGAAGTGTTTTGGATGAAGAGCATATTGTCATCAAGAAAGTGGGTGTTTAAGACATGAGATTTATGTTAAAGATAAATAACTCAACTGATCTTGTTAGAATGAGAATGTTGAATGCAATAGCTAAGGGAAATGACTAAAAGCATATAAAAAATGGGATAAAGATAAACCATGTCTAATTAATCTTTGGAGTTGAAAAATAGAAGAGAGGGTGACGAGGCATCATCAAACCTCATACTTTTAGAGATCATATTTGTCAACTTGGGTGGTATTTGGAAGCTATATGCAATAGGTAGCTAAATACCTTATTCCGATAGTATTTCTATTTTTAATTAGCCTACTGAAGTAGTTTTTGAAAATAAATTAATTGCCACAATTAAAGGTTTAAGATATGGAATAAAAGTATTCATATGATAAAATGAGTTTTAAGCTATGAAATTGATTAGAAAGAAAATTTCCTAAAGTACAAAAAAAATCACAGTTTATTAAAGAATAAAATTCAAGAAATAATTTTTTTATTATATCTAAATAAACCTGTACCAATCATTCATGATTTTTAATTTCATATATATATATATATATATTATTCGTTTTACTTAAAATCTCCAAAGAAATAAACTAACACAGTGCTACTAAAATCTAAAAACTAACTTACTAGCACACTTATATAATTTTTAATATAATACATGTATGAACATATAATAGTAAATAATGCTTAACAAAAATACTCATCTATTTAGATGGTGTCCTTCCTTTACGATGCATTTTCCAATTCTCTAGAGATTAAAGCTCAAGCTAACAAAATCACATGTAAATATTTTCAAGATTTATAGAAGGTAAAAATATATTATATTCATGACCTTCTTCTTTAGAACATAAAAAAATCACAACCGATTGTCTTCTTAAGAAGATGATAAAGCTAAAATTGAACTTCTATAATATATATATAGTTTCACCTAAAATATAAGCATGTTCTTTCTTAACCAATAGAATCCTTCTAAAGTGAACCTTATGAAGTTTGATATAGTTTGTTATCTCTATATGCCTTATTTTAGTAAAAAGATATACATTTTCATAATAAATTATTAGTATTTAGACCCTTATTAACTCTCAAAATTGAAAAAAAACATGTACAATTTTTTCATTTAATAAATTAATTTAGTGGCAAAAGGGATTTTAAAAAAGGAAAGATGGCACCTTATTTAAGGATTGATGAGGTTAATTTTTCCCTCATCACACTCCCTAAAACCTAAGGTTTGGTAGGCCATCTTGCTTATTGTTGCATGTGTGCATCCCCTTTCTTGCTATATTACTCAAAATTTCTTATATTATCATATATCATATGGGCATGTTGGTATATATTTCTATAGGTTCATAATGTATCCTTTCCTATTCACTAATATATTTTTCTAGATTTGAAATTTCCATTCAATTTTTTGGTGGTTACATTAACTAGTGTGATTGGTTGAAAAATTAATGGTGGTGTAAACCTCACTCCTATCCATTCTTCTTTAAATTTTGTATCACGTCTATCATTACTCTATCCATCTATTGATACCACATGATATTGTATGGTAAATTGGATTCTCGTATTTTAAGATAGCTAGGTAGGATATTATATCTTTCTTCACAACTTTAAGACAACTTTGGGTAAATCTAGAATGAAATCCTTAAGCTTACAACATATTTTTCGCCCATATCATCATATTTATTTTTTATCTTAAATATTTTGAGGAATTATTGAGGCTTATTGTTCTAGTGTCTCATCAATTATTCAATATATTTCCCTTCCTCAAAATATTTGTTGGTCCTTTCTTATTAGGATGTATAATTTTTTATTATAGATACACATCTTAATTAGACCTCACCCAAGAAAAATTTTAACAAAGAAATATTTATGTTTTCGAATCAATAAATTATATATGAAAAATTCACACAAATTTATCTACTCTAATGAGATACTTTTATATGCCTCTAAAAACTCCATAGCATTTGGATCATGAGGTAAGTCATAGGATTTTATTAAAAATTTCCATCTTAACACCTGTTCATTTAAAAAAATGAAATAAACTCTCAAATATTTCTGACAAGCTAAAAGGGTGTCATCAATTTTACATTCCTTCATTTTCAATTATTTTCAATTCTCATTCTTCTATTATAACATGGCTACCAAGAACTACCAAAGTTGTAAATACAACTAGGACATGGTTGAAACAATGAAATTATATCAACATAGGTTGGTAAAAATAGAAAAGGCTATGAATGATCTGGTTAAAGGCATTAATGGGATTATGCTAAGATCGGTTATTAGGGTTTTCATTGTTCAACCAAAGATTAAAAATGGAGGAAGCAACAAAATAAGGAGGATGAAATTTATGTCCCTAAGATGAAGAAGAACAAAAGAAGGAGCTACAACTTGGAGTTGATAATTGGGATGAGAATATTAGTACCATGAGTAAGGATTGGAGTTCTTTACTCCAGGTCTTATTTTTTAGTTTTGATCTTTTTTGGGTATCTTTCATTGTTCTCTTTTGTGGTTCTTTTTTTTGTTTGGTTTGGCCTAGTGGCCAACCAATGGACTACATATGTTGTTGCTTCTCTATAATTTTTTTTATGTTAATCTCTTCTAAATATAAATGGGGCACAACCCTTCCCTAATTATAAGTCATAGATATGGCTATCTAAGCCTTCAATTTATCAATTTCCATCCCTACATGTCGTAGAAGGTGATAACAACCAATCCAATTTCAGAGCACTTCAAGAATTCATAATATGAACAATCTCAAAGAGTCAGGTTTAGTTTGCATATGTTTATCCTCAATTTGGGCCACAATTTGAAGTTCCTATAGCTCTTCCTCTAATTCATTTTTTTTTCTTGTAGAAGTTGTGTGTGTGAAATATGGGAAAGTTAGTAAATTGATACTAAAGCACACAAACATCAATGAGACGTATTACCTTAAAGATTTGAATCAAAGAACTATTTTAACTGCAACAAAACAAATCTTCAAAAATGTTCCATTGTTCTCTATTCTTAAATGATTTCTTTAACCTTTTTGGCCCTTAGATTTCGATGTGCACAAAGGCTATTAGAATGACACTTAAGAAACAAGATTGGTATTCAACATGCAAGCCAACTATATGCCTACATGAAACTATATGCAAACAATGATGATGAAGGATATGATGAGGGAAGGATGATGTTGACGATAAATGAAAAAGTGGAGGTGGATACAATGGCGGTGATCTATATGATCCTATGCATGATTCTACATATGCTCAAATGCAAACTAAAAATGAACTAATATAAAATGCAACTATGATGCAAGATGAGACATAAAATGCAACTATGAAGCAAGATTTAAAGTTAATATGTCAATGCAAAACAAAAAATGATATAAAGACTAGCTATAAGACTCGCAAAATGCTCCAAGCTCCAATGATAAACCTCCATGATAACTTTACTTCAAATGTGGATACAAAATACAAGGCACAAGGGTTGTATTTATAGCATTTTCCAAGCATATAGTGAGGTGGCAATAATCAATGGTCCAAATTCGAATAAGAAGAATGGATGGTGGAGATGAAGAAAATCAAGATGTTGTCCCCTTGACCAAAGACAACATGCCATGCATGTGAAAGAATCTCTTGACCAATGGGCAACATGCCATTTGGATGGAAGATTCAAGTGTGGGAAGAGAAGACCATGTGCTTCCAAAATTGGTGGAAGTGTGGGAAGAAAATACCATGCTATGTGTGTGGAAGAATCTCTTGACCAATGGGGAACATGCCATTTGGATGGAAGATTCAAGTGTGGGAGGAATAAATCATGTGCTCCAAAATTGGTGGAAGTGTGGGAAGAAAAGACCATGTTATTTTTGAAATTGGTGGAAGTGTGGGAAGGAAAGACCATGTGATTTTTGAAATTGGTGGAAGTGTGGGAAGGAAAGACCATACGCTTTTTGAAATTGGTGGAGGATAATTCTAATTAAAAATTAGAGTTATTTATTTTCATGTGACCTTGATGATGTGGCACAAAAAAAGGTGTAGAAATGTGCTCTAATTCCTAATTGGATTTAATGAAGTTTAATTAAATAAAACAGGTTTACGGAACCTTGTTTATTTAATTAATTTAGAAGAAAGTGTTTTAGATTTTGGAGAATTAGAGAAGAGTGAACAATATAAATAATTTGAGCATTTATTTATATGTAGTTGAAATATTAATCAAATAGCTAGTATTTAATTAATTAAAGGTGATGACCATTTTTAGGTGTTTATTTAATTAATTTAGAAGAAAGTGTATTAGATTTTGGAGAATTAGAGAAGGGTGAACAATATAAATAAATTGATAATTTATTTATATGTAGTTGAAATATTAATCAAACAGCTAGTCTTTAATTAATAAAAGGTGATGACCATTTTTAGGTGTTAATAGAAGCTATCAACTTTGTCTTATTTTCTTGGTTCTTTTTAATGAAGGTTGCAAAGGAACTCACAAGAATTTTGGTGAGGATTTTAATTTTTACATATTTTTCAACTAGAGCCTCTTTTAGATTTTCATCCATTTAGGTTTATTTATCCATTTGTGTTGACAATATAGGTGGTTAATGCAGGAGCATCCATGACATAGTGGCTATCTTGTGTTAACAAAAGGTGTTTAATTTTAATTGCAATTTTTCGGTGTGAGTTGAATTTCATATTTTGTCTTGTGAGATTCATATTTTGATGTAAATTTGGATGTGATGCCATGTTGTAAATTTGAATTTGGAATTTGGAGTAGATTTGAAGAATTCGAGATAAGAGGACATAGTGGAGAATCTATCTTGAAAGCAAAAAAAGCCAGAAAAAGAAATGGAGATGAGGGTTTTCGGGAGACCTCCAAACTGACTTGTAACTCCAAATTTTTAATTCCAAAACTCTGAAAAAATAGGAATCTTGAAGCTAGATGCCAAGATTGGATTTTTTTTTTTCTTTCATTCATGAAAGCAAGAAAGCCATTAAAACACTATCTTCCATATTTGACAAATTTGGAAGTTTGAAAAGATTATTTTATTCATTTTAATTAATGAATTTTAATTTCATTGGATATTCCTTGAGATGGGAATTGATTTTCCTGAGAGAGGGTTGGAATGAAAGAAAACTAAAGCTAAATTAATTTACATTTCATTTCATTTAGACGATAGCTTGCGTAAAAGAAAATCAACTTCATTTTTGAAAGAAGTTTTCTAGAATATAGAGGAAGACACAGAGAGGGCATATGATACCTCCAGGAATGGTTTTGGATGGTGTTGTTGTAGGTTGGAGGCTGATTACAGAGTTATGAACACCACTAGTTATTGTAGATTTTTGTATTGAGATTGTTGTGAGAAGTTTTGTTGTTGCAGGTGCTCGAGAGAAATTGTGTTGTAATGGTTTGATTTGCTACTGAAAATACTTTATTTTTTGTAATTTTGTGGAGTCTTGTAAGCGATTTTTATAGCCCATTTTCCTTTAGGATTGATTGTAATTTTATTTAGAAAATATTAATTGAATTTGGGATTGTTGGTTGCAAGTTGCAAACCAAAGTTGCATATTGTTGCAGGAGACTTCATTTATTTTGTGAAGAGTGTTTCTTAGTATTGTGTGAGCTATTAAAATTAGTTTAAATTGAATAATCCAATTTAATTAGCTCCATACATTAGTGGTATTAGAGCAACAAGATCTTGAGTGTGTATGAAACCATCGAAGAGAGGTAGTTGCACCAGGATTGTGTTGTGGGTGTTGGAGAAAATGTATGCAAGAGGATCCCATCATGGAAGAGGAAGAGGAGATATTTTTTAGAGGTGATTATTTTAGAGCCTTGAGAAGGTAGGTTAAAAATTTACAAGAAGAGATAAGGAGAGGATTTACAAGAATGAGAGACCCAAGAAGTGATGATGAAGATGAAAGCACAATAAATGTTAGTCAAGATAGAAGCCAAGCTGGGAGTCAAGGAAGTGCAATAGTAGAAGTGGTTTATCATGATCCTTTGGTAATTTCACTATCAAGGATAGGAGAAAGGCCTAGGATGGATGTTCCTATGTTTAATAGAAGTCTAAATATAGAATAATTGGTAGATTGGCTTAATGAAATGGAAGAGTATTTTGAATTTGAAGGGATAGTGGATCTTGATAGAGTGAAATTTTCCAAGAAAACTAAAAGGACATGCCTAAATATGGTGGAGAGAGGTCCAATCAGAAATGGGAAGAAGAGAAAATGATAAAATTATCAAATGTGATAAAATGGTGGAGATATTGAAAAGACAATTTATTCCTGTAGAATATGAATTGGACATGTTCAAGAGGATGCAAGGTTTGAAGCAAGGAAGCAAGACTGTTAAAGAATATACTAAATAATTCCATAGAATTATTATAAGGACTAGACACTTAGAGGCAACCAAGGAAAAGGTTGCAAGATACATAAGTGGGTTGAGATCAAGCATTCAAGAAGAGATGACACTTGTTAGAGTTGTGGCAATGGAAGATTCTTATCAAATAGCATTGAAGATAAAAGAAAGAATGAATAAAAAATTTGATAATAAGTAAGGAGGAAGGAGTAAAAAAAATGGGGAAAAAAATGAGGATAGAAAACATAAAAATGAAGAACAAGGCAACAACAAATAACATAGGAATGAAGAATTTTATGGGTCAAGAGATCAAAATCCAAGAGGTATAGGAAGATCGAGTAGAGGTTTTAGAACAAAAACCTTTCAAGGAAATTGTTTTAAGTGTGGGGAAGAGGGTCACAAAGCATATAACTGTCCTCATGAAGAGGACATACCAAGAAGAAGGATTGAGAATCAAAATAGAGCAACAAATTTGAATAGAGAATATGCAGGATCATCACATTCTGAAAAAGAAGAAGATGGCGAAACTTTGATGGCTAGGAGAACACTATTAAATGAAGATGATAAATATATTCAAAGGAGAATATTGTTTAGGACAAGATGTAAGTGTGAAGAAAAGACATATAATGTCATTATTGGTAGTGGATGCACAAACAATCTTGTGTCTGATGAAATGATAAGAAAATTGTAGCTAGAAAGGAAGAAGCACCTAAATCCATATCGGATAGCATGAGTACAAGATGACAAGAAGATTTTGATCAATGGACAATGTGAGGTAAAATTTAAGATAGGAGTCCATTATGATGAACTTTTATGTGATATTCTCCCAATGGATTCTTTTCATATTCTTCTAGGAAGACCTTGGAAATTTTATAGGAAGGCAATGCATGATGGTTATGCCAACACATACACATTGATGAAGGACGAGGTGAAACACAAATTGAAGCCATTGAAAGAAGAAATGGGTAAGGTTTGCAAAAATGCAAGGTCTTGTTTGGTTGATAAAATCAAAATTTTAGATGATATGAAGCTTGAATATGTTGGATTTAACACTAACCGTGATGAAGATGAGAAAGATGATTTGCTAATGCAATTGGGAGAAATTGAAAGAGAGTGGAATGAAAAAATTTCAACTGATGCAAAGGTTGAAACCAAAGGTAAAGAGGTAATTTTAGATTTTAGTACATGTTTTGATAATATTGAGAATGTAAAATTAGATCCAAAGGTTACAAAAATAAATCCTTTGGAAGTAGATGAGAGTGGTGAATAGACTGAGATGAAAATGAAGTTTTCTTATGATTGTTTGATTGAAAGTATTGGAGATGAAGATTCCTTGATAAAAGAGCTTAACTATTTATCACTAAATGTGGAGAATGAATCTATGGATTCTGGTACTAACACTGAATTGGGTGTTGAAGACCAAATTGCAGTAGTAGCATGTCTTTCTGAAGGCATAATAGGAGTGACAAACCACATTGCAAACTAGATAAAGGAGGAGGAAAAAGGTATATCAAGAAGCGAGGTAATACATGATTTGAGTTTTATTGAAGAGGGAGATATAAGTACATTTGATTATTCTATTTTTGATAAATCACATTGGTGGGAAGTTAATTTTGATGACACAAGTTTCACGAGGAGAATAAAAAGAGGAAATTTGAGAGTGCCTACTAATGCGAAGTTGTAGAATCAGTTGAGTAGGACATTTCTAGTGAGAAAAGAGGAGAAATGTATCCAAGATAAACGTAGAATTCACAAATGTTTATAAAGTTCACTCATGAAATTTTTTTCTTCTACTGTGGGTTTTTGATGTAGGAGCATCCATGGCATAGTGGCTATCCTATGCCAACAAAAGGTGTTTAATTTTAATTGCAATTTTTTATTGTGAATTGAATTTCATATTTTGTCTTGTGAAATTCATACTTTGATGTGAATTTGGATGTGATTTCATGTTGTAAATTTTGAATTTAGAATTTGGAGTAAATTTGAAGAAGTCAAGATAAGAGGAGATAGTGGAGAATCTACCTTGAAAGTAGAAAAAGCTAGAAAAATAAATGAAGGTGTGGGTTTTTGGGAGACCTCCAAATTGACTTGTAACTCCAAATTTTGAATTCAACAATTCCTAAAAAATAGGGATCTTCAAGGTGGACGCTAGGATTGGAAAATAATATTTTTTCTTTCATTCATGAAAGCAAGAAAGCCATTAAAGAACTATCTTCCATATTTGACAAATATGGAGGTTTGAAAATATTAAATTATTAATTTTAATTGATTAAATTTTAATTTCATTGGATATTCATTGAGATGGGAATTGATTTTCCTAGGAGAGGATTAGAATGAAATAAAATTAAAGCTAAATAAATTTACATTTCATTTCATTTAGACGATAGATTGTGTAAGAGAAAATCAACTTCATTTTTGAAAGAAATTTTCCAGAATATAGAGGAAGACATAAAGAGGGAATAGGATACCTCCAGTAAGGATTTTGGATGGTTTTGTTGTAGATTGGAGGCTGATTACTTATGAACATCACTAGTTATTGCAGATTTTTGTATTGAGATTGTTGTGAGAAGTTTTGTTGTTGTAGAGAAATTGTGTTGTAAGGGTTTTATTTTTTGCTGCAAAACTTTTTGTGTTTTGTAATGTATTGGAGTCGTGTAAGGTCTTGTTACAACCCATTTTCCTTTTGGATTGATTGTAATTTCATTTGGAAAAGATTAATTGAATTTGGGATTGCTAGTTGCAAGTTGCAAACAATAGTTGCATATTGTTGCAAGAGATTTAGTTTCTTTTGCGAAGAGTGTATCTTAGTATTTTGTTAGCTATTAACATTATTTTCCATTGAATAATCTAATTTAATTAGATCCATAAATTAGTGGTGTGTTTAGTTATTTCTAAAGAGGATTTTTTAACCTTTCTATTTCTTACTTTTGTTGAACACTTTTGTGTTCAGATTTGGATAATTCAATTACATGTTGCATTTGTCAGCTTTCAATTGGAGATTATTCTCCTTTATTCTCCTTTAGAATCTTCTTCCTATAAAAATATATTTAGGATAATTTTTTATTATGTCCTCTAGAAGAAGTGATGAAGAGGAAGGACCTTCTTTAGGCTGACAACTCAAAATGATAAGGTATTCTTACATCTCCTCCATTGCTACTCCTAGGTGCACCTCTTTAGACCCTAGCATTGAAATCCTTTTGAGGCTTAGGTCCAACATACCTTGGGTAGTGCAAGTATCATGGAAATTTTTTCATGAGGCTAAAATTATCATGGACAACTTCCTTGTGATGACTCAACAATGCAATAGTTTATGGGATTACAACTTGGGACAATCATACATAATCAATCCTCTTGGGAAAATCATAACAAACCTTGTATCAACCCTTAAAAAAATTCAAAACCCTTGGTTCAGGTCTGCAAGACCTCTCTCCAAATCCCCTATCACTTCTTATGACAAACAAAAAGAACTAGACCTTGATTCATCTATTCTTCCTTGTTTTGTTGTTACATAGTCTGATACATGTAAATATCAAACCTACTGGTGAACTAAGCATGTTCCAAACCTTTCCTTGGGCCCCTAAATTTTTTAATTATGATAAAATACATGTATGTAGACCTTTCCACCCATTTTAGAGAACTCCCACAAGTGGAAGGTCAAATTACATCATTTTTCCTCCTCATTGGTTACCTTAGGTAAGGTTTTGGTAGTTTTTTAAAGAAAATACAATAGATTTCTAGTAACTCAATGAAATTTGATACCACTAGAAGAAAATGAAAGAAGATTCATATGAAAAATCAAGCCAATTGATTTCATATCAACATATGGATCATACAGTTCGTACAAAGTAAAGGAACAAGTATACAACATTAGAAATGCATATAAAATGATTTCTTTCATTCACCAAAACTTCAAAAATAATGTCCCTCCTCATCTATTCGAGTTTGGAGGGTTCCCTTATACAATACCAATCAAAACCAATTGTTTGCAACCACTTTTGGATTAGTTTACTAACAAAACACCAATTTAACACTTTTTGCAAAAGTTGCTTCATAAATTTTTGAGCAAAATTGACAACTTTAACAATTTTTAACCAATGATCCCAAATGTTCATAAATGACCTTATTAGACTCCAAAACACTCAAACAACCTAAAAACCAAAAATGACAAAAAGGTATGCTTATGAGGCTCTTGATGCCCCTGCACCATACTCCCTAGAGAGAAAAGCTTCAAGGTCCCCTTGAATGGAGATTTAAAAAAGTAAAATTAACCAACATACAACATCTAAGAATGATGTTGAATCTATCCCACCATCTGCAATGATATCACCTATATAGGGGTACAAAACATAAACCAAGTCTTCAATCTAGAAATCAAATTTCCTTCTCACATCTGCCTCAGAACCTACAATATTTGTGTAATCACCCCCTACACTTGTCATAAAATAAAAATCACATTGGATAAGATAATTGAGCCACTTAACCCTATGATTTTAAAGAGATTTCTTGCAAACCTCAATAAATTCCTTGAAATCTGCATTGTCTTTATACACTTCCTTGAATTCTTCAATACCAACACTTTGAAACTAAAATTCTTGCACTATCAATGTTCTTCCACTCCAAATACCAACCAACTTATGACTCTACCCCTTCCTCTTTTTTTTTTTGAAAACATAGTACAGAAGGTACTCAAACCACTTAGTGTTCCTTACATTTGACAACTTTGTATCCATCTTGGATGACACTCTTTCTTTGTGCATCTGCTCAATCTCATTCTCATTAGTTTCCTTCACATCAAATTTTTTGCCTTTATTAACCAAATTCCTTCCACTTGCAACTATCCAAAAAAATTGGGAATATCACCTTTGTGGACACCATCTTGTGCTCTAGATACCTTTTATTCTTCATAGACCTCTTTACATGATAAACCAACCCCTAGTATAAAGTCAATATGATTATTTTTATCCCCGATTAGAGGCAATGAGTTTGGGATTTCATTTTCCACTAGATCAACATGCTCCTGTAACAAATCTTGGATCTCCAAAGGAAATTCATCAATCCTAGTTGTTGTCATAGCAAACCTAGGTCTAGTTATTCTTGCAAAGCCCTTTTATTCCCTTTCTATGGTTCTTACAAACTCCTTCTTACTTACCAACATTACACTAGATCCCACTTGTGTTGATTCTTGACTTTCTTCTTTCAAAGGTGTGAGAGTGTAAGATACCCCATCCTTCTCTATAACATATATTTTTTCCCTACCATCATGGACTTCCCTCCTATCATATTTCCACAATCTACCTAACAACATATGACAAAAATCCATGGGAATGATGTCACATAACACTTTGTCCTTGTATCCCACTATGTGGAAATCTACCTAGATTTGTTCATTCACTAACACCTGATTCCCTTTGTTTAACCAAGAAACCTTGTATGGAGTGGCATGAGGAAATATTTTCAACTTTAACTTCTCTACCATTTCAACAAAAACCAAATTGTTGGTACTACCAAAATCAATGACAAATTTACAACATTTACCTTGGAATTTGCATGTAGTCCTAAAGAGTGACTTTTATATGGGGTGGTTCCTTCTCCATGGGAACTTTGATCAAGGTTCTCCTCATCAAAAAGGACTCCCCAACTTCTAGATCAACATTGTATGAAGGAGAATTGACAAATTCATTGTCTTCACCTTGTGCAATTTGATTCCTTCTTTCATTTCTAACTAAAGTAGATGGTTTTTCTTCAAGGCATTACCATGATTGGTGACCCAAAAACATGTTGCATTTATAACACTTTCCAGTGAAGCCACTTGTTCCTCCTCTACTCCCAAATCTCCCCCTAAAATCTGATCTTCTTCCCCTAAAAATACATCTTGAATCTATTGCTTGTTCTTGGGTATTGCTTGTCTCTCCCTGACTCTCTTGTGACTACCTTGAATCAAAAAATAATCCTCTTCCTCTGAAATTTCTTCCTATACCTCTACTTTTATTTTCTTGTCTCCTTGTCAAGTTGTCTTCAACCTTTATGGCCAACTGATAGCACTCTTCTATGGTTCTTTGACTTGTTAGGCTCAGTTCATCTTGTAGACCATATTTCAGTCCATTCAAATACCTTGAAACCTTATCAAAATCCTCTTCCATATGGCCTAATCTAATACTCAATTTTTAGAATTCTTTTGTATAAGTCTTTACATCCATGCATTTTTGTTTCAAATTTTGTAGTTGCCTATATAGTTGAATGGCATAATTGCTAGGTAGAAATTTACCTTTCAAATTTGCAACCATTCTATCCCAAGAGGTGATCTTTGTTTTTCCATTCTTCCTTCTCTCATCTTGCCCATATTCCCACCAAAGGGATGCATGGCCCTTCAATTTTGTTCTTGCCAACTTCACTCATTGTTCCTCTAGCACATCTTCAAATTCAAAATATTTATCTAGATCTCCAATCTAATCAAGAAGTTCCTCACTATTTAGACTACTTGAATACACTAGGAGTTCCATTTTCAATTTGGAACCTTCACCTCTAACTTCTTTCAAAAATATCTCCAACCTCAACTCTTCAACATCTCTTTCTTAATGGGGTTCCTCTTGTTCTAGATTTTCTTCATCCGTTTCTTCTTCCTGATTACTCAAATATCCTCTGATCACACCTCTTCTCTAATTGGTCTCAACTCCCACAAGTCTAGCTTTAAAGAGGACCTTCACCCCCCTCATCTCTTGCAAAGTTTTCCTTTATCTCTCTCACCTCTCTAGCAACTAGATTCACTTTTGGGGGAATCCTTGTCTTCAATTCACCAACTTTTGTCTTTATTGGATCTTATACCAATTTGATGTAGATGAATGACCTTCATTAGGATTAAAACTCAAAATGACAAGGTATTCTTACACCTTCTCCATTGTTTCTCCTAGGTGCACCTCTTTAGACCCTACCATTGAACTCATTTTGAGGCTTAGATTCAACATAGCTTGGGTAGTGCAAGTATCATGGAAGACTTGTCATGACGCTCAAATAATCATGGAAAACTTCCATGTTATGACTCAATAATGCAATAGTTTATGGGATTAAAACTTGGGACAATCATACACAATCAATCCTCTTAGGATGGTCATACAAAACTTGTTGGAAAAACAAGGATAGACAATTGAGAGGTGGGTGAATAATTTTTCACAGATTATTAAAACTTATTAAACCTTAATAGACTTATTCTTAGATCTGATGAAAGAAAATTAAGCATAAACAATCACCACATCAGAAACACAAAGAACACCAAGATTTTATATATGGAAACCCTGTTAGGGTAAAAACCACGATGGATGTCAATCCACAATATTATACCTTGTTAAAACCATAGAGATGAATAATGAGAATGCACATGCATTAAGGTACACTACCTAGATTTCACTACTTAAAGAAGACAAACTGTCTTAAAAAAAGATTCAGATTAAAACCATTTGAAGGATTTGAACTGAGAAATTAGCTTCTTCAAAAGCTTGATTATAGTTTTGGTTAAGCACAAAAACACTTCTTCACACTTCACTCAATATTCTTCACACTCTTCTCTGTAATCAAATGATTTGATCTTTATTTGCACATAGCACTTGCATACTTCACATTACACACACATACATCTCAAATGAAGAAGACAGTCACTCTTATATATCTGCTACATGGAATTACATCAACAACTTTGTTGGCCAAAAATAAAATGATAAATTAATACAAACTGTTGACCCAATTCATGAACAAATCTCAATGCACACCAACTGAAGTCAGTCACAACATAATGAAGACCTGAAACAACATCCTCAAATGCGCCAAACATTCAAAAATTAATCCACAAGGATCCACAACATGCTACAATCACCACGTTGGCCAAGAACATAAAAACTCGAACATGCAAAGGAAAAATCTTCTATCACGAGCACATCGATCAATGCATACATGCAACAAAGATAGAGCACGATCTAGAAACATCAACGATCATCACATCAGTATACAAAAAAACTCAAATTAATAGATTCACGTTCTCTTCTTCCATAAACACTAGCTACAGTAACAAAATAATTTTAGGAACACAAAGACTCACAACTTGCTCAAATCTTGATGCACACCTTTGAAACTTCCGGTAGATAGACTAGATAGGCTAAAAAAAAAACCCTTTAATACAAAACTTCTAAATACCAACATGTTGAACTTTCCAATACACTGAACTTCACATCTTCATAGACAACCATCAACATATTTATTATAATTTTCTCAATATCCCCGATATATACAACCTTCAAGACACCAATGCTAATAGTGTTAACATCGATGACAATGACATATCAACAACTCAACCATAACATCCAACAAAAAATTGTATCAACCCTCCAAAAATGTTTAAAACCCTTGGTTCAGGCCTGCAAGACCTCTCTCCATATCCCCTATCACTGCCTATGAACCTTGATTCATCTATTCTTCCTTGCCTTTGGTGTTACATAATTTGATACATGCAAATATCAGACCTATCGGTGAACTAAGAATATGCCAAACCTTTCCTTGGCCACCTAAAAATTTGAAGTGTTATAAACTACATATACACAGACCTTTCCACCCATTTTGGAGATTTCCAATAGGTGGAAGGTCAAATTACATCATTTTTCATCCTCACTGGTTATCCTAGGTAAGGTTTTGGCAAATTTTTAAAGAAAATGCAATAAATTTCTAGTAACTCAATGAAATTTGATGCCACAAAAATAAAATTAAAGAAGATTCACATGCCAACTCAAGCCAATTGATTTTAGAACAACATATGGAACATAAAATTCGTATTAAGTGAATGAACAGGTCTGGAATGTTAGAAATGCATAAAAAATAATTGCTTTATTTCACCAAAACTTCAAAAAAATGTTTCCCCCATCCATTCGAGTTTGGAGGGTGCCCTTATACATTTACAATCAAAACCAACTATTTGCAACCACTTTTGGATTATTTTACTAACAAAACACCAATTTGACACTTTTTGCAAAAGTTGCTTGACAATGTTTTGAACAACATTGACAACTTTTACAATTTTTAACCAATGATCCTATAACACTCCAAAATGGACCAAAATGTTCCCAAATTTTCATAAATGATCTTATTAGACTCCAAAACACTCAAAAACCCTAAAAACAAAAAATGACAAAAAGGTATGCTTATGAGGCTCCTAATGCCCCTGCACCAAGAAGCAATTCAAAGTCCTATGTGGGCAAGCCTATCTTTAGATGAGGAAATTCATACCTCTCTAAATTACTAGTGATAATATCTTTTGAAGGTGGTCTTGGATTATATTGGTTCTAAAAAATGCAGGTTTTAACCATAAGAGTTTTCCAAGCTCTTACAACACTTTTGGCCAACGTACAAGGCCAATTACACAATTGAACCTTCTACTCTTTAGGTTCTGCTAAACCTAGGTGGGTGAACCTATATGAAACATGCAGATTTGAACTAAATTTCCTACTAAACAATCTACCCACAATGACAGTTAGGAATGGATAGACCAAATGATACTACAACTGCTCCTACCACATAAATGAAAGGTTTTTGAATAAATTGCTTATAGTGAATTCTATCCTCTAGGATATGACGATCGGTGCCTTCTAGCTATTGGGCAACAAAGTCAAAAGATATTACTAGCTACATATACATCTTCCTCTCTAACACAATTCATATTGTTAGACACTTTTAGGGATGAAGTTCTAATGATTGGCATGCGACTTCATCAATTTATAATAGGCATAAATAGTGTTGAAATATTTTCTTACTTAACTCCCCTTCAACAATCTAAAAGAAATCTCACAAACACTGTGACTCATTTAAAGGTATTTGATTCTGACTTGCAGACACTAGTAAACAAAATTGCACAGAGTGAAGAAATGCACCTTGATGAATTAAAATATACTTGATATTTAAACTCAAATGATCAAAAGACTTCAAAGTGGAGAGAACCAAACAAAAAATTAATAGTTATCACATCACAACAATGAAAAAATCAAAAAGGAATTCAGTCAAAAAATCATATCCATCGCACCATTTCCATAAGGTTTTTTACATTATTTCATTCCCAGTTTCTTTTCTGAGAAAAAACTCTCATTGCTCTCGAACCCCCTTTGTGATAGGTTTTCTTCAATAATTTATACATCACAACTCAAGGGGCGTGACCCTTGAATTAACTGGTAAAACCATTTGCATTCTCTAGCAGTAACAAAATATTAATTGCATTGCCTTATCGACAAATTAATATTTTCAACTATAGTTCTGCATCTAATTTTAACTTTAATGCCTTTCCCACCTTTATGTTCCACTTTATGTCTTATTGCGAGGTCTTCATTCATGCTTACCACTCTACCGCAGTCAACTTGTTGATCGACCGTGGTATCACGGTGAGACTGTCACGGTCTTCCTTTCATCTATCGCTTTACCGCTATCCATGCTTTAACCATCAAAATTCATGCGATACCCGACACTTACTGTCTCCCTCACCATCTACTGCGTTATCGTGGTCATCATCCTAAACATTGGCGGTGTCGCGGTAACTATTTGTTGATCGCCACCTCGCTAGTTGCTAACCTTGTCACCGCAGTCACTGCGGTCTCAGACTTGATCGTCGGTTGTACTGTGGTGACTATCCATAACCGCCACCTTGATGCTACCTCACTACTAACTGCCTGTCTCTTTCTATGGCTCAACCGTGAGCTTCATTTCAACCATCGGCGGTACCACAGTTAACAGCTACTATCACCTCCACAGTCTCATCACTATCTACCACGCTACCACGGGTAACAACTCTTCCTCCTACGGTTTAGAGGTGACTAACATTCATTGTTACGCTAACTTCCTACTGTGTTACCACGGTCTGTGGTTTGACCGCACATAGTACCGCGGTGGGTTTCTAATCTTTATCATTCACTGCTTCCTTAGCCGCTACTATTTCCACCACGTAACCGTCGGCCTACTTTTGACTGACCATGGTACAATGATAAACACTCTCTGTCCACTCCAAACTGTCACTGCTATACCACGAGCCACTTTGCAAAAGGCCGTGGTAAAGCGGTAAATGGTGTTGGCTTTAAGAAAAGTGAGAAATATATCAATGCTTCTAGGATATTAGGATTTTATGAATGGCTAAAAATGAGTTTTTTAATGGAAAAGATAGCAAAAGAATGGGCTCAAATGGGCAAAGAACTTAGAATTTTAGTGGAAAATTTCTGGTTCTAACATATTATTTGGAGGTGATCCATCAAGAAGAGGAGTTAGTTCTTCATCCCTTAGAACATGTTTAGCATGTGCATCTCCCAAAGATAATGTTTTTTCTTTTTTTGGTTTTATTTTAAAAGTGTTCTCCTCTTCTAAAATGTGTGTTCCCTTCAAAGGTGAAGAATATTTTAGAGGGGAAACTTAATATTGTACATTTATTAGGAACCACATTAGTGATTGGTTGTTTAAATATAGCATGTTCCTCTTGAAGATTAATGATAAGGCTTCTTGGAGAGGAAAAATGAGAGGCTATAGAGGTGATATATATCCCCCCTCATTTCCTTTTTTTACTAAGTAGTAAGAATATGAAAAAAATAAAAATAGATTCTTGAATGACGTCAATAGTAGTATCTTCTTATGTAGTTATGGTTTCCATGGCATTGAGGGGTCACTAAGCTTATCATCATTTTATTTTTCAAAGTGAAGGAGGTATTTGCAATATCCATTTTATCTTTTAGTTTTCTTAGTTTGTGGCCTTGCTTCTATTTCCTCTTCCGAACTAATTATTCAATATATTCTAATTGAATAGTAAGATTTTCTTACATTAGAATGTGTTTTGGGGGACAACCACTAGAGTTATCTTCTTGTTATTCACATATAGACTATTCAAATAGTTAAATTATAGCCAAATATTAGTTTATATCAATAGGCTCTCCTCTCATAACTAGAGAGGTTTGTTTATTTTCATAAGTGGTGGCCACTAGCTAAGAATTGCTTGTAATAAATTTCTTAGTATCTCAAGATATTTCACACAACAAATTTATTTCTTGCCTCTACCTTTTGGCAACATTTTTTCCTAAAATATCAATCGTTTCCCATATCTTGAATTATTTTGAATTAAGACTTGGTATTCACATAGTAATGCAATGATTCTATGGTGTTTTTGTTGAACACCCAAAATATTGAGAGGGGGGGTGAATCAATATTCCATTAAACCATTTACATATTATCCATCCAAGTAATAATATAATTATGAATGAAATAAAAAGTGAAAGCATGAAATCAATACAAGATCATAACACACATGAACACCAATATTTTTACGTGGAAAACCCAAAATGGGAAAAAAAACAGTGAGGATTAAATCACAATATAATATATTTGGATATAGAATATTACAATGGCTCACTACCAAGACTCACTATGCTTGAAGGCTCACAACCTAAAGTAATTTACAAAATAGATTATGGGTCACTCCCAAGTGGTGAACTAAGATATAATGCACCTTCCTTGTGTTGGAGTTCAGTTCTGATGAAGCACAAAATAAAAAACACTTCTTGTAAAGTGTACTCAACAATTTTGTCTGCTCATACATATAATTTCACACATTCACACCATATAGCAGTCCATACATGATTTATCTTTTTCGCTCTATGTCACATCAAATTCACTCTTCATGTGTATATCTTCTCAAAAATATCTTTCATATATATATATATATATTGTATACATTTTCATAACACTAATTAGGTCAGCCTAATTAGAGTAGCCTTATTTTAAATCAAAATCAACTTTGTCAGTTTCATCCTCAAAAACATATTCTTCTTGGCACCCAACATAATTATGTAATATATGATGTTACAAGATAGACCCATTTAGCATTCACAACACATATTTAATGTTTTTAACACAAATTCACAATTAGGTCAGCTAGAGTGGTGCAGAGGAGGGTGGATGATCACACAAAAACTCAAAACCAACTCAGAAAAAAATTCAAATTCAAATTTATAACCCTATCTTGATGGGTTTCTTTCACAAACCCTCTTTCTTCCTTGGTAGGACAACAAATGGGGTTTTTTGACATAATTTCCACACCATATCTCATACCTAGATTATGAGCACAAATTTTATTACCCTTTTTGACCCTACTCAATATATCAAGAAATCAAGTGTGGTTGTTTTGTAACACAATGATCATAATTTTGCTGCTACACTTGGACTAGGCCTAAATAAGATTGTTTAGGTAGGACTCCACAAGATTTTCAAATCATAGACCTCAAGCCTTCATACTAAGGCTTCAAACATGTCAAATAGGTTCTTCTCATACAATTCTAATCACACCTTTTCCAATGATACCTTGATGAGATTATTCTTACCATGAGTGATTCTCCAAATTCTAGAGCAACATGTTGTGATGGAGATTTTACACTCTCATTGTCATCTTCTTGCACCACTTGAGCTCTCATTTCTCCTCCATGTGAAGTAGAGGCTTGAACTTCATTGCACTGCCATGCTTGATGTCCAAACTTGTTATATTGATAGCACCTCCCCATGAATCCACTCGAGACTCTTCCTTGATCTCTAAATCTGCCTCTAAACCTTGATCTACCTCCTCTAAATCCACCTCTCTAATCAAAAAATTTCTCTTGGACTTTGCTTGCATCTTCTTGGCTGCCATATGACTACCTTGGGTTAGAAAATGAGTCTCTTCCTCTAGAATTTCTACCTCTTCCCTTGTTTTTTTTTTCTTGCCTTCTCTTTAGCTTTTCTTCAGCCCTAATTGCCATTTGATAGCATTCCTCAAATTTTCTTGGATTTTCCAAAGTTAACTCATATTGAATGTTGAATCTTAATCTGATAAGGTATCTAGCTACCTTCTCTACATCATCCTCCATGTGACCCACCCTTATACTTAATTTATAAAACTCATTAGTGTAAGCTTTGACATCCATCTCTCTTTGTTTCAAACCTTGAAGTTTCTTATACATTTGAATTGCATAATCAGTTGGTAAGAACTTACCCTTAAACTTAGCCATCATTCTATCCCAAGAAACAATTTTTGAATTACCTTTCTTCCTCCTTTTAGTATTCTCATAATCCCATCATAATAGGGCACGACCCTTCAATTTTTTTTTTCTATATTGAACCTTTGTTCCTTCGTAATATCTTCACACTCAAATTAATTGTCAAGTGCTGCAATCCAATCCAAAATATCTTCCTCATTCAAATTACCTCTATACATAGGTACATTAATATTTATCTTGTGTTTATCTACCTTGAACTCTCTTAGTATCTTGGCCATCCTCTGCTCATCAGGATCCAATTCTTCTTCTTCTTGACTACAACTCTCCTCTGACCTATTTCAACAACCTCAAGCCTTTCTATCATCACATCTTGAGGTTCCTTCAATCTCCTAATCTATCTTGCAGTCCTCTCTTCCATTTCATTCATTTTTCTAGCCATAGTGTTACCTTTTGGAGGCATCTTACTCTTATTTGAACACAAATTCTATTCTTCAGATCATACCTATGCTCTGATACTAATTTGGTGTAGATCAGGGTGGATGATCATACACAAACTCAAAACCAACTCAACAAAACAAACTTTTCAAATTTAGAACCCTATCTTGTGTTGGCCCCATAGTTGTCATTACACCAAAATATCGACTTGTTAATGCTCGATACAACCACTAGAGTTAATGGATCCACAAGAGGCAATTAGTCCATGTCACAAATCCTGAGGGGAGCATTGACCATCTGCCAACATCTTGATGGGTTTCTTTCACAAACCCTCCTATTTCCCTAGTAAGACATCAAATAGTGTTTTTTTGACATAATTTACACACTAGAGCTCATACCTAGATTATCAACACAGATTTGAGTACCCTTTTTGACCCTACTCAACATGTCAAGAAATCAAGTGTGATTTGTTTTGTAACACAATGATAAGAAATTTGTTGCTATGCTTGGACTAAGCCTAAATAGGCTTGTTTAGATAGGACTCCACAAGATTTTCAAAGCCCAGACCTCAAACCTTCATACCAAGGTTTAAAAAATGTCAAATAGGGTCTACCTAGACATTTCTAATCACTACTAACAATTCCTCAAGAGATTTCTACCAAACCCTAACTCTTAGGCAACTTTTATGCCCAAAACATGTGGTTTTCAGACTAGGGCATAAAAAAATCTTCACCAACTTGCCTCCCCTGCTCTTTAAAAATTCAAGAACACAAAGAAAACCATGTATACCCTCATTCCACCAGGTTTAAGGTTTATTCAATGGTGGAATGAGGGGAAATCGATGATTTCTGGTCAAAACACACCCTAAATGAGGGTTTCAAGAAACTTGGAGAAAAAGTGCTCTAAATTACTCAAAACTTAATGAAATCAAATGGGACCAACTGAAAAAGAACAAGGATTCAATAATCCCTGAGTTCCAATTTATTTTTTCTCACTCCCAAGCCGTACAAGGCTGTAAAAGTTGTTGTAGCAACAAATTCAATGGAAAAACATAGGAAAACAAGGTTTTGTTATTTTAAATTTTCAAATCTCCATCACCAACCTTTGTATCAATGTACACAAGGATTATTTAGCCCTTCCAAACCAAAACCAACTAAATACAATAGAATTTTAAACTCCCCAACATTTCATCTTCCCACATGACTCAAAAATGCAAAGTTGCTTGTTCAACTTTTGCAACTTTACAAAAATTGACAACTTTTCCTAAAACTAACCCCACATGATATATATCACTCAAAAGAATTAAGAATGGTCTTACAAGACCTTATTACAACCAAAATTGACTTCACATCACAAAAAATGACATTTTGCAACAATTTTGCATAAAGACCTATGGTGCCCTACACCATAGAGTTAGACCTAAAACATCAAAGGCTTCAATCATAATTCGCCAAACATGTAACACCAACAAATTCTAACACATAAAAATCTATTTTGGACAACATAAACTAAATTATCTTCAAATCCGCGAGATAAAAAAATTAATCATGAGAAAAAACATAATCTCCCATATCATTGTGTTGTACAAAAACTTACTATAATCCTCATAATAGAACACTATTATTCATATCTTCCATTTGTGTTCACATATCATTATAAAAAATTGAGGACAAATGAATCTCATAGTCACAAATCTATATACAAAATTATGTAATGATATCTTTCATTGTGGTACAATCAAGACCAAAAAACCGGATCAACAAAACAAAGCACTATTTTACCAAACTTCTGCTAACTATATTTTTCCAATTGTATGACCAAGCCAGCTGAAATCTTGTCAGTAGATGAAAGTTATGTCAAGATAGAACATATTACTAGCATCTAAATGAATCTAACAAAATAAGATAATCCAAACGAAAAAACCGAAACAACAAAATTTTCAGTACCGAATAAGCATAGTTTGAACCATTATTATCAAGGAAACTATTGATCTATACACATGATGTGAGTAATGTACATTGATGTTAATGTTGACATCAATAATCAATCTTCTAATTTCCAACACTAATGTAAATGTTGGCATCAATGATAATCTTCCAATTTCCAATAGTGTTAAGGTCCTAGATCTCTTGTTATAATTTTCCACCATTATTTTTAAAGATTCAAACAAGTAATCTAGAAAAGGGTATGTGCAGGATCATGATGGGCCAAAAAGTGGCGATATGTAAGTGATATGATGGCCCATGTGGCTGACAATTTTTTTTTACCCAACATTGATGAAATGAAAAGGGTTTTTAAAGGAGATTCTCAAATTTCCACCAACATAAATTATGATTTATTTTGAATTTAATAAATAATTATTATTCATTTTCTATTTGAATTACGAGTAAAGTCCTGATTGATAGGTTGATTAAAAAAAATCTAAAGCTTTCAAACGGTATCATATTTTTTGAATCTGAAACATTTGTCACATTCTATGCTTCACATACTATAAGATTAAAAAAAATGAATTTCATGAAGTTTTGACCAAGTTAAGGTGGTTAGACATATGAGTTTTTATATTTTTTAAAAGTTGTAATAAAAAATTCATAAATAATTATTTATTTGGAAAAAAATTACAAAAAAATATGCATCACATCGGGACATGAGTCCTTTACTTATATAAAAATAATTATAAAAACATATTATCATTTTATTGTGGTTAAGGTGGTCAGACAAACACCTACTTCTTATTTTTTCCTTGAAATTTAAGTACTACTGTATTGAAATTTTAAATTTTCGCCAAATAGATTTTTTTTTTCTAAATAAACCTAGTAGTTTAGAAACTACATTCAATTTCCTACAAATTCTATTCTTACATATTTTTGAAATAATATAGATAACTTAATCAAATTTTTACATCAAGTTGTCTAACTTTGATTTTTTTGAATTTTATCACCACTTAAGGGCCTATTTTTTCCATGATGATCCTGCACATACCCAAAATTGACCTTTAAATCAAGGTTTTCAAATCCATGAAAATCGTGGATTAACATAAAATATGCTAGTCCCACAATAGTGCCAAATTATTCCTTGCAAGAAAATAATTTCATTATTTATACCATAGCCAACTTTTAAGGCTCAAGAAGGGTATCTGTAAGAATACCCTTGTTATCTCTCTTCTTTTTCAAGTAACAATTGGGGAAGAAATTGATCACCCCTTGAAAAATTATAATTATTTCCTAAAATGGAATACGTTTTGAATTTAGAATAGCTATGCCTTTTGCAAAAAAGTAGATAATTTATATATGAATTTTATGCTTAATATTATTGCCACAAACTATAGAATTACTCTTTGTGATCTACGAATTAGTATGGGTTGGCTACACTTGATCCATGAGGATACAAAGTATATTCAAGCCACTAAGAATTAGTCCAATAAGATCATTCAAATAAAGTTAAACTAAGCATCCATTAAAAATATCATATTAAACTATGCAAGCTTCAAAAATGTTAGAGTAATAGTTCATTTGCCTTTATAATTAAATCACTTTCGTTTAATTATTAATGCTAACTATTATTCTATTCACTTAAGCTTGTCATTTGTAGGTGCATAATAATTAATATGTTTATTAATTATTAAATGCACAAACCTAGCTTTCTCCGGCTTTAGGGTTTCTCACCTTATATGCCGCTTTTGTAATTATTGTAATTCACTTTTTTGGGAAATAATAATTTTGCTCTCACTCCGCTGAGATTTTCCAAACCCTTACTTCTATCTCTTTGGTTTCTATTCAGCATCACGTATTTGCATGCAGGTGTTCTTGGCGAGTTGTGGATTTGCATTTGTCAAATCCTACATGGTATTAGAGCCACCCTGTCGCTGCCTAGTTTGAAGGTGTTTGAGGCCACGATTCGAAGATGACAGCCACAACTTCTCTGGTGTTTTTCTATCACTTTGAAAGAGGTGCTATCTTCTGGAGCCGTTTGAGCAAAAACGGACTCCACCATCGCGTTCAGAAGGCCCGGGAGAGTCAAAATACCTATAAAGTTTGACTATTTTGGTTATAGTGACCACAAGAATTTTTTTTTGGCCTATTAGGGCAGTACGGGCTCAAAAATCGAGGCAAAACTCGAATTTTTTTTTAAAAAATCCATTTTTTTTAACAAAAAGGGTGCTGCTAGCGCGCACTGCCCGCGCGCCGCCCTGCCGCCACCCGACCGCTCGGTAGCCACCGCCGCTCCGCCCGGCTGCCTCCGCCTCCTCGCCTGGCCACCACCTCCACCGACGTCGCTGCCCATTGGCCACCACTGCTCCGCTGATGTCCCGTGACGGCCATACAACCATCAAATTATTTGTCGGGACTGTGTTTTTCCAGGGAGCTTGTTTTTGGGGGTACCTGTGGTTTTTTGGCCATATCTTGGGCATACGGTGTCTGTTTTCAGAAAACAAAATATCATCAGAAAGGTGTTTCTGAGCCGGACATGATTATGCTAGTCTTGTTCACTGATTTGGCTATTTGAGAAACATTTTTTGGCATTGAAGTAGAGGCTTCATTTTCCTCTCTCTCTACATCTGGCGTTTAGGTTTTTTCCTCATTTTTTGTACTTTCAGTATTTGATTATTTGTTGTACGAGGGTTAGAATCATACATTGTGGGGGGGGTACTTTTGATTTCTATCATTTACTTTCAGAAAATGACCCTTCTACTTCTATCTTTTTCTTCTCTCAATGTCGGACCCCTCTATGGCCCGACTGACACCGCACAATTACCACACCTGGAAAGCACACATGATCAGGCTACTCATGTCACATGGCTTATGGCCATGCCTAGATGAACATCAACCTATCCTATAATGTCCTTTTGAGATTCTTCATCACAGGAATAAAATGGATGAAGCCATGGGCTTGATTGCACTGAACATTTCTGACAGTCTCCTCTTTCACCTAGATGGTTTGACCACTCCTAGGGCCATTTGGGGCAAGTTTTCAGATTTGTTTGGCACTGTCAATGAACTTCGGGCACTACAGCTTGATGCAGAGCTGACTACTTTGACACCTACCAGCTTTCCCACCATTGAGGACTTCTTGATGAAGTTCAAGTCTCTGCGCTCAGTTTTGCAGGGATGTGGGAAAACCAAGACAGATGATGAGTGTATCTTCTTGATACTCTTAAAGTTGTGAGGACAGTATCAGATCTTCTCTTCCACTTTCTACTCCACCATGGATGCTTTGGGTGCTAGACACACGAAGCCTTCTTTTGAGACATTTTGTGATCGGTTGACACGGGAACAGGCAAAGATCCAACATATGGATGCTTCTGGCTCTTCTAGCCAAGCATTGGTTGCTCAGTCTTCATAGGGGAAAGCAAAATAGAAAGGAAAACCGAAGAAAGATTCCATAGATAATGAGTCTTCCTCCAAACCTGCACAGAAAACTGATTCAAAACCTCCAGCTAACCCTTCCAAGGGTAAATCTTCTTCGAAGTCTACTGAGTCTACCTCCAAGACTAAGAAGAAATCAGTTGAGACCTGTAGCTTTTGTGGAAAGGAAGGACATCCAGTTTCTCAGTGTTGGAAATGTTTGGAGGCTTTAGAGGAAGCCATGTAGGAGCATCTCATTTCAGCTCCTCAGTCCACATACTCCCCTGCAGGGAAAGGTCATTCTCTTACTGCACGAGCTATGACTTCTGGGCCCACCTGGATTCTTGATTCCGGTGCCTCTCACCACATGACCCACACTCAATAGTTGGTCACCTCACTTGCTCCTTGTGCTACATCATAGATTGCTGTTGGGAACTCATCTCATCTTTCTATTTTGGGTTCTGGTTCTGTTGCATTGGCTGGGGGTTCTCTTCAGGATGTTCTCTTTGTCCCTGAAATTTCGACGAACCTACTGTCTATCTATCAGATTTGTCACTCTGGCTTTGGTAAGATAGTTGAGTTCTCACCACATGATGTGGTTATTCAGGACTTACATGATTCTGATATGATTGTGGCTACTGGGAGTGTTGACACTGCATCTCGACTATACAAATTTGATGGATTTGAGTCTTCTGCTGGTACAGGTTCCTATCTTATAGCACATGCAGATTCAGTGAGTAGACTTTGGCATGAGCATTTGGGCCATGTCAATTACAGATATCTTCAGTAGATGAGCACATAGGCACTTGTTCTTGGGCTTCCATAGATTACTTGCATTGATGGGGTTTGTCAGGGTTGTGTTCTTGGAAAACAACATAGGGATCCTTTTCCTCAGGGATGAGCTACTCGTGCTTTGGCACCATTGGAGTTGATTCATAGTGACCTCATGTCATTTCCTACTCCTTCTTTTTCCAGTGCCAGATATGTGCTTACTTTCATTGATGACTTCTCCAGGCACACATGGGTGTACTTTTTGAAGTACAAGTCTGATGTCTTTGACTCATTTCGAGTCTTTAAGACATTTGTGGAGAAGCAATCTGGTCTTTCTATTCACCGAATACACACAGATAATGGGGGGGAGTATGTGAACCAAGCTTTCAGGGATTTTTGCTTTGAACATGGTCTTCAACATTAGTTTTCAGTGCCCTACATCCCTCAGTAGAATGGTGTGGTAGAGAGAAAGAACATAACACTTCGGGAGATGGCTAATTGTATGATACAGTCCAGGTCCATGCATTCATCTTTTTGGGCAGAGGCAGTCAATTGTGCCAACTATATTTAGAATCAGATGCCTCACAAGGCAGTTTGACATATGACTCCTGAGGAGGCTTGGTCTCATGTCAAGCTTGATATATCTTCATTCCAAGTTTTTGGTAGTGAAGCTTGGGCATTTGTGCCTGACGCTCAGAGGAGAGTGATAGAGCGGAAGATCTGACACCTCATTTTTGTTGGCTACTGCGAGGATGTTAAGGCATACAGGTTGTTTGACCCTGATTCCAGAGAGGTCCTGTTTCGACGGGATGTCTAGTTTGATGAGTGCCTTCCTGCAGTAGATACCCCGCTTCCAGAGTCTACCTCACTTACCACTACTCCCTCCTCTCTTCCAACTTTATTTCAGGATGATGAGGATGATGATCTTGGTGATCCCCATTTACCTCCACCACAGGATCCTCCACAGATGCCTAGATGGGCTCATGTTATAGTTGATGCTGCAGGATCTCTGGCTAGTGACCCTTCCACTTCCCGTCGCACCCGGTCTCATATTGTGGGTTCTAGTCTTCTGAGTCATGCTATTTGTGGTGATCCTCAGACATTTGGGGCAGCGACAAGACATACCAAGTGGGACAGTGCTATGGAGGAGGAGTATTCTTCTTTGATGAAGAATCATACTTGGGATCTTTGTTCTCTTCCTAAGGGAAGAAAGTTAGTGCGATGCAAGTGGTTGTATCATACTAAGTTTGCTGCTGATGGTTCTATTGATAAGTACAAGGCATGTCTTGTTGCGAAGGGTTTTTCACAGGTTGAGGGTATTGATTACACTGAGACATTTGCCCCTGTCGCCAAGATGAACTCTATTCGCCTTGTCTTATCCCTCGCGGCTTCTCAGGGATGGCCCATTTTTCAGATGGATGTGAAGAGTTCTTTCTTGCACGGTGATCTTAGTGAGGAGATTTACATGGAGCAGCCTCAGGGATTTGTGTAGGATTCCTCCTTGGTTTGCAGACTTCGGCATTCTTTGTATGGTCTCAAACAGGCCCCTCGGGCTTGGTATGAGAAGATGGACTCCTTTCTATTTTCTACAGGATTCACATGCTGTCATTCCGATCCTACAGTCTACATTCGACATCTTGAGGATGAGGTTTTGATCCTTGTGCTATATGTCAATGATCTTCTCATCACAGGTAGCTCATCTTCTATGATTTAGGATGTTCAATGAGCATTGATGGAGCAGTTTGAGATGACAGACCTGGGTCTATTACACTTCTTTCTGGGTCTGCAGATTGTTCAGTCACCTGCTGAGATCTTTTTTTACCAGCAGAAGTATGCTCTTGACATGCTTCAATGCTTTGATATGCTTGATTGCAAGCCTGCTCCCACACCTTTTTAGTTGGGTGTTACTTTGTCTACCTCTTGCACTTCGCCTTCAGTGGATCCTACATTGTATCGGAAGTTGGTTGGTAGTTTGTTGTACCTGACACACACTCGTCCTGATCTCTCCTTTGCAATTGGTCTAGTCTCTTGATTCTCACACAAGCCTCATGAGAGTCATTGGCAAGCTGCCAAGCGCATTTTGAGATACATTCAGGGCACACTTATGTATGGCATTCATTACACATCAAGGGCTCCTCACATTGTTGGCTACACTGACTCAGATTGGGCTGGTGATGTTGATGATCGAAAGTCTACTTTTGGCTTTGTCTTTCATCTTGGCTCTGGTCCTATCACATGGTCATGCAAGAAGCAAAATGCTTGCGCAGTTTCATCTACAGAGGCTGAGTATAGAGTGGCAGTGCATGCTAGTCAGGAGATTTTATGGCTACGACAGTTGATGACTGAGTTTGGTTTTCCTCCTGATCGTCCCACTGTTCTGTGGTGCGATAATCAGAGTGCTATTCACATTTCCCGCAACCCGGTGGAGCATTAGTGCACTAAACACATTGAGCTTCATATGCATTTCATCTGTCAGCAGATTCAGGATGGTGTTCTCTCTTTGGAGTACATCCCTACTGACGCACAGGTTGTTGACATCTTCACCAAACCTTTTGCATCTCCGCGCTATCTTCAGTTGCGTTCTATGCTTGGGGTGACGGAAGTTGTCCTTGGGGGGTCTTGTTGAGGCCTTCCTTCCTTCATGTTTTTTTTCAGCATGTTGTTGTATCTCTTTTTGGGGTAGAGTTTTTTCCCTCTGGGTTTTCTCTATTTCCCCGTTTTATAGAGATTTCTTTGTTGCTAGGTACCTGATTAGGCCTTGTTACCGGGACCCATTTTTCTTGCTTTCTTAGCTGTGCTAGGTTTGCTTCCTCCCGAGCTTCGCTTAAGGGGGGGTGTTAGAGTAATAGTTCATTTTCCTTTATAATTAAATCACCTTGGTTTAATTATTAATGCTAACTATTATTCTATTCACTTAAGCTTGTCATTTGTAGGTGCATAATAATTAATATGTTTATTAATTATTAAATGCACACACCTAGCTTTCTCCGGCTTTAGGGTTTCTCACCTTATATGCCGCTTTTGTAATTATTGTAATTCACTTTTTTGGGAAATAATAATTTTGCTCACTCCGCTGAGATTTTCCAAACCCTTACTTCTGTCTCTTTGGTTTCTATTCAGCATCAGGTATTTGCATGCAAGTGTTCTTGGCGAGCTGTGGATTTGCATTTGTCAAATCCTACAAAAAAAACCTATTCTAATCCATTGAAACTTATCCTATTGGAGAGTGGTGTCACATTGATGTGGAATGGCGACCCTTTCCCAATCCCATGGATAAATGAGCTTGTTTCAATCATTTTTATTGACGAAAACTGATGAAACCATTGTGAGATGTGTATGAAAACATGATTTAAAGCTATTCTACCATGATGCAAGCTATTTTAACATGATGTAGGCTAAGATGATCAATATGGATATATGCAAAGATAATATAAATGATATTTAAGCTAAAAATATTAAAACCCTAAGTTACCATGGGAACCATTAATGGAAGCTAAGCTAATATGATGCAAGATATTAGACTAAATATGCTAAATGTGTGCTAAATATGGATGTGAGTGAGAGTGATTTCAACAACATAATTTTGCTTTGAAAAATATGGATTAATTTGTCTCCAAATAGTGACCTATTTATTGGAAAGAAAATGAGAAATGAAGGGATAATATTGGAAAAGCTAATCAATGGTCAAAATTGAACAAAGATGGAGGCATAGATCATGGATTCCCATTAAGGGTTGAAAATGCAAGATGATATTTAATCAAGGGATCACATTCATCCAAACAAACACACTTTCAAGACAAGCACAAGAAGTCTTGTAAGTTAACTTGCACATGAAGTCTTTAAGTTTGTTATAAGGAAAAATATTCTTTGGAATATTCTCATGGGTGAGGAAAATTAGATATTTATCAAATTAAAAGAAATTTTTAATGTGCAAAAGGAGAAGAAATATTCTATGGGAATATTCCATTTGGAGGAATGTGCAAAGGAATATTCCCTTGCAAGTGGGGGGGAATTGGATTTATTAGTAATTTGATAATTAAATAAAGTTTCAATTATATAAATTAGGGGAATAGGATATTCATTAAATAATTAATTTATTTAATGAAAAGGGGAGTTATATGGTATTCATTAAATAAATGATTTAATGAAAAGGGGGTCATGGGGGTAATACAAAAATGCATGGACTTTTTAAGTTCAACGCCACTTAAAAGCAGTGGGAGATGCATGTAACACATGACAAATCACCATGATTGTTTCATATAGCAAAACACCCCAAATATCGATTTACTATTGAGCTTAGCAATGGATGTTGTAAAATTGGTGATGCAACCCCAAAATTAATATAACGACACACCCAAAAAATAATGACGTTATTTATTTCAACGACACATTTGATGTTTTGGGTGCAAAGTCTTAAATTTTGATCATTTTTTGGAGTTTTTAAAAAAATTGATGTTGTGTGCATTATGCGTGCAAGAGGATCCTCCGCCATTGATGTTGCAGGAGCACCAGTTTGTCCTTTAAGTAGCTGCAAGAGATTTTGATGACTTGGTGGTGGAGCGGCTAGGGAGGCTAGGGCTAGTCTTTGTTGCTTTCTTTCTCGATATTAGGACCCATCTTGCCATGATGATGACATTGGTCGAGAGGTGGCACAATGAGACCTCTTCATTTCACTTTCCCACTAGGGAGGCAACCGTCACACTTGAGGATGTGTGGCATATTTTACGATTGCTTATCCATAGAGATTGTGTCATTTATGACCCAGATTTTAGGATAGATGCATGTTTTACCCTCCTACACAGATGGTTGATTTTTTAGGTCATATCCTAGATTGATATGGAATTTTACCATGGTCAGGTGTACACATTAAAATTGTTCATTGTAGCCCTGATTTGTGGTGTCATTTCTCTAGACCGACAAGGCAAAGGTTTCAGTCCTGGATGGGGGTTAGCATGGGAGGGTATGATCTAGAGAGATAATATGTATGCCTGAGGTTCAGTTCTCCTTGCATCCTTGTACCATGATATGTATGAGGTCATATATTGAGAGGGAAAGAGCATTAGATAAGGTGTGGCTTTGCTTCACATATAGGCGTATGAGCACATTGTAGTGCTAAGGCCAAATGTGTTGAGGCTATTGGTTGTTCTTATATATATCCATAAGGATGAGCCTATCATTTTTTGGTACAGGGTGTCAATGGAATTGATACATACAGGCCCCATAGGTTTTCCATATTGGTGTCATGTCATTGATGACATGATAGTGTTCAGATGGAGGCCATGGTTACAACATCCATGGTGGTACGATGATCAGTAGCGGCTAGATTTTTTTTCGATTGACCCGATACTTGTAGGGTCGAGAACACATAGTTATTGAACGATACCTCCTAGACTGTGTTGCTTGATAGTTTGGGGAGGTGTAGGTTGTGCCTCCTTAGGATTACACTCTACTATTTTTGTGAGGTCATAGAGAGAGGTGTAATGGGGAACACAAATTGAGCCCTAGGTGGCCATTGATGATTTTAGAAAGCTTGTTGCACAACCCTGGGCTTATGAATAGGGTATACCAAATGTAGGAGCCAGCCTAGCATATGATGCATGGTTCAGGCCACCCACTCGCCTAACAAATCCAGTGGGGGGAGAACTCCGAGGTAGAGGTTGAGGCTGAGATGGAAACCAAGATGGAGGAAAGGATGGTGGTCGAGGCTAGGGACATGATCGAGATCAAGATAGGGGTTAGGTACTAGGTGATGGGGGCCAACAACAACTAGATCAGGCACAGGTTCCAGGGTGGTAGGGTGGGCATGATGGATAGGTTTCAGGGGCACCACCACCTCCTCTACTTCTATAGTAGCCAGATCCACGAGATGGGAAAATTAAAAGACTTAGAGTAGAGAGGGTTCAACTACAAACTGAGTGGGATAATTTGTATCAACAATTTTATAGAGGCCATGACTGCATAGAGAGATCAAGAGGTCTAGTTATGGAAGCAATTGGACATATAGCTAGCCCAAGAGATTGGACAGAGACAACAGTTGTAGGCAGTGACAACTATATTAGAGGGCCAGACTATATCCGCTCAATTGTACAAAGAGGTGGTTAGTAAGGTAGCCTACTACCACATGCACTATTATTGTGATGTTTCTCAGGGGATGTGACAACCTGATTTTTGATAGTGGAGTGGAGAACCACCTAGAGCTAAGGATCAACCATCAATCAAGGGTCAGACAAGCAACCACTAAGGCTAGCCTACTAATGTACACTTTTTGATTGTTTACCTGATTCATTTATACACATATACATTCATGGGATCCTTTTTGATCCTTTTTGATAGCTAAGGATCAACCATCAATTAAGGGTCAGACGAGCAACCACTAAGGCTAGCCTACTTATGTAGACACTTTTTGATTCTTTACTTGATTCATTTATACACATATACATTAATGGGATCCTTTTTGATAGCCTTATGGATATTATATTTTTGATTGATATACAAACACCGATTCATATATTGTATCATGACAGTCACCATTTTTTGATATATATGAGATGATCCCGATTCTATATGTGATGTTCCTTTATTTCATGCTTTAAGAATGTATGGATACATATGATATGATATGATGTGATATGATTATGTATGGATTCACTTTTTGTATTTATGTGATATGTGATGATTGTATATGAGGTGATGCAATGTAATGGATGGATGCTCTTCTTTTTTAGTTTCTTTTTATGATATGTTATGGGATGGAGGCCATGATATGTAGATGTTATGCAAGATGTATGGATGGATTTATTTTTGTGTAATTTTATATTCAATTATGAGATGATGATGTATGCATATGGATGTATATGAATTTTTATGATATGTATTCTTATGCAAATTTTCATATTTATGCTATGATAATGCAACAATTTAAGATCCTTATTGTAGACATGCAAAAATAACAATCATGCATCATACAAATTAACATTGATTTCTTCTATTAATCAATTAAAGCAATTTATTGATTAATTTCCTAAGGTTCATTAAATAAATCAAATTATTTAATCCTTATGTTCTTCCCATTTGATTTAATAAATCAAACTGATTTAATCAAATGTCAAATCCCTAAAATCCCCTAAGTTAATTAATCTAAATTAATTAACTTCTAATCATAATTATCATTCTCTAGCTTTTGACTCAACTAGAGTCAAATCTAAACTCCTAACTAACCCACCCACTTGCATCAATAAATCAATTTATTTGATTTATTAAAAAGACTTATTTTCCCTCAATAACTCTCATCTTTGACTTTTTTGGACAAAGATTATTCCCCCCAAAACCCTCAACAACATGCATTTATTGACATTTTTCAAATTTGAATGGGCACATTGGCCAAAACTTGCACAAGCTTTGACCAATCCCATTATGACAAATGTCTCTATCCTATTGGATGGGATTTAGTCCCACATTGCCTAATTTTGGCCTCTCTTCTATCAACTTCTACTATAAATGCAAGCCATTTTCTCTCATTTCAACAACACATTTTGAATGCATCAAAACTATAGGCAACTTGAGCTCATAGCAACTCATTGTCTATCTCATTTAGCTTGGAAAAGGATTGGGAAAGGGCTCTCTCACATCTTCATGGAGGGCACCAATCCACCATAGAATAGGTTGTATTTCATTTTCTCCATTGCATGTTTGTTTTAGTTTTATCATTTTGTTTGGAGTCAATGATGTATGTTATTCTACGAGGATGGCTAAATCTATACAAACAATGTATAATATTTTAGCATCCACACTTAGAATAACAAATCTACATTATTCAACACGACCCAAATGATAATGATGTTATAGTGAAATATGTTTCCATATTTATGATATGCTATGATGATGCAAGATGTATGCATGTTGATGATTTGTGGATGCAAGATGGATGCATGATGATGTTTTTGTGGACTTTCATGATTCTCAATTAGCATGGAAAGAAGATAGAAGAAATAATAACAATTGACCATTGATTTTGATGATTGATCCAAAAATTCCAACAAGTCTATGATCCATCAAAAATTTATTAGAGATGGTGATGAGAGATGATGCTGATGATTTTCTCATATTTTGGGATAGTGATTTTTCGTCATTCCTTATTTTTTCTATAACACATAGACACAATGCATCAAGGTATCGATAACCATGATGGAATTGTATCTAGTGTAATGGACTTTGAATCTTCAAACAAATAGGATAGTTTTTGTTCATACCTTGACATACAAAAACCTCATTGGAATGTAGTTTAGTAGTTTAGAATATCTTAGACAAAAGTATATGCAATAGTCAACAAGCTACTCCAAACAACCTCCCTACAAACAACCAATAAATTATGTACCAAGATTATTTTACAAGAATACCCACAAGCACAACAAATGAAAGATAATGACCAATGTCCCATTCCTTTCTCTCTAAATCATTTTAATAGACATCATCGAGAGGTCCTCATAATGGGTCATTAAGATAAATCATAAGAAAAGATCAAAGACAAACAATTAGTGTTATCTATATCTCTTTCTAGTTTAATATAGCCAAGGTGATTTCTGATACTGATGTCCATCACAGGAAGGATGCATCCTAAGACATGTTGATCAAATGTTTTGATTAGGATGAGGTGTGATAAGATATTGATACAAACTTCATTGAATCGTTTACCTATGATCTAGACTTTAGAGATGTTGATAATTAGGTTTTCACTTTAAGACTTGTGACATTTTCTTTCTTTTTGTGTTACCAAAGGTTGAAGATGATGATTGATTTATTATGGGTGAAGGTTTATTGTGGGTGAAAGAAAAATGGGATGGATGGTTTTGGATTTTTTTTGGAATATTTCAATGTTTCTGGTGTTTTAAAAATGTTTTGAGATTGTTTTTGGTCTATTGGATAGTTTATAAGAATATTTTTGGTTTTAAGTTATTTGAGGTTGTTTAGGTCTTTTGAATGTATTCAAGTTTTTTTTTGTTTTTGGAAGTTTTCAAATGTTTGTGTTTTCTAAATTTTTAAAGGTTTTGAGATTGTTTTGATATTTTAATGTTTTGGGATTTTCCAAGTTTTTTGAATGTTTTGGGTTTTTCTAATTTTTTGAATGTTTAGGGCTTTTTTGAGATTTTATGAATGTTTAGGGGTTTTTCAAGATTTTTGACCTAACCTAAAAGACTACCCTAGGGGCTTGATGAAATCAAGGGAGGTCCTACAACACATTCAACACAAAAATTAACTACCAACAATACTTTTCAAAACAACAAACTCACTGATTCAATCAATCTCTTGAATTCCAATCTATTCCTTATAGCATTGGAAAACTACTCAATCAGGTAAAAATTCACAATCACAACCTTTCAGAAAAAAACCTAACCCACTTCAAGGACCCATTTTGTCACTCAATAACATACTAACAAATCACCTTAGAATCCCTTTGAAAAAATTCTCCAAAACTATTTTTTTTGCTTTCAAAGCCTCAAATTAGGCCACTTTTCCAAAGATACTACTCTAAAAACTTCTCCAAAACTCATGAAATCAATTGGGTAGTAGTAAAAAATGTGTCTAAACCAAAGAATCCTCAATCAGATCTCAAAAATTTAATCACCCAATGTCCAAACTATAAAACCATCTTTCCTAGCCTAAAATATAGGGGTTTACTGAAAAAACACACTTCCTAACCTTACTAGAACATATCACCACACCAAATAGGTCTTTAATAGTATAAATAAGCTTAATCTAGCATGAAATGACTCCTCCCCAACCCAAAGATTTCTTTGACATCACAAAACCTCATAATTTCACTAGGAAAACACAAGTTTCCTCACTAGAGCTTCATGCCCAACACAATCCTTGACCTCCCCTAATATCACTCACCATTATCACACCTTACACTAATAAATTATACCAATTCCAGCAATAAATAGTTCAGACAGAAGGTGGAATGAGTTCAATACATGTTTGAAACTCACAAACCCTCCAATAGCCTGTTTCAGACCTGGTATGAGAAAACCTACACTTAAATGCATAAAAATTGATGAAGAACCTTCAAAATGGAGCCAAATTAAAGTTAAGAAAATTTAAAAATACTTTCCCAAAACAATTTGAATCAAAAGGAATTGTACGGGCTGTACAGTTGTTGTTACAATAGAAATACACAAAAATTTGGAGTTAAAAGCAAAATTTTATCAGTGTTTCAATCTTCTACAATGCTGCAACCCCTTCACAATGAGTTTATCTTCATATTTACAATGTTTTCCCACCAAAACCAATTTTTCTAACTTCCTAAACTATCTTTTCAAGAGACATGACTATTGGTCTTCTAGTTTTCCCCTTTTTACAATATTTTCCAAGTTTGCAATTTTTCCACAATTTGCAATATTTCAACATTTGCACTTCTGGATAACCCAACCTCCTAAACACCTAAAAATAACTCAAAATTGACTAAATACATAACAAAATGGTCTTATATACCTTATTTTGACAAAAACCTCCTAAAATCTAAAGCCTAGCCCTTAACAATCTTGATGGCCAAACTTTGTTCGATGGTGCCCTTGCACCATACACCCCAATTTGGAAACTTTCCAAGTCTCTTAGAAAGATGCTTGTATCTTTCTCATGCTTCAATTCTCTTTGTATTCATCCTTTCTTTCATTCTACATTTTCTTCAACATCCTTGCATTCACCAACCCTTGTACTCTGCTCCAACTATTTACTAGATACTGTGGGATGCTTTTCTTTTTTTTCAACTTCAAAAATTGTCATTTTATCTTCCTTTTCTTTTGTATTTTTCCTTTCTTCAACTATCACCACTTTGCCTCTTGTTTCTTGTTCTATCCTCTGTTCAATTTTCCTGTCATCATTTTAGATGTGTATAGTATCTTCATCACTATCCATTGTGCCTTTGCATTTACCTGTCCTTGTCAGACCTTCCACTATCTTTTCTATTGTACCATTGTATTTAATGGTCTCTATCAGACCCGTACCTTCCTCTTCTACTATCCAATAACTATCAGAACCCTTTATCTTTTTGTTCTCTGTCTTTTCAACCTTACTAGACCCTATACCAATAGCCTTGAATTCCACTATCCCATCATAGACTTCCATCTTCTTGTATTTTACCTTACCAACCTTTGTGCAAACATATCTCAACTATCTCTTTATTGTTATAGGACATATGACAGTCCCTACCACTATTCCATAACTATTTTCTTTCCTTTCCAAATTCTCTCCACACTCACTCTGCACTTTACCAATTTGAAACTCATTCCTCTCAACCTTATTTCTCCACACAAAATCACTTTCCCTCATGATTGATTACAAATTACCTTCTCTTCTTGCATCTCTGTCAAACATTGTATTTGCTGCTAAACTCTTACTCTCTCTTTCATCTACATTCACATAATCTTTTCTCCCAAGAATAATTATCTCACCATGTTCATTTACTTCTCCAATCAATGGAGTCAACATGATTTTTTTCCCACTCTTCTCTATAGTGTATGTATTTTTCCTACCATGGTATGTTGCTAACATATCAAATTGCTAGGGCCTACCTAGCAATACATGGGAAAAATTCATTGGTAGAATGTCACAAAGGATTTCATCCCTATATTGACCTATTTGAAACTCCAATTTTTCTTATTCATTCACCACCAAAGTTTTCTTATCACTGACCCATGATACCTTATAAGGTCTCTCCCTATGCACTCTTTACAAATGTAACTTTTTTACCATCTCATTTGACACAATATTATATATGCAACCTGAATCAACAATGACTCTACATATATTATCCTTGCATCTACAAGCTATCTTGAATAAGGCCCTTCTTTGAAGAAACTCTCTTTCCTTTGTGGAATTCAAGAATTGAGTCTTCATCATTAGCATTTGACACACTATCAAAGCAACAAAAAGTGAATTAGAATTTGAAATCTTAGCCTCATCTTCATGTACTATTTGTGCCCTTCTTTCAGACTTTATTTATCCTCCACTTGTTGATGAACTAGCCTTCTCAGGACACTTCCAAGCAGGATGTCCAAATTATTGACAATGATAACATATTCTTATAAAAGTGTTAGAGCTTCTTCCACCTCCAAATCTGCCTCTTGTGCCTCTATTTCCACCTCTAAAATCAACAACTTGTTCATCTATCTTGCTTGATTCTTCTCCTTAATTTTTCAATTGCTTTCCTTGGAGTAGAAAAAGTTCCCCTTCCTCTCATGGTGCTTCCTCATCCTCTTGTTGTTTTCTCTTGTCTTCTCTTTATCTTCTCTTCAACCTTCAATGCCATTTTGTAACATTCTTCTACATTTCTAGGACTAGTCAAAGCCAACTCATGCTTTAGATTCATTCTCAATGCACCCAAGTACCTAGAAATATTTTCGTCTTCATTTTCCTTGTGATTAGACCTCATGCTCAATCTATAAAATTCCTTAGTGTAGGAATTTACATCCATTTCTTTTTGCCTTAAAATTTGCAACTTAAACATTTGAATTTGATAATATGAAGGGAGAAACTTACCTTTTAGTTTAGATACCATCTTGTCCCAGTCCACAATCTTAGACTTGCCTTGTTTCCTTCTCTCTGACTGTAGATAATCCCACCATACAAGTGCATGACCCTTATGCTTTGTTTTGGAAATCTTCACTCTCTATCCTTCATGAATCTCTTCACATTCAAAATAGTAATCCAAGCAAGCTATGCAATCTAAAAATTCCTCTTCATTCAAATCACCACCAAAATTTTGCACATCTATTTTTACCTTGTATTTGTCACCTTTTACTACCTTCAAAAACTTGGCCATTCTCTAATCTTCCAAATAAATTTCTTCCTCAACATCTTCAAGCTCCTCATCTTCTTCTCCCTCTAATTCACTAATTTCAATTGCTTCTCTTCTCTTGTTGGTTTCTAAGGCTGCCAACCTCTCTTTCAGTTCTTTGATCTCTCTTATGTACTGGTTCTTCAAATCATTCATCTCCTTTGTTGTATTATTTCCTTTTGGAGGCATCTTCACAATCTTCCCTCTTTACCTTCTAAGATTTCTTTCACAAACTTCAACTTTTCTCCACAAGGACTTGGTACCTTCATTGTGATACCAATTTGATGCAATCAAGGGAGGTTCTAAAACACCTTCATGACAAAATCAAATACCAATAATACTTGTCAAAACAATAAACTCACTGATTCACTCAATCTCTTCAATTCCAATCTATTCCTTGTAGCATTGGAAAACTACTCAATCAGGTAAAAATTCACAATCACACCCTTTCAGACCAAAACCTAACCCACTTCAGGGACCCACTTTTTCACTCAATAACATACTAGCAAATCACCTTAGACTCCCTTTGAACAATTTCTCCAAAACTCATTTTTCTTGCTTTCAAGGCCTCAAATTAGGCCACTTTTCCAAAGAGACTACTCTCAAACCTTCTCCAAAACTTTTGAACTCATTTGGAAAGTAGTAAAAATTTGTCCAAACCAAAGAATCCTCAATCAGATCTCAAGAATTTAATCACCCAATGTCCAAACTACAAAACCCTCTTTCCTAGCCAAAAATCTAGGGGCTTACTAAAAAACACACTTCCCAACCTTATCAAAACATATCACCACCCCAAACAGGTCTAAAATATTCTTCATAAGCTTAATCCAACATGAAATGATGCCACCCCAACCCAAAAATTGCTTTGACATCACAACACCTCATAATTTCACTAGGAAAACACAAGTTTCCTCACTAGGGCTTCATACCCAACACAATCCTTGACCTCCCCTGATCTCCCTAACCATTATCGCACCTTCCCCTAATAAATTATATCCACTCCACAAAGAAAAATTTTAGATAGAAGGTGGAATGGTTTCAATACATGTTTTAAACTCACAAACCCTCTAATAGCCTATTTTAGACCCTTGAGAAAAGTTACAATTAAATGCACAAAAATTGGTGAAGAACCTTCAAAATGGAGCCAAATGAAAGTTAAGACAATTTAAAAATACTGTCCCAAAATAATTTGAATCAAAAGGAACTATACGGTCCGTACAGTTGCTGTTACAACAAAAAAACTTAGAAATTTAGAGTAAAAAAATAAATTTAATTAGTGTTTCAATCTTCTACAATGCGTCAAACCCTTCACAACGAGTTCCTATTCATATTTATGATGTTTTCCCACCAAAACTGATTTCTCTAACTTCCTAAACTATCTTTTTAAGAGACATGACCGTTGGTCTTCTAGTTTTTCCCTTTTCACAATATTTTCCAAGTTTGCAATTTTTCCACAATTCGCAATATTTCAGCATTTGTACTTTTGGATAAACCAACCTCCTAAAGACATAAACATAACTCAAAATTGACTAAATACATCGCAAAATTTTCTTATAGACTTTATTTTGAAAAAAACCTTCTAAAATCTAAAGCCTAGCCCTTAACAATCTTGATGGGAAAACTTCGCTCAATGGTGCCCCTACACCAGGGCCTTAAGAGTTGCTAAAAGATTAGCCTTTCCTACATTATACATGTAGAGACCCCATAGTTTGACTGAATTGAATTATTGAAAATTAAATATGAGAAAATGATGGAATGCTAGTTTATTATGGCGAACTCCTAAAGGACTAACCTAGGGTGTCTTATGGGCACATCAATGATGGCCTTGCCTATGTTCAAGCTTAGAGACTCATACTTTGACATGGTACTATTTTTGGATTTTTGATGTTTTGACCGTTTTAGGGATTTTGATGTGTTTTGGATGTTTTGAATTTTTACTATACAATCTTTTGATTTTTTGGGATTTTAGCTATACATGATTTTGAATGTTTTTTGATTTTTGATTTTGCAAGTGTCTTTGGATTTTGATGAAATTTTATGAATGTTTTTACGATTTTTGATGATATTTCCAATAACCTTAAGACATACAAGAACCCAATTTGATCCAGAATGAATTACCCCTAGTGTGTTGTAATAGACTACCTCAATATAGGTAGGATAGATTGACCTTAGGAATATGCCAAGTAGTACTAAAGGGGAATGCAATTATTCAAAAGATCAAGCTATGATGCAAATATGGATGGGTGATGGAATAAATAGGATGAATGATGGATGGATGAGATGCAAATAATGATAGGATAAATGGCAATAGAATAGATAGGTGAGGCACTTGTTTTCTAGGTTTTCACCAAGGTACTTGCCCAAAGTTCCATCAAAGTGGTTTTCACTAGATAATGATCATTTTTTTTTACCTTTTCAATCCTTTTTCTTTTCTTTTTAAAGATTTTGATCATTTTTTTTTTTTTTGTATTTTCTAGATTTACACCCTTCAAGCTGAGGCATTAAAATTTTTGAGATATAAAATATTTTTTGGTTCCTGCAAGTGTTCACCTTTAGGTGTAGATAGTTGATATGCTCCTGATCCATAGCTTGCTATGATGACAAAGGGACCTAACTAGTTAGGCTCAGACTTACCTTAGTGTCTTGATCTGGAAGATTTCTCTGATTCTGGTTTGGAACAAGATGTCCTACTTGGAAAGACAAACTCTTGATCTTCTTGTTATAGCTTTGTTTTAGTCAATTTTGGTATACTTGAAAGTGATTAAGGGCATCAAGATGACACTCATCGAAGAATTATAGCTCATTTAGCTGAGGTACTTTGTATTCCTCATTAGTGACTAGATTATGTAGTGACACTCGTAGTGATGGGAGCTCAACCTCAATAGGTAAGATGGATTCTGATCCATAGACCAAGGAGAATGGGGTTGCACCTAGAGGCATGTAAATGCTAGTTCAATAGGCCCAAAGGGTGGGATTTAACTAAAGATGCTAGTCACGACCAACTTCATTGACCATTTTCTTTAGGATTTTTAGAATGGTCTTGTTTTTAGCCTTAGCTTGACCATTGTCCTGGGGGTAATATGGGGTAGAGAATCTTTGTTGGATGTCAAATATTTGACATAGCTCTTTCACATCTTGATTCTTGAAGGGTGTTTTGTTGTCTAAGATAAGGGTTTACAAAACACCATAATGGTAGAGGAGGTAATTCAGGATAAATTTACCAATTTTCTTCCCCATTATGTAGGTCATAGGAATGTCTTTGACCCACTTGGTAAATTACTTAGTGGGTGCTATGATAAACTTGTGGCCATTAGATGAGGTGGGAGTAATCTTTCCTATGAGGTCAAGACCCCACTACAAGAAAGGCCAAGGTGTGACCATTGGTTGCAACTCTTGAGTTGGGGCATGAATAAGATCTCCATGTTGTTGACATTGGACACACTTCTACATATATTGATGAGCTTCTCTTTCCATGGTTGGCTAGTAGTACCCAGTCCTCAACAATTTCTTAACTAAAGTCATACCAATAGAATGAGAACCACATATGCCATTATGTACTTTTGTTAAAGTAGTCAAGGCTTCCTTTTGGTTAAGACATCGTATTAATGTCATTTTGATGCTTCGATGGTATAAGGTATCACCTAGGATCAAAAATTAGGATTCCTTTTTGACAAAGGTATTTTTAAGGTTGGAGGTGATATCGGATGGGAGGGTTCCTTTTCCAAGGTAGGTGAATATATCATGATAACATGGGGAACCAAGACCAACGATGAGACACACAAATTTAGATTCAAGGATTTAAAAATTTGGTATGAGAAGTTGCTCTACCAATAATTCACATTGAGGACATTGCATGGTATGTCTAATAAAGACCCAATTATCTCCATAACATATGTTGCTAATTTTTTCATGCGAGGAATCTACTCAAAATTTATGTCAATGAAAAGGTCCTTGAGATTCTCTACCATTGTCTTGTAAGGAGTGATAATTCCATCCTTAGTTTGGTAGTCATCATTGACTTGGTTTATAAAAATTGGGAGTCTCCATAGACTTTCAACTCTTGTATCTACCATTGAACTGCTATCCTTAGACCTGTAATTAGGGCTTCATACTTAGCAATGTTGTTAGTACATGGGAATGATATCTTGTATGAATTTGGGATGCAATAACCTTGAGGGGTGATAAAGAGAATACCAACCCTTGATCTATGTTGAGTGAATGATCCATCAAAGTATATTTTCCATTGATTTGTTAGGTTGACAAGGAACACTGATTCATCAAGGAATTTTGATATGAATGGATTCTCTACATAGATAGGTGCCTCTGCTAGTTGGTCTATGATCACTTATTGTTTGATTGAATTGGGATCCACGTACTCTATTTCCACGTACTCTATGTCAAATTTAGTCAAGATCATCACCCATTTGGCCATTCAGCCAGTGAGAGTTTCCTTGGATAATATGTGTTTCAATGGATCGATCTTTGCAATGACCTTGACTTGATATGACAACATGCAATGTATGAATTTTTGTGAAGCAAAAAAAATGACTAAGCATGCTTTCTCAATGGATGAATAGTTTATTTCATAGCCCATTAAGGTCCTACTTATTTAATAGATAACCCTTTCCTTTCCATTTTCATCATGTTGTGTTAGAAGAGCACCTAGTGCTACTGATGTTGATGAGATATATAGGATCAATGGTTTGCTTGGTATCGGTGGCATGAGCACTGGAGGTGTCAATAGGTAGTACTTGATCTGATGGAAAGATTTATCACACTTCTCATCCCACTTGTAAGTTATTCCTTTATGGAGAAGATGCACGAAAGGGTGGATTTTGTTTGATAATTTTGCTATGAACCTTCTATGGATTGCAACCTTCTTTGTAACCCTCTAATTTGCTTCAATGTTTGTAGTGGTTCCATGTTTAGGATGGATTTGAATTTTTTTGGATTAATTTCTATCCCTCTTTATGAGAAGATATAGCCAAAGAGCTTCCCCAATGTAACCACAAAGACACACTTTTTTATATTTAGTCATACCTTGTATTCTGATTCTATCAACGATGGGTCCCAAGAATTCTATGTGCTCACTTATTTTCTTTGATTTTTCCAAAACATCATCCACATAGTCTTCACCTATTTTATGGATCACGCCATGAAAGATGAGGGTCATTTCTCTTTGATAAGTTTCTCCTACGTTCTTCAACCCAAATGACATCACATTCCAACAATATGTTCCCCATGGACAAGTGAATGTAGTTTTGTGTTGATCCTCCTTCGTGAGTATGATTTTTCTATAGCCTAGAAAACCATCCATGACTGATAGCATTTCATTCCCAAATTTTAAATCAATGATGAGGTCGATGTTACGAAGAGGGAAATCATCCTTTGAGCATGCCCTGTTTAAGTCTCTAAAATCCATACATATTTTGATGCCCCCAATGGGTTTGGATAATGGCACCGGGTTTGAAACCCACTCAAGATAATATATCAGTTGGATGAATCCAATTTCAAGAATCTTTTGTAACTCAAGTTTCACCAAGAGTGTTATTTGAGGGTGCATCTTTCTCAATTTTTGCTTCACTAGTTTTGATTCAGGATAAACTACTAATTGATACACAACCGCTTTTGGATCGAGCCTTGGAATATCTATGTATGATCATAAAAATTTAGCTCTTCACTCTTTCAAGAATGCTTCGTCAATTCCAACATTGACTGGAGTGGCCTTCTCTGCTAGAATTGTTGACTTCTCTAGATGCATTGAACTAAGGGGGATATTAAAACCCTCATCTTTGGTCACTAAAGAGAGGTTTTCACCATTAGATGTGTCCTTTATTTTTACTATTTTAGGATTAGAGAGTGTCACAGTGTGGTTTTCACTTAGGGATTTGTATGCTAGGTGCATTTCATCAATTTTGTGACTGAAGGATTCAATTGTCTCCCCATTGTATGTCCCCGTGTCTAGTTCTATGTCAAAACTAGCTTTGTGATCTACCCATGGTAAATTTCCATGGAGTCTTAGGAATTATAAGATCACTTCATCATATTTGAATAAATATAGAATTGGTGGTCCTCTTTGGTCCAAGTTAATGAGTTGTGGGTATACTAGGATTATTTCAGTCATTTGATCGCTTGAGATGAAGGATATTGTGGATATCATGAAAAGGGAGTTATTCTCAAATAGGTTAGAAAAATCAAGTGGGAAGTCATCTAGGGTAGTATCATGTGATGTGTAACCAAGAGGAAGCCTCAACCTATTTAGTAGAAGAACCTTTGTTAAGAAGGGTAACCTTGCTAGTAGTACATCCTAAGCCAAGATTTTTTAGATGTTACTCAAGAATAATAGGTTTTAGCAAACCATTATCATTTTGATCTAGTTTCTCATTCTTGTTATAGCCCCATCCCTTCATTAGTTGAAAGCCTTTTTTATCATCTTCCAAGGGAAGAATAAGGATGGGTCATTCATCTTGATAGAGAATTTTAGAGACACCCCCCTCATTGATATATTCTTTGTTCAAATCCCCCACTTGGTCAAGGTGGTAGTTGCCTTCTTGATAATTTCGGGAACTTCATTGCTAGATGTAGGTTCCCCATGATATTTGGGAGAAAGAGGTAGCTCTCCCAACACAAAAAGTTTCCTTCATTAGTTTATAGTTTCCACAAGCATCATCTTGGATTCATAATTTGATGCCAGGAATGTTCTATGCAATGGGTGTTTTTGTTTTTGTGGTAGATGCAAGGTATGATGGGTAAATAAATGAGGAGGATGGTGTAGGCTCTTCATCATTTTTAGGGATTTGGGGTATTGTTGATGGTGTTTTTATGCACTTCTCAACACAGGTAATACGTAGGTGCATTACCTCTCTTGAAAGACAATCTTCCACAATCAAATTGCAGATCACTATCCCAAGGTCTCTCGGATGTCAGGTCATGACGAGGCTTGGAATAAATCAATTGTTTGATGTGATTTTTTTGGAATCACAAGGCAGTCTTACGTGGTCAAAGCTATAGGAGAATTGGGTCAATGAATGGAGTTTTACGGATTTAAAATTACTATGCTTTGCTGCAGGTTCAGGCAACAGTCTTAGACTCCATCGTTTCATTAGATTTGGCTTTACAATGTGCAACAAACCTTGAAACAAGTGCTTTCTAAAAAAGGGAAAAAGAAAAAGGGGCGAGGAAGGAGGATGGTTCCCGGACCTACAACTACTGATGAACAATGATCATGAAGGTTCTTGCTATGGATAGTTTCCTTAAACAAAATTTTAGTTAATCAGAATTCTCACAATGTCATGAAATTTGTGCTATCTTCTAAGGACTGCAGATATTCATCATTCATTCACTGTGGGGAGGTGAATAAAGATGAGGTTTAATGAGAAGAAATGAAATCAAAGTCCAGAATAACTTTGCACAATCATCTACCTCTAGCAAATGACCAAAAGTATGGACAAGGAAAGCATACACACAACAACAATCTTCAAAACCAGAGATAACATACTAAATCTACCAAATCTAATCTAAGGACATTAGAATAGAAAAGTAACTTAAAGAAAAACTATAACTAAAAGGGAGAGGAATCATGAAACATATTGAGAAACCCAGAAATACACCAAAAAATGACTGTATTTGCTATTATAATTTCTACAGTATGCCTTTACAATAACTCAACTCTCTTAAAATGAGAGGAGGAGAGCCCTATTTATAGTTTCAAAAAGAAAAAGAGTGGCCAAGATTCGATTCTATTGTGTGGCCAAGATTCACTTTACATTAGGCTTTCACCTACCCCCAAATATATTACATTTATAAATAATTTCTTATTTCTTACCTATTTCGTCATCTAGTGACAACACTGTAGTAAATTTGTCTTTTAGCCATTTTCCCTTTGCTGTAGCTATTCTTCAAGGAATTATTCGTCGATGACGGGATTTTCCTCTCACTTCTTCAATGTGGAATACTCCATGAAGCTTAGGATCATGGATTGGAACTTATCCAACTCCATGATGTCGGATCAAAAAATATGGTAACTCCATTCCTGGGAATTGCTGCCAAGCTTTTTCTAGTCATCATCATACTTAGTAGCATTGTCTTTAAAGAGTTCTGATTGTGCAAAGGCTTAGGCAGCGAAGTACATGAATTCAATGGTGATCTCAGTGGACATACCATCTTCCATGATCTTCAAGAAGTACGGCTTTATATTCTTAGGATTGATCTCAACCGTAGGCAGCTCATACCCCGTCATCAGCTTGAGGTACCGAGCTCACTCCTCTCTAGAATCCCTTGCCCATTCAATGTCCAATGCTATCCGCTCCAAAATCTTCTCAAGCCTCCTCTTCCAGTGATCAAAATCTTGCTTCCAGGTATCCACTAGCTAGTGATCATCATCCTTGAAGGCAAGGTCCTTTTCCCAGACATCGCTTGGTAACACAAGTATGGCCTCAATCTTTGGGTAAGCCACCTCGTACTTCCTCGAGAAATCTTCATAGATCTGCCTGGTGCCCTCAAGAGTTCTCTAAACTTCCAAGAACCTATTTTCTATCCAGACAACCAAATTGATAGTATTTCCCATGTCCAAGACCTATTGGAACTAGTTTCCCGTAGTCTTGTCCAAGTTCAGTCTCTTCTCTAGCTTGTTAATCAGGTCTTGAGATAGCAACTGAGGTGGGGCTGATGATGTCATGGGTTGCTCATCCAGAGATGACCATTGTTGAATATAAGCCATTAGATCGGCCACCTGCTCTTTTAGTTCCTCCTTGGAGATCTTATCTTTTTGGATAAGGTGCACCATTGTGGCGATCGACTCTTGGAGATGCTCAACCTTTTGTTCCCTCGTGGCCACTCCCAAGTTGATGGTGGAGAAATTGTAAGTTATACCTTGTTCTCCAACCATCGGTGTTGCTATTTGCACTGCCCTTGATCCCAAGGCATCCATGGTTACTTTTGATCTGACCTGTGACCTCTTCTCTTTCCTAGTGCTTATTCGTGCTCTAGTCATAATGGCTTCCAGCCTCGCCTTGGGATCCTTCAAGGTGGGAGTCTTTTGCTTTAGCTGTCTCTGTAGCCAATCGGGTACTTTGGGTTCTTCCCTTGGTAGTTCACTTTGAGTCTCGCTGTCATCCTTCTCAAGTTCAATGGTTTTGACAAAAAGAGCCTTCTCCTTTGTTCCTGCATTTTCCTTTTCTTCATCAGAGTCTTGTTCGAACGTTTCATGTCTAGCGACAGACTCGGTGTGCAATTGCTCTTTGGTTGAATCTTCCTTTTCAGCATCCCCCTCTTCTTCATTTTGAATATATTTATGTTCATCGGGGTTCTCCCCTTACGTGTCCTCATGGAGGAACGCTTCCTAGTCATGCTCTATGGTTTGGCCATGTCCCTTGGTTGGAGACCTATTGCCCTCCATATTTGGAGCAACAATTTCCTCCTCCCATGCAAGCCGGTCCTCGGCCTCCTTATCCTCAATTTCCCTGAGCTGCTTGCCCCACTTTACATTGAGCTCAGGATCATTTGACTCTCGGATTAGTTCAACATCAAGGTCCTCACTGCCCTCACTGGAAGACTCATAGGCCACCTCATGAATCTCCCGATGTTCGAACAATGGATGTTCGTGATATTCAAACTCCTCATCCTCTGGCGCCTTCTCAACCTCTAGCTACTATCATTCAATCTCATCTAATATTTAAATTGTTTCTTTCATCTTTGGTGATTCAGTAGAGGGGAATGGAGTTGGAGCCTAGGCCATAGCCTGAGCTATCATAGCCTGGACCATTAGATTGGTGAGCATCCCTAAAAGCTCAAATGGTACGTTCTGCATGTACTTTATAAAAGACTCCAAAAGGCTAAGGGCAGGCATTGTAGCAGTGGAAACAGAGGGAAGGGAAGGAGACATAGAGGAAGAGGACATTGGTGAGGTGGTGGTAGATGATGAATCCATGGGAATAACTTGCAATATTGGAGGAGTGGGAGCAAGGTGGATGGAGATATCCACCGTAGGCAGGGAGCAAGCAGAGACTGCAAGCGAAACATGAGGGTTAGGGGAAGCAATAGTAGTAGTAGTAACAATGGTAGGAAGCGAGCTTGGCGAGCTAGATCCTCCTCTTCTGATCCCAAGGGGCAGAACTTTGGTTAGTATAGGCATCCCCGTACTGCCAGTTATTTTCCTCTTCTTCTTGGAAGGTTCAGGCTCAGAAGCCTTACGAGCATAGACCTTCGGTTTGGGCAGCTATTCACTAGCCTCCTTTCTTTTTTTGGTCTTGACCAATGGTGGGGTCTTGGATGTCTCCCCAGTTGTAGTGGTAGCCACTCCACCTTCAGAGCCACTTGGTTCACTTACATGTTCACTTGTAAGTTCACGAAATGTTAAAACAACCCCTTGCTATTTCAATTGGGCCACCTTCCTGTCGATCCATGCCCTTGTTCGGATTTCAACGAGCCTAGTGAGTACATTGATGTCATTAAACTTTGGTTCATTCCAGTCAATTGCAAGTAGTGAAAAGTTGGAAATTGCATCGTAGCTTGGATCGATCACTGTATCCTCATCCTCCTCAAGGTGGTCAGGGACCAGACACAAGTTTACCCTTCATACATAGATGGTGGTCATGCACATGTAATGTCGCAACTGTACCTCAAGATCATCTTTTCAGCTAGCCCAAAAGTCCTCGATGTTGTGGAGGTGGGCATATTCATGTCCCAGTGCCTTTTTGACATGACCATAAGGATCCATTCATGGTTGCGCTATGTATTGCTCAAAGTTATATTCAACCAACTCCTTCTCTGAATAGCCTGCACACTAGGAGGTGTGGATCTTATACATCCCTTGACCAAGGTTAATTGGATAGGATGGGCCTACCAAATACTTTTTGCTCAAGATGTTATGAATATGTTGTAGCTATTGGGTCAGCTCTAATAGAATGATCTGGTCATTTGGGTATCGAGGTAGCTTGTTTGGCCTTTTGGTGAATCCTTGAGCATGCATGTAGGTGAATTTGGGGAACTGAATATACCAAAAGGCGTACTACCTGAGGAGGGCCCTAGCACTGTGGGATATCCTCCTATGAAAATCCCCTCATAAGGACCAGATGATGTGAGCGATGAACACATTATTCTCCCCACAGTAATCCTTCTTGAAATTCTGAAACTGTGGCTAAGGGTACTTGTCATAAGGTTTGAGTTCTAGCCTTGATGGATTACTGGGCATTACTATCAATCCCTGATAGTGCCACTGATTGGCGAGGGAGTATACCAAATAGGAGGTCATGAAGAATTTGGTGGTCCTTTTCATGGTGGTAAACTGATCGTGGAAGTAGTCGCTGATTATCTTGCCCCAATAGAAGGTGGTGTCTTTACTGCGGAGAATCTACTCTATAAAATAGAACATCCATTCTTAGAAGAAGGCCACACTGGGAAGGCCCATTACTCAGTTGAGCAGAGTTATGAGAACATGATAATCCTCGAAGAAATAGCTGTGGAAGAGCTCTTGAGGAAGCTTACCAACACTACGTTGCTTGTCCTTCAACTAGTACTGGTTGATAAGTTTTTTGCATCCCAACGGGTCCTATTCCCACAACTCTTTGCATTCCTCCATGGTGGGGACCTCCATGCTCTCAAAGCTAGGAATGTGGAAACTTGCTGTTATACCCAACGAAGACATGTCGGCAAGGATATTTCCATCTCGGTCTACTATAGTTCTAGTGTCAGGTTGGTATGCCTCTACACATGCCATTACCAGCTCCAGGGCCACTAAGGCCAGCTGGAAACCTTTAGCCTTAACAATTCCACTGCTCTTTATTAGCCTTGCATTCTTTGTTTTGGGATTCATTCTGACTCTCTACGTGAATTCGTCAACATCAACCTATCCGATGTTGGTATCGGTGACATCCCTCCAAAGGGTGGTGATCCTAGATTGTATAGGGACCCCTTGGAACTTGTACTTCATCAGGTCTTTGTTTTCCATGCCTTGTTGTGCCTTGGCTATTCCTTTCCCTTTCTTGGAGGCACTAGAAGTCTTTGCACTGGATTCCATAAATCCTACATAAAAGACGTGAATTAGTAACAATAAACTTGACAAAACAACCACCGACAAGTCCCTACATGTCAAGATTAGTTCTGCAATCATATCCATATTCAATAAGCATGAAAACTTGATACTTCATTGTTAGAAAGTAGTGCAAACAATCCAGACTTCCAAGGCCAAAATTCCCTTGGTAGAATGTTGTTTGAAAGGGAAAAATGAGGATGGAATTCCCAAAGGCACTTCTCGAGGTTGGATTTGAGTATTTGAGGGTTGATGTGAAGGAAAACCTAATTTTAGCAAGTGGGTCGAAATCCATTTTTGATTTGGAGGTCATTTGATCCTTCATTTGGGAGTTTGGGTATCATCTACAAGAAAGCCGTCTGAAACAACACAAAGGACATATAATTCTGGGTCTTGGATGGTCGTCGCTGGGAAGCGGTTATGGGTCAGCCATTGGGAATGGCAAAATGGAAGAAGAAATTCGGGGAAGGAAAATCAGAAGACAGTCCCCGGAGACGGTTAGAGGACTTGGAACAACCAGGTGGCGAGCAAAAATTGGGATCTGGAGGTCAAGAAGCTATCCTGATTTTGCGGTTAAAACGATGCCAGTGGAATGGAATCCTGAGAGGGGAATTCCAGTGGTCAGAATCCAGAATAGGTGAAAGAGCGAGAATTTTCCTGAATTTTGGTTTTGGCGGGCAACGGACTAGGGTCCGGGAGTTGGGAAGACGTCCTAGGACAGCCATTTAGAATGGCGAACCTGACAAAAAATTCTGAGGACGAAATTCCATAGGTCGGGTCCGGAAGGAACTTAGGTCAAAAGTTCCCCCTGGAAGTTGGAATAGATTTTGCTGTCAGGAACCGAGGTTCGAAAAGCCGCTCGGGGGCGGCCGTCGAAACGATGAAGTCGGAATGGAATTCCGAGGACCGAACCTCAGGGCTGGATTGAAGTTTGGTTGAAAGCTTAGATTTTCAGATGGACCTTGGGTGTCTGGGGTCCAGAGGCCGGGAAGATGCCTGGCTAGGGCCGTTCAAAATGGCGAGGGCACAATGAAATTCCGAAAGGAGAAATTTGGAGGCCGGGGTCCGAGGTTGGTTTAGCCGCCTGAAGTTTGAATTTGATGAGTTCGTGGATGGCCACGAGAAGGCCTGGGCTCGAGAGATGCCGATGAATATTCTGAAGAACAACTGCGGCATGGTGAAGCTCCGGATTGAACTTTCATCCATTTAGCGATTGATTTTTGATTTTCTAAAAGATGGGTTTTTGGCGGAGGGCATAAATTTACTTAATTTCAACCCCATTTTACATTTTACCTTCATCAAAAATGTGAAATTTCACAAAACAAAGGGAAGGGTGCACAAATAGTAAACCTACCTCGAAATCCCAAAGAGCAAACTGCCGGATGCATGGGGACGTTGGAAAAGCACTGACTGCTGGGCAAAAAATGCCTAGACGCTGAGAGTTCTTAAAAATTTTCTATGACTCGAACAATTGATAATGATAGCTGGAAAATCCATTTTTATAGCCATACCTGCCATTAATGCAGCATTCAATTCCTTCGTACGATGGTAGGTGTGGTTGGTAAACTTGACTTCACAGAAGGTGGCGGGAGGACTAAATTCTGGCAGTTGGGAAGCCATCTAGCCGTGGCCGTTGGAGATGGCAAAGCTCCTAGGGAAATTTGGAGGGGGAAACCCGAAAAGGGGAAACTTGACAGAGGAAACTCGGGGGTCCAGGCCCGAAAGTTTCCATAGATGCCACGACGATATTTTGACAAGGAAAACCCGATTTGAACCTAGATTTAGCAATTTTTAAAGGGGGTGACTTTGGTCAAGCTTAAAATATGGCATTGGGGAATGTGCCAACCCTTTGGGGGATAAAAATGGGTATGCAAAACAAGGTAGAACAAAAGGGAACCGATGATCAAAAGGAGGGAAGAGAGGGTCCCCATTCTGAATGGGGTGTGTGTGCAAAAGGCACAACAAATGGCGACTCTGCTGGGAGAACTCTCCTGACATTCTAGAGATAAATATTCATTCAGAACCCATGATCTCTGGTTTTGTAGACCTAAGACAATTTTCAAATATGAACTAAGAATAATTCAAGGAAGGTGGGATTGAATCAAACTGCAATTTCATCATGGAGGTGTGTGTGCATGGTGAATTCATTTCCTTTCCTCAGAGAGAGTACGAGTAGCCACTGGTCAGAGGAGATAAGCTACATAGTTCATCTAATCCCAAAAGTAACCTGGACATTGCTCCATTGCCAGTCAGGCATCCATAGCCTTGACAAAGTTGTCACTACGACCTCACGAACATAGCTCTATTGCTAGCCAGGCATCCATAGCCCCGATAGAGATATTCACACACCCATACGGTTGTTATTTGCAATTTATTTAGTGCTTGTGTTGGATATTTCCTTTTAGCACTTTCTCTCTTTTTTTTTTTTGTTCAACTATGCAAACAATGAAGTTCACAATGGGCTCGGGAATCACAGTGGTCACTGGAACAGACTTTAGATTTTTCACTTATCTCTTCTTCCCAGTGATCACCATACCATTCTTTGGAAATATTTTAAAATGTTCTTTGTGTGTTCCATGATAAGAGCAGGGATTCAAGCAGATAGCCATCCTAGGTTAGTGCAAAGTTCAAGAGTTGAAAACTGATGCTTAGGAGCTTTCAGAGGGTAGCAATAGGGAATGAGGGCTTATATAGAGAACAACACAAAAGCGGACAACAAGGAAAACCGTTCGTTGGGCCAAGGATGACCACCATAGAAGAATAGGGAGACTCTTCCCAAAAATCAAGACAAAATAGCTGGGTCAGTGAGCAAAACCAAAGGACAAAGCAGGAAATCTATCCTAACCTATATACAGGTGTTTACACAGACAACTCCCAAGAGCTCAAGCTTGGAAGTAATGCTTAAGGTGCTACCCATTGATAGGCAATGAGATGTTTTCACCAGTGAGAGTCTTTAGGTGGAAAGCATTATCTCCAAGGATTTCAGCAATCTGAAAGGGGCCAAGCCAAAGCTTGTCGAATTTGTTGTGTTCCCCTTTCTTTTCATGGGCCTTGTCCCAGTAGAGGACTAGATCAGAAATGTGAAAGGCCTTAATTTTGGCTCGGCGGTCGAACCATCTTTTTACTATGCCCTGATGCTTGGAAAAAATTTCTAATGCACGATCTCATAATTCTTCAAGGTGCAGCAGCTCGGCGAGGCGAGCTTGTCATGGAATTCCTTAAGAACGCGACCAACATCCTCCTTTCCCAGGCATCTTAAATAGATACCTTCATGATTCCTCTTGTATATTATGGCACCCTGCAACATATAGCTACTGCTTTTCAGCCTCAGAGCTCATCTATGGACTCCCTATAGGTGAGGCAAGCACTTGTGGTTAAGCAGGTAGTACACTATGTCATCATACCATTCTCTTGGGGAGATGTCCTCTAGCTGGTATTGTTGTATCATGAGTTTAGGTCCAGCATTGATAACTACCTCTGCCATTGTTTGGGCGAGTGCATGTCCTCTTACCAGCTTCATTGGCTTGATCTCCATGTCATATTCTTGCAGTAACACGATCCACTTTGCCCGTCGTTCGCCCAGCTCATTCTACATAAGTAAGGTTTTCACTACGGGGTCAGGAACTATGGCAAAAGCCTTGTTATGTAAGATATAGTGCCTGAACTTCTTGACTCCCTTAACAAGGGAATAAGCTTGTTTTTCTATATTATGATAGTGAAGTTCAACATCCTTCAAAGGTGCACTCATGAAAGCGATCAGATGCTTGCTCCCCTCGTTGTCCTTTTGCATAAGAATACTGGCACAGGAATGATCTGAAGCAAAGGAGTATATATAAAAAGGTTTCAGGTAATTGGGGCTGACCAACACAGGGGTATCAACGATTGCTTTCTTGCTCTCCCCAAAAGCCTGCTTTGTTTCGGGAGTCCACTCAACCTTAGCGTCTTGCTTCAGTATGGCATTGAATGGTTTGATGATTTCCGCGAAGCTGGTGAGGAATTTGCGAATGAAGTTAATCTTCCCAAAGAAATATTTTAGTTCTTTCTTGCTGCCTGGCAGCTGGATTTTCATAATGGATTGGATTCATTTGGGGTTGATAGAGATTCCCCACTCTGATAAGACGTGTCCAAGGAGCTTCCCCTCAGTGACCCCGAAGATGCATTTCTTTGGGTTAAGGGAAACCCCAAATGTGTGGTATCTTTCAAAGACCTTGCATAATTCAGTGATGTGATTACCCCGCTCTTTTGAAAATACTATCATATCATCCATGTAAATGATTATGCACTTGCCTATCAGGTCTTTGAATGCGATATCCACGGCACGCTGGAAAGTGGTGCCAACATTGATGAGTCCAAATGACATTCTTCTATATGTGAACATTCCCCATTTGGTGGTGAATGCTATCTTGTGTCGATCCTCGTACTGTGCCATGACCTGGTTGTATCCTGAATATCCGTCCAAGAAGGACATCATGTGGGAACTGTTAACTACTTGCAACACCTCATCCAATGAGGGTATGAGATAATTGTCTTTCTCTAATGCTCGATTCAGATTGCAGAAATCCATGCACAACCTGATTTCTCTGTTTTTTCTTTCTGACAAGAACCAAGTTCGCTACCCATGTAGAGTGTTTGACTGGAAAGATGATCCTGGCTGATAACAACTTTTGTACTTCCTTATAAATGGTTGGCTCCAATAGAGTGTTGACAGGATGCTGCTATTGCCAGAATGACTTTACATCTGGTCTGAGGGGGATAGTGTGCACGATGATCGACATGTCATATGTTTTGAGGTCATCATAGCTCCAGGGGATGACATCATGATATTTGCGTAACATTTCAATAATCCCCTTTCTTTCTTCAAGATCACATACCTTACCTAAGAACACGTTCCTGGTATTTCTAGCTATTCCTAGGTTGGAGGTATCACACTGACCGCTGATAGTATCTTCCTTGGTTCACTGATCCTAGTCTCTGATCTGATCAAGATCGAAGATTCGCTCCAATTGAACCATTCCCCTAGGGATGGTGTTAAAAATTAAGTTGATGATCCCTTCTATATCTAATTCTACCTCTTGAGGCTCGACCTCATCGATTATCTGCATAGAAAACACATTGAAACTGGTGAGGAATTCCAGAATGTGCATGTCATCATCGAATACTTGGAAATTGGCCACATTATCTAGCACTGACGGGATGGAGGTGAGTTCCACCATGAATCTTTTAAGGTCAGATAGGGATAATGGCTGTAGTGTGCTTGCCGCTTGTGTCAAGGCGTTGGCAGTATAATTCTGAGCATGTGGGATCAGCTGAATGTTGAACACATCCAACCCTTCCAGTAGATCCCAAATGTGGTGCCGGTAGTTAGTAAGCCTTCGATCATAGTAGGAATAAAGCTTTCTGACCTGTTTTATGACTAACTCCGAATATCCATACACCTAGAGTATCTTGACGTCCTTTCTCAATGCCATCAAGAGGCCCAATACCAAAGCCTCGTATTGTGCCATGTTATTAGTATAATAAAAATGCAACCTTTGGGACTGATCACTTCGAAACCTGCCCTAGCTCCATGCTTGGATTTAGAACCGTCAAAGCGCAACATCCAAAATCCAACAAAATCGTTAGGCATAGGGCTGACAGATCTGGCCCTTACCTTAGAAGGGACTCTCATTTCGATGGCTGCTTCAGGGGTCACAGGGATAGAACATGTTTGCTCGTGCAATGTTAACCTAGTTTTCTCCTTCAGAATAGCCCATTTTTAAAGTGTTCAATTGTTTTCTGGCACAAGCAACAGTCAATATATGAGTGAGCAACATTATGCACCCTGCACCAATTAGGGAGCAAGAGTTCTTGGAAGTTCATTTGGGTTCCCAGACTAAGCTGGTCATGCACACATTTCTCCATGAAATCTTGGAAACTACCGAAGAGTCCAAGACTATCCCTCTCTTCTAGTTCTTCTTCATCAGGTTCTATGAGCATTTTAGTGCTCTGAGATACATTGGCCAAATTAGCAGGCGGGTTGTATAGTACGAGGAAAACCTCGCTCGTTCCTTCATCTTCAAGGTATTCTTGCTCATTCTAGTATACCACTGGAGAATAATTTCCCATACATGTTTCAACATACAACACCTCATTCATGTTGTACTCTGTAATCATAAATTTCATCCATAGTTCTCTGTCAATCCAGATCTGATTAGGCATTCCTTTCCATGGCAGACATATGTGAGAGTAATTAGTGGTGGCATATCCATTCAATGCCCTCATGAAATCCTTGCCCAAGATTATGCCATACATATCTAGGATATCGACCACCTGAATATCAATGGTCTATTGGATCCGGGGATCAACAACAACTTGCATGGGTATCCTGTTGATCTCCTCCATTATGTTGATTTTGGTTTTATCAAGCTGTGTCACCTTCTGTTGAGAAGGAGTTGGCATTATTCTGAGTGCCTTGCACATTCAAAAAGGCATGACATTGGCTGAAGCTCTTGAATCCAACAAGCAATTATGGAGGTTCTTTTCGAACACACAGATGGTGGTCAAAAAGGGAGGGGTCTCAAATTTCTCTTGAAGTAAGCCTCCACAAATGTCCACCTGAGCGACTTGGGCCTTTTCCTGCTCATTGCCTCTAATTTGGGTTGGTGTCAGATTAGTTGCCCTGTCAGACTGCTTTTTTGCTTACTGACCTGTTGGCGGGTCAACCTTGCTTTTAAAAATCTACCTGACAATCGGTTCATTCGATTGATCACTAAAAAAAACCTTCTTTACCAGGATTTCTTCTTGAGCTAACCTTTGTGACAGGGTCCCATTTATCATTTGAAAAAAGGTGTTCCTGAGAACAGGCACCTTTAGAAGTTTGAATACGGACACACTTAGCTTCACCTTTTTGAATTCTTCAGCTATATACTCCCCCATCTGTTCAATTTCTTGATTATGGGAAACATTTTGGGAGGAGCTAGCAACTTGGCTCTGACTATTGTTTATCTATGTATTTCTGCTAAGATATCGTGTGGGTGTATGTGGAAAACTCGGATTGTTGTTTGCATTCAGATCAGGAGGGGTACTAAAACTGTTTGGCAAGGTGGAGGTCATGAAAGGACCTCCAACATGACCCCCTACTTGTCTATTTATGAGGTTATAAGGGGTAGTCCGCTGGTGAAACATTTGGACTTCATCCTCCCTAAGCTCCTCTTCATCATCCTTAGGACCATTATCTATTGAATTAAAAAGCTGAGCCAAAGAACTTTCAAAACTTACCTCTTCTGCCTTGTCATTGTTGCTATTTTAACTGGCATTCTCGAGCTTTGGTGTGTTGCATTCTGCCCTTGGGAAAGGAGCTTGGTTTAGCACCAATACCGGGGAGTCTTACGGGTCAGATGGGACGATGTCTCTACATCCTAAATTATCAACTGTATTATGAACTTCTACATGGAAAATCTTAGCTACAGTTTGGAATTATGGACAATCCAGTTCAGAATGACGGCTCATCTTGTGTATGCGGCACCAACCAGATAAAGCAGCCTTTACCAAATAAACTCTGCTTGCGGGGTTTTCATTATTGTTGCTATTGGGCTGATCAAGGGGCATGGGAATGCTGCTATTGTTGGTATGTGTATTCCACATCTGGTTTTGCCTTTGGAAGGGCCTCCTGTCAAAGTTCTGGCCCGAGTTCTGATTTCTATCATAATTCTGCCCTGACGACGTGCCAGCCTCTTGATTATCCCAATTTTTGTGGTAATCTCGATTTTCCCTGTTAAGGTTGGCTTGGATACTCTTTTGCGATGTCTATAGCTGGTTATTCTGATTTCTTAAGTGTGTCATTTTAGTTGACATTTTCTTGACCATCTCTGTAAGCTCGTGAATCCTGTCCCTTTCGATGTTACTTGGCTGTGGCGTGGTATTCTGAAGGAACACAGGCTGTGCTTCTGACTGATTATGATGAGCGGGTGGAAATTCCATCGCTTGGAGGTATGCCGGCATCTGGGGTTGTTGCGGGTGTGATTGTTTCTACTGGGGCAGCAAGTAGTGAGGCACTGGGTATGCCTAGTTCACTGGCTATCTAGGATGCAGAGCCATAGGTAGCTGAGGTATTAGATTCAACAAGGGCATTTGATGTTGTAAAGCTTGCGTGAGTCCCTGTATCTGTGCTGGATGTGTGGTTTGCCTGAGAGAAGGTAGCGGACTGGATATATTTTGCCCCAAATCTAAGCTGGCAATGATGGCTTCAACATATGCATCTACCAACCTAGCTGGTGGTGGTCTCATCCTTTTCACCAAGGCTGAAGTGAGGTTGTCTAGTACTACATAGTAAACAGGTAGGACATTAGCATTGTTGAACACATATGGGGCCTGCAGTCGGGTGTATGCTCTGTGGAAGCGATCAGTGAGCGAGTTGATTGGTTCATTGATTTCCCTTTGGACCGACATGAAATGTCGATACGAATCTGCGGGGCTGACAAGAGTCTTGAACTTCTATGAAATGCATTCTTCAAGAGATGCCACATGTTGATAGTTCTAGCTAGTAAATTGACATACTAGTAGAAGGTCTCTTCCCCTAAGGATTAGGGAAAGAGCTTGCATGCCACATCTTTGTATATGATTTGCATAGTTTTCAAGGCAATTTCAAAAATCTTGACATGTTCCTCGGCTGTCCTCTACGGGTCCTGGGAGTTGAACTTTGTGTAGAAATTATTAGGATTCTTTGGCATATCATGGTAGAGGTTGAAGGTGAGCAGAGATGGTTTATTACCCAGCCATGCCATTGGAAAAGGCGGTGGAGGTGGCTGTGCCAGATTGATCCGTGCTGGTAATGGGACTACAACAACTGGTGAGGCAACAACAAGGCTAGTGGTTGCGTTCAACTGAGAGGTGGCATTCAACCTAAACAAAGTGGCAACTTGGAAGGTTGTATGGATGGGATGAGCAAAAGATGAATCTGTCAATGAGGATGAAGGAGGGGGAGGTGAAAGAGTAGTGAGCTGTTCTGTGGAATCAATGATGGATGGTCCCCTTCATTTAGCTCTCTTAGCTTGGATCGAGGGTTGTAATTCCTGCAACTCTCCCTTGTTTGGTGTAGATATGAATACTTGATGGAATCTCTCAGGGGAGAATGACTCAATTCAATCTAGATTTACCCTTTGTCAGCCATCCTTCTAGTGCCAGTTCCGTTGATGGTGTTTTTATGCACTTCTCAACACAGGTAATATGTAGGTGCATTACCTCTCTTGAAAGACAATCTTCCACAATCAAATTGCAGAACACTATCCCAAGATCTCTCGGATGTCAGGTCATGACGAGGCTCAGAATAAATCAGTTGTTTGATGTGATTTTTCTGGAATCACAAGGTGGTCTTATGTGGTCAAAGATGTAGGAGAATCGGGTCAATGAATGGAGTTTTAAGGATTTGAAATTACTATACTTTGCTGTAGGTTTAGGCAATAGTCTTACACTCCATCGTTTCATTAGATTTGGATTTACAATGTGCAATGAACCTTGATACAAGCAATTTCTAAAAAAGGGAAAAAGAAAAGGGGGCGAGGAAGGAGGATGGTTCCCAGACCTGCAACTACCGAAGAACAATGATCATGGAGGTTCCTGCTGTGGACAGTTTCCTTAAACAAAATTTGACTTAATCAAAATTCTCACAATGTCATGAAATCGTTGCTATCTTCTAAGTACTATAGATATTCATCATTCATTTGCTATGGGGAGGTGAATAAAGATGAGGTTTAATGAGCAGCAATGAAATCAAAGTCCAGACTAACTTTGTACAATCATCTACCTTCAACAAATGACCAAAAGTATGGACAAGGAAAGCATACACATAGCAGCAATCTTCAAAACTAGAGATAACATACTTAATGTACCAAATCTAATCTAAGGACATTAGAATAGCAAAGTAACTTAGAGTAAAGCTATAACTAAAAGGGAGAGGAATCATGAAACATATTGAGAAACCCAGAAATACACTAGAAAATGACTGTATTTGCTATTATAATTTCTACAATATGCCTTTACAACAACTCAACTCTCTTAAAATGAGAGGAGGAGAGCCCTATTTATAGTTTCAAAAAGCAAAAGAGTGGCCAAGATTCGATTCTATTGTGTGGCCAGGATTCACTTTACATTAGGCTTTCAGCTACCCCCAAATATATTACATTTATAAATAATTTCTTGTTTCTTCCCTATTTCATCATCTAGTGATAATACTGTAGAAAATTTATCTTTTAGCCATTTTCCCTTTGCTGTAGCTATTCTTCGAGGAATTCTTTGTCGATGATGGGATTGGCCTCTTTCTTATTCAACATGGCATACTGCATGAAGCTTAGGATCAGGGATTGGAACTTATCCAACTCCATGATGTCGGATCGCAAAATCTGGTAACTCCATTCTTGGGAATTGTTGCCGAGCTTTTTCTAGTCATCATCATACTTAGCAACCTTTTCTTTAAAGAGTTCTGATTGTGCAAAGGCTCGAGCAGTGAAGCACATGAATTCAATTGTGATCTCAGTGGACATCCCATATTCCATGATCTTCAAGAAGTAGGGCTTTATATTCTCAGGATTGATCTCGATTGTAGGTAGCTTGTACCCCGTCATCAACTTGAGGTACTGAGTGCACTCCTCTCTGGAATCCCTTGCCCATTCAATGTCCAGCTCTATCCACTCCAAAATCTGCTCAAGCCTCCTCTTTCAGTGATCATAACCTCGCTTCTAGGTATCCACTAGCTAGTGATCATCCTCCTTGAAGGCAAGGTCCTTTTCCTAGACATTGCTTGGTAATGCTAGTATGGCCTCAATCTTTGGGTAGGCCACCTCATACTTCCTTGAGAACTCTTCACAAATTCGCCTTGTGCCCTCAAGAGTTCTCTGAAATTCCAAGAACCTATTTACTGTCTGGATAGCCAAATTGATACCTATATTTCCCATGTCCAAGACCTGCCGGAACCAGTTTCCTGTAGTCTTGTCCAAGTTTCGTCTCTTCTCTAGCTTGTTAATCTTTTCCTGAGACAACATCTGATTTATTTCAAGCCTCATCATGACCTAACATCCGAGAGACCTTGGGATAGTGTTCTGCAATTTGATTGTGGAAGATTGTCTTTCAAGAGAGGTAATGCACCTACAAATTACCTGTGTTGAGAAGTGCATAAAAACACCATCAACAGGTATCTTATAAAACTTGGCCTCAAGATTTTTGTAGTAGTAAATTTTTTTTAGATCTCCATGGATGGTAACTTATTTGCCTTCAAAAGAAAACTTTACACATTGATGGTAGGTTGAAGCGACAAATTTTAGGGCATATATCCATGGTTGGAAAAGTAGGATGTTGTAGGGGAGATCAAGGTCTAATACTTGGAATGTAGTCTCTGTAATGATGGGTCCCACTTGGATGGGTAGTTTGATCATACCATGTGATACCCTCTCTTGATAATCTATGCTCTGATGGTGGTACTCTTTGTTTTCTTAATAGTATCCTTTGAATAGCCTAAAGTTTTTATCAACTGAAGGGAGCAAATGTTCAAACCAACACCTCCATCTACTAAGACTCTTTTAATCTTGTTCTTATGAAAACTGACCTCAAGGTGTAAAGCATGATTATGAGATGACTGCAATGGTAGGTCTTATTCTAAGAATGTGAGAAGATGATTAGTGATATGCCCTACCATAGCTTGAAACTATTCTATATTAATATCTTCAGGGACCAACAACGAATATAGAGCTTTCTCTAGGATTGATGTTTGTTTGAGGGTCTTCTTAAGCTAATCTAGGAGATTTTACTTGCTAAAGTTGGGTGTAGGAAAATTAGGTTGTGCCCTAGATTGAGATGAGACTCCTTGGATGGTGACTTTTCCACATTGTGTGGTGACCACACACTCCATACTAGGCCCTTTGATGGTGAAAATGGTGATGAAACTATCACAAGAAGCGACCACATTGGAATAGGTATGCTGCACATCTGTTTAATCCTTACCTTTTCAAGTATTTTTTCCTTTTCTATGATATGGAATAGAGTTCTCGTACATCTTAAGATCTTGATTGCTGGCTGGTACTTCAACATATATGGCTTTTCTCTCTATAATATCTTTGATAATATTTTTGAACCTCATGCAATTCATTATTTTGTGTCCTTTGATTTTTTCAAAGTCACAAAGATCATTCTTGTTGTACTAGGGTGGTTTATCCTATGGTTCTTGGTAGTTTTTAAAATTGGGAAGTGTTATTGGGTTTGACTCTACCAATTTATTGATGATGGTTTCAATGGGTTCAGAGAACTATGTGTATTTTCATTTTGGATAGTTGTTTCTGTTGGGATTTCATCATTGTTGTGTTTTGGTGTTGTTGATCTAATTGTTTTATGATGGTCTTGTTTGATGCATAGTTGGTTGAACACTAGATATTTTATTGTTTCTTTTCCTAGGAAAACTGAGGACCACCTTAGCATCTACCATGCCATTATTGGTCATGTATTTTTTCTTAGCCTAGATATGAGGCTTGTTGTTTGAACTAGTTGATGGGCATTTATCTTTGTAGGATTGAGTAATTCCCTATGATATTAGAGCTCTCTCAATGTTAAGGGCTCTAGGGAAAAGCTCGTCATAAGATGTAATACACTGTATCTTCAAGTGGAAGGACAAATCTGGATCTAAATTTTCTATAATGATCCCCACTTCTTGATCATTAGGAATAGGCCACTTTCTCTTACTAGATCTTTTTCTCCAATGTTATAAGAAATTGGTGAAATATTATCCTTTGTTTAGTTTGAGAGTGTACAAATCTTCTAGGCTTATGTCCATGTCAAGATTAAAAGAGAAGTGATCTATGAATTTCTTGGTCATTTCTTGGAAAGTTTTGATACCTAGAGACAATTGAGAAAACTGGCCGATGGTTGGGCTTGTCAAGCTTCATGAAAAGAGGCACATCAAATAGGATTCGCTGTAGGTGACCTATGGTGTAACGCCCCACCGTGTGAACCCCAAAGGACAACAAACACCACACAATTTGACACAATACTAACTTACAATAATTCACTATTTAGAAATAAATAAATACATAAAATCATAAAAACATTATTTATTCTAATTATTCTTATAATTTATCATATAATTACTAACTAATCTTCTAATTTTCAGAGATCAAGTTGTGACTTCACTAAGAGGATAAATATTTTGTTTTTGTATTAGGAATTCTATGCTTACAATATATATATATATCATTTACAATTCAATAAATCTAATATTTTCTTTAAATTTATTCTACTTCATTCACTTCGGTTTTTACTTTAAACTTCCTCAAATATTAATACTTCCTATTAGCCAGATATTAATTTATTTCAAATTTCACAGCAACAATAAAAGAATATACCCTTCACAAATTATTTATCCTAACCTTATTCTTGAAAATTACAGTTACTAAAATATTACCTGCGTTTATTATTTCTCTCACAACTGACTGATATAGAATAGTGATAAGAGAAATTAGCATATAATAGCTACCTGGTTCCTATATTATTCTCAGTATGCAATTATTATTATAAATTGCAATTTTCAATGCAAGCGCTTGGTGATAAGTGGAGAATACATGAACATCTTTACCTAATTCATATACATGGAAATCAATACAATTAACTTCAGAAAAAGGATATGCACAAAATGGATTTTGTAAGGATGACCTCAAATCTCCGAATTAATGAAGCGCATACTTAAAAACTACTTAAATATTTTAATTTGAAGTGCAGCAATTGTGATAGATTACCAATAGAAATCAAGGATTATTTAAACCTTTAAACTTCCTATTATGTTCAAGGGTTAGGGCTGGTTAACCATCCTCTTTTCTAGCAATCTTAGTAATAATTTTAAATTAATTAAGCAAGTGAAAATTTGCAGCAAGGCAAGAGTTCAAAGAAGGGTATGATTTTAGCAATAAAATGTGTGCTTGTTGTCAATGACAAAAGGATTTGAAAATAAGAAAAATAAAAATAAAAATAAATAAAAATTATGACTTATGATTTTTGTTCTAACAATCTGGCCCAAGGAAGCTGATTTGCCCAACTCAAAATATAACAGTGTTCTTTTAGCATCTCCAGAAATATATATATATATATATATACACTTTGCTAGAGGGGATTGTAATAGGACAACAATATGACACATAAGTGGGAATCTCTTCCCAATATGAAAAATCATGGATATAAGAATTCTAAGGGGCTTTCATTAAAACCCATTTATGTGCATAAAAAGATTAGAATGCAAATTGTAACATTTCAAGAGTTTAAGTGCCAAAGTCCGTTTGTTTTATGTAAATACATCTTTATGCTTACTAAATTATATTGTAGTAAATCAAGCCTATTTATTTGCAAACCAGTAATAGGAAACTAGAAAACAATGGTACCTAATTTCCCTTGCTATTTGTAATGAGAGTCTGATGACGAGACCACTTTCTCCTTTCTTTTTTTTCGTTTCCTCTTCCCTTTTTTTTACCAGAGCCTATTTTCTTGTTTTACCGTGCATCCCTCTGTCTCCGTTCCTCCAATTTTTATTAAGAAAGCTTAAACATAAATGGGACAAGTGGCTAATTTACTAAATTCCTCCAAGTGTCAAGCAAGGTAATTATAAGGTGCCGCATACACATGACATTGAAATATTTGATATGGTCTATAGGAATTCCTCTCCCTTTGTACTTACAAAATTTTGGGACTTCAAAATTGGGAGGGAATGGTACCATTGTGATGTTTCAAACAAATGGATAAGGACATAGGTTATATGTATGGGGCTTCTTCGTGTTTCCTATCTAGATATCTTTCATTTATTATGATAATGCATTAATTTGTGAGGCTAAATCATCTTATAGGTTTGGTGGAGGGACATACATTGCGTATTATGGGATGGAGGATGGATTTTACATGGGATTTCTTAGGATGGTGTGTTATATGGTGTGTATGGTGGGGTAGGATATTGTGATGGTGATTGTGGTGTTGGTGTATATGTTCCTAACTTGTTGGTATTGTCGATGTTCTATTGTAGATTATAGTAGGAACCTTGTTGTTGTTGTTGTTGTTGTTGAGCTTGTTATTGCTATTGGGCTACTAAGGCTGCTTAATGTTGTTGTTGAGCCACTAGGGCTTCCTATTGTTGTTGTGTTGCTAAGGTTACTTGATGTTGTTGTTATTGTGCTGCTAGGGTTGCTTGTTGTTGTTTCTATTTTTGGCATGTTACTAGGGCTGATTTTTGTTTTTGCTATTGTTGGTATGCTTCTAGGGCTTCTTGTTGTTGTTGTTTCTATTTTTGTGATGCTAGGGTTGCTTTAGATGTCTTAATGATGAGTTGATGGTGTGTGGATCAATGAACATGTATCTTGCTAATGAAGTTAACAAGTGAAGGAAACCCTAACAAAAATTTGAGATGATCTGAACATGGGGAGACTCTTGAGGTTGAGACTGAAGATCGATGCAGTCAAGAAAAGAGAGAATTAGAGAATTTAATGGGAAGGAGTTGTAGGTGAGTTAGGGAGAACTGTCTATAAGTTTACAAGGTGGTGAATAGAGTGATGTATTATTGAGTGTGTAGTAGAGGCAGTGAGAGAAGAGAGTGTGTTGTACAAGAAGAAAAAATTAAAAATGTTTTAAGTGTAGAGGAAGAAAATCAAGAGTATAGAGTAGAGGGGATGTATTACTGAGAGTGCAAAGTCAGTAGCAGTAGTGTATTTTGTAGTGAGTGCAACAAATCATTGAATGTAATGGCACATTTTTAGGTTTAGTAGAACCTAATGGTATGCATATATGAAATTGTAATTATGTTCATGTTATAGCCTCATTGTATTGAGTTGTAGCTCATATTAGGTGTACCTGCATCCTTGAAGTTGTAGCTTCTAGAAAAGGATTTGAAGCTTCCTTAGAGTTATAGCTCTTAAAATTTGTAATTGAACTTCATTTCTTGTGAGGTTGGATTAGGACATTAGATCCTAGCAACATTTCTAACCGTGGTTTTTCCCATCATGGGTTTTCCACATACATATGGTATTATGTGTTGATCTTTTTTGTGCTTGTGTGTGATATCTATTCATGTGTTGAATTGTACATTTGAGTTTTAAGTTTAAATCTGCAAAAGGTCTTATTGAATTAAAGTTTTAGTATCTATTGATTTACCCCCCCTCTTAGTAGATCATTTTGTTCTAATAATTGGTATCGGAGCCCTAGGTTCCATAGGAAAAGCTTAATCAACTTGGGTAGATCTTGGTTAGGTGAACACAATGTCATGTCAGGAAGGTTAAAGCAAGCCACCTATATTCGATGGAACAAATTATGCTAAGTGGAACTCATTAATGGAAGGATACTTGGGTTCTCTAGGAACTGAAGTTTGGATGTATGTCGAGGTCAAATATACTATTCCTATTGATCCTATAAGAAATTAATATTATGAGAGAAATAATAAAGCTTGGTTTTCCATTATGAACAATTTGTTTGATTATGTGCATGGCAAGGTTATGCATTGTAAAATTGCTTATGATGTATAGGAAAAAGTGAAGAAGATATATGAAGGTGACACTAAAGTGAAGTTGGTTGTAACTCCCCGCCACACAAACCCCATACTTTCTCCAATTTTCTATGTAAGTGGCTGCACAATAGACACTATGTTGTTGTGTGCAGCCACATAAGAGAGTTGCGACCTTATCAAATCTTTGCTTTCCATAGATCATATATATATGTGTGTGTGTGTGGGGGGGGTGGCAGTGGCAGGGGGTGGGGGGGGGTGGGGCGTTGCATTTTTTTCCATTGCTCTATATTTTGATGATCTCAGTGTTATTTCAATATATTTTAAATTGAGTTTTTATATTATAATATATATATATATCAATTCTATATAGAGACATTTATTTATTAAATCTGCTTTTCAAAATATGATACAGTTGCACCAACATAGTAATGTGATTTAATTTTTAAATGACAAGTATATATATATATAAATATATATATATGTATTTATATGTATAATCTGATATATATTGTAGTTGTGCAAATGTAATTTTAATTCTGCAATAGTTAAACAAAAATTTATCTTGATAAAACTTAGAATTTGAGTATGATTTTAATAAAATTTTATTTAGAAATGAATATGTAAATTAGATTTAATGATTATGGAAAGATTAGATTTAAAGAATATTGTGATTTGGAAAAAGAAATAAAATGAGAAAATAAATATTGAGTAAGGTTAGTTTCTAAAAATATACTCAAATTATTTATAATTATTTTAATAGTTTAAGTTAAAATACTTTATTTTTGAAGTGTATTTGTGAGTTGGAGTAAATTGTATAGCTTATAGTTTGTCTATATTAAATGATTTTAAAATGATGGATTTATTATTTATGTTCGTTTATGTTATATTTTATATTGATTGGAAACATTATTTTAATTGAAATGTGGTATTGTTTAAATGTGTCTTGTTTTCAAATGAGAATATTAGTTGTTGATTTATTTATTTAAGAAAAGTTATGTGTTGTACATTTTGGAACTTTGGCTTAATTTGTTTTGTGATTTTGGGGAAACATGTGACATTTCCATCCTTGGGTAGTTGTTTACTCACTTATAGAGGCTAGGGGGAAATTGTGCTTTTGTGCATTTTTGTATTTATCTCTTTATCTTGAGGATGTGTGCATGGGTGGTACCTCCTTGGTTCATGGTTATTGATACTTTATGTATTCACGAGATGGTCATGCCTTGTGAGTTTTTTTTAATGAATCTCCTTTATGTGTTTGAGTGATGAGGTACATCCCTTTGCTTGATTTTTGGTTTTGAGTGACTCTTCATGGGAGCCGATGCACAATTGGCTATCCATGGAAGAGTTCCCATAAATAAGTGATAACCTAATTAAAGTATCTAGTGGGTTGGGTTAGTTAAACACATAAAAAGACTAAAAAATGCACCTCACCCCTGCCGTTAGTGCTCTCAAAGGCTAAGGATGGGTGGGAAGACCTGGTTGGTAAGGTCACTGCCTTGTCTCCACGAAAGGTAAGTGGCTCTACATGAGTCACCCTATGGGGTGAAACCTTGCGATAGGATGTTTGGTTAACCATAGATGGAGGCAGATCCTAATGTTAGGTAGTCTAGTGAATCCATGTAAGGGCATGTGATGACACTCTCCCACAGTGCCCATTGTCTTATCTTGCTCTTGTTGCCTCTGGAGTATTGTTGTTATTGTTTATGTTTTTATGTGGTTTTATGTTGGGTGGTGTTAGTCCTTTATGTTTTTTGACTTTGTTGGATGAGGGTCCTCTTATCATCTCCTAGCATGGGTGGTCTTCCTTCGGATTCACATGGTCAGGTGGAACGTGCTACACACCAATTGAGTTCCCCATTGATGATCGTGATGTTGCAGAGATGTACTAGTTGTAGTGGTTCCCAAGATTTCCAGTTTTGGTGCGTTTTCCTATATTTCCTTTTGATGGATCTCATTATGTACTCTTTTCATTGTGGTTGTATCATACTTGTATTGATGTACACTTCCCATTTTTATAAGGGAAGCATCTTTGTAATGTAATACTGGTTTCTTAATGTGTTGTATATGTGAAAAAATATGTTCCACGAATGTAATTATGAAATTGGAAGTTGTAATGAAATAATATGATATTCATATATTTCTTTATCTATCTTATTTATGATTGAATGTATGTTGTATATTTATGTCATTTATTATTCACGCTTCTATGATTTATTTAATTTGGGTTCATTTAACGATGTTGTTGGTTGGGTTTGTTTTGAGTAGCACACCATGTAACCCCATGGGACTAGGTTGATGTCATATGGTTTATATTAATGTTGATTAATTATTTAATTATGTTTAATGTAATTTTTGTTTTTTTTTTTTATAAATTATTTCGTTTATTGTTGGTTGTTGTGTCCTATAGGGTTTGCGTGGCAGGGCATTACATTGGCAAAGTTACAAGTGTTGAGAGAAAAAATTGAAGGCTTGAAGATGATTGAAGAAGAGAAGATTCCAGACTATCTTCAAAGAGTTGATGATGTGGTGAATTCCATTAAAGTATATGGTGTACATATAAAAGAAGAAGATGTTGTGCTGAAAGTTCTGAGGTCTATGACAACTAAATATGATTCTAAGATTTCTGCTATCAAAGAAGGATGAAAATTTGATAAAATTACTCTTGATGAGGTACATGATATAATTACAACATATGAGATGAGAATTCTAGATGTTGAGTCATCTAGGAGAGAAGCCACATTTAAGATTGTCAAGAAAGAAAAGAAGGACAAATCTCAAATCACTACTTTTGACATTGAAGAAACTGATGAAGAAGAAACAAACTTCATAAGGAGACTAAGGAGAGGATCCAAAAAATATAAAGGTAAGCTTCCCTTCAAATTCTTTAACTGTGGTAGAGTAGGAAATTTTGCATCTAAATGTCTTTACGACAAAGTGGATAACTCTAAACAAGAAGGAGATAGTAAAAAGAAGAAAGTGTTTTATCCTAAAAAGAGGAATTATGAGTGTAGACACTAAAAATTGGTCTAGGCCAATGACTTCATTTTCAACATACTTCTCATGTTCAAGGTCATGATTAAATAATGTTAATTATTTAATTATTTTCTAAAGTCACCTATCCTCTATTAATTAATTAAATTTAATTATTTAATTAATTCATTATTACCTTTATTTACATATTGATTAATTAATTAAATAATATTTATTTAATTACGTTGCTAATTAATTAATCCCATTTCTAAAATTAAATAAATTATTATTTTATAACCTTTATATAATTCTATAATAATTAATTTATAAATAAATTAATTTAATTATTCTATAACCTTTTCTCCAAGTCAATTAAATAAATCTTTATTTATTTAATTTAATCCCTAAATTTTGAATATTGAATTATTAACTATTTAATTCATAAAAATAATTATTCATGGAATGTTCCTCTATGATTAGATAATCACTTAGTTATCTAATTAATCATTTACCACTTAAGTCAGGATTTAATTAATTCAGTCAGTTATCTCCTGATTTAATTTTGACAAAAAAACCTTCTAGTTTTAAATCTTCCGTGTGCAAACTATTATTAATTAAATAAATTTACTTATTTAATTAATTTATTCATGAGTTTGAACATACCATTTCCTCTTTATCTTTTACATACAATCATTATTCTTTTGAGTTTTAACAGTCTCTACTAAAGATTAAATTATTATTTAATTTAATCTCCATTAGTTATGCTTTTTAACACATGTTATTACTAACACTAAATATTTATCACACGCCATTAATTAATCTCAGTCATCAATCTTTCTTTGAATCTGAGCTGATCATTCAAAAATCATTTTTATATAAATTGGCTTAACCTTCGTCATTATTCATCCTTCTGAAATCTTTAGACTTTTAGGAAGCGAATTTAAAAATATTCGATATTTTTCTAAATTATTATCAATAGGCCATATTTACATACTTAAGAAATCTGAGGGAAATTATTATACAACGAAAAAATGGAGAAGTGCAATAAAGCTGATTCATGGAATGGATGAATAATTTGGTGAGATTGTTCTTTTATTCGTATTTATGGTTTTCATTCCATTGTTATTTGCTATTAGTGTAGGTTAGATTTGAGTTTATTGCATTATTTTGGCTTAATATTTCATTTCTATTTTTCCTTAGCATTACAATGGGAAGAATTAGAGTCTATGTATTCAAGAAGATAGTCATGCTTCTGATGCTAGTGATAGTTCAGATGAGGATCAAGATCAAGCTTTGGTTGTGAAAGAGAGTGAGAAATAATTTCTCTTCATGGAAAATGCAACCCAGGATCAGAAGGATGAACAAGTTGAGAACTCACATGAAGAAGAAGAGGAAGCTATTATTGATCTCGAGGGAGAACTGATTAGTGCTCTTGAAGACCTTGAGGAGTTAAGAGATAAATATGATGATATTAGAATAGAAAATAAGAAATTGAAAAATAATACTCAGAAGGAGAACATTAAGCTAACTCAAGAACTTAAGGAATCAAATAAGCTAGTAGTAAATTTGAAACTGTAAGTGGAGGAGGCTAAAAGAGGTGAAGAATTAATGAAGTTTAAACTAGAATCTGAAATGGAGAGATGCATGAAGTTATAAGTAGAAATAGTTTTCCTTAGAAAATAATTAGAGAAAGATAAGGAGTAGATAAATAAAGGGTATACAACTAAAAGGAGGTACTAATATTCTTGATGAATTTTGAGTACAGAAAAACCAACCAATAAGGATAAATCAGGCTTGGGATTAGAAAAGGGATTTTTTTTTTTGATGCCTCTGCTAAGATCTATGAAAGATTTAGAGTCGAAGAAATAATAGTCCTTAGTGGTGAAAAATATGACAAAGGAGAAGAGTCTAAAAGTGAAAAGAATTCAGCTATGGTTGAGAAATATGATAAAGAATAGAAGCTGGGTGAAGAAAAGAAAGTTAACAAGATAGTCCTTGATCAACAAAAGAAGAAGCAAAATACTGAGAGAATGAAAAATGATGGATTCACAAGAGTGCACTATCTAAGGAGGCTTAAAAAAATAATATCTCCTCATGAAACCACAAGAAACACCATGACCAAGTACTCATCATACTTTAATGGGTATTTCTATACTTGTAATAGTTTTGGTCTTAAGGCTAGAGAATGTAAATTTGTTCCAACGAGGAACACAAATTTGTAAGAAAAAAATAATTTTCTCCCTTGATTGACACGAATGTAGTATGTTATAATTGCAAAAAATTTGGTCATATAGCTAGAAATTGTAGGACCAAATGTGAAATCTAAGAAGAAGAAATCATCACCTCCTAAAGTGTAAAAATAAAATAAGACTTCTGAGATAGATGAAAATAAAAACAAAGCTCCCAAAGCTCCCAAAGCTGAAAAGGAAAATGAAATATTTAAGAAAAATTTAAAAATAAGCCCAAGAAGATATGAAAGGAGAAAGATAATTTTTTTCTCAATCCATGATTTATCAAACAACAATACATGTAAAGGAACAAGATTTATGGGTAATTGATAGTGGCTGCTCCAAGCACCTGATTGGAGATAAAAATAAATTCATTGAACTTGAAATGAGAAAAGGAGGATCAGTAAGTCTAGGTGACAATACTACAGTCAAGATTCATGGCAAACGAATTCCAAGCATAGATGGGAAGAATAAGACCAAAGAAGTTCTCCATGTCAAAGGTTTGAAATATAATCTTCTGAGTGTCAGTCGGATGCGTGATAATGGATACAAAGTTGTATTTAATTCTAAAGGCTGCAAGATATGAAAGAATGGTAAGACAATTGCTCAAGGTGTGATGACTGACAATAATCTATATAATATCAATGATGTACAAGGAAAAACATATTTAATCAACCAAGCATATGAGAGTTGGTTGTGGTATAAAAGACTAAGACATGTCAATTTTGACAACTTGGTAAAGATAAGCTCAAAAGGTCTAGTCAAAAATATGCCTAAGGTCACAAATCTTGAAAATATAATCTACAAAGGGTGTCAACAAGGAAAGAAAATAAATTTCAATGTTTCCTACAAAGGATTATTCTACTACAAAACCCTTGGAGATAATTCATACCGATCTATGTGGTCCCATGAAGACAAGGGAATTTTAAGGAGAAAGATATTTCATGTTGCTGATTGATGATTATACCATAATGACATGGGTCACATTTTTGGAGAAGGTTGAAGCATTTGAAAATTTTAAACTCTATAAGAAGATGGTAGAAAATGAGATTGGGTGAAGAATCAAATGTCTCAGATCAAACAAATGTGGATAGTTTACATCAAGTGAATTCAAAGAGTACTATGAAGATCATGGAATCAAACACCAATATTCAACTCCAAGACACCACAATAAAATGGTGTGGTAGAGAGAAGAAACAAGATTATGAAGGAGATGGCTAGAGCCATGTTGAATGAGGCAAACTTGAAAGATAAATTTTGGAAAGAAGCAATACAAAATGATGTATACATTCAAAACAAAGCTCCTATTATATTTAATAGTGGTAGAACACCATATGAATTGTAGCTCACTAGGCCTGCATCAATCAAGCATTTCAAAGTATTTGGGAGTAAATGCTACAGTAAAAGAGAAGATGAAGATTTAGGAATTTTTGAGTCAAGATTTCATGAAGGGATATGTTTGGGATATTCCAATCAAACCAAAGCTTATAAATGTTACAACAAGAGATTGCATACAATTATAGAGAGTGTACATGTCAAGGTTGATGAAAATATATATCAAGCTAAGCCCAATAGAAACAAACTTGAAATTGAATTAGAAGATGATGATATAGGTGAAGTAGCTGAGGAAGAAGAACAAGAAGAGTAGATTGAAGAAGTGGTTGAACAAGAACTTGAAAATAATGTGCAAAAAGATTGTCTTGTAGATCAAATAATTGGTGATAAGAATGAAGGTGTGCAAACTAGAAGAAGACTTGCAAAAAATAAAGAACAAGTGAACATTGCACTCTAATCCTATATTGAACCCATTTTTTTTGATGAGGCTAGTAAGGATGAGAGCTGGATACAAGAAATGGAAGAGGAACTTGATTAGATTGAAAAGAAGAAAACTTGGGAATTAGTTCCCAGACCATCAAGAAAGAATTAATTGGTACCAAATGGGTATTCAAAAATAGGCTGAATGAACATGGAGCTATGGTAAGAAATAAAGCAAGGTTAGTGTGCAAAGGATATGCACAAGTAGAAGGTATTGATTTTGAAGAAAAGTTTGCTCCAATTGTAAGATTAGAAGCTATTGATATGTTTCTTGAATTTTCTGTGTATAAAAAATTTAAAGCATATCAAATGGATGTCAAATATGTATTTCTGAATGGAAATCTTGAAGAGGAAGTATATATTGAGCAACAAGAAGATTTTAAACTATTAGAGAATGATGATTATTTCTAGAGATTGAGAAAATAATTGCATGGTTTGCAGCAAGCACCAAGGGCTTGGTATTCAAGACTGGATCAATATCTACAACAAAAAGGATTCAGGAAAGGTTGTGCTGATAGCAATCTGTATCTAAAATCTCAAGGTATGTGTATGATCATTGTTGTAGTATATGTAGATGATATTATATTTGGTGGTAGCAGTAATAAAATGTGCAAAATATTTGCTACAAGCATGCAAGATGAGTTTGAAATGTCCATGGTAGGAGAACTCATATTTTTCCTTTGTTTGCAAATTACATAAAATGATAAGGTATATTCATATCTTAAACCAAGTATGCAAAATAAATTCTTAAGAATTTTGGTATGGAGGATTGTAGACCAGTCACTACTCCCATGATTATTGGCTGAAAGTTGAGAAAATTAGATGAATAAACTAATGCAAACCAAACCTTGTACAGATTAATGATTAGAAGTCTACTATACTTAACTACATCTAGGCTAGATATAATGCATGTAGTTTGTATGGTAGAAAGGTTTCAGGCTTCCCTAAAGGAATCACATGTCAATGCAGTAAAAATAATTCTTCAATACATTAAAATCACTATTGACTATGGGTTGTAGTATTCCAAGTGCAAGGATTTCCAATTAACAACATATAAAGATACAGATTGGGAAAGAAGTGTAGATGTCAGGAAGAGTACAAATGGTGGAGAATTATTCTTGGGAAACAAATTAGTTTCTTGGATGAGAAAAAAGCAAGAGTCCATCACTCTTTCTATTGCAAAATTAGAATATGTTGTTGCAACTGCATATTGTACATAGGTCTTGTGGATGAAACAAATGATAAAAGAAATAAAAGTGGAATACAAAGAGCCTATCTCTATTATTTTTGATAATTCAAGTATTATCAACATCTTAAAGAATCCAATGATGCATTCTAGAACAAAGCATATATCAATTGAGTATCACTTCATCAGAGAGAGGGTTGCTGATAAGGAAGTCAACATGGAGTATGTTCCAACCTTCTGTGATGCATTATAGAACAAAGCCTCTTCCTACAGAGTAGTTTGAATACTTGAGGCAGAATTTGGGAGTAGTTTCTCCCACATCATATCATTAAACATTAGTGATAGGGAATATATCTAGTGGGAGCTTCAATGATCATTTATTTGACCCTGGTTAAGAATAGTATGAGCAAGTTGTGTAAAATCTTTTTTTACAAATTTATAACGACTTGATGGTTGAAAAATTTGTCACAATTGGAGAATTTCCTCATGTAGATTGTACCCTTTTCCATTGATGTCAAAGGGGGATAAAATATAAATGAGGAGAAATGTGAAGCATGCTGAGAAGAGAAGAGATATATGTCACAAGGGGAGTTGTTATCTTGCTATGAGAATAGTCAAGTTGGTACAAAGCTTCAATGCCAAAGGTGGAGATTTTTGGCATAAAGCTGTCATTGATGTCAAAAGAGCCTACCATGCAAAGGACATTGTGTTGATGGTGTTTTTAGGCACTTTACAACATAGGTAATACATAGGTGCATTACCTCTCTTGAAAGACAATTTTCCACAATCAGATTACAGAACACTATCCGAAGGTCTCTCGAATGTTAGGTCATGACGATGCTTGGAATATTTCAGTTGATTTATGTGATTTGCTAGAATCACAGGGTAGTCTTACGTGGTCGAAGTTGTAGGAGAATTGAATCAATGAATGGAGTTTTATGGATTTGGAATTACATTGCTTTGCTGCAGGTTCAGGCAACAGTCTTAGACTCCATTATTTCATTAGATTTGGCTTTACAATGTGCAACGAACGTTAACACAAGCTGCTTTCGAAAAAAAGAAGAAAAGAAAGGGGTGAGGAAGGAAGGTGTTTCCCAAACCTGCAACTACCAATGAACAGTGATCATGGAAGTTCCTGCTATGGATAGTTTCCTTAAATAGAATTTCGCTTAACCAGAATTCTCACAATATCATGAAATTTGTGCTATCTTCTAAGGACTATAGATATTCATCATTCATTCGCTATGGGAAGGTGAATAAAGATGAGATTCAATGAGAAGAAATGAAATCAAAGTCCAGACTAACTTTGCACAGTCATCTACCTTCAGCAAATGACAAAAAGTATGGACAAGGAAAACATACACACAACAACAATCTTCAAAACCAGAGGTAACATACTAAATCTACCAAGTCTAATCTAAAGCATTAAAACAACAAAGCATCTTGAAGCAAAGCTATAACTAAAAAGGAGAGGAATCATGAAACATGTAGAGAAAACCAAAAAATGACTATATTTTCTATTATATTCTCAGCAGCATGTCTTTACAACAACTCAAATCTCTCAAAATGAGAGGAGGAGAGCCCTATTTATAGTTTTCAAAAAACAAAATGAGTGGCCAAGATTCAATTCTATTGTGTGGCCAAAATTTGATTTACATTAGGGTTTCACCTACCCCCAAATATATTACATTTATAAATCATTTCTTGTTTCTTCCCTATTTCGTCATCTAGTGACAACACTGTAGCAGATTTGTCTTTTAGCCGTTTGCCCTTTAATGTAGCTATTCTTCAAAGAACTCATCATCGATGATGGGATTGCCCTCTCACTTCTTCAACATGGCATACTCCATGAAACTTAGGACTAGGGACTAAAACTTATCCACCTCTATGATGTCAAATTTCAAATTTTGGTAAGACCACTCTTGGGAATTGCTGCCTAGCTTCTTCCAGTCATCCTCATACTTAGCAGCATTGTCCTTAAAGAGTTCTGACTGGGCAAAAGCTTTGGCAACGAAGCACATGAATTTAGTGGTAACCTCGGTGGACATCCCATCTTCCATGATCTGTAAGAAGTAGGGCTTTATATTCTCTGGATTGATCTCGACCGTAGGCAGCTCGTACCCCATCATCAGCTTGAGGTACCGTGCACACTCTTCTCTAGAATCTCTTTCTCATTCAATGTATGGCGCTATCCTCTCTAATATTTACTCAAGCCTCTTCTTTCGGTGATCAAAATCCCTTCTCTAGGTGTCAACTAGCCAGTGATCATCATCTTTGAAGGCGAGGTCCTTTTCATAGACATCGCTTGGCAATGCGAGTATGGCCTCAATCTTTGGGTAGGCCGCATCGTACTTCCTTGGGAACCTCTCACAGATATGCCTTGTGTCCTCGAGAGTTTTCTGAACTTCCAGGCACCTATTTGCTGCCCATATGACCAAGTTGATGCTCATTTTCCCATGTCCAACACCTACCAGAACCAGTTTTTTGTGGTCTTGTCCAAGTTCCATCTCTTTTCAAGCTTGTAAATCTGTTCCTTGGAAAACAATTGAGGTGGGGCCGATGATGTTGTAGGCTGCCCATCCGGGGATGACCACTACTGAATATAAGCTATTAGGTCATCCACCTACTCCTTTAGTTCTTCTTTGGAGACCTTATCTTGCTGGATAAGGTGCACTATTGTGGTGACCAACTCTTGGAGATTCTCAACCTTTTGTTCCCTTGTGGCCACTTCTAGGTCGATGGTGGAGACATTGTAAGTTATACCTTGTTCCCTAACCATCAGCATAGCTTTTTGCACTGCCCTTGATCCTAAGGCATCCATGGTTACTTTTGATCTAACCTTCAGCCTCTTCTCTTTTCTAGTGCTTACTCGTGCTCTGGCCATGATGGCTTCCAACCTTGCCTTGGGATCCTTCACGGTGGGAGTCTTTTGCTTGTGTTGCCTTTGCAGCCAATTGGGTGCTTGGGGTTCTTGTCTTGGCAGTTCACTTCGAGTCCCACTGTCCTCCTTCTCAAGTTTGATGGTTCTGATGACAAGAGCCTTTTCCTTTGTTTTTGCCTCTTCCTTTTCTTCAGCAAGGCCTTATTTGATTGTTTCATGCTCAGCGGGGGACTCGATGTGAAGTTGCTCCTTAGGTGAATCTTTCTTTTCAACATCCTCCTCCTTTTCATTTAGAGTATCTTGATGCTCCTTTGGGTTCTCCCCTTGTTTGTCCTTATGGAGGAATGTTTCCTTGTCATGCTCTGGGGACTGGCCATGTCCCTCGGTTGGAGACCTATTATCTTCCATCTCTGGAGCAACAATCTCCTCTTCCTGTGTTAGCGGGTCCTCGGCCTCCTTATCTTCAATTTCCTTGAGCTCCTTGCCCCACTCTGCATTGAGCTTGGGATCATTGGACTCTCAGATCAATTCAGCATCGAGGTCCTCACTGCCCTCACTGGAAGACTCATAGGCTACTTCATCAATATCCTAACCCTCAAACAAGGGATGTTCGTGATACTCAAACTCTTTGTCCTTAGGCGCCTTCTCAACCTCTAGCTACTATTGTTTACACTCGTCTGATATCTGCATGGTTGATTTCATCTTTGGTGATTCAGTAGAGGGAAATGCTATTGGAGTGGAGGCCATCGCCTAAGCTATTGCAGCCTGGAATATCAGATTGGTTAGCATCCCCGAAAGCTCAGATGACACATTCTACATATAGTTTACAAAAGACTCTGGAAGGCTAAGAGTCATTGTTGTGGCAGCAAAAATGGAAGGAAGGTAAGGAGACATGGAGGAAGAAGTCATTGGTGAGGTGGTGGTAGATGATGAATCTACGAGAATAACTTGCAAAACTGGAGGAGTAGGAGCAAGGTGAACGGAGATGTCCACCATAGGCGGGGAGGAAGCAGAGACTGCAAGAGAAGCAAGAGGGGTAGGGGAAGTAGCAGCAGTAGTAATAGTGGTAGGAAGCGACCTTGGTGAGCTAGATCCTGATCCTCTGATCCCAAGGGATAGAACCTTGGTTAATATATCCATCTCCATGCTACTAGTTGTTTTCATCTTGTTCTTGGAAGATTCAGCCTCAAAAGCCTTATGAGCATAGACCTTTGGCTTGGGCAGCTATTCGCTAGCCTTCTTTCTTTTCTTGGTCTTCATCGATGCTGGGGTCTTCGATGTCTCCCCAGTTGCAGTGATGGCTACCCCACCTTTGGAGCCACTTGGTTCACTTGCATGCTCACTCACGAGTTCGGTGAATGTTAGGACGACCCCTTATTGTTTCAACTGGGCCACCTTCTTGTCAATCCATGCCCTTATTCGGATTTCATCGGGCCTAGTGAGTATGCTGACATCATTCAACTCTGGCTCGTTCCAGTCAATTGCAAGCAGCCACAAGTTGGAAACTGCATCATATCCAAGGTCCACAACCATGTCTTCTTCCTCTTCTAGCTGATAAGGGACCAGACACAAGTTCACCCTTCGCATATAGATGAAGGTCATGCACACGTAATACCGTAACCGCACCTCAAGATCATCCCTACAATTGGCCCAAAAGTCCTTGATGTTGTGGAGGTGGGCGTATTCACATCCCAGTGCCTCTCTGACATGACCATAAGGGTCCATTCATAGCCTTTCCGTATATTGTTCAAAGTTATACTTCGGCAACTCCTTCTCTAAATATCCTACACACTGGGAGGTATGAACCTTATACATTCCCTGACCAAGGTTCATGGGATAGGCGGGGCCTACCAGATGTTTTTTGCTCAAGATGCTATGAATATGTTGCCACTGCCAAGTCAGCTCCAAGAGAATGATTTGGTCATTTGGGTACCGGGGCAACCTGTTCGGTCTTTCTGTGAATTTCTGAGTGCGCATGTAGTGAACTTTGGTAACTAAATGTACCAAAAGGCGTACTACCTAAGGAGGACCCTGGCACTGTGGGATGTCCTCCTATGAAAATCCCCTACTACGGATCAGATAATGTGAGCAATGAATGTGTCGTTCACCCTACAGTAGTCTCTTTTGAAATTCTGGAATTGTAACTTGGGGTACTTGTCATAAGGCTTAAGCTCGGGCCCTGATGGATCACTAAGCATCAATGTCAACCCCTGATAATGTCGTCAATTGGTGAGAGAATGTACAAAGTAAGAGTTCATGAAGAATTTGTTGGTTTTCTTCACCGTGGTAAACTGCTCATGGAAGCAGTCGCTGATTATCTCGCCCTAGTAGAAGGCGGTGCCCTTACCTCGGAGAATCTATTCTATGAAATAGAACATCCATTATTTGAAGAAAACCGCATTGGGAAGGCCCATGACTCAGCTAAGTAGAGTTACAAGGTCATGGTAGTCTTGGAAGAAGTCGTTGCGAAAGTGCTCTTGAGGAAGCTTCCTAGCATTACCTCATTTATCTTTCAACCAGTACTGGTTGATAAGCCTCTTACACCCCAATGGGTCCTGTTCCCAAACCTCCCTACAGTCTTCCATGGTGGGGACCTCCATGCTCTCAAAGGCAGGAATGTGGAAGGTCTTTGTTATACCTGATGGAGACATATCTGCAAGGATATTGTCGTAATGGTCCACTATGGTTCTAATATCGGATTAGTATGCCTCCACTCACGCCATCACCAGCTCGAGGGCCACTAAGGTTATTGGGAGACCTGTAGCTTTAGCAAGTCCACTGCTCTTTATTAATCTTGTGTTTGCTATCTTTGGGTTCATTCTAACTCTCTGTGTGAATTCATCAACATCGACTTGTCCGATGTTGGTATCTGAGACATCCCTCCAAAGGGTAGTGATCCTGGATTGAATAGGGACCCCCTAGAATTTGTATTTCATTAGGTCTCTATCCTCTTTTCCTCTTGGTGGCTTGGCCGTTCCTTTTCCTTTCTTGGAGGCAGCGAAAGTCTCGGTGGTGGGTTCCATAAATCTTGCACAAAAGACGTGAATTAGTAATGATGAGCTTGATAAAACGGTCACCGATAAGTCCCTGCATGTTAAGATTAGTCCAAAAATCATAATTCATATATAGTAACCATGTAAGTTGGATACTTCATTGTTAGGAAGAACTGCAAACAATCCAGAGTTCCTGGGCCGGAATTCCCTTGGCAGAATGTCATTTAAAAGGGAAAAATGAGAATGGAACTCCCATAGGCGCTTCCCGAGGTTGGATTCAAGGATTTGAGGTTGGAGGCGGAGGAAAACCTAATTTTTGCAAGTGGGTCGAAATCCATTTTGGATTTGGAGGTCATTTGGTCCCAAATTTGGAAATTCGAGCATCATCTGCAAGAAAGCCGTCTGAAACGGCATAGAGGAAACAAAATTTTGGGCACTAAAATCCGAGTCTCGAATTGCCGTTGCCAAGAAGCAGCCAAGGGTCAGCTGTTGGGGATGGTGAAATGAAAGCGAAAATCTGAGGGAGGAAATCCGGGAGGCAATTTCTGAAAGTGGTCAGGGTTCGGGATATTCGAGCGGTGAACAGAGCACTCGGACCCGGAGGTCGAGAAGCTATCCCGAACTCGCCACTAGAATGATGCAGGTGGAACGAAATCCTGAGAGGCGAATTCGGGCATTCGAAATCCGGAAAAAGTCAGAGGAAAATTGTCTAGATTCAGGTTTTGGCAAATAGTGGACTGGGGTCCGGGAGCCGGGAAGATGTTCGGACGAGGCTGTTTGGAACGACGATGACACGACAAAATCCTGGGAGGGGAATTCCAGAGGTTGAAGTTCATAGAGGGAAATTTGTCGAGGGTTTCAACCAGAAGATGAAAGACTTTGCGGCCGGGAAGAGATGTCCAGAATGCTGCTCGGGGAAGGCCATTTGGAACGGAAAAATCTGGACGAAATTTCGAGAAGGGAATTCTGAAGACCGAATCTCGAGGGACAATTGAATTTGGCAAGATTGTGATAATTTTGAGTTTAGACGGACTTCGAAGGTCTGGGGTCTGAGGGTCAGGAGGATGCTTGGGCGGGGCTGTTTGGAATGACAAAGACACAACAAAATCTTGGGCAGGGAATTGCGAAGGTCAGAATCCGAGGAGGGTTTGGAAGTTGGGAATTTGAAGATTAGATGCCATGGATGGCCATGACAAGACCCAGGCCTGGGAGACGTCGGCAGTATTTCGAAGAATAGCCGCTGCGCGATGAAGCTCCGGATTGAATTTTAGGTAATTTAAAGATCGATTTTGCACATTTTGAGAACATGGGTTTTGATCGGAAGGCACAAATTTACTTGATTTTAAACCCATTTTACAATTTGCATACACAAAAATGTGAAATTTCATAAAACAAAGAGGGAGGGTGCACGGACGGCGAACCTACCTTGAAATCCTGAAGAATGATCAGTTGGTCGTGCGGGAAATGATGGAAAACGGAGCTCACAATGCTAGGCGGAAAACACCTGGTCGTTAGAAGTTCTCCAAACTCTTCTATCACTCGTGCAATTGATAATGACGACCGAAAAAATTGTTTTTATAGAAAAACTGCCATTAAGGCATCATTAAATGCCTCGTACGGTGGCAGGTTAGGTTGCTGAAATTAAAAAAATGTAGGGGCGATGGGATGTCCGGTGTCCGGGGTCCGGAAAGCCGTCCTGAACCCATCGTTAGAACGGTAGAGCTCAACAGGAAATCCGAGAGGGGAAACCCGAAAGGGGAAACCCGGATGGGGAAAGCCAGAGGGGGAAACCCGGAAGGGGAAACCCAAAAATTGCCATAGACTCCAGAAAGGGAATTTCATCAAGGAAAATCTGGATTGAACCCTAGACTTAAAAATTTTAAAAAAAGGGGGGGGGGGCTTTGGTTGAGCTCAAAATATGGCACTAGGAAACACATCGACCTCTTTAGGACATAAAAAGGGCACACAAAATGAGGGAAAGCAAGAAAAGAAAGAAAGAACCCGAAGAGCAAAGAGGGAAGAGAGGGTCCCCATTCCGAACGGGGCGTGTGTGCAAAATGGGCACAACAAATGGCCACTCCATTGGGAGAATGATCTCGGCATTGTAGAGATAAATATTCGTTCTGAACCCATGATCTCTGGTTTTGCAGACCTAAGACAATTTTCAAAGCTGAACTGAGAACAGTTTAAGGAGGGCAGGATTGAATCAAACTATAGATTTATCATGGAAGTGTGTGCATGGTGAATTCATTTCCTTTCCTCAGAGAGAGTACGAGTAACCACAGGTCAGAGGAGATAAGCTACATAGTTCATCTAATCCCAAAAGTAACCTGGACATGGCTCCACTGCCAGTCAAGAGTCCATAGCCTTGATGGAGTTGTCGCTACGATCTCATGAACATAGCCCTACTACTAGCTAGGTGTCCATAGCCTTGATAGAGATATTCGTACACCCATATGGTTGTTCTTTGTAATTTATTTACTGCTTGTGCTGGATATTTCTTTGAGCACTTTCCTTCTCTTTTTTTTTTGTCAACCGTGTGAACAACGAAGTTTGCAACGGGCTTGAGAATCGCAATGGTCATTGGAATAGAATTTAGATTTTTCAGTTATCTTTGCTTCCCAACGATCACCATACTATTCCTTGGAAATACTTTAAATGTGTTTTGCGTGTTCCATGATAAGAACAGGGATTCAAGCAGGTAGCCATCCTAAGTTAGTGCACAGTTCAAAAGTTGAAAACCAATACTTAGGAGCTTTCAAAGGGTAGCAGTAGGGAATGAAGGGTTATCTAGAGAATCAGCCCGAAAGTGGACAACAAGGCAAACCATCGTTCGACCAGGCATGGCCACCATAGCAGAACAAGGAAATACTTCCCAAAATTATGACAACACGACCGAAAGACAAGCAAAACCAAAGGACAAAGCAGGAAATCTATCTTAACCTATGCATAGGTATTTACACTGATAGCTCATGGGAGCTCAGGCCTGGAAGTAATGCTTGAGGTGCTACCCATTGATAGGCAATGGGACATCTTCACTAGTGAGAGCCTTTAGGCAGAAAGCATTATCTCCAAGGATTTCAACAATCTGAAAGGGGCCAAGCCAAAGCTTGTCGAATTTGTTGTGTCCCCCTTTCTTTTCATGGGCCTTGTCCCAGTAGATGATTAGATTGGAAATGCGGAAGGCCTTGAATTTGGCTCTACTATTGAACCATCTTTTGACTACACCCTGATGCTTGGTGAAATTTTCTATTGCATGATCTCATACTCCTTCAAGGTGCAGCAGCTCGGCAAGGCGAGCTTCTCTACGGGCACCTCCTTTAAAAAAGTCGTTGATGAACTGGAGGGTTGGGATTTTCAAATGTATGAGAAAGATAGGTTCTAAACCATAGACTAGATGGTATGGGGAGTCTCTGAGGGTGGCCTTGTGGCAGGTGCGATCTTCCCATAAGGTGAAATCAAGTTGGGTATGTTAATCCTTGGGGTTCCTGTCTAATAGCTTCTTAATCACCATGATCAAGTTTTTGTTGGTGGATTCGGCAAGGTCGTTGCCTTGAGGGTAATAGTTAGAGGATAATTTGAGGGCGATACCATAATCAAAGGCCCAACTTGTGAATTTTAGTGAGGCAAATGCAGGGCCGTTATCACATACTAGAGCATATGGGCAACCAAAATGATTTAAAATGAAACTTTCTAAGAAATTGGTTACGACTTCAGTTGTACATTACCTATAAGTTATTGCTTCTGTCCATCTAGTGCAGTAATCATAAGTGATTAGAATGTACCTATGGCTTGCAGATGATGGAGGACTTATCGGACCAATGAAGTTGAGACCCCATTGCACAAAAGGGCTTACCTCCAGAATAGGCTATAATGGGATAGCAGCGTTCCTTTCCCTAGCAGCAACAGTCTGGCACATGTGGCAAGTACGGATGTGATTGTGAGCATCCTTGAAAATGGTGGGCCAATAGTACCCAACCCTTAGTATCTAATGTGTGGTTGATAGTCCCGAGCCATGGCCAGTTCTGAACTTGTCATGGAATTCCTTAAGAACTCGATCGACTTCCTCCTTTCCCAAGCATCGCAGATAGATACCTTCATGATTCCTTTTGTAAAATATAGAGCCCTGCAACATATAGCTGCTTCTTTTCAACCTCAGAGCTCATCTTTGGACTCCTTGCAAATGGAGTGGGCACTTGTGGTTTAGCTGGTAGTACACTATGTCATCATACCACCCTCCTGGGGAGACATCCTCCAGCTGGTACTGTTGTACCGTGAGTTGGAGCACAACATCAATAACTACCTCCGCCATTGTTCGGGTGAATGCTTGTCCTCTTACCAGTTTCATCGGCTGGATCTCCATGTCATATTCCTATAGCAATGCTATCCACTTTTCCTGTCGTTCGCTCAGCTCATTTTGCATAAGTAACATCTTTACTATTGGGTCGAGAACTATGGCAAAAACCTTGTTGCGGAAGATGTAGTGTCAGAACTTCTTGACTCCTTTAACAAGGGCATAAGCTTTTTTTTTATGTTATGATAGCAAAGTTTGACGTCCTTCAAAGGGGCACTCATGAAGGCGATCGGGTGCTCACTTCCTTTGTCGTCCTTTTGCGTCAGAATGCTGGCACAGGAATGGTCTGAAGCAAAGGAGTATATATAAAAGGGTTTCAGGTAATTGGGGTTGACCAACACAGGGGCGTCAACAATTGCTCTCTTGATTTCTCCAAAAGCCTACTTTGCTTTAGGAGTCCACTCAACTTTGGTGTCTTGGTTCAACATGGCATTGAGTGGTTTGACGATTTCCGCAAAGCCAATGATGAATTTGCGGATGAAGTTAATCTTCCCAAAGAACGATTTTAGTTCTTTCTTGCTGCTTGGCAGCTAAATTTTCATAATAGATTGGATCCGTTCGGGGTCAATAGAGATTCCCCGCTCTGATAAGACGTGTCTGAGGAGCTTTCCCTCAGTGACCCCAAAGATGCACTTCTTTGGGTTAAGGGACACCCCAAATGTGTAGCATCTTTCAAAGACCTTGCACAAGTCAGCGACGTGATCACCTCGCTATTTTGAAAATACTGTCAAATCATTCATGTAGATGATTATGCAGTTGCTGATCAAGTCTTTGAATGCAATATCCATGGCTCACTAGAAAGTGGCGCCAGCGTTGATGAGTCCAAATGGCATTCTTCTATACGCGAACATTCCCCACTTGGTGGTGAATGCTGTCTTATGCCGATCCTCATACTGTACCATGATCCGGTTGTATCCTGAGTATCCATCCAAGAAGGACATCATCTGGCATCCATTTACTACCTGTAGCACCTCATCTAGTGAAAGTACAAGATAGTTATCCTTCTTTGATGCTCGATTCAGATTATGGAAGTCCACACACAACCTGATTTCTCCATTTTTCTTTCTAACAGGGACCAAGTTTGCTACCCATGTAGAGTGTCTGATTGGAAAGATGATCCTGGATGACAGCAACTTTTGTACTTCCTTATAAATGATTGGCTCCAATAGAACATTGATGGGGCACTACCGTTACCGGAATGACTTTATATCTGGTTTGAGGGGATAGTGTGCATGATAATTGACGTATCATATGTCTTAAGGTCGTCATAGCTCTAGGTGATGACATCATGATATTTGAGTGGCATTGTAATAATCCTTTTTCTTTCTTCAGGAGCACATACCTTACCTATGAACATGTTCTTGACATTTTCAGTCATTCCTAAGTTATAGGTATCACACTGACCGTTGATTGTATCTTCTTTGGCTCATTGATCTTGCTCTCTGATCTGATCAAGGTCAAATATTCACTCTAATTTAACAATTCCCATAGGGATGGTGTTATTTTTTAAGTTGATGACCCCTTCTATATCCAATTCCACCTCTTGAGGCTCGACCTCATCAATTATCTATGTGGAAAACACATCAGAACTAGCGAGGAATTATAGAATGTGCGTGTCATCATTGAATACTTGGAAGTTGGCCACATTATATGGCACTAATGGGATGGAAGTGAGTTCCACCATGAATCTTTTTAAGCTAGATAGGGACAAGGGCTGTAGCGTGCTTGCCGCATGTGCCAGGGCGTTGCCAGTATAATTCTGCACTCGAGGGATCAGTTGAATATTGAATGCATCCAACCCTTCCAGTAGATCCCAAACATGATGATGGTAGTTAGTAAGCCTTTGATCATAATAGGAATAAAGGTTTCTAACTTTCTTTATGACTAACTCTGAATCTCCATACACTTGGAGCATCTTGACATCCTTTCTTATTGCCATCAAGAGGCCCAATACTAAAGCCTCATATTCTGCCACATTATTAGTACAATAAAACTACAGTCTTTTAGAAGAGAAGTATGATTTACCTTTAGGAGTGTTTAGTTCAAAACTGGCTCCAGCTCCGTGCTTGGATTTAGAACCATCAAAGCACAACGTTTAGAATCTGGGAGAATCCCCAAGCATAGGGCTGACTGATCTAACCTTTGTCTGGGAAGGGCCCATCATTTTAGTGGCTGCTTCGGGCGCTGCATGGGTGGAACATGTTTGCTCATGCAATGCTCACCCAATTTTCTCCTTTGGAATAACCCATTTTTTAACGTGTTCAATTGCTATTTGGCACAAGCAGCAGTCAAACTCTAAATGAGGAACATTATGTACCCTGCACCAATTAGGGAGCAGAAGTTCTTGGAAGTTCATTCGGGTTCCCAAACTGAGCTGGTCATGCATACACTTCTCCATGAAATCTTGGAAACCACCGAAGAGTCTAAGGTTGTCCCTCTCTTCTATTTCTTCATCGTCAGGTTCTATGAGCATCTCCGTGCTCTGAGAGACATTGGCCAAATTAGCAAGCGGGCTACATAGTATGAGGAAAACCTCGCTCATTCCTTCATCTTCAGGGTATTCCTGCTCATTCCTGTATGCCACTGGAGAATAATTTCCTAGACTTGTTTCGGCATACAACACCTCATTCGTGTTGTGTATTCCATAATCATAAATTTCATTCATGGTTCTCTATCAATCCGGATTTGATTAGGCATTCCCTTCTAGGGAAGCCAAATGTGAGAGTAATCAGTGGCCGCGTATCCATTCAGTGCCCTCATGAAATCCCTTCCTAGGATCATGCCATAGGTTTCCAAGATATTGGCCACCTATATATCAATGGTTTGTTGGATCTGGGGATCAGCAACAACCTGCATGGGTATCTTGGTGATCTCCCCTACTATGCTGATTTTGATTTTATCAAGCTGCGTCACCTTTTGCTGAGAAGGGGTGGGTGTGATTCTGAGTGCCTTGCACACACTCAAGGGCATGACATTAGCCGATGCTCCTGAATCTAGCAAGTAATTTTGGAGGTTCTTTGCAAACACGCGGACAGTGGACAAAAAGGGAGGGGTCTCAAATTTCCCTTGAAACAACCCTCCAGAAACATCCACCTGAGCGACCTGGGCCTTTTCCTTCTCATTGCCCCTATTTTGGGTTGATGTCAGATTAGTTGCCCTATCGGACTTCCTGTTTGCCTGTTGACCTGTTGGTGGGTCAACCTTACTGTTAAAAATCTGCCTAATAACTGGTGAATTTGATTGATCACTAAAAGAAACCTTCTTTATCAGAACTTCTTCCTGAGCTGACCCCTATGATGGGGTCCCATTTATCATTCGAAAAAAGGAGTTCTTGATAGTAGGCACCTTTAGAAGTTCCAATGCAGACACACTTAGCTTTACCTTCTTGAATTCCTCAGCAATATACTCCCCCATTTGCTCAATCTCTTGGTCATGGGAAATGTGCTAGGAGGGGCTAGCGTTTTGGCCTTGGCCACTACTTTGTTGTTTATTTCTGCTGAGGTATCATATGGGTGTAAGTGAAAAACCTGGATTATTGTTTGCATTTGGATCGAGAGGGGTACTGAAATTATTTGGCGGGGTGGAGGTCATGAAAGGGCCTCCACATTGACCTCCTGCTTGTCTATTTCTGAGGTTGTAAGGGGCAGTCCATTGGTGGAACATTTGGACTTCGTCCTCCCTAAGCTCCTCTTCATCATCCTTGGGACCATTATCTATTGAATTAAAAAGCTAAGCCAAAGGACTTTCAAAACTTACCTCTTTCGTCGCATCATGATGGCTTGAATCAATATTTTCTAGCTTGGGGGCGTTGCATTCCGCCTTTGGGAAAGGGGCCTGATTTAGCACCAGCACCGAGGCATCGTACGGATTAGATGGGACAATTTCCCTACATCCTGAGTTAATGACTGCATTTTGAACTTCTACTTGGAAAATATCAATTGTAGTTTGGAATTCCGGACAATCCAGTTCAGAATGGCAGCTCATCTTGTGTATGCGGCACCAACCGGATAAAGCAGCCTCTACCAAATAAACTCCTCTTGTGGGGTTTTCATTATTGTTGCTGTTGGACTAATCAAGGGGCATGGGAACACCACCGTTATTGGTGCATGTATTCCATGCCCGATTGTGCCTTTGGAAGGGTCTCCTATCAAAGTTTTGTCCCGAGTTCTGATTTCTATCATAATTTTGCCCCGACGATATGCTAGCCTCTTGATTATCCCAATTTTCTTGGTGATCTCGACTTTCCCTATTGAGGTTAGCCTGGATGCTCTTTTATGATGTCTACAACTGGTTATTTTGATTCTTTAGGTGTGTCATCTTGGTCGACATTTTCTTAACCATCTATGTAAGCTTGTCGATCCTATCCCTTTTGGTGCTACTCGGCTGTGGCGCGGTATTCTGAAGGAACACAGGCTGTGCTATCGGTTGATTCTGATGAGCGGGTGGAAACTCTGCTACTTTAAGGTATGTTGGCATCTGGAATCCCTATGGATGTGACTGCTACTACTGGGGAAGCAAGTAATCAGGCATTGGGTACGCCTGATTCACTGGCTGTCCAGGATGTGGAACCATAGGCAGTTGAGGTACCGGATTCAATAAGGGCGTTTGATGTTGCAAGGCTTGCGTGAGTCCTTGTATCTATGCTGGGTGTGTTGTTTGCCCAAGGGAAGGCAACGAACCTGATATCTTCTGCCCCAAATCTATACTGGCAATAATGGCTTTAGCATATGCATCAACCAACCTAGTAGGTGGCGGTCTCATCCTTTCACAAAGGCTAAAGTGAGGTTATCCAGTGCTGCATAGTAAATGGGCAGGACAACAGTGTCATTAAAAACATACGGGGCTTGTAGTCGAGTGTATGCTCTTTGGAAGTGATCATTGAATGAGCTAACTGGTTCATTGATCTCCCTTTGAACCGACATGAAATGTCGATACGAATCTGCAGGGCTACAGGGGTCTTCAAATTCTATAGCAATGCATTCTTCAAGAGATCCCCCGTGTTGATTGTTCTAGCTGGTAAATTGACATACCAGTAAAAGGACTCTTCCCCTAAGGAGTAAGGAAAGAGCTTGCATGCCACATCTTTGTACATGATCTGCATAGTCTTAAAGGTAATTTCAAAAATCTTGACATGTTCCTTAGCTATTCTCTGCGGATCCCAGGAGTTGAACTTCGTACAAAAATTCTTAGGATTCTTCGACATGTCATAGTAGAGGTTGAAGGCGAGCGAGGATGAGTTATTTCCCAACCATGCCATCAGAAAAGGTGGTGGAGGTGGTTGCGCCAGATTGTTCTATGTTGGTAATGGGGCTACAACGACTGGTGAGGCAGCAACAAGGCTGGTGAACGTGCTTGGCTGAAAGGCGGCACTCAGCCTAGATGAAGTGGCAACTTGGAAGGCCTCAGTGGTGGGATGAACAACAGATGAACCCGTTGATGAGGGTGAAGAAGGCAGAGGTGAGAGAGCAATGAGTTGTCCTACGGAATTAGTCAAGGATGGTCCCCTTCGTTTAGCTCTCTTAGCTCGGATGGGAGGCTGTAATTCCTACAACTCTCCCTTGTTTGGTGTAGACCTCAACACTCGATGGAATCTCTTAGGGGAGAATGACTCATTTCGATCTAGCTTTACCTTCTTGAGGCCCTCCTTCTAGTGCCAATTCTGTTGATGGTGTTTTTATTCACTTCACAACATAGGTAATACGTAGGTGCATTACCTCTCTTGAAAGACAATTTTTCACAATCAGATTACAAAACACTATCCCAAGGTCTCTAGGATGTCAGGTCATAATGATGCTTGGAATATTTTAGTTGATTTATGTGATTTGCTGGAGTCACAGGGCGGTCATACATGGCCGAAGCTATAGGAGAATTGAGTCAATGAATGGAGTTTTATGGATCTCGAATTACTATGCTTTGCTCTAGGTTCAGGCAACAGTCTTAGACTCCATTATTTCATTAGATTTGGCTTTACAATGTGCAACGAACCTTAACACAAGCTGTTTTCTAAAAAAAAGAAGAAAAGAAAGGGGCAAGGAAGGAAGGTGTTTCCCAGACCTGCAACTACCAATGAACAGTGATCATGGAGGTTCCTGCTGTGGACAGTTTCCTTAAACAGAATTTTGCTTAACCAAAATTCTCACAATATTATGAAATCTATGTTATCTTCTAAGGACTGCAGATATTCATCATTCATTTGCTATGGGAAGGTGAATAAAGATGAGATTCAATGAGCAGTAATGAAATCAAAGTCTAGACTAACTTTGCACAGTCATCTTCCTTTAACAAATGACCAAAAGTATGGACAAGGAAATCAAAACCAGAGGTAACATACTAAATCTACCAAGTCTAATCTAAAGCATTAAAACAGTAAAGTATCTTAAAGAAAAGATATAACTAAAAGGGAGAGGAATCATGAAACATGTGGAGAAAACAAAAAATACACCAGAAAATGACTATATTTTCTATTATATTCTCAACAGCATGTCTTTACAACAACTCAACTCTCTCTAAATGAGAGGAGGAAATCCCTATTTATAGTTTTCAAAAAAAATAAAAATGGGTGGCTAAGATTTGATTCTATTGTGTGGCAAAAATTCACTTTACATTAGGGTTTCACCTATGCCCAAATATATTACATTTATAAATCATTTCTTATTTCTTCCCTATTTCATCATCTAGTGGTAGGACTGTAGCAAATTTGTCTTCTAGCCATTTGCCCTTTGCTGTAGCTATTCTTCAAGGAACTCATTGTCGATGATGGGATTGCCCTCTCGCTTCTTCAACATGGCATACTCCATGAGAATTAGGACCAGGGACCGAAACTTATCCACCTCTATGATGTCAGATTTTAAAATTTGGTAAGACCACTCTTGGAAATTGTTGCCTAGCTTCTTCCAGTCATCCTCATACTTAGCAGCGTTGTCCTTAAAGAGTTTCGACTATGCAAAAGCTCTGGTGGTGAAGTACATGAATTTAGTGGTAACCTTGAAAAACATCCCATCTTCCATGATCTTCAAGAAGTAGGGATTTATATTCTCTAGATTGATCTCGACCATAGGAAAATCATACCCCATCATCAACTTGAGGTACCAGGTGCACTCTCCTCTGGAATCTCTTGCCCATTCAATGTGGCACGATCCTCTCCAATATTTTCTCAAGCCTCCTCTTTTGGTGATCAAAATCCCTTCTCTAGGTGTCAACTAGCTAGTGATCATCATCTTTGAAGGTGAGGTCCTTTTCATAGACATCGCTTGGCAACATGAGTATGGCCTCAATCTTTGGGTAGGCCGCATTGTACTTCCTTGGGAACCTCTCAGAGATCTACCTTGTGTCCTTGAGAGTTTTCTAAACTTCGAGGAACCTACTTGTTGCCTAGACGGCCAAGTTGATGCCCATGTTTCCCATGTCCAATACCACCTGGAACTAGTTTTCCGTGGCCTTGTCCAAGTTCCTTCTCTTTTCAAGCTTGTTAATCTATTCCTGGGTCAGCAATTGAGGCGGGGCCAATGATGTTGTAGGCTGGCCATCTGGGGATGACCACTACTGAATATAAGTTGTTAGGTAAGCCACCTGCTCCTTTAGTTCTTCTTTGGAGACCTTATCCTATTGGATAAGATGCACTATTGTGGCGACCGAATCTTGGAGATTCTCAACCTTTTGTTTCCTTGTGGCCACTCCTAGGTCGATGGTGGAGACGTTGTAAGTTATACCTTGTTCCGCAACCATCGACGTTGCTATTTGCACTGCCCTTGATCCCGAGGCATCCATGGTTACTTTTGATCTAACCTTCAACCTCTTCTCTTTTTCGGTGCTTACTCATGCTCTGGCCTAGATGGCTTCCAACCTTGCCTTGGGATCCTTCAAGGTGGGAGTCTTTTGCTTGAGTTGCATTTGCAGCCAATCGGACACTTGGGGTTCTTGTCTTGGCAGTTCACTTTGAGTCCCACTATCCTCCTTCTCAAGTTCAATGGTTCTAATGACTAGAGCCTTATCCTTTGTTTTTGCCTCTTACTTTTCTTCATCACGGCCTTGTTTGATTGTTTAATGCTCAGCGCGGGACTCGGTGTGCAACTGCTCCTTAGTTGAATCTTTCTTTTCAGCATCCTCCTCCTTTTCATTTAGAGTATCTTGATGCTCCTTTGGGTTCTCCGCTTGTTTTTCCTCCTAGAGGAATGTTTCCTTGTCATGCTCTAGGGTCTGGCCATGTCTGTCGGTTGGGAACCTATTATCTTCCGTCTCTGGAGCAACAATCCCCTCTTCCTGTGTCAGCCAGTCCTTGGCCTCCTTATCTTCAATTTCCTTGAGTTGCTTGCCCCACTCTGCATTGAGCTCAGGATCATTGGACTCTCAGATAAGTTTAGCATCGAGGTCCTCACTGCCCTCACTGGAAGACTCATAGGCTACTTCATCAATCTCCCGACGCTCGAACAAGGGATGTTCGTGATACTCAAACTCTTTGTCCTCTGGCGCCTTCTCAACCTCTAGCTGTTGTTGTTCACGTTCGTCTGATATCTTCATGGTTGCATTCATCTTTGGTGATTCAGTAGAGGGGGATGTTGTTGGAGTGGAGGCCATAGCCTAAGCTATCACAACCTGGACTATCGGATTGGTTAGCATCCCCAAAAGCTCAGATGACACATTCTGCATATACTTTACAAAAGACTCCGGAAGGCTAAGGGTCAGTGTTGTGGCAGCAGAAATAGAAGGAAGGGAAGGAGACATGGAGGAAGAGATCATTGTTGTGGTGGTGGTAGAAAATGAGTCTACGAAATAACTTGCAACACTGGAGGAGTAGGAGCAAGGTGAACGAAGATGTCCACCATAGGCGGGGAGGAAGTAGAGACTGCAAGAGAAGCATGAGGGATAGGGGAAGTAGTAACAACAGTAATAGTGGGAGGAAGTGACCTTGGTGAGCTAGATACTGATCCTTCGATCCCAAGGGATAGACCCTTGGTTAATACAGCCGTCTCTGCACTACCAGTTGTTTTCGTCCTCTTCTTGGAAGGTTCAGGCTCAAAAGCCTTATGGGCATAGACCTTCGGCTTGGGCAGCTGTTCGCTAGCCTCCTTTCTTTTCTTGGTCTTCATCGATGGTGGGGTCTCTGATGTCTCCCTAGTTGCAACAAAGGCTACCCCACTTTCAGAGCCACTTGGTTCACTTGCATGCTCACTCGCGAGTTCAGTGAATGTTAGGATGACCCCTTGTTGTTTCAACTAGGCCACCTTCTTGTCGATCCATGCCCTTGTTCAGATTTTGATGGGCTGAGTGAGTATGCTGACATCATTCAGCTCTGGCTTGTTCCAGTCAATTGCAGGCAGTGGTAAGTTGGAAACTGCATCATATCCGGGGTCCACAACTGTGTCTTCTTCCTCTTCTAGTTGATCAGGGACCAGACACAAGTTCACCCTTTGCATATAGATGACGGTCATGTGCATGTAATGCCAAAACCGCACCTCAAGATCATCCCTGCAATTGGCCCAAAAATCCTCGATGTTGTGGAGGTGGGCGTATTTATGTCCCAGTGCCTTTCTGACGTGACCATAAGGGTCCATTCATGGCCTTTCCGTACATTGTTTAAATTTATACTCAGCCAACTCCTTCTCTGAATATCTTGCACATTGGGAGGTTTGAACCTTATACATTCCTTGACCAAGGTTCATGGGATAGGCGGCGCCTGTCAGATATTTTTCGCTCAAGATGCTATGAATGTGCCGCAGCTGCCGAGTCAGCTCCAAGAGAATGATCTATTCATTTGGGTACTGGGGCAGCTTGTTCGGTGTTTCGGTGAATCCCTGAGTGTGCATGTAGTGAACTTTGGGAACTAAATGTACCAGAAGGCGTACTACCTGAGGAGGACCCTGGCACTGTGGGATGTCCTCCTATTAAAATCCCCTCCTATGGATCAGATGATGTGAGCAATGAATGTGTCATTCACCTTGCAGTAGTCTCTTTTGAAATTCTAGAATTGTAACTGGGGGTACTTATCATAAGGCTTAAGCTCGGCCCCAATGGATCACTAAGCATCAATGTCAACCCCTGATAATGTTGTCGATTGGTGAGAGAATGTACCAAGTAGGAGGGCATGAGGAATTTGTTGGTTTTCTTCACGGTGGTAAACTGCTCATGGAAGCAGTTGCTGATTATCTCGCCCCAGTGGAAGGCGGTGCCCTTACCCTAGAGAATCTATTCTATGGAATAGAACATCCATTCTTGGAAGAAAACCGTGCTAGGAAAGCCCATAACTTGGCTAAGTAGAGTTATAAGGTCGTGGTAGTCCTCGAAGAAGTCGCTACGGAAGAGCTCTTGAGGAAGCTTCCCAACACTAACTCATTTGTCTTTCAACCAGTACTGGTTGATAAGCTTCTTACACCCCAATGGGTCCTATTCCCAAACCTCCATGCTCTCAAAGGTAGGAATGTGGAAGGTCTCTGTTATACCTAACGGAGACATATCTACAATGATATTTCCGTAATGGTCCACTATGGTTCTAGTATCAGATTGGTATGCCTCCATGCACACCATCACCAGCTCAAGGGCCACTAAGGCCGGTGGGAAACCTACAACTTTAGCAAGTCCACTGCTCTTTATTAATCTTGTGTTTGCTATCTTTGGGTTCATTTTGACTCTTTGTGTGAATTCATCAATATCGACCTATCCGATGTTGGTATCTGAGACATCCCTCTAAAGGGTAGTCATCCTACATTGAATAGGGACCCCTTGGAATTTGTATTTCATTAGGTCTATGTCCTCTTTGCCTCTTGGTGGCTTGGCCATTCCTTTTCCTTTCTTGGAGGCACTAGAAGTATCGGTGGTGGGTTCCATAAATCCTGCACAAAAGATGTGAATTAGTAATGACGAGCTTGATAAAATGGTCACCGATAAGTCCCTACATGTTAAGATTAGTCCAAAAATCATAATTCATATTTAATAACCATGCAAGTTGGATACTTCATTGTTAGGAAGAAGTGCAAACAATCTCAAGTTCCTAGGCTAGAATTCCCTTGGCAGAATGTCGTTTGAAAGGGAAAATGAGAATGGAACTCCCATAGGCACTTCCCGAGGTTGGATTCGAGGATTTGAGGTTGGAGGCAGAGGAAAACCTAATTTTTGCAAGTGGGTCAAAATCCATTTTGGATTTGGCGGTCATTTGGTCCTAAATTTGGAAGTTCGGGCATCATCTGCAAGAAAGCCATTTGAAATGGCACAGAGGAAACAAAATTTTGGGTACCGGAATCCAGGTCTCAGATTGTCATGGTTGGGAAGCAGCCAAGGGTCAGCCGTTGGGGATGGCAAAATGAAAGCATAAATTTGGGGGAGGAAATCTGGAAGGCAATTTCCAAAAGCGTTTAGGGTTCGGGACAGTCGAGTGGCGAACGAAGCACCGGGACCTAGAGGTCAGGAAGCTATCCTAAACTCGCCGCTAGAGTAGTGTAGGTGGAACAAAATCCTGAGAGGGGAATTCAAGCGTTCGAAATCTGAAAAAAGTCGAAGGAAAATTGTCTAGATTTAGGTTTTGGTAAACAGCAGACTAGGGTCCGGGAGCCGAGAAGATGTTCGGACGAGGCCGTTTGGAATGACGATGACATAATGGAATCCTGGGAGGGGAATTCCGAAGGTCAAAGTCCAAAGAGGGAAATTTTTTGAGGGTTTCAACCGAAAAATGAAAGACTTTGCGACCAGGAAGCAATGTCTTGAAAGCCGCTCAGGGAAGGCTATTCGGAACGGCGAAATCAAGACGAAATTTCAGGAAGGGACTTCCGAAGACTGAATCCTGAGGGAGGATTGAATTTGGCAAGATTGTGATACTTTCAAGTTTAGACGGGCCTCGAAGGTCCGGGGTCCGAGGGTCAGGAGGATGCTCGGGCAGGGCCATTTGGAACGCAAAGACACAACGGAATCCTTGGAATGTAATTCCTAAGGTCGAAATAAGAGGAGGGTTTGGAAGTTGGGAATTTGAAGATTAGATGCCACGGACAGCTATGAGAAGACTGGGGCCTCGGAGACATCGGTGCTATTCCGAAGAATAGTCATGACGCAATGAAGGTCTAGATCAAATTTTAGGTAATTTAAAGATCAATTTTCACATTTTTAGAACATGGGTTTTGACCGGAAGGCACAAATTTGCTTGATTTTAAACCCATTTTACAATTTGCATACACAAAAATGTGAAATTTAATAAAACAAAGAGGGAGGGTGTGCAAACGGCAAACCTACCTCAAAATCTTGAAGAACGATCAGTCGACCGTGTTGGAAACAATGGAAAACAGAGCTCGCAATGCTGGGCAAAAAACACTTGGTCGCCGGAAGTTCTCCAAACTCTTCTATCATTCGCGCAATTGATAATGACGGCCGAAAAATTTGTTTTTATAGCAAAACTACCGTTAAATTCCTCATATGGTGGCAGGTTAGGTTGGTGAATTAAAAAAAACATAGGGGCGGCAGGATGTCTGGGGTCCGGGGTTCGGAAAGCCATCCTGAACCTGTCGATACAATGACAGAGCTCAACAAGAAATCCGAGAGGGGAAACCCGAAAATTTCCATAGACTCCAGAAAGGGAATTTCATCAAGGAAAACCCAGATTGAACCCCAGACTTAATAATTTTTAAAGGGCTTCGGTCGAGCTCAAAATATGGCACTGGGAAACACATCGACCTCTTTAGGACACAAAAAGGGCACGCAAAATGAGGGAAAGCAAGAAAATAAAGAAAGAAACCGAAGAGCAAAGAGGGAAGAGAGGGTCCCCATTCCGAACAGGGCGTGTGTGCAAAACGGGCACAACATATTGTTGGCAGAATGAAAAAGGATGAATGTGATCGTAGTGGATCTAATGGAAATTTAGGTGGCAGATTCAATATGGGTTTTTTGAGACAAGTCCAGTGATGTGCTCTACAGGTCCATAACGTGAAGTATGCATCCAAGAATACATTATTTATGCTCTCAAGTGATATTAGGGTTTACAAATAAACCCTAATAGGTTTATAGTGGTCAGAAATTCTATTTTGTTGTTGAATACTTGTTGGTGGTTGGTGGTTGCTTAAGTTGTGACTTAAGCCTTTGATGTCATTTGGGGACCAACCCTTTCACCTAGCTATTATTGGCCTGAAAAATATTCAACAAATATAATATTTCATAATTCATGAAAATATTTTTCTTCACTTGATCAATGGTAGAGGTCAAGCCTTAGAGATTGAATGTTGCCTGCATACCCCACTGATATTTCAGTGGGGCCCGATCAAGACCCGTGGGGTAAGCGAGGAGAAGTGGAGATTAATCCATGATGGATGGATATTGACTATTGATGAAGAAGGTGGGACCTACGAAAGAAACACACAAAGACATCAAATTCTAGTGGGACCCGATAAGGTGGCAACAATGATAGACTTTGACGAAGGTTGATAGGTGGTGGTTTGTGATTAGTCCATATACCAACTCACATCGTTGATGTGAGTTGTGTGGCGATGATGTGGATGACAAATAGAAACAACCCACAAGCCCTACAAGGTTTTTATTGGCATGTTGTTAGAGCTTGTGGGGGTAGTGGGATTTGTACACACATGGCTTGGTGGACCCTAAGTATGGGAAGTGATGTATGAAGGAAATTTATGGAAGATATCAAAAGGCATAGATCTAATGATGATCACCAGTGGTTAAATAATCAACGATGTACATTTAAAGTAGAGAATCAAATGGATATGTTTTAAAGGTGTCTGGATGAACCTAGAACCAATGGATCATTATGCTAAGAAATAGACCAATGACCCAAATTCAAAGATAAAGATATACAATGGTCACAATAGTGTGAATGAGGGTTTCAACTAGCAACTGACATTGAGGAAGGAATTAATTGGTTCAATTGCACAAGCGGCTAATTTAAATGAAGATTTGATCTGTTAAGTAGCAACACAATTTTAAAAAGATTAGAAGATCGAATGAAAAAGATAATGAATGAAGGTTTCTGGAGAACCTTAACATATGATCAAAATTAGAATTGGATCACATAATCAAGACAATGCATTTAATGCATATTATATTCTAGGGTTTGACAAAGAGTTAATTTGGGAAAATTCTCTATAATAGATTAAATGATGTGTGGATCAATGCAAGGTATGTCGATGTATGGTAAACCCTATCAGATGTCTTAATGATGAGCTAATGGCTTGTGGTTCAATGAAAATTTAGCTTTTTGGTGAAGTTAGCAAGTGAATGAAACCCTAAATTTTTTTTGAGATGATCTGTACATGGGTAGAATCTCAAGGTTGAGATTGAAGATCGATGGAGTCAAGAAAAGAGAGAATTAGAGAATTGAATGGGAAGGAGTTGCAGGTGAGTCGGGGAGAATTGTCTGCAAGTGTACATAGTGTTGAAAAGAGTAATTTAATGTTGAGTGTGTAGTAGAGGCAGTGAGAGAAGATAATGTGTAGTGCAAGAAGATAGAACAATAAATGTTCTAAGTGTAGAGGAAGAAAAGAAAGAGTACAAAGTAGAGGGGATGTATAGTTGAGAGTGCAACCTTAGCAATAGTAGTGTATGTTTTAGGGAGTGCAACAATTCATTGAATGTAATGGTACATTTTTAGGTTGAGTAGAACCTAATGGTATGCATATATGAACTTGTAATTTTGCTGAGGTTGTAGCTTCATTGTAATGAGTTGTAGCTCAAATTAGGTGATAGTAATCTCCTTGGAGTTGTAGCTCCTAAAACAGGGTGTAGCTGCATCCTTGAAGTTGTATCTTCTAAACATGGAGTTGAAGTTTCCTTAGAGTTTTAGCTCTTAAAAGTTGTAATTGAACTTCATTTCTTGTGAGGCTAGATTAGGACAATATATCATAGCAACATTTCTCACCATGGTTTTTACTATCTTGGTATTTCCACATATATGGTGTTATGTGTTGATCTCATTTGTGCTTGTGTGTATTATATATATTCATGCTTTAAAATACACATTTGAGTTCTATGTTTAAATTTGCAAAAGGTCTTACTAAATTAAAATTTTTAGTATCTACTAGTTCACCCCCCCCCTCTCAGTAGATTTTTGTGTTCTAACACAATTTCTTGAGGATTCCCATGTGTTAGGGATGTGGATAAGGTGTTACTTGGGTTGATGGGGTTCATGACCAAGGGGTTGTTTTTATTTGGGTTGATGATGGATGGGATGGATGTGTTTTGTGAAACCAATGGTCTGAATGAACCAATTGGTGGGTTGGATAAAGATGGCCCCATTTGCGTTAAGGGTTGACTTTGTTTAAGGGTATTGAAATGCCCTTGTTGGCCTATTTGAGAAACTTGGTTGACACTCCCTTGTGGGATGTTAGGCACACTTTTGGTACTCATGGGGATGGATAAAGATGGGTAACCTTGATATGTTTATGTTTTTGTGGACTCATGAAGTGTGAGTGGTTGATGTTGATGTTGGGGGTGTTTGGGAATGGAAGGAGAGCCAAATGTTTGTGTCCAAGTGGTGGATGGATTGGTGTTGAGAGTAACCACAAGTGTGTTTCTTTCAAATGGAAGAGTATGTCCAAATTATTTAACAAGACTAGCTGCAATACTAGGAATGGATGTTTGATTTAGCCCTGGCGATGGAGTTGTTAAGCCTTGTGTCAATGATTGTGCAATAAAAGATGGGGAAATTGGAGCCACCTTATATAAGGCTTGTTGTTCTTGTTTGTATTCCATGATTTCTTCCTTATTAAGTCAAAATTGGTTGTTCATAACATCTTCTATCTCATATGGTCTTGATGGGGATGAGGGTTGTTGCAATAGGGTAAATTGGCTTCTTGGATCAAATTCTTGAGGAATGGGATGACTTGAGGTAAATGTGACTTTGGTTTTCTCCATTATTATCTCATGTTGTGATCTTGTGTTTACCATAAATTTTGGGTCACCTAAAGGAGAGTTGTGTTAAGATTTGTAATGTTTAAACTCTTTAGTTGACTCAAATCTAGGTAGAAGGGACACTCTAAGTCTTTTTGGAGTAATGGTGATAATGGGATATGAAAAGGTGAACGATGTGGAGAGTGATCTTTGCAAACGTTCTTGGGATAAAAATTTAGAATTAAGTTGGATGTTTTGATGTTTGGATAAAGGATGTTGATGAACTTGAGAATCTTTAGGGTAGACTTGTGACCTTCAATATAAACTAGTCCAAAGATGATAACTAACTTAACTAGGTGCATGGAAAAGGATGCATTTCACATACAAAGTAGCTAAGTTAGAGTTTGGGTTGATAGATGTCTAAGTCCAAAGTGTTGGTGTATTCAATTTTTTTGCAAAGTTTGGTGAAGTGAAGGATGAGTTTTGATGAAGGGGTGGATGAAATGTTTGAGTCAATGTTGACCTAGAGTGAGCCTTTGTTTTCCAAGACCAAGGTAGTGAGAGATGCTAGACCTCTAAAGTGTTTAAATCCAAAAGACCAATGTTTGAATTGAATGAAGGGTTCATATTGAGCATACATGTCTGGATTATTCAATGAAATACATCTATAAAACCTCCTTACCAACTTGTAATATTTTGGTAGAGAGCCACAAGGTGTTGTTTGACAAAGTTTGGACTATGATGCCTAAGTTTGAAGTGAAAAAATGTAGACCTTCTCTTCAGGATTTTTATTTTGCAAGAGATCATTTAAAGAAGTCTAAGATTATGGAAAAGAGGAAATTTATTGCCACACGGGTGGTGGTAATATAGGCCTTTCGGCCAAAATATCAAATTTTCACTCTTGTTTGTCTAAGATGTTTGCTGCAATTATCCATTAGTTGGATGTTTCTTTAGTTTCAAAAGTGAAGCTTCCCAAACTTATAATTATATTCGTTTGTTCTCCATCAATTAGTTTAAATTTTAGTTGAATGATAGTGGGCATAAGGTTAAGTTGTTCAACCGAAGAGATCAAACGCCAAATGGTCATGTGGGGTTCAATTTTTCCAATTTATCTTGTTTAATGAGCTTATTTTTACCACAAACGCTTGTCTTGATTAAGTTCAAACTAGATGTCTATGTCAAAAACATTATAAATTTCACAAGGTCCATTTTGTGAAAGTCATGAGGTTTGAAGCCATAGTATCCTATGTTAACTTTGGGAAGTATGGATTGAGATATAAGTCAAGATATTTAGAAATATCTAAGGATAGAAATCCTTAGGAAAAGAATCAGTATCAAGGCTATTTCAAAGGGTATCCATGCTTAAACCAAAGGGTTTGAAATTTTGAGGAAGATTGTGAATGTTTGTTTGGAATGTTTTAGAACCAATCAAAGTATTAAAGTGAATCACAAGCATTTACCACCTAGGTTCAGAAGATACTACTTGCTATATCCCCACTTTGATTTATCCAAACATTAAGACAAAGCGAACAACTAGATATTTGGTGACACTAGCTCCCCCTTACATGAAACACACTTCTTAGGAACACCAAATCTCAAACCTCCAAGATCTAAAGGATTTTGTATTTCTACAATGAATAGTAAAATATGGTGCAGCTTTAGAATGACAATTCCTGCACGAGAAAGCATGAAGGTTTTTGGTCACTAAAACAAGTGGTTTTTAATTCAGAATTTTTGAGATAAACTAGTGCTATACATGTGGCGATTCACTCAATTAAGAGGCCCCTATCCCTTAGAAACATATGAGGGGCTTGACACATCACAAGGATGCTAGAGGAGACATTCGTTGGTATAAGACAACTACAACCACCTAGTTAATGAATTTCATCACACCAATTTTTTTTATGCCAAACTGAAAATGAAAGAACGACTTGGGTTGTTGCCTTTCACAAGCTGGGAGGCAGACCCTTCTAAAGGTAACACATGTTTGAAGCATAAAATTACTTTCATCACCCAAGATTTCCAATCAACACAAGGGGAGAGGATAAGAGCTTCCAAAAAGAAAAAAAGTATACTTGCATGTTACTCTTCACCCAAGATCACACAAAGCATAAGGGGAGTGGATACACACACCAAGCCTACTCAAGAAATTTAGACACATGTTCATTTTAATCCATCATATCAAAATGAGTTTATTTTAAACACCAATTTTGAAGTGTGAAAGTTGTATTATTCAATTTTAAACCAACAAGAAAAATAATTTGAGGGTTCATTTTTAACCAATTTGAACATTCATTTTAAGCCCACACAAAATTTAGTGTGGTCCTAAACATGTGAAATAAAAATCATCATAAATGGGTTATAATTACCCCATAAGTGTCGAAACACTTGTTAAAATTAATGAAAAATGCTCATTCACTTCGAATATTATCCTTTAAACCTGCTTAAACAGTTAGTCTAAAAACTAGAACAATAATTCAAAGACATGTCAGTGATTAGATACAGCCAAAAAATTCAAAAACACATGTCAAAAAATCAAGTTATGTTCTGTTTACCAATAATTCATGACGCTGAAATCAATTATGTTGTTGAAATTCATCAATAGTGTTGTTGTATAGGATATGCATTTCCATATTGAAAAATTCATAGTGGTCCTTTGTAGTAAATAGGGAGGTCAATTGCATCACTAAAAAAAAACATTCTGCATTAAAAAAGTAAATTAGCATCACTATATTAAAATGCAATGACAAAATTAATTATGCATCGCTATTTTAATTGTGTGTTGATAAGCTTAAATCACAGGTGTGTCATTGTATAGTGACATGTCATAAAATACATCGATGGATAATCAATAGCATTGTTGTACCTAAAAACACAAGGAAAGCAAAGATTTGACAAGAAGTTCATCATATTAGTTAGTTCGTGCCCTCCTTCTATCACCAAAATGTGACCGACGGATTAGTATGTGTTGGCTACACTTGTTCCATGAGGATAGAAAGTATATTCAAGCCACTAAGCATCAGTCCAATAAGATCGTTGAAAAAAAAAAAACTAAGCATCCATTAAAACTAACATATTAAACCATGCAAGCTTCAAAAAACCCTATTCTAATCCATTAAAACTTATCCTATTGGAGGAGTGTTGTTGCATAGATGCGACATGGTGACTCTTTCCCAATCTCATGGATTAATGAGCTTGTTTGAATCAATTTTATTGATAAAAACCGATGAAACCATTGTGAGATGTGTATGAAAGCGTGATTTAAAGCTATTCTACCATGATACAAGCTATTTTAACATGATGTAGACTAAGATGACCGGTATGGGTATATGTAAAGTTAACCTAAATGATGTTTAAGCTAAAAATATTAAAACCCTAAGTTACCATGGAAGCCATTAATGAAAGCTAAGCTAATATGATGCAAGATATTAAACCAAATATGCTAAATATGGATGAAAGTGGGTGATTTCAACAACATAAGTTTTCTCTAAAAATGATAGATCCATTTATCTCCAAATAATGATCTTTTTATAGGAAAGAAAATGAGAAATGAAGTGCTAAGATTGAAAAATATAATCAATGGTCAAAATGGAAGGAATATGAAAACATGGATCATGGATTCCAATCAAGGGCTGAAAATGCAGGATGATATTTAATCAACGGCTCACATTCATCCAAACAAACACACTTTCAAGACTTGTACAAGAAATATTCTAAGTTATCTTGCACATGAAGTCTTGTAAGATTGTTATAAGGAAGAATGCTCCCTTTTTCAAAGAAAGAGAATATTCTTTGGAATATTCTCATGGGTGAGGAAAATTAGATATTTAGCAAATTAAACCAAAGTTTTAATGTGCAAAAGGGGTAGGAATATTCCATGGGAATATTCCTTTTGGAGGAATGTGCAAAGGAAGAATATTCCTTTGGAATATTCCCTTCCAAGTGGGGAGGAATTAGATTTATTAGTAATCTGAAAATTAAATAAAGTATCAATTATGCAAATTAGGGGAATAGGATATTCATTAAATAATTTATTTATTTAATGAAAAGGGGAATTATATGGTACCACTAAATAAATGATTTAATGAGGACTAAGGGATTTAAATTAAATAATTTGGTGTATTTAATTTAATAATATGAATGTTGGTATGAAAGGGATGAATTAACCTAATTAAATTAATTAGGTTAATAGATGAAAATGAAATAATTAATTAATTAATTAGCTAGGCTAATTTAATCAATTAAGCAAAAAGAGGATGGGTTTTAGGATGAAACGGTGTTAGTATAATTGATTTGAGTGCATGATATCATTCAAGACATTTTTAAGTTTCTGAACTCACCAAAAGATTCTATACAAATTCATCAAGAGTATATATACTATAACCATCAATTTTTTAGTGAAAATTCTAGCCATTTTGTTGCCTAAAAATATACTATTTCTTGATTTTCAAGAATAATTTATAAGTATAATCTACTTCTACCTTCCTCTTAACTCCCATAATATATCTAGTTAGCTACTATATAAAGAGGGTGTCTATTTCCTAGGGAGAATATGGTTTGAGAATGGGATATGGGCTACAAATTTTAGGTAATTTCTTGCTCATATAGTTATGGTTCAGAGAGGGTGTTTAAATGAGATTAGAATGAATGATCATAGAGTAAATAGATGAATATAATGGAAAGGTGGCACACAATGCTTAGAATTTCATTTTTAGTAGTAAATTCTATGTCCATGGTTATGATAACCATTTACCTTTACCTATAGTTTCATAGTATTTTCTTCCATTTTTGTAATGATGGTAGGGTTAGGATGATGTCATGACTAGACTATTGATAATTGTCACCCTTTTAATGAAGTCATGTGATCTAACTAATCTATATGAAATAATTATTATTTACTTGATTAAGAATAAATGCACATACTTGGTACTATCACTAAAATTGGTAGGAGCTATCATGCTATGAAGTTCTTATGACATGTCGAATAATTATAAAGATTTGCTTTTATTATTTTCTATGGAAATATTTATAACCTATAAAATAAATATAGAAAAGTGGAGTCAAATTTATTTAATGGTGATTTTATGAAGAAAAGAGATTTGGTGTCGTTGTCAAAGGAAGCACTCCAAAAAAATATAACAAATTATTCTAAAAAATCATTGAAAGGACACTTTGGAGGAAATAATGAGCCACTTTGAAAAATTGTTGAAAGGTTTCTATAAAAAAATTAGGGAGTATCTGTATAACACCACTAAAAGGATTCTCCCAAGAGAACATGAATAAATTTGGAACATTGTTGAAAGGATATTTTTAGAGAAAATATGAACAACTCCAAAACATCATTGAAGGGTTGTTTCTAGATAAGACATAAAAAACTAGAAAATCATTAAGATGATGCTTTGAAAGGAAACATGAAAAAATATAGAATAATTTTTGAAAGAATGTTTTTTGATAAAACACGAAAAATTCCAAATATTTTTGAGAGCATGTTTTGATTTTAGAGAAAAATGAAGAAATATAGAAGATTATTGGTAGGAAGTTTCTAGAGAAAAAATGAATAGATATGGAATTGAGAGGATGTTTCTAAAGAAAACGAGAATGAATCTAGTACATAATTTAGAGGATTTTTCTAGAGAAAACATGAACAACTCTGGAATCATCATTGAAATGATGTTTTTGGAGAAAATAAAATAAAAAGCAGGTTATTTTAAAGTAATAATTACATTACCTTAATTTGTTGAGAATGAAGGGGGATCTCCTTCACACAAAAAATGCCTAGTCATCCTTCAATCATATTGATGAACTATTTTCTAGCTAGCTTCTTGCATAAGAAATGTAAGAGACACTCAAGAAATCAAGCTCCTAGAATCACTTGTAAAACCAAAATATCCTTCTACAATAGAGAAAAGAAAGAGAATAAATTTTCTAATAATTGATAAAAAATATATTACATCAATAGTGATCAATGAATATAAATGTAAAAATTAGGCCTTGATTATATACCAAGGTTGAGAGGTCATAAAAACTAGGATGATTACAAGTGTCTTAATCCTATGACATGAGATAGCTAGAGGATAAGGTCACATATATATTAAAATAATCTAAAAATATTCTTAGAACCCTAAGTAAAATTAACATGTGAACATGCGTGAATAGGTCCTAACCAATAAATATTTGAATAATATGCCTTGTTCACACTACAAAGGTGGAAACTAGATAGAAATACCCCTATTCACACTAAAACCCTCCTTAAGTGAAACTTAGGGAGAATGATGAACAAATTAAAATGATGCAAATATGGGTCTCAAATATGAGTCCATATTAGGTACCTATGAATAAATGCAATCTCTCACAAATGGTAAAATGTGAAAACCCAATAGGATAAAACCCCTCCCTCCACAAAAGAGAGAAAATACAAGTGAAAGAAGGAATTAGGACTCAACATGACCCACAAGGACCACTTCTCTCACCAATATACAATTAACGATCCCACCATAAGAGGGAAAATGAGAGACTATGTAGCCCACCTACAATGTGTAATATCTTGAAATAATGGTAGATGATTGGAGACAAATAAAATACAATACCTATAAACAATATTTCTCCCTTTGGGAAGAAACAAAATTGATTATCGATCCAAGAAATCTTTCCATTCTAGATAGGAATTAGTAGGAAGAAAAAACAATATGTATAAAGTATCTAAGCTTTGACCAAGTTTACCCATGTCAATGATGAAAGGTGTCACAATAAAGTTAGGTGTTCTAGGCCACATTACTGAAGATAAAAATCCAACATCTACTAGAGATGAATCTAGAATAAGATCCAAAGAAAAAGATATCTCATCTAAAACAAAAAGTAGTCCTTCAAATACTACTCAAAAGTCTCTGAGCCAATTCCAAATGGTTACAAATATTAATATGATGAATCAATAACCATGCAATATTTAGGTATAATAACCATGGATTTTTGGTGATCACCATAGGGGAGACAAGTGGACCAATGGGAATCTGATACTTCTATAAAGGGTGTCAACATGGATAATGTATTTTTTATAATTCATGACAATAGAAGCTTATGTAGGTAGAGAAATAAAAAGAGGGTCTAAATGTTCCCTCATAAAATCTAACAAAGAACCAAATCCATAAAGAAGAAGATAAATACAATTAATAGTGTCTCCAAAATTTTAAACCCTTAATCTATTATAATGTTTAAACATCAAAATCATATAACAAAAACTAAAAAAATCAACACCGTCCACAAGAGAACACCAAATTTACTTGGAAAACCCAATGAGGGAAAAAATATGATGCGAATTAGCTCACAATATAAGTAATTGAAAATTTTGGAACAAAGAAGCTCACTACCAGAATATGACACATTATATATAAAGGCTCACAACCCAGGCTCTCTTCTAGAATAGAAACAAAATAAGATAGAATGTCACACAAAGAACACACTCTCAATGCAACAAAGAATCTACCACAATAGCTCTAACATAACTCATGATTTTCAAGAGATCAAGATGCCTCAACTCACTACATTCAACAATCTTGAATTATAACTTGTACTACATTTCACATCTCTAGACTTAATTTCACATCATAAAACACAATTATATTCAACACTTCATCTCACATCAACTCTTCTTTCATTTATACCATCCTCAACTTGAAAAAAATCCCCAAGTCAGCTACACTCACCTTACACTTTTAAAAATTCAAAATAGGTCGACACTAAGCATTCCTGTGGTAGATAGGAACAAAATTGGACCAATACAAAACTTGACTGGGACCCAAATCAGCTCTCACATGCCACACTACACATTCATTAATATTAAACCATCTTCTAATGTAGTGTAAACACCAAGTTAGTTGTTACCCATTCAAGCACCATTAAACATTGAATTACACGCTTCCTCAAATACAAGGATGACTTGAAAACCGCATACCATGCTTCATCATGATCGTAAATATTCCTCTATCACCTTGAAATCCATCAAAATTCTTCACAACAATTTTCACCTTCAGAATGTACACAACTTGTACACTCATACTACACTTCCAAACACTGCAACTCTAAAATCCATCTTTCAGAGCACCAAATAACCAATCCTCTTGACACAAGAAATATACCAACACCACCAAAATACCTTCAAAATCACAAGATTTGAAGAGAAATTGTGGAGAAACATGGAGCAAGAAAATTTATCCCAAACACCTCTGCAAGAAACACTGCTTAACTAGTTCACACACTGATGAACATAACTTCTTCTGTACATCAATCTAGAAGACCATATTCTATATATAGAGACTCTAAACACCTCTACCCAGCATATCCAAACCAAACAAGAAGATCTTCAACCCATAAGAAATGCAAAACAAAACCAAAACACCTCTGCAAACAACAACTATGCAACACCTTGTTTCCTCTTTTTATAAAATTTCTCAATTTCCTCGACATATAAACTATTAAAAAAAGCTTATAAAAGAAGCACCAAAGGTTAAGATCAATAAATTAATTTATGACAACATAATACAACTAATCAATGAAAAAATCTCTCTCAACCACTGCACAAGTGTCACCAATGACAACATGAGCTTGTTGAAATCAATGACAACACCTTCATACTTGACACAATCTCCCCCTTTGTCATTAATGGCAACACATGTTGTGAAAAACCATCAAAGATACAAAAAATCTTAATATACCTATTTCCTTTTCTCTTTTCTCCCCCTTTCACAACTAACTCATTACACTCTCCCCCCCTTTGATATTTTCCTTTTCCACATGAAATCTCTCTCTCTCTATATATATAAGTATATTTTTTCACATGACTCTCTTTCTCTCTATATAAATAGACATTTTCACATGATTCTCTTTCTCTCTATATAAATAGACATTTTCACATGACTCTCTTTCTCTCCCCCTTTGACATCAATGGAAAAGGATAAAATATTTTTCATTGTTCTCCCCCTTTGACATAGAACCAAGATGCTTGCAACTTCTCTGAATACTCCCCTTAGGATTACATTCCAATCAATGCAAAAACCTTTTTACAATGACAACATATATTCCAAATTACAACAATGTCACTGCCTACTCCCCCTAAGAGGTAGCCACCAACATCAGTCTAGGAAAATAATTAATCCATAGATCCACTAGAATGATGCATCTCTATCTCCATCTAGTTCAAAGAAAGAGGGGAAATAACCCCCAAATTCTCTCGGAGATAATCAAAAGTATCCTTAGGAAGAGACTTAGTAAATATGTCAAAAATATAATCCTTTGTAGGTACATATTCAAGCTTCACTTCATTATCCACAAAATTATCTCTCAAAAAGTGATACCTAATTTATATATGCTTTGTTCTTGAATGTATCAGTAGATTCTTTGAAATATTGATTGCACTTGTATTTTCACAAAATATAGAAATAGGCTCATCATACACTATTTGATATGGAATTTTGTGTTTCTCATCCACAAAAATTGTGTACAACAAGATGTTACTACAATGTACTTAGCCTTTGTAGTAGATACAAAAAATAATTTTTTTTCTTACTCAACCATGATACCAATCTACATCTAAGAAATAATGCACCACCACTAGTACTTTTACTATCATCAACATAACCAGACCAATCTACATCTGTATAAGCACTCAATGTGAAATTTATATCCTTAGGATACCACAAGCCATAATCTAGTGTGCCCTTCAAATATTTGAATATCCTCTTTACTGATGCAACATGTGTTTCTTTATGTTCTTGAAATCTAGCCACAAGACAAGTTGCATGCATGATATCTGGTCTAGTAGCAATCAGGTATAGTAGTCCACCAATCATAGATCTATACTTTCTTTCATCAGCCTTAGGGGATTCATCATCCTTAGTTTGCAACCAGTAACCATAAGAGTACATACTAGTTTGGAGTCATCCATTCCAAACTTATTCAAATTTTCTTTAACATACTTTGATTGTGAAATGAATATGCCTTTATCTATTTGATTGATCTATAACCCAGGGAATAAATTCATCTCGCTAAATATAGACATATCAAACTCTTTTTTCATCTCTTTTGCAAACTTCCTACACATAGCTTTATTAACTCCAAATATTATATCATCAACATACACAACCACTATCAAGATTCGATCTTCCTCAACCTTAAAGTAAAGATTACTATCTACATTGCCTTTATTGAATCCTTGTTGTATCAAATATATTTCCAATCTTGCATACCAAGCTCTAAGATCTTGCTTCAATCCATAAAATGCCTTCTTCAATATGTAGACCATATTAGGTTTATCTAACAATTGAAATCCTTTTAGTTTCTCCATAAAAAATTCTACTTCTAGCTCTCCATTCAAGAAAGTAGACTTCACATCCATCTGATAAACTTTAAAGTTCTTATGTGCTAAAAATGCCAAAAGCATCCTGATTACTTCCATTCTAGCCACTAGAGAAAATGTTTCCGCAAATTCTATTCCTTCAACTTGTGCATAACCCTTACACACAAGACTTGCCTTGTTTCTTACCACTTCTCCATTCTCATTCAAATTGATTTTGAATACCTACTTAGTTCCAATAATTTTTATTTTTTTTAGGTCTGAGAACAAGTTCCCAAGTTTGATTCTTCTCAATTTGCATAAGTTCTTCCATTTTTTTTTATGCAATGTTCATATTTGCATTATTTTATCACTATTTTGGTTCAATTTTAGAAAGTAAACATAGATATACCTCTACTTCAACAACTCTTCTTCTTGTCAACACACCTTTTTTTTTTGTCTCCAATGATCTATTCTTCAAAATGAATTCTTTGCACATACTTAGAGGTTTTAGGGGTCTTTTCTGGAGCTTCTTTCTCTTGATTCTACACGTCTTTTTCCCTAGCATTTTCTAATTCTTCCTTGCAAGAAGGTTCATCTAACTCATATTCATCTATTACAAGTAGATTTTTTAGTTCTTCATCAACCTTGACACTTGTAGTTTAAAAAATCCTTCTTAGCCTTTTTTTGTAACATTTGTAAGCTTTTCTTTTAGTAGAATATCCAAGAAAGATACCTTCATCAACACTTGCATAAAAATTTCCTAAGTTTTCATCATCTCTTCCAAAATAGTATTTTCTTCTAAACACTCTAAAGTACTTGGTAGTAGGGATCCTTCTATACCACAACTCATTGGGAGTTTTTGTCTCGTTAAATTTTTCTTGAACTCTATTAAGTATGCAAATAATAGTATGTATTGCTTATCTCTAGTATACTTGCGGTAGGTTAGCTTATCTCATCATAGTCCTTGTGGCTTATTGAATAGTCCTATTTTTCCTTTCAAATACTCCATTTTTCTAAGGATTCCTAGGGGTAGACACATGCCTCTATATTCCATTAATCTCACAAAACATGTTAAATTGATTGGAATTGAACTCTCCACCTCTACCAAACCAAAAACATTTGATCTTCAAATCCATTTCATTCTCAACCATAGCTTTAAATTATTTAAATCTATCTATAGCTTCAAATTTCTCTCTAAGAAAGGTAACCCATATCATTCTAGAATCATCATCAATAAAAATATTAAAATACGTGTCACCTTGAAAACTTCTCACTCTTGCAATAACATACAGGTTTGTATGAACCAACTCCAACAATCCAGTAGAATTATTTTCATTTCCTTTGAAACTACTTCTTGTTTGTTTTCCGAATTGACAATCTTTGTAAACACCATTTATAGGCTTTGTAATCCTTGGGAGATCTCTCACTGCTTGAACTGAACTGATTCTAATAAAATTATCAAAATGAATGTGACATATTCTCTTATGCCATAACCAGCTATCATTAATCTGATTCATAAAGAACCAACCATCAACACCCTTGAGCTAATAGATATTTCCATCTGTCCTTTTTCCAACAAAAAGTATAGTTCTAGACCCTTTTTTTAATCTCAAATCCATCATCTTGAAACTTAATATTGTATCCTTTGCTACACATTTGTCCAACACTCAAAATATTATGCCTTAATCCCTTGACATAATAAAAATCATTAGTATTATGCTTTCTATAAAAACAAATTGAACCTATTCCACAAATCTTAACACCTAAATCATCTCTAAATTTAATAAGTCCTCCATCACATTTTTCAAGTTTAACAAACTTACTTTTGTCTTGGGTCATGTGATTTGATAAACCATTTTAAATAACCCGATAGTTCTTAAATCTTATCTAGCATGAAAATAAGATACCAAGGTAGTTTCAGTATTATCCTTATTCTCTAGAGAATTTTTTTAGAAACCAAGATCAGACATGCAAATCAAAAAATACATTCCACAAGAGAAAAACAGAAAAAAATAAAGAAATTTTCATGAAGATGTGGAAATGAATAATTCAGGAATTGAGAAATTTAAAAAGATGATTTTATTTATAAAATCAATGTATGCATAACCCTAAAGGTAAAACCTAATGTTGACCTAAAATCATCTCAATTAAATAAAGATTACTTATTAATTAAGTAAACTAATTATTACCTAAGTAAATTTAATAAAGTGTAATTAAATAATTAATTACACTAATACCCCCCCTTAAGTGCAACTTAGGGAGACTAAAAAGCATGCACATAATGCTAGGATGAATGCATGAAAGCATGAATGGGTACCAACTACAAGGCCATGTTAGGTACCCATGTACAAATGCAATGAATGAGAAAGAGGAGAAAACCCAGTAGGAAAAAACCCCTCCCCTTAATGAGATGACTTGATGTAAAGAAGCACTAGAAGAACACTAGTGGAGTAACACTTGAATCTTGAATCTGGCAAGCAAGAAAATATACCTCTATTTTATAAGAAACCATATAAGAGTCATTGAAGGACTCAAGCGAAATCATGATAATGCAACAACAGACTCGATGCTAAGGAGCACTGAAAAACTCACAAAATGGAGCAACCCTAGAATCTATGAAGCAACAGTAGATGAATAAATGATGCTCCCCCATAAGAAGGAATGATATGATGAAAGAATATTGAAGCTATGTGTATCTTGATGCCAATACAAAACTAAGACTAAAACTGATCCATAAGAGAAAGTACCATGAAGATTCTGGAACATCAACCTTAAAATAAATGGCCCACAAACTGAGATGTGACCCGATGTGAATCTGATGTGATTCAAGATCATTAGCCATAGGCTCTCAATCTGAGATGTGAATCGATGAAAACCAGAACGTGTCAAGCTATGAGAAAGATGTGGCCAAAAGAAACTATAGAATCCAGATAAAACTCATACGAGTTGTCATCAATATGAAGATGAGATCAAAGTGCATGCCATGAAACTAAAATCTTATCAAATTATTATGCAAAAAGTCCCCCTGATGGAAATTTATAGTTCATTTATTAAAATAACCCATGATTGTAAAAGGAGAACATGCAAAACATGCATAAATCAAAGAGAAAATGTAAACTTATTGCATGAAAACAAGAAAGAGTGCATGCACAAATCAATGTTCACATTGTCCTCCTTGATTAAAATTGACCTTAGATCTATGTAGAGGATTGAATCAGCTTTTGGGTGCCACTTGAATGATGAAAAACTAATAACCGAGGCAAATTTATGCCCTCTAAAATGAAAACTACTTCATGTGACTTCAAAGGCCTACAAAATAATTTTGGAACAAAATCTGGTAAAATATAAACACCACTCGATCGGGCTCAGAACCAACTTTCCAACGATATCTTGTTTTTGAAAAACTGACTCTGTGTGCTCAAGATACAACCATTTTACTAAAAATGCTCATTTTGGCTTTAAACCAAATATTTTATTAATTTAAAGATTAAAAAATCAATAAAATATTTAGTTGTACCTTCATGGCATGAAAACTGAGGCAACATGGAAATCGATAGGGCATGGAAATCAAGGAAAAATGATATGAAAATTGAGGTAACTGAAAAATTCTCTAGGAACCAATAAATATGGCATGCAAATCGAGGCATTCATATGGATTCGTATACTCATATGGATTTTTCTGGCAGCATTTTTGAAAATCCCCAAAAACACAAAAAAGTCAATTTTAAGAAAACCTTATCATATTTTATATGAAAATAGGGGTTTTTGGGCATTTTGAGTGCACCCATGAGGTATTTTTTGCACTAGCATGCACCATTTGAGAGATCAAGTTCAAAATTTCTCAAAAAATGATGGAAAACCCTCTGATTTGGCAAAAAAAAATTGTAGATTCAAACCCTCATAGATTTGATAAATGGAGATGAAAATCAACGAAAAAAGTCAATCTTGAATTTTTCCAACACTCTGAATCTAATGGAGATGTTTGATCTGATCCAAAATATTCCATAAATAAGCTCATGGTATACAACCCTTGAGGAATCCCAAATGTGCTTTGCAATGAATTTCTCCAAAAAATAAGAAGGGGCTACAAATCAAGGCTCTGATACCATGTTAGAAACCAAGATCAAACATGCAAACTAGAAAATACCTTCCACAAGAGAAAAACAGAAAAATAAAAGCAATTTGCATGAAGATGTGCAAATGAATAATTCAAGAATTGAGAAATTACAAAAGATGAATTTCTTTATAAAAGCAATGCATGCATAACCCTAAAGGAAAAACCTAATGTTGACCTAAAATCAGCTCAACTAAATAAAGCTTACTTGTTAATTAAGTAAACTAACTATTACCTAAGTAAACTTAATAAAGTGTAATTAAATAATTAATTACACCAACACACTTTCCTTCACACATATCTTAGAGTTAGCAAAAAAAAGTTCATATTTTAAAGAAAAAAACAAGAATTCATTATCATCAACATCTCCATAATCACATTCATCATCAGAAAAACTAGTATCTTCTCTAACAAAGTAGCTTTTATTGATCATCTTACCTTAGTTCTCCTTATTCTCATTGTTCACAACTCTATTTGGACATCTTGAAGCATAGAGAACTATATTTCGACAATTAAAGAAATTGAAAGGTAATTTAACCTTGTACATACTGGGTCCCTTTTTCATTCTTCCTACAAATTTAGCCTCCACATTTTTAAGATCATCTCCATTTGAATCTTCAACCTTTTATAATTTTGCAGTCTTGAAATCAGTCTCCACTTTTGTACCATTTTTTGAGCTAATTTTTCTCATTTCTAATTTAGTTAGTGTACCATACAACTGATCTCTAGTGTAAGTATTAAAATTTGCAAATTCCTTAATAGAAATAAAAATCACTATAAGAATTAGGAATATTTTTTGAGAATTTTATTTATCACTTTAAGCTCTTTGACTTGTGCACCAAGACCTCTCATTGCACTTACCAGTTCATTAACCCTTTGCATGTAACTTGTGATTGTTTCATCATCCGAAATTTGCAAAGTCTCAAATTGTGCCTTCGGATTTTGCAACTTAGCTTGTTTAACCTTATCATCTCCTTCATAGATACTTTATAGCTTATCCCAAACTTCTTTAACAATTTTCATATCCATAACTTTCACTAATTTAGTATTTACAAGATTAGTCAAAAGAAAAAATCTTGCCTTACCATTTGTTTCATAGGCCTTGATTTAATCACTTGTGAATGGTCTATTTGCAAGCATGGTGTATGTAGTCTTTACTACCTTTGCAACTTCAAATCCAAGATAAATCAAATATCCTTTCATCTTCGCCTTCCAGAATGCATAGTCTATACCGTCAAACATAGGAATTTCCTTCTTGTTTTTAATTCATATCTACCTCAAGCAGTCAATATTTTTTCTAAGGAACCTTTATTTGATACCAATTGTTGAATGAACAAGATAACTAAGAGGGGGGGTGAATTATTTGAACCAGATTTAAAAATTAAAATCCTCGACAATAATCAGATCCACATGCACTTATTAAACCCTTAATCTATTATTATGTTTAAACACAAAAATTATATAACAAAAAATAAAAAATCAACACCATCCATATGAGAACACCATATTTACATGGAAAACCTAATGAGGGAAAAACCATGGTGCATATTAGCTCACAATATAAATAATTAAAAAATCCAATACAAAGAGGCTCATTGCTAGAATAGGACACATTATCCAGAAAGGCTCACAAATCAAGCTTACTACCAAAATAGAAAGGAGAAAGAAGATATAATTTTACACAAAGAACAAACTCTCAATGCAAAAAATAATCCACTACAATAGCTCTAACAATACTCATAGTCTTCAAGAGATCAAGATACATCATATCACTATATTCAACAATCTTGCATTATAGTTCACACTGCATTTCACACCTCTGCACTTAATTTTTCATCAAAACACACAATTCTATTCCACACTTCATCTCACATCAACTCTTACATTTATACCATCCTCAACTTGAAAAATATCTCCAAGTTAGCTACACTCACCTTACACTTTACAAATTCAAAACAGGTATACACTAAGCATTCCAATGGTGGATAGGAAAAAAAGTGGACCAATACAAAACTTAACTAGGACCCAAATCAACTCTCACATGCCATGCCACCCCTTTATTAATGTTTAAACATCTTCAAATGTAGTGTAAACACTAGGTCGACCATTACACATGCAAAGACAATTAAAATTTGAATTAAACATTTCCTTAAATCAAAGGATGACTTGCAAACCACACAACATGTTTCATCATGATCTTGAATAGTCTTCTATCATCCTAAAATTTATAAAACTTCTTCACAACAGTTCACACCTTCAGAATGTACACAAATTTTACACTTAGACTACACTTCCAAACATTGCAACTCTAAAATCTATCTTCTGGAGCACCAAATCACCAATCCTCTTTACATAAGAAAGAGATCAACGCCACCAACATACCCTTAGAATCACAATACTTGAAGATAAACTACAAAGAAATGTGGAGCAAGAAAATTTCTCCTTGACACCTTTACAAGAAACACTACTAAACTAGTTCACACACTGATGAACATAACTTCTTCCGCACATCGATCTAGAAGCCAAAATTTTGGATATACTCTAAACACCCCTACCAAACATATCCAAACTGCACAAGCAGATCTTAAACCTAGAATAAATTCAAAGAAAAATTAGGACACCTCTGCAACACCTTGTTTCCTCTTTTTTTTATCAAATTTCTCCATATCCTCGACATCTAAACCATAAATAGAAGCTTATCAAAGTAAAATGAGAGGTTAACATCAAAAACTTAACTAATGACAATATAATGTAACTAATCAAATCAATAATCTCTCTCAACCATTGTACAACTGTCACCAATGACAAGACAATCTTGTTGACATCAATTCCAACACCTTCATACTTGCAACAATGAGATCCAATGCATGCCATCAAACTACATTGTATTATGTCAAAGTAAGAAAAATTTATGCATCGTCCAATATTGGACTGTATGGATTATGTTAAATATACCAAGAGAAGTCTCTATGTCATTCACAATAATATTTTATCTCATTTATCAAGATTCTTAGCTATTTGAAAATCATATGGTAGAAAAATGAAAATATACAATCAGATCCTTTATGAATTTAGATTCATTCAAGGCACCATACATCTCCCAAATTTTGGTCCAGCAAGTACAAGGAGAAGAAATCCATGTCAATGTACTCAATATGTCAAATTCCACATAAGAAAGTTAATAAATATTGCTACATAACTGGTCTTTTTAAACTATACCATACTTTTCTCAAATGACTCAGGTTTAAGAACAAGTTCATAGAGAGGGAAAAAAATTTATCCATATGAAATGTTTCAACATACCATCTCACCAAGACTTATAGTTCGCTCTTTTTAATTCAATTGAAGTTGAATGATTTATGATACCTATCATTTTTATTAAATTTAGCTACACACAAGACCAACTAAGAGACTAAATTCAAAGAATATTAGATTAAACCTCCAAATCACTTTGTCACGAGACCCCCTAGTAATACATAATTTTGGAGCTTTATAATTTAGTACAATTATATGTGCCACTTGCAAAAAATAGAAAAGTGAACTTGATATTAGTACATGAAAATTATAAATCTGGCCACATAATTAAAGTATAATTTTCTAATACAATGAGGAAAATTTGATCACACCTCTACAAAGTACAAGAAAAATTATGTAGTTTTAAAAAATCACACCAAAAATGTTATTGTAGGAGCTTGAATGGAGCCTTGAAATTTCCTAAAAAAGAGAACTTCTAAAATAACCTATGAGAATCTATAATTTATGACAAAATATGCGCCAAAGTAAAAAATAATTGAACCACTATAAAGCCTATACAATTCTACCCAAAATAAAAAAATTCTCCAAAAATGGAGCCTAGATGATTGAGAAAGATGCCTCTAAAGTTGAAGTGTAAAATAAAAAATGTAGATGGAGAGGGGGAAAGCTAGATGGGGTCAACCTATTGATTTCATGTTGGTTTCAACATAGGAAAAATTAGAATATTCATTTTTACTTGTTGAAATATTCTCTAGATGTTGAAACTACCTACACTTGATTCTAAAAATCAGCATCCTAACATTGAAATAACTTGTATTGGTTGAAAAATTATTGTCCCAAATGTTTGGAAAAATGGTGTCTCAAATTCATAATTATATTAGGTTAACATATTTGAGTGCGAGGGATGGGGGTTACCCCACTCATGGTGTCCAAGGAAGACATCCCCTCCATGGGGGTCCAACGGTCACATGCCCTGGTAGGGGTTAGTGCCCTTGAAAGGCATATTTATTGTATATTTTATTATTGTAAATCTGAATTATTTATCATTAGGTCTCATATCTAACATTAGGTATTTTTTGGCCTATCTTTCCCTAGAAGGCAACCTATTTTATGAGGGAATTGTATTAAAATTTTGTAGTATGATATATTTTAAGAGTTAGATAGTTGTTTTGTTGTCTTTTGATCTCTAGTTGGTGATAATCCTATGAGAAGGTTACTCTATAAGTATATTTTAATCTTCATGAATTTTGAATAATATATTGGGAAAACTTTAAAGTGTGGGGTTTTTTTTTTCCCAAAAGAGTTTTTCCCACGTAGATCACCCGTTGTGGTATTCATGATATTCATGTTTATTTATGTTTAGTTTTTGTAAATATTATAAAGATCTAAATATCTAAATATCTTTGCATTACCATCCTCTCAATATTAGTGTAGAAAGTTGTTCTAGTACCTTAAATTTTTTACAATTGATATAAGAGTCTGATCACCTTTGGTTTCAACTATGGGTTGTTAGGTTTTTGAATTAATCCAGATTTAAGTGGGATCTTGTTTAGAAGATACTTTGTGATCTTGTTATAGAATTTTTTAAACGATAAGTTCATTATGGACAATAGAGGTGGATTTTTTTTGGAAGAAATTTTGATACGTGGAAGCTGAAGATGGAGGATTTGTTGATACATCGAGATCTATAGGATTTTTTTAATGAGAAATTAAGGCCCATAGATCCAAGTTTGGTTTCTCAATATGATGTTATGGATCATAAGACAAGGGTCTTATCAAATTGTTCTTGATAGGATAGATTCTAATAAATTTCCATGAAGAGACCTTACATAGAAATTATGTAAGAAACTTCATGAGTGAGATGTATCAAGAGGAATATTAAATCAATAATATTTTCTTGAGGAAGAAATAATATTCCTCAATAATGGAAGAGGTTGGATAAATTAAAAAACACCTAAAAGCATTAAATATGTTTGTGTATCAATTGGAATCTATTGGTGTCAAAATGGATGAGGAGAAATGTCAAATCTTGCTTTATTCATTGCCTAATTTATGGGATTCTCTTGTTATGGCTATTGGGAGTACTTCTGTTCATTTGAAGATTGAATATGTGGTGGGTTATTTTATTTTTGAAGAGATGAAGAGGAAGGCATCCATCAATTCCAAGGAGGTCCTAAATATTCATGGAAGACCTAAGGAAAAATGCAAGAAGAATGAGAAGCATGATAAAACCAAGTCCAAGGGAAGATCCAAATCTCTTAGAAAGTCTAAAGTTATTTGTTAGAAATACAATAATATTGGACACTTCCAAGAGTGTAAAAAAAAAAAATAATTCAATTATGATTCTATTTTTGAGAAGGAAGATGGCAATGCATTCATTGTAGATTTGGAAACTTGTATGGGTAGTTATGGATGGTTAATTAACTCAGGTGCATCTTTTCATATGACCTGTAATAAATATTTTTTTTAAAATGAAGAATTTGATGGAGGTAAGGTGTACTTGGGTGATGATTTTTTTTAAACGTTGTTTGTGGTAAATTTAGAATGAAGTTTCTTTATGGTAAAATATAAAGGATTAATGGTGTATTTTATATCCCTAGATTAGCATATTTTTTTTATCTACAAGAAAACTAATAGATGTGGGTGTGTAGGTAGTATTTTGTAATATATACTAAAAGATCATTAGAGGTACTATGGTGATTTCTAGAGGTGCCAGATATTGTAATTGAGGATTTTCTGCAAGATCATATTGTTAGTAACATACATGCAATATTAAATAAATCCACAATTAACAATAGAATGCATGGGAGAAACAAAGAAAGGAAAACATGAAACAAGCTCACCAAATCCTTCTTCCTCCATGACTGACTTCTATTTCACGTTCGAGTTTGTTGTGATGATGAGTGTGCCCTCAGATTGTGATGAGCAAACTCTACTATGTAGTCTAGCCCTAAGCAAAGTTTTGAAGGATTTCCTAAGTATTATTGCAAAATAAATTTAATTCTAAATGCAAGTAAGTAATTGACAATTCTAGAATGCAAGAGATTAAAATTAAAAAAGAACTCCAAAATATTAAGAGATTCAAGATCCTTGAAATGAGAACAAAATTGACATTTTATAGAAAATGCAATTTTGGATGGATGGATCAGATGAGAGATTGAGAAATGCCCTAAAATCAAAGGTCAAGATTCAAAATGGAGACTCTCAATTAGGTTTAGGGTAAAATTCCCAAATGAGTGCACAAGATTTAATTTAAGAAATTAAATCAAGGATGGAGAATGAACGTGACAGTGAGATGAAAATTAGTAAAAATCAAAAGATAAGAAGATGAGATTTAGAAAATCAGTAATTTTAGCAATTACTTGATTTGTAGAAGAATATTTCTATTTTGAATTAAAATTAATTCAAAATATGGATTTAGTGAGATAGTAAATAATTTATTTAAGATTATTTACTAAAAGAAGAAGTAGTTAACTATGTGAAGTAATTTTTAAATAAACTGTTTTATTTAAAAAGAGGGAAATGCCAAATAAGGCAATTAAATAATTAGGAATAATTATTTAATTTAGAAGAGGTAGTTAATTAATTAAATAGATTAATAAATCTATTTAATTAAAAGAGAATTTGGGCATTAGTGACATATTAAATAAATAAATTTAAATATATTTATTTAATAATCAAGAGGACATTAATGACAAAGATTAATTAAATAAATTGAGAGCTTTATCTAATTATGAGAAAACTTTGTTAATTGGTGACGCATTAAATAAATAAATAAGATCTATTTTTTTAATAATCATGAAGAATAAAAAGTCATGAATTAATTAAATAATTATGAATTATTTAATTAATAGTTGAAGGTGGGTTAGAAACATAATTAAGATGTCATAATTATGCTAGGACAAAAAGTGGTAAAATAGTGCTTGCAAGGCTAGGTCATTTTTATGTGTCTACATTTGCCCCTCTTTGTCATAATGCAGTTTATTGCATTATGGCAAATAAAACAAGTCCAAAATATGCCCCAGCAAAGGTACGAAGTGCCTATGCCCCATTGGGATTTTTTTGAATTTTGGCCTAGGGTCAGAAAAATTTGGAAGGTGTCCCGATTAATAAATTTAATGACCAGAGAAACAATGGCGTGATTAGCCTAAAAAATGGAGGATGCTTAACTAGTCAAAATGTTGAACAAAGGTTGTAAAAATAGCCTTCAGTACAAACTTTTTAGGTCAAACCCTAATTTTGAACCTATAAATAGGTTGAAAAAGCCAAACCAAGTGCAAAGGGTAGGTAGGTTAATTTCTAAATATGTGCAATTGCAGAGGAAAATGATGCAAGTGTCGAAATGCAACACATATGCTTGTTTCCATGACACAAGTGCAAGGTTGCAATGCAAACACCAAGCCCAATGACACAATTGCAATGGAGTAACACAATCAATTTGTGAAACGATGCAATCGTTGTGAGGGTGCGCAATTGTTGTACGAAATGACACAATCATTGTGAGGGTGCACATTTGCTATATGGAATGATGCATTCACGATATTGTGATGCAACTATGAGATGTTGAGCTACATGTGATATATCATGACGCAATTGAAGTCAACGTGATACAATTGCAGTTGACCATGTTTGATCAACATTGACTTTGTATAGAATCTTGTTTTAGATTCATGTTTAGTTTCTTAGATAGTAATAAATGCCATTGTGTTGGCCCCATGTGTGATAATTATTGTTTTTGCTTGTGGAGAGACGATTAGTGCCCATATACACACAGGAGTTTAGACCAACCACCTATTCCTTTCGAGATCAATTGAGCGATAGGGAGAGATAGTGGTTGATACGACTAGGATTATACTATGTCGCCTATATGCCCATTATTCAGGAAAATAGGGGTTTATTGATAGCACTCTGTGAGAGGTGGCACTCAAAGACCTGTTCCTTTTAGCTTCCTACAAGAGAGGCCACAGTTACCTTGAAGGTTCTTTATCACATTCTGCACATCCCGATCAGCGGGGAGAGGGTGGTATATGATCCACACCAAGGGCAAGAGGCCCTAGCAAATATGTACGAGGATGCCCATGGTGGAAATCTAGAAATTAATGGGTACAAGATCAGATGAGATGTTGTGGTTGACCAGTTTCCATAGTGGGATGCCACACTGATGCAAATGATTACCAGAGTGTTGATGTCAAATCATAATTGCCACAAATTTTTGATTGGATGGGGAGAGGTACTAGTTCACATGCAAGGTCAGAGGATAGTGATTCCTAGGGGCCTTTCCTATTGGCCATGATATATCATTAGCTTCATGAAGTATTATATCATGAGGGATAGAGTATCAACTATAGGACCACACTACTGATGATCTGGGCATGGGAGTACATTCTCATTTTTCGACCACTGATATAGATTTAGTAGTTGGGTGATGGGATGCCTTATGTGTACCTTTATGCAGGTTCAATTAGCTAGAATCGTGTGGGAGATACCGGCTACTTGCGTCATCAAATTGACACCTTGATTAGTTTCATCTTGAGGCCCTATAGAGATTGTGCCTAGTGGCCCGATGAGGATGGCCATTTGTCATTGTGCAGATAGTTTTGATAATTGATTGGCCAAACAATGTAGAGCCAATGAATTATTGAGATGTACCTACCTCAATAGGTACTTTGACAGTTTGGGGAGTAGTAGGTACAACAGAGTATGCACGGTCTTCTAGGGAGACCATATGGGGTTCGTTGATAGTAGTGGCAATAGCTGAGCAAAAAATAGACGTCTTGGTTACACAACAGTGGATGTGGAGGGGAGGTCCAACAAATGTAGGGACATCTACTGATTTTGATGCATGGTGGAAGATTCAAAGGCCTATTCCATTGATAGATCTAGATGGTCTACCTCCCATAGATCGGACATCCATTATCCCATGGGTGCAAAGGAGAGGCCAGGGTGGTAGAGATGACAAGGGGGACAAAGGGAGAGATGGAGGTTGAGGAGACAGAGGAAGAGGTGGGGGAGATGCTGGGGGTGGTAGAGGTGGAGATGATGGTAGGGACAAGAGGGGTGTTAGGAGGAGGAGGGATGATGAAGGGCAAAGGAAGTCCAAGAGAGTCAGATAGAGAGTGGGTGGCATATCATTGTCAACCATCTGGGAGGATGGTGAGAAGAGAGAGCATCTATTTGTGTATGAGGTAGAGGTGGGAGTGGAGGAGGTGGTTAGGGGTGGAGAGGAGGTTGAGGCAAAAGTAGAGGGAGATATTCCAGTGGAGGATTGGATGCGAGGGTAGAGGGAGAGATGCCAGTGGAGGAGGATCCATTTTTCAAGCACCATCCTCTTGATATTGACATGGAGGAATTCTAAGGAGAGGAGGAGAGGGAGGAGGAAATAAATGAGGAGGATGAGGGGGAGGATGAGGCTGACCGAATATTACGAGAGAAGATGATCGTTGGAGACGAGGAGGGGTATAGGTCACCGATTTTTCCCATAGATGCCATTATTGACCAAAGGATCATAGATCTTCAGAGCAGACTTGATGCAGCCTTGTCTCAGAACAAGGCCTTGGCAATAGAGTTGGAGGTTACTATTGATGGTTTTTTTTGCACAACAACAACTTAGACAGAATATGATATCCTATCTCTCTTGAAAGTTCAATATCTATTGGAAAAGAGATAACCCCAAGCTCTCTAATGTCAGGTCTTGAAGATGCAACAAAAAAAGTTCAAAGATAATGTGAAAGTGTTGTTAATCACAAAAGGGACCTTACTACAAGAAAATACTGAACTCAAATTTATCTATTCTAGCAATATGTTGATACTCCAAATCCTAAAACTAACCTAGATTCAAAATAAATAGAAAAAGAGACAAGGTTTTAGAGATAATTCTAAGACTAATTATAACCCTAAGATTAACCATGCAAAAGATAAAATGCTCAAAATAGACCAATCCCTCATAAACTGATTCCTGTTTAACCCAGATAAATCTGCAATCTTATAGTAATAGTGCAATCTTTTAAGGTATTAATTATTTTCAAACTATCAAAATTAATTCAACACAACCTTAATTCAACTGAAATGAACAAACATTCACAATCAAATTAAGCATAATTTTTAAGTCTAGGATAACTTTGCAAAGTAGCTAATTACAAAATTAATGGACTAGAGATCGCTGAAAACACTTCAAGCATAAAACCCTAAGCATCACCAAATCAGCTAACATCAAATAAATTTAAGAAATTTTAAAGATAGAATATCAAGAACCATGCCAGATACAACTCAACATAAGAAAGGAACCAAATCACAATGTCTTTACTTGTATTAAAGCATCCAACATACCAACAATTCTAGTATTATATTACAACACTTCCTTGAAAAGATAAACTAAACTCTAACTCTAACTCCTACTCTTATAATTTACTCTTTTGTAAAATCCATCTGGCCTCTCTTAACTTCTAACTTCTAACTTCTAACCTCTAACCTTTACAAATGAGGCAGAATGTCAAATTTATAGAAAACCCCCCAAGATATGTCGGCCAAATTAGGATTTACAATAATAAAATACCACGCAACAGGTCGCCCAAGAGAAACTCAAAATAATATGAAATGTGCATTTAATGCACTAATTTCATCCATGTCAGCCTGGAGAATGCAACAAATATCAGTCCAATGCATGCAAAGGAAGAGCATAAATATTGGGGAAGCACTAATTTCGATATATCATTGCATTAACTACTTCCCCCTTTTTTCCCTGGTGTGATCCACTTCATCCTACAACATCAAAATACCTTGTCTAGCTCAGAAATAGGAGGCATAGATAAAATCTTCATTCTTCCTTCAATTGATTTAATGCCATCCCAATAGAAACCTTAAGCTCAATCCAACCTGCATTCAAATGAGCCATCATTAATGCTAAATACATCATTACAATCCAATTTGAATTAGAAAGTTCCCAAGGAAAGAAATTGATGCAAGAAACCAAGCGAAAGCTGAACCAAAGAGAAGCAGGGGTGGAGCCATGAGCTGAACAAGAACAAAGACACAAAATAGGCAGAGGTGGAGGCAGAGACAAAACCAAGACATCAATGGAAGGAAAATAGGTGGGGGAAAAAATGTAACCAAACTCAATGGAGGTAGAGGCAAAACCAAAATGGGAACAAAAGGAAAATAGGTGGGGTGGAAATGAAACCAACACTGACAGAGGCGAAGGTGGAACCAAAATGGGAATGGAAGGAAACCAAGTAGGGGAAAAAATAGAACCAACCCCGATGGAGGTAGAGGTGGAACCAAAATGGGAATGAGAGGAAAATAGGTGGGGGTAGAAATAGAACCAACCCCGGAGGAGGCAAAACCAAAATAGGAACAAAAGGAAAATAGGCAGGAAGCTAAGCAAAAATGGGAACAAGAATTGAACAACAAACTTTGTGAAAGTTCATAGTTAAGTTCCATCATGGTCTCGACTCTAACAAATGAAAGAAAAGGAAAACCAAGGAAAACCTAAGGGAGGAAACCAACCCTTAGGCCAAAAATGAGCAAAGCAACGAAAAAAATGAGAATGTGGGAAGTAGAGCCGAAACACAAATGAGAACTGAACTATGAACTTTGCCAAAGTTCAAAGCTAAGTTCCATCCCAGTTCCAGGTCTAGTGAAAGAAAGGAAAATCGAACCAACAAAATCCCAAGGGAGGAAAATAAACCTTAGCACAAAGACAAACAAATGGAGGAAGAAAGCAAGAAGATGGGGGGCAGAGTCAGAATAGGAACGAGAACTAAACCATGAACTTTGCCAAAGTTCAGAGTTAAGTTCCATCACAGTTTCGCCTTTGGTAGAACAAAAGAAAAGGTGGAGAGCAAAGCCAAAATGGGAATGGGAACCAAACAAAAAACTTTGTGAAAGTTCAGAGTTCAGTTCCATCCTAGTTTTTCCTTCGACAGATCAAAGGAACAAGACAAACAGAGGGAAACCTAAGGGAGGAAACCAAACCTTAGGACCCAAACAAAAACACCAAGGGAAAAAACAAAATGAAAAAGAAGACCAACCTAGAGAGGACATCTGCGAGACTCCAAAACCACCAAGAACTCAAGACCAAGGCATCCACAACCAAGGCAAGCACCAAAGACCAGAACCAAAATATTTTCAAAGATAAGCACAAAAGAGGGGGCAAGACACAAAAAGGGGCCAAAAGAGTAGGCCAAAAGAGGGTCGCTAATTTCAGTGGGGAATGTGTGCAAAAATGCACAACAAATGATGACTCCAGTGGAGAAATTATCTAGAGCATTTCAATGACAAACTATAATCAAGAACTCAAAATCTTTGGTTCCAATCCAAGCATCAATTTACATCTAGACAAGGTTTCAGAAATCACTAACAAACCAACCTTTCTTGTACCAGGGTCAAAGTGTGTGAGTATACATTCATTTGGCTTTCCTAAGTTACAATAAAAACCAAACTCAGACTAACAGGGCTACATAAGGGTTCTAACTCTGAAAGCAGCTTGGATAGAGCCTCACTACCATTTAGGCATTCATAACCCCGATGAGGTTATCACTATGACCCTCCCTAGCATAGCTCTAGTGCCAGCTAGGTTTCCATAGCCCCGGTAGAGATACTAGGATACCCTTGATAAGGTGAATATTTATTTTTATTTTCAATATTTTCTTTTCTTTTCTTTTGATATTCTCTTTGAGAATTTGTTTTTTAAGCTTTATTTTTCACCTTGTAGGCAATGAAGCGCACACTCAAGGATGAGAATCATAGTGGCACTAGAATAGAATTTAAGATTTTTCACCCAACCAGACCTCCTAAAGACCATATGCAACCTTGGACTTCTTTAAGATTTGTGTGAAGATATAAGACCCAAATATATTCCAGATTTTAACTTAGTCAAGTGACACTAATTCCCAGCCCATGCAACATCAGATGAAGGAAATATACTAGTTTGAATGACTCCAAAAATATGTCAGGAGTTTTTAAAAGAAATCCCAAAGTAGCCAGTTGTGCAAATGCAAAAATCCCAGAGGAAATTAGGACAATCCCAAAGCAACAGCAGAGCAGCAAGGAAAGCCAAAGAGGCAACCAAAGAAAAACCAAAACCAGAGCAAACCCAAACCAAACGTAGCAAACAAGCAAGGAAAAAAAGAAAGAAATAATACTCTAACTCTGTACAAAAAGAGATCTGCAAACATCTCATAATTTGAAGTAATGCTTCAAATATTGCCCATTGATAGGCAACGGGATATCCTCACCAGTGAGGGTTTTCAAGAAAAAAGCATTATCTCCTAGAATTTCTGAAATTTGATAGGGGCCAAGCTAAAGTTTGTCAAATTTACCATGCTCTCCCTTATGGTCATGGGATTTATCCTAGTAGAGAACTTAGTCAGATATTCTAAAGGATTTTACTATGGCTCTCCTATCAAGCCATCTTTTAACCACACCCCGATGTTTGGAAAAGTTTTCAAGGGCTTGATCTCTTTTCTTCTCAAGGTGCAACAACTCAACAAGTCTGGATTATCTTTTATCCTCTTCATTATAGTATTCATGAATGAATTTCAGGGTAGGGATCTTCAACTGGATAGGAAACATAGGTTCTAGGCCATACACTAGGTGATAAGGAGAGGTTCCTATGGATGCCTTCTGTCTAGTGCAGTCTGCCCAAAGAGAAAATCTATGCTAGGTGTGCCAATCCTTGGGGTTATTTTCTAGTATTTTTCAGATGACTGTCAAAAGTTTCTTATTGGAAGACTTAACCAAACCATTCCCCTATGAATAGTAATTAGATGCAAATTTCATAACAATTCCATGATCATAAGCCCAATTAGAAAAAAAATAGTGATGCAAATGCAGGACCATTATTGCAAACTACAACCAATGGACAACTAAAGAAGTTAATGATAGCTAGTTCCATGAAATTGATTACCACTTCATCAGTGTATTGGTTGTAAGAAAGAGCCTCGGTCTATCTAGTAAAATAATTAGTTACAGTAAGAATATACCTATGGCTTGCAGATGAATATGGGTTGATTGGACCTATGAAGTCCATTCCCCACTGTGCGAATGAATTTACCTCCATAACAGGCTGAAGCAGAAGAGCTACACCTCTCTCCTTGCTTTTTGTAGTTTGACACATATGGAAAGTTCTCACATGGTGATGTGTGTCATTGAATAAGGTAGGCCAATAATATCCTACCCTCAGGATCTCCTTTGCAGTAGAAGGTGTTGAACCATGACCTGTGCCATATTTATCATGAAATTATATCATTAGTCTCCCTGCCTCTTCCTTCCCTAGGAATCTCAGGCATACACCTTCATGATTTATCTTGTATAGGACAAATCCCTTCATCATAAAACTGTCACTCTTCAAATGTAAAGCTCTTTTTTGTACTACATTGAGGTGTCTAGGACACTACTGGTTCAAAAGATAGTGGATAATATCATCATACCAGTTCCTTGGAGAAACATCCTCAAGATTATAATGTTGGGTAACAAGGCCATGACCCATTTCTTCCATTTTCTTGGTCAGTCCCTACCCTCTTACCAACTTCATGGGTTGAATTTCAATATCATACTCTTGTAACATAGTCACCCACTTGGCTCATTTTGCATCAACAACTTGACTATAGGATCAAGGGCTATAGAAAAGATCTTGTTTCTCAGTATAAAGTGTTTGAACTTCTTCACAATTCAGATCAAGGCATAAGCCTACTTTTCAACATTAGGATATCTTAGTTCTGCATATTTCAAATGTGCACTTATGAATGCTATGGGATGCTCATTCCCTTGATCAGACTTTTGTGTCACCAAGCCCACATAGGAGTGATCAAAAGAAAATGATCAGATATAGAATGACTTAGCATAATCAAGACTTACCAACACTAGAGGCTGAACAATAGCTCTCTTGATTTTTGCAAATGATTCCTTAGCATTTGTATTCCATTCAACCTTTGATTCTTGTTTTAGCATGACATTCAATGGCTTGACTATCTCTACAAATCCAGTGATAAATTTTCTGACAAAGTTAATCTTGCCAAAGAATGACTTCATTTCCTTTTTGTTTGAAGGGGGTTGAATTTTTCAGTATAGTCTCCACTCATTTAGGATCAATGGACATACCTTGTTCTGAAATGACATGCCCTAATAGCTTTCCCTCAATCATTCCAAAGATGCACTTCTTTGGATTAAGTGAATTTCCAAATTACCTGTGCTTTAAGAATACTTTGCATAAATATGCAACATGATCACTTCTCTTCTTGGAAAAAACTGTCAAATCATCCATGTAAATAATGATGCACTTACCAATGATATTATTGAAGGAAATATCCATAAGTCTTTGGAATGTAGCTCCAACATCGATTAATCCAAAAGGAAATTCTTCGGTAAGCAAAGGTTCCCCATTTTGTAGTGAAGGCAGTCTTGTGCCTATCCTCATATTGGACCATGACCTGGTTGTATCCAAAGTACCCATCTAGAAAATAAATCATCTTAGATCTATTGACAATATTAAGTACCTCAACTAGTGAAGGGACTAGATAATTATTCTTTTCTGATGCCTTTTTCAAATTCCTGAAATCAACACACAATCTGATTTATCCATTTTTCTTCCTGACTGGAACCAAGTTTGCAACTCATGTTCAATGTCTCACTGGAAATATGATTCGAGTTGAAAGTAGCTTTTGCACTTCTTTTTGAATAATGGGCTCAAACAAAATGTTAATTGGTCTTTGTCTTTGCCTGAATGGCTTAAAATTTTTCTTGAGGGGGATAGTATGTGTAATGATCGAAGTATCACATGTCTTTAAGTTTTCATAACTCTAGGCTGTCACATTATGATATGTGTAAAGCATCAATAATCCCCTTTCTTTCCTTTGGAGTGCACACCCTACCAATAAAAACATTCTTCACATCATCATGTGTCCCCATATTGTATGTTTCACATTGATAGTTGAGGGGCTCCCTTTTCATTTTTTGCTCTTGATCTCTTATCCTATCCAAATCAAAGATCCTTTCCAAATGCACCATGCCTCTTGGGATGGTATTAGTTTTCAAATTGAGGACCTCTTCTAGGTCCATTTCAACCTCTTGAGGTTCAACCTCATCAATTACTTGAGAAGCAAACACATCACAACTAGTGATAAAATCAAGAATATAATTATCATCTTCAAATACCTAAAAATTAGTAACATTTTCAAGCACTGAGGGTACTGCAACAAGTTCCACAATGAAATTCTTTAAACCTAAAAGTGATAAGGGTTGCAATGTACTTGCTACTTGTGCCAGAGAATCAACAATCTGATTCTTACTTTGAGGTATCAGATGAATATTGAAGGCATCAAATCCTTCAATAATAACCCATATTGTGTGCCTTTAATTGGTCAGCCTTGTGTCATGACATGTGTATTGTTTCCTTACTTTCCTCACCACTAGCTCAAAATCTCTAAACACTTGCAAAAAATTAACTTTCTTTCTTAATTCCATTAATAGCCCATGAACTAGAGCTTCATACTAAACTACATTGTTAGTGCACTGGAATTAGAGTCTGTAAGAAAAAAATTAGGTTTTACCTATAGAGCTGATCAACTCAAGCCCTGCTCCTATACCTTGCTTGGATTTGAACCCATCAAACCTTAATGTCTAACAGTCATTAGCTCCTAATTTTCTTGGGATAACTTTGTCTTTGCTGCCACTCGAAGGCTCTTCAAGAGGTTTTGGGTCCTTCCCTTTTAGACTATTTTGAATGCTCTATATGTTTAATTCAGCAGTTGGGGTTATGTTAATGTTCCTTTGTATTTGTCCCACAAAAAATTGACATAAGCAAAATTCTAGTTTAGAATGAGGAGCATTGTGAACTCTACACCAATTAGGAAGAAACAACTCTTCAAAATTAATATTTCTACTCAACTGAATCTGATCTCCTACACATTTCCAGATAAACTCCTAGAAGTTATCCCAAAAATTGTGTTGTCTATCTACCTGATCATCAAGTTCCTCCATTTGTTCATGTTGCACTTTGGAGTTGGTGGCTTCTGATGTGGATTCACTAGAAGAGCCTTGCAACACCAAGATTTTCTCTATGTCCGAAGTAGGGGAGGCTAGGAAATAGTTCCCCATACTGACTTCTGATACCAGTATCTCATTTGAAGTATTCTAATATTTAGTAATGACATACTTCATTCTAGGTTCTCTCTCAATTCTAGTCTGATTTGGGACTTCTTTTTAGGGGAGTCACATGTGAGAATGATCCATGGATTTGTATCCATTTAGTTCCTTAGTAAAATATCTACCCAAGATCAGACCATAAGTGTAAAGAATGTTAGCTACCTAAATATTAAGTACTTGTTGCACTCTAGGATTTGAGGAAACTTGCATGGGAATTATATTTAGTTCTCCTACTATATTCACCTCTATTTTTTCTAATTGGGTGACCTTCTTCTGTGAGGCTTCAGGGGTAATACCAAGAGCCCTACAGACAAAAAATGGCATAAAATTCGTGGATGCCCCTAAATCCAACAAGAAATTGTGAAGATTTTATGAAATATATGAATAGAAATCAGAAAAAGGAGGGGTTTCCATCTTTCCTTGGAATAAATTCAACTGTGAGTTAGCTTGTGTAATTTGATCCCTATCATTTTATTTACCCCTATCCTTAGGTTGTGATTGACTAGGACCTTTGGGTGTTTGTGAACTTGGAGGCCTTGTAATTGCCTCATTGGTTGCTACTCCTTGTGTTGCTATACTTGAATTAAAGGATCCTAGGACTACATTTATGATTTCAAGAACTCTTAATAATTAAAAAGAAAAAAGAATCACTTTCACCTTTTTGAGTTCCTTAGTGACATATTCTCCCAGCTGTTCCACATTCATGTCAGTGTGGACATCCTTGGAATGATCAGTCTTCCTATCTCTTTCTGCATCAACATTACTTCCTTTGGAAAGATCCAAATTTTCTTCTTTTGTGAGGTATTGTGTTGGCACTTGAGGTTAGGATGGATTGTTATTGGCATGTGGATCTAGTGGAGTAGTAAAATTGTGTGGAGGGGCATATGTAGTGAAAGGGCCCCAACCTTTGGACTCTTGCTAGGCCTATTCATCAAATCATATTTATTTGTTGGTTGCTAAAACATCTGAAATTATTCAACACAAACTCCCTCCTCATTCAAGGGGCCATTATCATTCTCAATCTCTTCATTAAACAACTGAGAAATTTCATCTTCATTCAACACCTGTTCTGTTTCTTTGTCCTGGTCAATAGACTCTTCTTCTGGTTCATTTTCTTTACCTTTTGGGAATGGATCATGGTTAAGAACCAATACCAAAGAATCATAAGGGCTTGAGGACACAATATCCTGACTATTGGAATTATTTTCAACTTCATATTGAAAGATGGAAGCAACAGTTTGAAATTTAGGGTAGTCAAGCTTAGAGTGTTGACCTATCTTATGAAACCTACACCATCTAGACAAAGCGACCTCTGCTAAGTACACACCACTTGGAGGTTTCTATAGATTGGAAGGTTGATCTAGTGGAGTGGAGACTCCTCCATTATTAGGCCCAGTGTTCCATGACCTATTTTGCCTAGGTGGTTGCCTTCTTTAAAATCCTTGTCCACCTTCTTGAATTCTATCAAAGTTCTAACCAGAACCTTGTCCTCTTTCAAAGTTTTGATTTCTGTCAAAATGTTGTCCTCTATAAAGGTTCTATCCTTTAGCAACATCCTTGTTCTCTCTATTATTGTTTGACTACATGTTCTTCTATGTAGCCTGAAGTTGACTGTTCTGACTTCTCAGATAGGTTACCTCCATATTTAGTTTATTTACTTGTTCAGTAAACTGATCTAACTTCTCCTTATCTAAATGATTGTATGGTGTTGAACTGACAGTACTAGTTGGGTGTCCTAGGAGCCCTCTAGAACCAACAACTTGATTCAAAAATTCTGAATTTTGCAAATATATGGGAGAACCAGCCTGCTGCTGCAAGTGAAGGGGTTGATTGGCCCTTTGCCGAGGATAAGAGGTTATTGGCTGAGCTTGATTGATTGGAGGACCTAGATGTGGGACCAAAGGCAATGAGGGTTCTGGATTCATAATGGGAGCATGCTTAGTCAAGGCCTGGTTAAGGGCTTCGAATTGTCCAAAGTGAGCAACAGGTCCTAAGGATGGAAAAGGTCCTAATAAATCTTGCCTCAGATTTGTGCTGACCTTAAGAACCTCTTTGTATGCAATGAGCAAGGTAGTTGGGGGGTTAGTCCCCCATTTAAGAAAGGTGGATGTAAGGCTATCAAGGGATTCAAAGTAGACCTCTAGGGCAATGGCTTCATTTATAGCATAAGGTGCTTGAATTCTAGTTTATTCCCAATGAAACCTATTGTTGAAAGACCCCATAGGCTCATTAATTTCCCTCTTAACCTAAGTAAACTACATGTAAATCTCATTAACACTAATGGGAATTTTAAACTTTTGCAGAAATGCAGTCTCTAGGTCTATCCAATTATGGATAGAAGAAATAGATAACTGATTATACCAATAAAATGCCTCTTCCGCCAAGGAATAAGGGAAAATCCTACGTGCAACATCCCCATGATCAATCCCTCTATCTCTTAGACAAGTCTGGAAAATCCTAATATGCTCCTCTGTAGTCCTATTGGGATCATTAGTATGGAAATTCGAATAAAATTTCTCAAGGTTCTTGGGCATGACATTGTAATTATTGAAGATTAAGGGAGATGGATTATTGGCCAAAAAATCCATTGGTGGAGGTGGAGGTGGTAGTGGCTGATTTATGGCCAGTTGGGGTTGCTAAATAGGAATAGATTCAGAATCGAATGAGGATGCTCTTGATGAAGATGAGGATGATGGGGATGATGGAAGTGGCTGGGTGGATGATAATTCTCCCCTTCTTCTAGTCCTTCTCAACCTAGTAGGATATTTCAATTCTTGAAATTCCTCTCCCCGTAGGGTAGATCTGGTTCTTCTTTTGAACCTCTTAGGAGAAATGACATACATAAATCGATCCAGCTTTCTTATTCAGGCCCTCCTTCTAGCACTAATCTATTGATGGTGCTAGGAGGAGAAGGGCATTAAATGAATGAAGGAATGTCCTTGTTCTTCCCTCCTTCTAGCGCCAATCTGTTGATGGATTTTTCTGCATAGAAACAACTCAGACATAGTATGATATCATATATATTTTGAAAGGTCAATATGTATTGGAAATGAGATAACCCCAAGGTCTCTAATGTTAGGTCTTGATGATGCAACAAAAAAATTTAGAAATAATGTGAAAGTGCTGGTAATCACAAAGGGACCTTACTACAAGCAAATACTAAACTCAAATTTATCAAATCTAGCAATATGTTGATACTCCAAATCTCAAAACTAACCAAGATTCAAAATAAACAACAAAAGAGATAAGGTTTTAGAGATAATTCTAAGACTAATTCTAACCCTAAGATTAACCATGCAAAAGATAAAATGCTCGAAATGGACCAATCCATCATAAACTAATTCATGTTTAATCGAGATAAATCTGCAATCTTACAAAAATAGTGCAATCTTCTAAGATATTGAATATTTTCAAACTATGAACATTCATTCAGAACAACCTTATTGCAACTGAAATGAAAAAATATTTACATTCGAACTAAGCATAATTTTTAAGTCTAGGATAACTTTGCAAAGTAGCTAACAATTAGCTAACTATAAAAATTATGGACTAGAGATTGCTACAAACACTTCAAGCATAAAACCCTAAGCATCATCAAATCAACTAACATCAAATAAACTTAAGCAATTTTAAAGATACAATATCAAGAACCATGCCAGATAAAACTCAACACAAGAAAGGCACCAAATCACAATGTATTTAATTGTATTAAAGCATCCAAATTAGCAACAATTCTAGTATTTTGTTACAACACTTGCTTGAAAAGATAAACCAAAATCTAACTCTAACTCGTGCTCTTACAATTCGCTCTAATGTAAAATTTGTCTAGCTTCTCTTAACTTCTAACTTCTAACTTCTATTAACTTCTAACTTCTAACTTCTAACTTCTAAATTCTAACCTCTAACCTCTAACCTTTAAAACTGAGGTAGAATGCCAAATTTATGGAAACCCCTAGGATATGTCAGCTAAATTAGGGTTTACACTAATAAACTACCACATAATAGGTCAGCCAAGAGAATTTCAAAATAATATGAAATGTGCATCTAATGCACCAATTTCATCCATGTCGGTTGGAGAATCCAACAAAGATCAGTCCAATGCACACGAAGGAAGACAATAAATAATGGGGAAGCACCAATTTCAATTTAGCATTGCATTAATTGCTTCCCCCTTTTGTCCCTAGGATGATCCACTTCATCCTGCAACATCAGAATACCTTGTGCAGGTCGGCAATAAGAGGCATAGATAAAACCTTCATTCTTCCTTCAATTGACTTAATGCAATCCCAACAAAAACCTTCAGCTCGATCCAACTTGCATTCAAATGAGCCACCATTAATGCTCAATACATCATTAAAATCCAAGTCGAATGACATAGTTCCCAGGGAAATAAAATCACACACAAACCCAGGCGGAAGCAAAACCAAAGACAGGCAGGGGTGGAGCCATGAGAAGAATAGGAACAAAGACACAAAATAGGCAGAGGCAGAGGTGGAGACAAAACCAATATAGGAACAAAAGGAAAATTGGTGGGGGCGAAAAAAAAACCAACCTTGGTGGAGGTGGAGGTTGAACCAAAACAGGAATGGAAGGAAAATAGGTAGGGGAAAAAATAGAACCAACCCTGTTGGAGGTAGAGGTGGAACCAAAATGAGAATGGAAGGAAAATGGGCGGGGGCGGAAAGGAAACCAACCTCGATAGAGGCAGAGGCGGAACCAAAATAGGAATGAAAGGAAAATAGGTGAGGGTAGAAACAGAACCAACCCTAGTGGAGGCGAAGGTGGAACCAAAATAGGAATGAGAGGAAAATAGGCAGGGGTAGAAATAGAACCAACCCCAAAGGAGGAAGAGGCGGAACCAAAATGAGAACAGGAGGAAAACAGGTGTGAAGCAAAGCCAAAACGAGAAAAAGAACCAAACAACGAACTTTGTGAAAGTTCAGATTTAAGTTCCATCCTGGTCCCACCTCTGACAAATGAAAGAAAAGGCAAATCAAGGAAAACATGAGGGAGGAAACCAAACCTTAGGCCGAAAACGAGCAAAGAAATGAAATGAAATGAGAAGGTGGGAAGCAGAGCCGGAATCAGAATAGGAACCAAACCATGAAATTTTCAAAATTTCAAAGTTAAGTTCCATCTCGGTTCTAGTTCTGACGAAAGAAATGAAAAACAAACCAAGAAAAATCCAAGGGAGGAAAACAACTCTTAGGAAAAAGGAAGAAAAAAGGACAAAGAAAGAAAGAAGGCAGGGGGTGGAGCTAGAATGGGAATGAGAACCAAACCGTGAACTTTGCCGAAGTTCAGATTTAAGTTCCATCCTTGTTCCACCTCTAGAAGGAAAAAATAAAAGGTTGGGAGCGGAGCCAAAATGGGAATGGGGACCAAACAAAAAACTTTGTGAATGTTCAGAGTTTAGTTCCATCCTGGTTTTGCCTCTTGTAGAATAAAGGAACAAGGCAAACAAAGGAAACCCTAAGGGACAAAACCAACTCTTAGGACCCAAACAAAAACAACAAGGGAAAAAATAGAAGGCAAAAGAATACCACCCTAGAGAGGACATCCGCAAGACTCCAAAAAAACCAGGAACTCAACACCAAGGCACCCACAACCAAGTCAAGCACCAAAGACCAAAACCCCAAGATTTTCAAAGATAAGCACAAAAGAGGGGGCAAGCCACATAAATGGGCCAAAAGAGTAGGCCAAAAGAGGGCCCCTAATTTTAGTGGGGTGTGTGTGCAAAAATACACAACAATTACGAGGGTGGAGATAGATCAGGCCATTATCCGTCGATAGGAGCTAGAGAGATGGGTCATTGCATTTGTGGATTTATGCACCAAACTGACAAGGGATATGGCTAGGGAGCCAGTCAAAATGGCTAAGAGTAGGGTTCATTATAGGTTGCTTTATGAGAAGGCTTTTCCACTTGATAGATGAGACCCATGGTTTTTCCAATCATACAACAGGATAGGCAGTGGCACCCGAACCCACAACAACAACACGTCACACAATGGTAGTCATAATAGTGCTGGGGGGTCAGCTTCATCAGGGTAGGCATCAGGTCACACCGTTCCCATAGGAATTCATCAGGCCATAGCCATAGGTCAGTGCATGGGTATAGATCAGTGTCATCAGGAAACCAGGTAAAGCAGAGCCAACCTCCTCTTACTGATCCCTCGAGATCCTAGAGTCAAACTCCAGACAATATTCCCATCTAGGTCACATTTCACGTGGTTAGTCAGTCACAACCACCTCACGATTCACTTCCATGGGATGGAGGAGGCACAGTATAGGACTTTTATTTTGATATTTGTATTAGACACTTTCATATATTGATAATCGAGCCCGTGAGCTTCATTTTTGGGATATCCCATTACTCTATCCTATGACATTACATTTTTGTGAGGTTATATATATGTGATGCAGTTTTTGGATGTGGCCTATATGATTCTATGAGCTATGGTGTTCTTATGATTCATTAGATGCTATGTAATGCTTTTATGATGCTATGAGATGTATGGATGACATGTTTTATGCTTATGAATGCAATTATGGATGTGGTTATGTATGTATGCATTGTGTAATGAGATTATTATATGTTAATGAAAATAATATTTATGATGTGTATATGTTGATTGTCTTATGATGTGAGATGGATGGATGCAATTGATGGTGTTATGCAATGTGAATTATGGTATTTGATTTATGCAGATGTGCAATGTGAATATGAAATGTTTGTATGATCATGTATACAACATTGTGTTTTTGTATGTCACGAGATATCATTAGAGGACAAGAAAAGAGAAGACACAAATGGATGTTAGTGTGAAGAAAGCTATGCATGTTAGTGTAGAAACAAAAAATCCTTCAAAAATTTTCTATAGTGCTATCCTAGTTGTTGCTCTTAATCATCATTGGGCAAAAATGTCATGATGGCTAACAAACACTATGATATGACGAACATCAATACTGTGCAAGCTCGAACCATCACATAGATCAAAAATCATAGACAAGGATGATCATGACTCATTCGAGAAACATATTTTCCCCTAGTTCTTTGTCATGACCAACTGCCAGAAAAAACTAGACTAATCATGAAACGTTGCTGCTTCTCTAAATCCTAACATCAGGACATCCTTGAGAAACTAGCCACATGATAGTAAAAAACAAACAGGAAAATCATCGTACTACACCGTTGCTTCTCTATATCCTGAAGTCAGGACATCCTTAAGAAACTAGTAGGAAGGTGATCCTAAAAAGATAGGGATGATCATCATGATATATCATGGATCCTATGATGTAAGGAACTAATATCATGATAACCATAAAAAAGATAGATAAATTTTGTCAAGTGTTTCCAAATGTCGAGTGATATCAGATTTAGGAAGGATAGATCCTGAATGACGTTGATATCTAGGATATCAATTCTTGGAGTTAGGAGAATCCATCAAAATTCTAGATGATAGTGATGATGCTTAGGAAGGACACATCCAAAAGCATAAATAAATAACGAAATTTTCTTTTCAAAAGGACACATCAGAAGAAGAACCCATAATTTTTCTAGGTTAAATTGTCTTGATAGAATTTGATTACATGTCATTGCGTGATTTGAAGAGATTTGGACATGTGTGAAAATGTTATGCCATGAACCCTAATGGATTGTCCTAGTGTGACCTTGGGGGCTCATCGATTGATGGCCTTACCTATGTCGTGCACTTAGAGACCTCGCAGTTCGACATGAACAATGACCTTGTTCAAAGGACATAAGTTTGAATCATGATTTTATTTTGACAAACCTAGAAAGACTGACCTAATGTCTCAAGGATTCAAAGATGAATCTTGCCTACGTAGTTCAAACATGGACAAATTATTGATTGACATGACTGATTGGATTGACAAGAAAAACATTGAATTTGACTTTGTTTTCAATATTTTGACATTCATTTGGATGTTTTTGTAATTTTTCAAGACATTTTCAATTTTTAGGTCTTTTTTCAAGACTTTTTCAGAGTTTTAGGATTCCTTTTAGGAATTTTTCAATTTTTTAGGATTTTTTCAGGACTTTTTACTGAAGTAGAATCATGTGCGACACCTACTGTAGTTACATGATAAAGGGCTTTCTCCCAGATAGATCTGGGATTACCTGGGTCAAATGATATGGAAATAGGTAGACATAGGGAAAAAGGCAAGGATATGCAAGGGGTGATGTCAACCAAATGCTAAGCATGACCGAAATTGACAAGACTTTAGGACGAATGTCATGAATATGTCAGTCCTTTGTGATTATGGAAAGTGGATAAGGGTTGATTAGAGTAACAGTAAATGGTGATGCAATGATCAACTACACATGGCGCCTATTTGCCAGGTTTTCACTATTGGAAGAATTTATTTCTTTTTACTATTTTTTCCATTTTTTTATTTTTGTTGTAACCAAGACACCTATTTGCTAGGTTTTCGTCAAGGGATGATTTTTACTTTATTTTCCATTTTTTGTTGTATTTTTAGGTTTTTAGTCAATCTCTTTGATGCTATATGTAGAAATTTCATAAATGTAAGCTATTGATGGGTTCTATCAATTGTTTTCCATCAGGTGTGGCCAACTGATAAGCTCTAGAATCAAATGTTGTAGTAATAATATAAGGATCGAGAAAATTAGCCTCAAAATTCCTAAGCTTTTCATGGTCAACCTGATTTTTTGGATTTCGCATGAGGACCAAGTCACCGATTTCAAAATTTCTCACCATTAGTATTTTTTTATAGCTTCGACATAGATGATTTTGATATGCCTACAAGGGATTCAAGGAATTTTTCCATCTTTCTTGTAACATTTCTAGCTCATGTAGGTGAGACTATTTGTACTCTTCAATATTACTCATTCCTTTTAAGGAGACTCAGAGAGAAGGAATTTTTACCTCGATGGGAAATATGGCCTCAGATCCATAGAACAGGGAAAATGGAGTGGCTTTGGTGGGTGTACGGATGATGTTACAGTAGGCCCATAAGGAAAAATTAAGTTGTAGGTGCCAGTCTCAGCATCATTGGCAGTCTTCTTAAGAATGCAAAGAATTGTTTTATTTGATGCCTCAACTTGGCAATTACCTTGTGGGTAATATGGGGTGGAGAAATGATGTTGGATGTGGAATCACTCACAGAGTTCACGAATGTCCTAATTTTTGAATGGACTATCGTTATTTGTGATGATGGATTGTGGGACACCATACCGAAAGATGATGTAATTAGGGATAAACTTGATATTTGTTTACCGATGATGTAAGTGAGAGGGATGGATTCAATCCACTTAGTAAAGTACTTAGTAGCGGTGATTGTGAATTTATGGTCGTTAAAGGAGGATGGATGGATCTTTCCCTTGAGGTCGAGTCCCCATTGTGCGAAAGTCCATGGAGAAGTGAGTGGTCTCACCTCCTGTGTAGGTGCATGAATTAGGTCACTATGCACCTAGCATTTTTGACATGTTCTAAAAAAATGAAGAGCATCTTTTTCTAATGTTGGCCAATAGTATCCCAGTCTAGTGACTTTCCTAGCTAACATTGGACCACTCGAATGAGTTCTGCATATAACCTCATGTAATTCTCGTAAATGTTTTTGGGCTTCATCAGTGTTGAGACAATGAAGAAGGGTGTTATAAAAGCCACGGTGGTAAAGGGTGTCACTAACGATGGTGTGTTGGGTGGCTTTTCATATAAAGGATTTTCTCTAGTTATTGGAAAGGTTGGGTGGTAAGGTTTGGGATTTCAGATAATCATAGATGTCCTGGTACCAAGGTGAACTGGGACCAACAATCTCACAAACTATTTCTAACTTAGGTGTGTCATATGCCGGCATCTATATCTATTCAACTAAGAACTCAAATTGTGACACTTTTCTGGGGATGTCCAAGAGAGATCCAATAGTAGCCATTGCATCGGCTACCTTATTCTGTGTCTTCAGAATTTATTCAAAGGCAATAAATTTGAAATATATCAAGAAGCTATCTACTATTTTCTTGTAGGGAAGCAAATTTTCATCTTTTGTTTCACAATCATCATTCACTTGGTTAATAACTAACTAAGAATCCCTGAATACAAGCAATTTTTGAATTTTCCATTTTATTACGATCTTGAGTCTTGTGACCAAAGCTTCATATTCTACAATGTTATTAGTACAAGGGAAGGCAATCCAAAATGCCTTAGGAATTGAATCCCCTTGTCATGTGATGAAAAAAATACCAGCTCCTGAGCCATGACCAGTGTGGGACTCGTCAAAATATAACTTCCAAGGTAATGTAGGTTCTGCATGGAAGATAGACTCATCGGGAAAATTAGTTATCAGTGGATGAGTGTCTTGGATGGGTGCATCTGCAAGTTGATCCGCTATTAATTTCCCTTTTATTTCCTTGCGCTCAACATTTTGTATGTTATATTCACTCAATATCATGACCCATTTTGCTAACCAACCTGTTAGTGCTGCCCGACTTAGGAGATAGTTTAGTGGATCAATCTGGGCTACCACTTGTGTCTAGTGGCTTAGCATGTAATGTCTTAGATTTTGTGCTGCAAAGACAACTACGAGGCATGCACGTTCAATGGTTGTATATTTCAACTCATATCCTATCAGTGTGTGACTGATATAGTAGACAACTCTTTCTTTTTCCTGATAGTCATTTTGTACCAATAATGCCCCCAAAGCATTTGTAGTTGTAGAGACATACAAGATCAATGGATTGCCTTCAATTGGTGGCATTAGGTTTAGGTGGTGTCAATATAAATTCTTTGAATTGTTCGAAGGTTGTTTGCAATTTTTATGTCCATACAAAAGAAATACTTTTATGTAACAGGTACTGGAACGGTTGACACCTATCTGTCAACTATGTGATGAAGAGTCAGATGGATTGCAATCAACCCTAAAGTGTTCTCAGCTCACTAATTCCTTTTGGTGGAGGCATTTCTAGTATTGCTTTCACTTTTGTAGGATCAAACTCAATGCATCGTCATGAAACTATGTAGCCCAATAGCTTTCCTGAAGTGACCCCAAATACTCATTTTTTTGGGTTGAAACAAACCTTGTAATCTTTGAGCCGTCTAAAAATTTTGTCTAGGACTTTGAGATGATCTTTCCATGTCAAAGATTTTTCCAAGAGGTCATCCACATAATATTCCATTAGGATATGCATCATGTCATGAAATATTGTTGTCATAGCTCTTTGGTATAGGGCGCTTGCATTCTTTAAGCCAAAATTCATGACATTCCAATAGTATGTTCCCCATGGGTAGGTGAATGATGTTTTGTGTTGATCCTCAATTGGAATGCAGATTTGGTTATAGCCCGAGAAACCATCCATGAGAGACAACATCTTGTACCTTGTGAGATCAACAATCATGTCTATATTTGGTAATGGGAAATCATCTTTTGGGCAATCTTTATTCAAATCTTTGAAATCTATGCAGATACAGATTTGTCCATTTGGCTTTGTGACAGGGACAATGTTGGATATCCAGTCAGCATAATCTATTGATCTTATGAATCCAGCATCCAGTAACTTCTTTAGTTCAACTTTTACAAGTAGTGCAATATGTGGATGCATTTTCCACAACTTTTGTTTGACTGGTTTGATATTTAGAATTAATGGAAGATGGTGCAATACCAATTTGAGATCTAGGCCTGGCATGTCAGCATATGACCATGCAAAGTTAACCTTCCTTTCTATGAAGAATTGTTGATACTCAGGTTTTTGTTCATCTATTAATGATGCAACTAAGAGAACCATTTTGGGATTCTCTAGTGTGGCTCTGCTAACTTCGATGGTGTCTTCGATGAGCATTGCCAATTTTTCTTATGTTATGGGAAGAAATTCCAATCCTCCATCCTTAGGCACCTCAGAGAGGTTTTCACCTTTGGATACGTCCTTTATTTTTACTATTTTGTTGTCAGAAGGTTCCTTGCGGTTTTCACCTAAAGATATTTATTTTTTTGTCTTATTCTTTGTATTTTTACGACTGGAGGATTGCATAGTCTCCCTAAAGTAAGCTGTACAATCTAGGTCAATGGAATATCCTGCTTTGCGATCACCCAAAGGTATGCCTTCTCAAAGCCCCATGAATTCTTCTATTGCCTCATCATTCTGAAAAATATCCATCACTGGTGGTTCCTATTGGTCCCAGTCAATCAGTTGTGGGTATACAAAGGGAATCCCATTGTTAGTGTTTGTAAAGGATGAGAAAGATGTAGAAAGTGTGCAAATTGAAGGCTCAAGTGTGACGGAAAATTTATCAATTTCAACTTTCATATAAGATGCAATGGATGGAACATATTCAGATTCAGATGAGATAGTCATAATAGGGCACAAAATTATCGGCATCATGACTACTGGATGTCTTTTTTAGAGGTATGGATGGTAAGTTCAAATAGGTCAGGCTCATGGGTGGGCTCGGGACTGGTCGAGGACATTTCAGATGTTGTCGAGGACAATTTATGTTGTTCTAGATCCCAAGGAATGCTTACCCATTCCTTATTTGTGGAGTGTTGGTCAATGGGATCAATATTATATTCTTTTCAGAATCTTTCTTCCAAGGGGTGTTGACCATGGTCTAGGAATAGTTCATCAATATCATAGTTGATTAGGGTTTTCTTAGATCCCCATTCCCATTCATTAGAGTCAGTTTCAATAAGGGATTATAGGCTTGTATCGAAACTTTATGGAGCTATTACATCCTTACTTGATAGTTCATAGGTATGCCAATCGTCAGTTCTCAGTTGGTCAAAACCTAGCCCTATGTACCTTGGTCTTGCAAAAATGCTAACAGGTTCCATCCTTCCATTGTTGGCCTTTCCAATACCACTTGTGTCATCCAAAACTAGTGCCTTGCATATGTCATAGCCTTTTCCAAAGAGATGCAATGGTAATGGAGGTAACTCTTCTGGTCTTTGTAGATCTAGTTAGCTATGTTGATGATGACTTCATTACTCATTCCCCCCCATAGTGTAAAAACACTTTTTGGTGGAACCTTGAAAGTTTCTTTGGGCTCGACCGCAAAAAAGGTCTACAATAGACTTTAGATGGTTTAGGTATTGTGGTGTTAGAGTAAGCCATATTCAATTTGAATCCCCCACAATCAAGGTCCTGGATCTGAAGGTCTTTACTTGGTGTGGAGGCTGAGGAATATGGTGTGGTAGAGGTTGATGGCATGGATGATTTGGTGAGTGCATATGGGTCAATATATTTGGAAGAGGTGGAAGTTGAGGCCTCTCGATTAATGGGTACTTGGTGCTCAACGGTGTTTCAGAAATTAGTAGAGTATTGAAATGGATCAGGATCTCCTAGGATAGTGATTTTAGTACCATCAAAAGGGAATTTTAGGAATTGGTGGTATGTGGAAGGAATGGCCTTTAGAGCATGAATCTAGGGGTAACCAAGTAAGATATTGTAATTTATGTCATGATCCAGGACTTGGCATGTGGTATCTATAATAACTATTCCCACCTGAATTGAAATTATGATGATGCCTTTAGAAGAACATTCTTCATCATCACATCCCTTAATAACAATTCTCTTGGTAGCATCCACACATGCATCAGAGAAGCCAAGAGATTTAACCAATTTTAAAGAGCAGATGTGCAATCCTACTCTTCCATCTACTAAGACTTGTTTAACCTTATATTTGTGGAAAAAAACCTCAATATGAAGGGCATCATTATGAGATGGTTTGGGAAAGGAATAGTCACTGTCAAAAAAGGTAATGTGGTGAAGTGAATTCAGATACCCGACCATAGTTTCAAAATGGTTGAAATCAATGTTGTTTGGGATGGAAGACTCTTGCAAGAATTTATCCAAGATGGCCTTATGTGTGGGTGAGATGCAGAGAAATTCAAGAATGGATATTTGAGCAGGTGTTTTATTCAATTGCTCAATAAGGTTGAACTATGGTTTAGGGTTTGACTGTCTGGTAGAAGGACCAAGTATGGTAATTTTAGGTTGATGTGCAGAGGGACCTGGTATGGTGACCTTGCCTTTCCATGTTGTAACATTGTAGTCTATGGCCTTTTTAATGGTAATAGTATTGACACATTACTCTTCATCAATAGCTCCCAAGTTGTTGATGATGATACCACCGAAATAATTGAAGGCAAGATGGATGTGATTGGATTGATTATTGGCATTCTTTGTGCTATATGTGGAGGGTTTAACAGAACCATGATCTTGTAGTGAGTTCTTGTAGAATGTATGATCTACATTAGACACAAATGGTTGAACTCCTAACTCAATGGTGTGGTTTTCAATAAGGTCTTGTACCAGATTTCACAATTGATTGCAAGAGGAAGTTTTATACCCTTTGACATGGTGGTAATCACAAAATTCATTATCATCCCACCATGATGGCTTGAATTGACCAAGGTCATATGGTTTAGGTTCTTCCAACGCTATGACACCATTCTGGAGAAGTTTCTTCAAGATAATTTTGATAGGTTCACCCTAAGGGGTGTATGTGCATTTTTGAAATTGTCGTGGTTGACGCAACTGCCTTTGATTAAATTGAGCATGATTATTTTGAACAACATTGGCAATTGGTGTCGATGTAGTCATAGGTACATTTTGATTTTGAACTCCTTTGATGGTGAGTACATGACCTGTTGCATTAACGGTTTTTGCATCGACCATATTGTCATTTGTGATGTGTTTATTCTAACCTAGTATTTATTTTTGTCATTTGTGTTACTTGGGTTATTGTTTGTGGTGTTGCTAATTTTTTGGCCACCATATTTTAATTCACCTTTGACGATCAAGGATTTTTGAAGTTGAACACCTTTTTCAACAAGGTCAACAAAGGTGGTACAACAATGGACTTGTAAGCTATATCTTAGTGGTCCTAGGAGATTTTGTACAAACATGGTGACTTTCTCCTTTTCAAGTATTTCTATCAGACATTTTCTCGCTAAGGTTATCCATCTTTGAAAGAATGGGATAAAAGTATCTCCTGCCTCGTCTTGGGTAAGTCGGCATAAGGAGGAAATGTCAATATCTATGTTAATGTTATAGGCATAGTTTTCAACAAACTTGTTTTCCAATTCATCCCAAGTTTTGATTCCTTTAGGCAATAATGAGAACCATTCTAGTGCATGGCCTACGAGACTCCTAGAGAAGAGTCTCATGAGATAGGTTTTTTCATATGCAATGTCCATGCAACTAGTGGTGAATTCTCTTATTTGTTCAATGGGTTTTTTTTTTTCCTTTGTATTTGGGAAAATGTGGCACCACATATCCATGAGGAAACGATGGCATATACAAGGTTGTTTCAAATGGATAAGGACATAAGTCATGTGACATATATGACTTGTTGTTTGATTGTTGCAAGCTATCCACTTGTGTTTGAAGAGCAACAAGTTGGAGTGTGAGTGCCTCCACAATTGGGTTGTTGGTAGAATCACACATGTTGGTGATAGGTATGGATTGGTTTCCCACCTGTTGTGATGAGATGTGTTGGTTAAGGATGTGTTGGTGGTGAGAAAAATGAGTTATCTGATTTGGTTGTTGGAAATGAGTGTTTTGATGAGGGATGCATAGTTGTGTATGGACTTGAGACACATAAGTTGGGATGTGGGATCTTTCCATGTTGGATTTGATTTGGGAACCTTGTTGATTTCCAAATTGAGTGGAAAATTGGGTGCCTTGATTTCCCTACCCAAAAGTGTAATTATGGCCTTGAGGAATATGGGTATATTACCTCAAAGGAATGTTGGTATTTACCTGTGAGGAATTAGGCTGGGTTCTTTGAATGAAAATTATTCATTTTTTTCTCCCAAAAGGGTTTGATGAGTTGGTTGCCATAGCATTTGAGGAATCTAATAACAGGTTTGTTGATGTACCCATGGAACTAGATGAAGTTCCAAAGAGGTTTGAGGTGGTTGCACCCATTGTTGATCCAAACGTTCGTGAAGGAGTAGTGGATGTTTGCTGGGGGATGGAATGTGATGTGGTGTTGATATGATTAGATGATCCCCCAATAGATGTTGTGTTGATTGTGGTGGATGAATTGGTTGTGGTGGTCGCATGACCAAGGGAGGTAGCATTAATGGTGTTAATGACGTTTTGTGAAGAGACTCCCATGGAAATATTGTGTGATTGGTGATTAGGAGATGTTTCTCTTTTAGTGTTGAGGTAAAATCCTTTTGGTAACCTAGCCCCTTGGTCAAGGGGCATGGCTAGATATCTAGCTGGATCGTTTAGAATGAGTTCTTCCACAAAAGAGGCCACTTCTGGGTTTTGGGCAAAAAATCATATGAATCCTTCAAATACTTCCCCGCTTGGGTTTCTATGGAATGAACATCTCACTGAAATGATTGATATTAGAATTTCCCATGTCATTAGAAAAAGTGTTCATGTCATTAGGGAATGAATTCATGTCATTGGTGAAACTGAGAAAGTTGGTGTTTTGACCAAAAGAACCCATGAGTCTTTTCTTTGTTTGTAATCTAGTTTCAACCATTAAATTTTTTTCTCAACTTTGGGATGATGATGGAGAATGACCTAAAGATGACACTATGTTTTTGGTTTTTTTGTGGAATTTAGGAATTTTATGAAATGAAAATGAGACCAAAAGGAGACTAAAGTTTTGTGGATGAAAATTATATGACACTAAGGTGAGGTATGCAAAACTAAAAGGAGCCTAAGATTCACTCATTATTGAAAAATCTAAGTCCAGATATATACTTGACCATACAAATTTTTTGGCAGCACTTCAGGTTTGGAATAACAATGGATTGTAAAAGGACTAAAGGTGGACAAAGTGAAATTTCCACACTAGACTATTGAGTGAGAAATAATTTACCAAAGATCTTGAATAAAAGACAAAGGGTGATTGAGTCCAATGATAACCTACTTTTGAATGCAAAGGTTTGACAACGAATGGCAAGGAATATACTCCTAAAATCTAGAAAATGAGTGTCTAAGAAGATGATAGAGTTTAACAATGCAACTAATCAAATGAAAATGGAAACCTATGGTGACCTTAAGAATGCTATCTATAATGCAATGATGAGGTAAGTTGAGCAATTCAATGGTTGATTTGACAAAAAAAGTGGAGAAAGACTTGATGGAATCTAGAAAAAGACAAGTTTGGACCTCAGTTTTGACAGAAAAAATATTTTTTTTATGGACTGGCAAATTAATTGCAATGAATGCATTATGACAGGGAATATGCATCAAAGTAAGGTGACGGCGGTGTTTGAACAGCAAAATGCAGCTCGAAATGGTGAATGTGGCTCGGGTATCAGTCAGATGCGGTTCAGAAATGCGATTGCTACATATTAATAGGAAAATGCGGTGTGATATGGAGATTGTGGTGTTTGTAGTTGCCAATGCGGCTGAACAAAGCGATTGTGGCTTATAAATAATCAAGTGCAATTTGAAAAGGAAATTGTAGAGTTTGCAATTACTAATGCGACTCAATAGGGCGATGCAACTCATAAATAAGCAAGTACGGTTTGACAGAGCGATTGCATCACAAGAAGAAAATTTGGAACATAATTTCAGTAGTCTGACCAATTTGTTTCAAATTTTGGAGAGTTTGATTTTTTTTTTTTGGAATTGTCTGAAAATAGTTGGCAAACACATGGTGTTGTAAGAAATGAAAAAAAACCACATAGAAGTCATTTTACAAAAATCCTATGGCTGAAAGGATAGTATTCTTATGGATCCCATGTGGATTTTACTCCAACCACATATCCTTAGTGAATGAATTCAAAGCTTGGCCCCACAGGATCCCCCTTACAATGCACTCACTTCTCAGGGAAACCAATCTTCCAACGTCCATGAAATTCCCATGGTTGATTGATCATTTCTACTAAGAACTGCGTAGGTGTGGGTGCCTTGGCAACAACCATTATTGCACCAAAGAATAAAAGGTTTGTGGTTTTCTAATTTTTTTAAAAATTTTGGGTGCCCATTTAAAAGGCCAAATGAGAGGCATTATCATCCCAGTCTACAAAGGTTATGCTCTACAAGTTTTGATGCACCACAAAGGTATTGGGGAGTCAATTGTGGGTCCACAGGAGCTTCTGTCATGCTAAGCTTTCCTTAACATTAAAATTTATATACCAGTTGGGCTTCGCTTGGCTTTAGCATGTTCCCAGTTTGAATTGCTTTGGGGTGAGTACTTTTTCCCACCAAACCAGGCCCAAATTCTAAGGCTAACAAAAGTGAGCCCAAAATATTCATAATTCAATCAATCTTTGTTTAAAAACAAAGAGAGAGCACATGAATATCTTAACTCACTTGCATGATGTTCTTTTTAAAGCCCAAATAGAAATTTTTGTACAAAACAAAAAATACAATGGTTCATTTTAACTATTTGTAGTGTTTGTCAAGCATGGGGGTTCATTTTAACCATTTTTAGTGTGAGCTAACTAATAGTTAATTTTAAACCCATGAAAAATGTGAGTGTTCTTTTCTTTAAACCAAATGCAATTGTGTGTTTTTCCTTTTTAACTAATGAGTGAAATGCATGATTTTATTATTATAAACAAAAAAAACAAATAGTCCTCCAACTTGACACACACTGCAACAAATAGATTAGTATAAAAAGAAACTCTAATCTAAAACAAGGAAAAATAAATCAAAAAATTCAAAAAAAATTAAAACTATTTTACTAGTTGTCTGCATCGTTTGAAGTTTCAAATGCGGAGCACTATGTCGGATACAACTTTTTGAATATTGTATGCGTCTTAATAGGGTGGATGCATCGCTTCAGGTGGCAAGTGCAGTGCAATAGAGTAGTTGTGTCGCTTAAGGTGTCAAATGCATTGCGACAGTGCATTTGCGTCACTCGCATAAGCAAATGCGGCACAACAGAGTGTTTGCATCGCACAATTTGTCAATTGCATCATTTCATAAAATTGTACCTACAAATAAAATAGAAACTGTAGAAAAACCTACAAAAACGTGTTTAAAAAAAATAGAGAATGTTAGGTTCACCAATGTAATTGAGGATTTTCTGGAAGATCGGATTGTTAGTAACATACATGCAATATTAAATAAATCTACAATTAACAATATAATGCATAGGAGAAGAAAAGAAAGGAAAACATGAAACAAGCTCACCAAACCCTTCTTCCTCCATGACTTCCTTCCATTGCACCTTCTAGCTTTATGTGATGATGATTGTGCCCTCATATTGTGATGAGAAAAGTCTACTATGGAGTCTAGCCCTAAGCAAAGTTTTGAAGGATTTCCTGAGTATTATTGCAAAAGAAATTTAATTCTAAATGCAAGTAAGTAATTGACAATTCTAGAATGCAAGAGAGATTAAAATTAAACAAGAACTCCAAAATATTAAGAGATTCAAGATCCTTGAAATGAGAACAAAATTGACATTTTATAGAAAATGCAATTTTGGATGGACGGATGAGATGAGAGATTGAGAAATGCCCTAAAATCAATGGTCAATATTCAAAATGGTAACTCTCAATTAGCATTAGGGTAAAATTACGAAATGAGTGCACAAGATTTCATTTAAGAAATTAATCAAGGATGGAGAATGAATGTGACAGTGAGATGGAAATTAGTAAAAATCAAAAGATAAGAAGATGAGATTTAGAAAATCAGTAATTTTAACAATTACTTGATTTGTAGAAGAATATTGCCATTTTGAATTAAAATTAATTCAAAATATGGATTTAGTGAGATAGTAAATAATTTTTCTAAGATTATTTACTAAAAGAAGAAGCGGTTAACTATGTGAAGTGATTTTTAAATAAATTGTTTTATTTAAAAAGAGGGAAATGTCAAGTAAGACAATTAAATAATTAGGAATAATTGTTTAATTTACAAGAGGTAGTTAATTAATTAAATAGATTAATAAATCTATTTAATTAAAAGAGGATTTGGGCATTATTGACATATTCAATAAATAAATTTAAATATATTTATTTAATAATCAAGAGGACATTAATGACAGATAAATTAAATAAATTGAGAGTTTTATTCAATTATGAGAAGACTTTGTTAATTAGTGGCACATTAAATAAATAAATAAGATCTATTTATTTAATAATCATGAAGAACAAAAATTCATCAATTAATTAAATAATTATGAAATATTTAATAAATAGTTGAAGGTGGGTTAAAAACATAATTAAGATGTCATAATTATGTTAGGACAAAAAGTGGTAAAATAGTGCTTTCAAGCCTAGGTCATTTCTATGTGTCTACAGATATGACACATTGTATAAGATTAATGCATTCACTATTGAGTGTGACTATGAAAATCAAGTGTGTGTCTACTTCATTGGAAGAGGTGAGGGTTTCATCTTCAGTGGATGGTCATGGATTACGGGTACCCAAGGGTGCACTTTCCTCTGAATCAAATTTACTTGAAAATAAGACTATGTTATGGCACCAAAGACTTGTGCACATTGCATAAAAGGGTATAAGGACCTTGAAAATTAAAAACCTTGTTAAAGGGTTATCTCATTGTGATATTGGTTTGATTTATGTGAGAATTGCATTTATGGAAAACAAAATTGTGTTTCGTTTTACTCAATTTATCAAAAACCTTGTGATATATTGTATCGTACTCATTCTGATATGTTTGGTCCCATAGATGTTCCTTCGATTGGAAAATACATATATATATATATATATATATTATTTTTTATTAATCGATGATTATAGTAGGACATGGGTATATTTTTAAAGAGTGGATTTGAAGTTTTTAGTAAATTTAAAGAATTTAAAAGAATGGTTGAACTTTGTGAATTTGAAAGAAAATAAAATTCTTTAATGGAGGTGATTTTTTATTTAATTATTTTGATAGATTATGTAAAGATTATGGCATTCATAGAAAAAAAAAACTTTGTATTCTTGATAGTAGAATGGAGTTGTAGAAAGAATGAACAAAATTGATAAAGAAGGATAGGAGTATGCTAAGTGTGTTGGTTCAGAACAAAGGTTTTGGGCTGAAGCTATTGCCACTGATTGTTACCAAATCAATAGGTCTCTTATAGTAGATATTTTTGATAATATTCCTATAGAAGCATGGTAAGATCACAAGCCTTCACTGGGACATCTTAGATTTTTTTTTTGTGATGCATATGAACATGTGCCAAAGGAGAAACAAACAAAGTCAAAGAACAAGGTTGTGAAATTTATCTTCATTGATATAGTTATGGTGTGAAATGATGAAGAAATTGGGATCATGTTTTATAGAAGGTAATATATAGTAGAAGTATTATTTTTAGAGAAAATAAGCCTTCTTTTGTTATATTGCAGCAATAAAAATCTAAACAAAAAGATGTGGTTCAATTTCTCTATATACCTAAAAAATTTGAATCAAGGCCCCTAGATAGACAAGAAGTTGAGGAGATGTCATATAGCTCTAAGTATTCAAAAGAGGAGGAACAACAACCAAATAAAATTGTTTAAAGGTATGCAATTCATAGACAACCATCTAAAAGGTATTCACCTGATGACTAGAGATGTATTTTCTTTGAATACTAACATTGATGAACCTAGATCTATAGAAGAGGTATGAGACATGAATGATGCACAATCCCAAAATATTGCTATGGATGAAGAAATTATAGCTTTTAAAAGGAATGATAGATGGTATATAGTACCATTTTTTATAGGATAAAAATATTGGTTGCAAATGGGTGTTCAAGAAAATGATTGGTTTAGATGGAGGTAGTGAAAATTAAAAAACACAGTTGGTTGTAGAAGGTTACTCTCAAGTTGAGTTTGTTGATTATGGTGAGATTTTTATCCTATTGAAAAATGGTATCCATTAGATTCTTACTTTCTATCTCTGTTACTTATGATCTAGAGGTTGAGAAAATATATACGAAAAAAAATCCTTCGTGGTGATTTGGAGGAGCATATTTATATGACACAACCAAAGCACTATGTGGTGAAAGGAAAAAGTAAACTGGTTTGAAAATTGAAGAAATATTTGTATGGCCTCAAATAGATGGTGTAAATAGGTGTTTTACCTATATAGGTCCTATTTACATGTTAAGTCCTCTTAGGTCCTAGGAGGGAATCTTTCTAGTTAAGTATTAGTTGTCACTTGTCTTATCTAGTTGGAATTTATTTAATGCTTGTGTCCTAGGTAGTTATGATTTAGTTATCTCATCTGATAGGATTAAGACACTTGTCATGATCTTGTCTAATCCTATCCCACAACTTGATTTTATAAGCAAGGCATCATGTGTACATTGCCATTTATTTTGGCTGTCATATTCATTTTGGCATTCTAGCATCCATAATCATAACATGATATTTCTGCCATTTCTCTCTTGTGGAAGTTATTTTTTCTTGTAGGTGATTGTGGGGTGCTGAGGAGTTCACCATAAATTCCTCCATGGTATAAGAGCTCCAATGCTACAAAATTCTTCCTGGATTTGAGGGATCAGTCTTAGCATGAAAACTTTGTTGGGTGTGATTTTAGGTCTTGAAAGACTTGTGATTGAATCCAGTGTGTTAGAGAAAGTTAGGTTTGGCTTTTTTTTCATTAAATTTCATCATATTTTGACAAAAGGGCTTCAGTTGCCACATTTGGGGGGTGGATAATTTTTTAGAGTAGTTTGGAAAAAAAACAACCTTGCCATTATGTCGAGGAGGCCCAAGAACATAAGGATAAACTACCAAATCATAAAATTTTAACACTCTTTATCGAGGCATGAGGTAGAAAATTTTAGTTGTACGACCATATAGATCCATACTTGGCCATAAAACCCATACAAAAGGAATTGAAAATCTATAGCAAATGGCATTTAGATGAATATTCCCTAGCATTTGTGTATGTTCAACATTAGCTAGATGTGTTTTTCTTCTCACCCTACATACTCGTTCTAAAAATTGTGTCCTCATTCATTGTTGATCAAATCAGTCAATCGCTAGTACAAAAAATTAACAATTTGCAATTTTTTTATATATTAATATTTTTTATTTAACCTATGGATTTTTGTCATATTTTTAAGTGCTTTGTTGTGTAGATCTCACAAGCCACGATCATATCTCTGCATAGGGGACTTATGCCCAAGGTGGCATGAACTTTGGCCTATCACCCCACCACCAGTGTTGTGTACGAGCCATCACTCTACTACCACCACTAGGTGACACTTATTTTAAAACCCTCAATCTACACTATGGTCATATAGAGGACATTGTGTCAAATCTTGAGGGCTGGAATTTTTCACCTTTTTAGTTTGCATATGCCCTAGGTAGGGCCTTTTTTTCATTTCACAATAACTTTTGATCCAAATGGCAAAAAAATTTAAACAAAATATTTCCATAAATTTGACACTATGAATTTTCTAGAGGTATAAATTAATTTAAAAAAAGTTGTTGTTTGGTGGCATTTATTATTGGTTGAAGTCAAATCTTGTTTAATGGCTCCCGATCTAATAAGTTTTTTCCATGATCTCTGATTTTCATGATTCTTACAACATTGGAAATGTATTGAGGAGTTGTATATTGTCATCCATGCATTTTTCTGTATCTATCCCAAGTATATCGTTATTTCAATTTAGCCCTAATGGTGTGAGATTAATTGGATATTTTGATAGTTGGGAGGGTGCAATTTTTTATATCTTTGCACTCCATTTCAGTTCCAAATCATTTGTCAATCAATTTTTGCTTTCTAGATTCCAAGGTTGAGCTAGTTTGGGAGTTTTCTGGTGCTCCTTAGCGTTGGGTCTACTATTGCTTTATCATGATTCTAACTTGACTCATTGAGTGACTATAATATGATTTATAGCATCAGATTTATCTTTCCTTTCTTTTTGAATTAAGGATTCCAATTTTACTCCACAAGTGTGCTTCTACTGCTTCTTTATAGTAGGTTATCTGATTATGGAGGGATTGTATGGTCTCTCTTGTCATCCTTCGTATGGAGGGAGATTGATTGGATGTTTTGATGAATATTTTCATTTAAGGGGGGATTGAATGGTCTTTTTTTCATCTCTCTTATGGGGGGTATTTTCCTTGAATGGGGTTTTTCTCCCATTTCTCATGGAGAGAATTATTGTATCTTATCTCTCCTATGGGAAGGAGTTTTGTCTCACTAATTTTTCTCCTTTTCTCTATTTTTGAGATATTGTATTTACATATATACATGGGTATGTAACATGGCCTCATAGCTAGGATCCATCTTTGTGTCATTTGCATAAGTACTCCCTAAGTTGTAATTAAGGGGGGTGTTGGTGTAAGTAGGTGTTTTACCTATCTAGGTCCTACTTACATGTTAATTCCACTTAGGTCCTAAGAAGGAATCTTTCTAGTTAAACATTAGTTTTCACCTATCTTTGTTGGGAAAATCTGTTTCAACCTTACAATTAAATAAGGTTTTACTATTCAAAGGTAAGCATTGAGGGGGAGGAGGAGGGTGGGGGTGTTGGGGGAGGGCACATAGAGGGTACTCCCTATGAGGGATCTAGGGAGATCATCCCCTTGGTAGGGGGTTCAAGGGTCATGCGCCTCGATGAGGGCTTGGGGGTAGTGCCTCCAAAAGATAAATTTTCTATATATTGTATTATTGTAAATATAGACCATTCATCATTAGGTCTTAGATCTGACGGTTGATATTTTGCTGGCTTGAATTTCCCTATAAGGAAACCCTATTTTTTGATGTTTTTGTATTACAAATAGGTAGTGTGATGTATTTTGAAATTCTGATAGCGATCATGTTGCCTCTAGATCACTGGTTGGTGATAATATTGTGAGAAGCTTGCTCTGCAAGTATATCGTAATCTTTGTGATTTTTGAATAATATATTTAGCCACTTTTGGAGTGTGGGGTTTTTCTCTTGAAAAGTTTTTCCCCATGTCAATCACTATTTTGTGGTATGCATGATATTTATGTTTATTTTTAAAAATGTTTTTGTAACTATTGTAAAGATTTATAAAAAAAATCATTTAGTGTAGAAATTTGTTTTGCTACCTTAGCTTCCTTACAATCTTAACTAGTTGGCTTTCATTTAGTTCTTGTGTCCTAGGTCGTTATGAGTTATTTGTCTCATGTGATTATATTAAGACACTTTTCATGCTCTTGTCTAATCCTGCTTCACAACTTTCCTTTATAAGCAAGGCATCATTTGTACATTGCCATATTTTTTTTCATCATATTCATTTTGGAATTCTTACATACATAATCGCAACATGATATTTCTTTCATTTCACTCTTATGAAAGTTTTTTTTTCTTGCAGGTGATCCTAGGGTGTTGAGGAGTTCACCATACACTCCTACAATAGAGTCCTAGGGTGTGGTACAAGAAAATTGATACATATGTGTTGACTTTAGGATTCAAGTGTTCTAAATTAAATAATTTTGTCTATTATAAGATTGATGGTGATCATTTCCTATTTATTACATTATCTATTGATGATATGTTATTTATTGGTAAAGGGAAATGAGTTATTTTAGAACTAAAGTATCAAATCGCAACTAAATTTGAAATGAAATATCTTCGTGCGGCTAAACAAATTATTGAGATGAAAATTAGAAGAGGTAGAGTGAATAGAAATTTATGGCTTGGCTAGAGTTTTTAGGAAATAATACATCAATTCTTAGTTCATTTAATCCATTTCCTACGTAACTCGATGAGAGAAAATAATGCATATAAGCTTAAAAATAACCATAATTCTTAGATAAAAATACACAAGCCACAAGATAACACAAGATATACCCTAGTAAAACCCTCAAGAGGGAAAAATGTAGCCTCCAAAAGTGTCCATACTCCATCTATTATTCAACAATAAAATAATACATGCACTTACAGAGTTACCATGAACACTTTTGAAGCATCAAGCCTCTCCAATGCATCCTACATGTGTCCAAGCATGAATCCACAAATATGATGGCATGCTTCACACATGCACTCCTAAAAAAGACTCAATAATGACAAACTACTCACCTAGCCAACCTTAACCACTAAATATGTGTTTGATTTTATAGATACAAGCTCAAAAAAATACAACCAAGTGGTAAGATAAAAACATGTGACATAAAACCATGTGAACAAAAAACCATTGACTCATCATTTAATATTGGGTACTATATTTTTACTTTATTGAATGCTTTTCCCAATATTAAATTATTATCTTATGTCTCCCACACATTAAATAATAAACCAATGTTTCAATACAACTCTACAAGTGGTCCCAAATAATTATTTAATGTGGCTATGTACACCAAATAGACACACCACAATAAAATTATTATTTTATTACATTATAATATAACATTTTATGCAATGGTGTACAAAACCATATCCCAACATTCTCCCACTTGTTGTATAAATTGTATAAGGGTCAAGCAATTAAATACATCATCATAGCCATACATGAAACCACATGAATCTCCAACATGCAATCATGATCCATTAGGATACTTGAAATAAAAATAAAGTAACCACCATTTCAAGTAATAACTCCTCTCATCCTCCAATGTGTCAGCTATGGAAGAAAATGAACATTGCAAGGTGAAGATGCACCAATCCAAGTGATAAAAAATTCTCCAAGCTATTGCCAAAGGTAAAAAACCCACATGATAAAAAATAGCATCCACAACACATGATAATACATCTAGCCATCCATACCTCATAGGTATCAACAATACTAGTAAAATATGTTGGTAAAACAAGGATAGACAATTGAGAGGGGGGGGGGGGGTGTGAATCAATTATTTCCAAAATAAAACTTGTTGAATATTAATCAACCTTAAATTACAACTCAGATAGTTAAGAGTGCAATCATAAATCAATAACACATCAGAGACACATGGACACCAATATTTTATACGTGGAAACCATGTTAAGGGAAAACCATGGTGGATGTTAGTCCACAAGATTATACCCTGTTAGAAGTATAATGAAGAATGAAAAGGGAATGAACTTTCATTCAAGCACACTGCCTAGAGAACATTTATCAGAGGAAGGATCACTACCTTACATACAATACTGATGAAGTTGAACTGAGAAATTAGCTTCTACAGAAGCCTAATTACAGTTTCGGTTAGGTGCACAAAAAATTCTACACACTCTTCCAGACTCTGCTGAAAATTCTTCACACTCTTCTTTTCTTTTGAATGATTTGACATTTTTTCACACATGTACATCTCTTGCACACATCGAGAATTTCCTCCAAATGAGGAAAAAAATCACATACATATATCTGCTACATAGATTTACATCCACTATTCAGTTGACCACAAATAAATAATAAATTACAGCCGTCGGCCTCAAAACATGAATAAATTTTAATGCACCCCACCACAAGTCGGTCACAACATAGTGAGTACCCAAAAAAACATATTATAACATTCCAAAAAATAAAATATTAACCTTCATAGATCGGCAACACGCTACTACCATCAAGTTGGCAAAGAACATGAAAACTCGAGCACACATCGGAAAAATATCTGATCATGAACACTCTGATCAATACGAACATAAAAAAAGGATATAGTACGATCTAGACTCATCCATGAATGTCAAAGATACATGCACAACAATTGAAATCACTAGAATTTCATCCTCTTCATCCAAGAACACCATCTACAAAAACTAAATAGCTGTAGGAACACATATCTTCATAATTTCCACAAATCTTGATGCGAACTTCTAAAACTTTCAGAAAACATACTAGAAATCTTCAGAAACAAACCCTTTGAAGCACACTTTCAGATCTTCAACGTACAAAAATTTCCAACATTCTGACCTTCACAACTTCACTGGTTTCTTGCAATATTATTTTTTATAATTTTCTCAATATCCTCGACATATACAACCTTAAGCATCATCAATGCTAATAGTATTGACATCAATGACAACCAAAAAATCCAAAAATCTCCCCCTTTGGCATTGATGGCAACACATGATGTGAAAAATAATGCCACCAACCCAACTAGCTCTTCTCCAAAAATCTTCCCTTGAGATTGTGCACTCTTTTCCCGTTACCTTCTTCTCCCATGTTTTTCACATTGCTCTTCTCTCCCACTTTGACATCAATGGAAAAGGTACACATGATATGATCACATATTTGAATCATCTAACTACTCCCCCTAAGTAGTATCCACCACAACATCAATCCATAAAGTAAGGCTGTATATGTCAAGGATATTGAGAAAATTGTAAAAAATAATATTGTAGGCAACCAGTGAAGTTGAGAAGGTCAGAATGTTAGAAATTTATGTGCGTTGAAGATACAAAGGTGTTCTTCAAAGGATTTGTTTCTGAAGCTTTCTAGTATGTTATTTGAAATTTTCAAAGGTTTTCATCAAGACATATGGAAGTTATGAAGATTTGTGCTCCTATAGTTATTCAATTTTTGTAGATGGTGTTCTTGGATGAGGAGGAGGAAATTTTGGTAATTTTAGTTGTTGCGCATGTATCTATGATGTTCATGGATGACTCTAGATCACACTCTATCCTTTTTGTATGTTTGCATTGATCAACCTTACTTCACAAATTAGATAGTTAGCAGTGCAAGCATAAATCAATAACACATCAGAGACACATGAACACCAAAATTTATACATGGAAACCCTATTAGGGGAAAAACCACGGTGGATGTTAGTCCACAAGATATACCTTGTTAGAGGTATAATGAAGAATGAAAAGGGAATGCACTTGCATTCAGACACACTACCTAAAGCACACTGCTTAGAGGAAGTCTCATTGCCTTATATACAATAATCACATTAAATCCATTTGATGAAGTTGAACTAAGAAATTAGCTTGTACAAAATCCTGATTACTATTCCGGTTAGGTGCACAAAAACTTCTAACACTCTTCCACACTCTGCTCAATATTCTTCACACTCTGCTATGCTCTTGAATGAATTTACCTTTATTTGCACATGTACATCTCTTGCACACACCGATCATTGCCTCCAAATGAGGAAAAACATAAATTATATATATCCTCTACACAGATTTACACCCACTATTCAATCGGCCACAAATAAAGAATAAATTACAATTGTCGGCCTCAAAACATGAAAATTTTCTAATGCGCACCAACACAAGTTGGTAACAACATAGTGAGGAACCAAAAAAAGTCTTATAACATGCCAAAAAATAAAAGATTAACCTTCATGGATCCGCAACACACTACTACCATCATGTTGGCCAAGAACATGAAAACTCAAGCACACATCAGAAAAATATTTGATCATGAACACTCCGATCAATGTGAATGTAAAAAAATTATAGAGTATAATCTATAATCATCCATGATTGTCAAAAATACATGTGCAACAACTGAAATTACCGGAATTTCATCATCTTCATCCAAGAACACCATCTAAAAAAACTAAATAGTTGTATGAACAAATATCTTCATAACTTCCACAAATCTTGATGTGGACCTCTAAAATTTTTAGACAACATACTAGAAAGCTTCAACACAAACCCTTTGAAATGCACCTTCAGATCTTCAATGCACAAAACTTTTCAACATTTTGACCTTCTTAGCTTCATTGGCTGCCTACAATATTATTTTTTACAATTTTTTCAATATCCTCAACATATATAACCTTAAGCATCATCAATGATAATAGTGTTGAAATCAATGACAACCACATAGTAGAAATGCAACCACAACATCCAAAAAAATCATGCCAACATATGTGAAACTGATAAATAAAAATCAAGCTCCCTTTATCAAATCTATCAATGAAGAACATACATATCCGAGAACTCCCACTACATGGGTAATGTCAAATTTAAAAGTGATCAAGGCATATAAATTTTACCAATAAAAACTATACTAAGGTGTGATAAATGATAATAACATGAAGTACCAAGGACAATCGCAATGATCCACAAATGCAACACAAATTATTTGCATACTCTCTAACAATATGTCACCAAAATCTTCCCAAATCATATGAACATGAACCTCCAAGAAGGAACCATAGAATGAAGAGAGAAAAAATGTAAACCATAACATGTCCTACCAAATCCTCAAAAGTGTTATGTTGTCTCAAGTATGATCTCCTTATGACCCAAAATAAAAATATTTAATAACACCTATCCACTCAATCTCAAAGACCGAACAACATACGAATCATGAATAATGTCAACAATGGCGTAGGTCTCTCTAACCAAGGAAATAAAAAATCAAAATATTTATTCCTAAATTAGGAGATCAGCCCAATAAATATTTCTTAAACTCCATATCAATGGATGATAACATAAAATCATATGAAAAAAGACATAACTATGCTAACCATCTCTCAAAATGAATCCTCGAGAACCAACTATCCATAGCTCAAGATCCATATCTATTAAAGATAAAGCAATATAAACTCATTAAATAAACAATCCTCAAATGAGTCTCCCAAAATAAATCACTATGGATCAAGACTCATTCCCATGAGAAAACAAAGAATGCAATACAATACATTTGAAAAAGGAATGGGAAAATAACTTTCAAAATGAAAAATTGTCAAGTAGACCAAGAGTGGGGAATGGGAAAGCTCCTCCATGATAACCAGGTCATCATGAATCACTCCAAGAATAACCTCCTTTGTAGATCCATCATGAAATCACATCCATATCTAGGTGAAGGCTCCCCAATATTTCTACTAAAATATCTAAAGAGAAAACACCTTAAGGAAATGTCTCTAATCACAAGATAACTTTATCCTCACCCAGGTATCCAAGTATCCATGAGCACTTGAAACTGATCAATCCATACTAAGTTCAAAATGTAACAAAACATCCTCCTGAAGCTCCCAAGAAAATGACTAATGTACTCAATAAAAATAGAACTAACAAGATCAATTTTAGAGCTCTAACCACATAATTAGGAACCTAAGATAACATCATGATCTAACCATATCCTCCTAGGAGATCACATGCAACAATGCATACATACTGGTCTCAAGAGAACATATATCACGCCAAAAATTTAGTCTAGAAATAAGAGAAAATCATGAAATAATACTAAACACTCTCTAAACCAAGAATAAAAATCTCCAATCACATGAAGAGAAGTATATCCTAATAGTGAATCTATAAATGTGAAATGACTCTTCTATAGGAAAAGAATCTAAGAGCTCCTCCAAAACATCCACAAAAGTTAAATAAGATCATCCATCAGCAATGATGAATCACATCACTACTAATAATTCCCATTGAACTATGCTATGATACTAATATACTCATGGAATCATGACAACAATATCATAAATAAAGATCACCCATGGTCCATACACACTCAACTATAATCCCAACAGCTCCAGAAAACAAGTAGAACCAATATCTCCAAGCCAAGAAGATAAATTTCCATCAGAACATCAAGAAACAAGATGATGTATTTTGGATTCAATTATGTTATTTATTTGTATTGATATTTCAAATCACACTCAATGATTCATCATTAGGAAGTAGAAATTTGATGATAAATCACTAACTGTGATTCAAAAAATTGATACAAATAAATACAAACATTTGAATGTAGAAGACTTCATCTAATTTTCATGGACTATGGAAAAATCCTACCTACTATGAATGGTGTTTCTATACCTACTAAAACACAAAGAATAAACATATAATTAGCAAATTATGCAAGTTAGAAGCAACATTCCCCATGAGATCCATTTGAAACATGAAAACAAGAAATGAAATGAAGAACACAATAAAAAAATCTTATTAAATCCTATTCAAATGAATAAACTCTTAATCCCACGAGGGAATTGGTCCTATTTTGATGTGGGAAATATCCCTTTCCCAATTTCTTGATGTAAATAGATGATCTTTGGTGATGATTGTCCTTCATTGATGAAATTTTCCAATAACCTAGTTAAATTGATTATAAAATATGAAATACTATGAACTCAAGTGCTAAATGCTGCTAGTGATTATGCTCTTAGTGTTGGCATATGGCTTGTAAGTGTTGTAATTTATTGAAACCTAAGTAACCTAAATTCCATACTAAGTCTTACATCCGGTATACAATATAGTCTTGGTTCCTACCAGTAGAACAAAGTAAAGAATAGGGCATCCGATTACAAGCATAAAAGTTGATCTGAACACCTTACCAGAAAAATATTTTGAGTTGAATATCTTTGAGGAAGGTCTATTGATTTTTTCAATACCTTGCTGAAGTATTTTTTTGATGCGCACTCACTGGTATGTGATCTATAAGATCTGGTGCACTAATTTGTTGATTATGTATGCTAGAAGGATGACTCGAAAAGTATAGTAATCACGAATGTATAAGATATAATTAATTTAAAATTCTTCATACTCAATTAAGTCTTGTTTGGTTCCTCTCTTTTTATTAAATGACTTTGGAGGATGCATATAAAGACTTAGTGGTGGATCTAGCTGACAAGATGAAAGTAACTTAATGCTTTATGAATCTGACTGATGGATGAAGAAATCCCTGTTAGTAGATATATATATGAGATCAGTTCTATCATTTTGATGTGTATGGAATGTGGAGAAGAGTGTAAAGATATAAAATATATGAAACACGAATAGGGCGTGAAATTCAAGAAAGTAGTAGTGTGAATTTATCTCCAAGTGATGCGAAGAGCAGAGTAGAGCAGAGTGAAGTATAGAGTCAGAAAGCAGATCCAAAATCGAATCTATGAGCTTCAAAAAAACTATAACTTGGCATAAGTAGATGCTACTATCTCAGTCCACCCTTCATATGGTCTTAATATGAATTTTGTAAGGCAGTGAGCTCTAGGCAGTGTGCCTGAATGCAAGTGCATTCTCTTTTGTAAACAATTATATTTTAGTACTCAAATTGTGGACTAACATCCACCATGGTTTTTCCCCAAATAGGGTTTCCATGCAAAAATCTAAGTGTTATGGTGTTATGAATGTTTCCTTTGAATGATTTCATCTTTATTTTAATGTAATGATAGAATGGTATAAGTTTTAGACTAATAAAAGTTAAGTTTTGTTGAACACTAGTTTACCTCCCCTCTCAGTGTTCCCTTGAGTCCAACAATTCGTATCAGAGCACATTTCCTTTGAAGAAGTTTTGTAGCTTGAGGTGGATCTTGGAATGCGATGGACTCTGGCAGTCTTCAACAAAAACTTCTAGTGGAACTTGATGATCTTGATCAGTCTAAAGTAGAAGTTCTAGAATTGAAAGAAAATCTTAGAGATGCTGAGAAACTCATCCAATCATTGAAAGATCAGATTGTTAAATCTAGGGAGAAAATAAAGGATCTTTGTGATCAGATACAATAGAAGGAGAATGAAAATATGGATGACGCTCACTTGAATCAAACCTTGATGGAAATAAATGAAGAATGTGAAAATCTTGCTAGAGATAATACAAACCTAAAACGTGAGATGGAATCTATGATGATGAAGATGATTAAAGAGATTGAAGAAAGGAAGAAGAATGAGGAAAATATTGCTTAGACATTGAAAAAGAAATTTGATGAATGCAATAGAAGAAAAGGGGAATTCACTTAGTTGGAAAGTGAACTAAAAATAGCTAGAAACAATGAAGAACTTGATAAGAAAATTGTTACTCTTAGGAATGATCTTGTCACTGTAAATGAATGCAGAGAAAAGTTTAAGATCAAATTAGTGAAAATTGATGAGATGACTCAAGGACAAAAGAGTGGAAATGATAAGAGAGGTCTTGGATATGAAAAGGGAGAAAGTTCTAGATTAGGTCAAAATACTTTCAAACATAACAAAAATGGAAGGTATCTGATAAGACAACCTAATGCCCAAAAGTTCAATGGGTATTGTTTTTCTTGTAATAAATTTGGTCATATGGTTGCTCAGTGTAGAAGTAATATAAATTCAAGAATTTCATCATTCTTTGGTTAGTGTTTCAATTGCAAAAAGTTTGATCATAAATAAATTCAATGCAAAAATGTGTCAAGTTACTCTATTGAATGCTACACATGTAGAAAAATTGGGCATGTTGCTAATAAATGCAGATCTAGAAGAATTCATTGGAATGATTGGTTAGGAAATGAAATAATTGTGTGCTACAACTACAATAAATATGGTCACATTGCAAGATTCTACAAAAATAAAAACGTAGACAAAAGAGGTCTGGTATATAAAGGCAGAAATATAGAGAAATTTGATAAAGGAAAACAATAAATGACTATAGATGAAATCAAAGATCAAATGAAGAAGACATGGGTAAGGAAGAATGATTCTATTATTGGAATTGGTTCCATACCAGAACTTTCTTCTAGTAACTCTTTTGGTAATTGATTTTAGGCCACTGGCCTAAGGGGATTCTTTCAAGAAAATATTTCCTCCCCTATCTATGGATTGTCCCAGAATGAAGAGAACAATCAAGAAAATGTATTTATGATGTACAAAATTTTTGGATAAATTTGGAAAAGAAAATTCAGATAATTCATAGGTTCGCAAAAATTCTTTTTGTCACTACTTGGGAAAATAGAGTCTCCAGAAAACATAGAGAAAATGAATTTATTAAACATGTGTGAGCTATAAAATTCATGTTGGAACCATCATTTGTCACTTTGCATCAAAGAAGGAAATAAGGAGAGCACTAGAGAGGAGAGTTAGGAAGCAGTAAAATTGATTTATCGACAAATCTCAAAATTTATTAGGTATTTCAAATTATTTTTGAAATACTCATATGATTTGGTGTGCGGTTGCAAAAGCTAAATACAAAAAATGAAATGTGGAAAAAATCAAAGGGTTGATCACTCTAGATGAATATAATAGTGCAAAGATTAGGTCTATGAGGAATTTGTTATTGTCTGATGAATTAAAGAAATCGAGTGAAGCTAAACATGGGAATTTGGATATGTGGAGTGAGTTTTCATACTTTGAGAATGCAAAATTTGTGAAATTCATATTGAGTAGATTAAATGATGTTGTTTTAAATTAAGACAAACCTTAGATCATCTCAAAGGAAGCAATTGAGAATTTAACTAGATTTTGCAAAGTTAGAGATATACCAAGGAAGAAATCTATCTGGAACAAAGAGGTTGAAACCTTAACCAGAATAATGAAAGACTAGAGGACCTTGATAATTGCTACAATCAAGAATCTTGTTATAAATTACATTGCACATGAAATAACCTATATAAGATCTTCTACAGAAATCGAGAAGGAGCCACATCGGTTGGCATAGTCTATATTTCTCACAAGATGATAATTGAAGGTTAGGACTTTAAACTATGTGGGTTGTTAAAGGATCAACTCATGGAGAATGTATAACTATCAAAGGAGATAGGTTACCCTTGTAGGTTCGGTACTTTGATTACATGTTTAGTAATTTATTTCTTGAATTGCTTGCTGAAATTTGATAATATGGTATGGAAATCAAGCGAACTAGTATGCAAACAAATATACTCTTATTCTAAGATCTAGACTAATTGGGATTTAGAATTTGAAAATTTATTTAAGAATTTGCTTGAAAAGTGTGGTTAAGTCAATATTTACCTTCCGGTAAGATCAACTGAAGTTGGTTCCTCTTTCAGTGGCATTGATAGAGAACAAAAAAGAGGAAAGGAAATCATTGAATACAACCCTGTAGAAAACAAAGTTCCCAGAATTGAGGGAAAAGGAAAATAAAAGGAAATTGTGGACATTTTGGATGAAGAATCTAATGAAGAAACTAAGGATCCACTAAAAAATGAATCTGAACTAGAAAAAGTAGTGAGGAGGAAGAAGATCTGACAAAAGAAAAGCTACAACAACTTATTCAAGGAGAAGGTGGAAAGCATAAAATAGCTAGGTTATGGTCTATCAAACCATCATATGATCAAGACATGATTCTAAGTGTGTTAAATGCTCATGTTGAGAAATGAAATATTAGATTGGAAAGATTGCAAAACATTCTGCCCACTGAAATGATTGAATGTAGCAAAGAAGCATTGGATTCTGAAGCTCAAGAAAAATAAGCTGGTGAAGTTATCTCTCACTTGAAGGAGGAATTTAGACTATCCCTTTCCAAACTGAAAAGAAAATGAATGAGTTAAGGCAATTCATAAACTCAGCTAGTGACATCTACAACTATTGCATCCATTGGCCCCATGTAGTTAGAAATTACAAAGTGAAGTTGGATTAGATTGAATCAAAATTGAATGACATTGGTAAGAGATTTGACATATCTTGGGATCTGGATGGTATCATCAGGAAAAGAATCTAGGAACTAAATTCAACACAGACAAAAAATCAACTCTCCAAGAACACTCTTGTGGATACTTTTTGGAAGGTAAATGATCTAACCAAATGCAGGTTGGAGTAGATGGTGGAAATATTGAGGAATGGTGTGAAACTAGAAGAATCAATTATAATTCCTAAATCTCTAACTAGAATTGTTAACAAGACTTCCAAGAACAATGGCTTGATCATTATCATTGGAATTAAAATAGATGCTTGGAAGAAATTCCTTCCGAAAGTGAACAAAAACCATAAGATAATCTTCTAAAGATATCAGTAAATTGTTTTCAATTTTTTGAAGTTTTGATCAAAGGAGGAGAACTGTCGGCATATATGTGATAAAGTTTTGAATCCTTGAGGGTTTTGAGCACATGTTTGTCACTATCTTTTCAATATCATTTTTTTTGTCTTTTTGGCATATGGCATCCATGCTTTGTCATTGATGTGAATGGGGGAGAGAATTCAGTGAAAAATTCCCTATAGAGGGAGAACAAAATGCAATATAGGGAGATATAATGCCTTATAAATATCAGGGGGAGAAAGTGGAGTAATTTTTTGGCAGTATACCTATAATGATTTTGACACTTAGACATTTTTCACTAAGTGTTGCCATCAATGCCAAAGGGGGAGATTTTTTGGGATATGGATTGTAAGTGTTGTTATTGATGGCAACCTAAGAAACCTAAATGGTATCATAAGTCTTACATCCGATTTGTAGTATAGTCTTGGTTCCTAGTAGAAGAACAAAGTAAAGAATAGGGCATCCGATTAAAGCCATAAAATTTGATCTAAACACCTTACCAGACAAATATTTTGAGATGAGGATCTTTGAGGAAGGTCTGTTGATGTTTGTAATACCTTGGTGAATGATTTTTTTAATGCGCACTCACTAACACGTGATCTAGAAGATTCGGTACACTAATTTGTTGATTATCTATACTAGAAGGCCAAACCGACAAGTATAGTAATCACACATGTATAAGATGCAATTAATTAAAAGTTCTTGATTAAGTTTTGTTTGGGTCCTCTCTTTTTCTTAACTTATTTTGGAGGATGCACATAAAGATTTAGTGGTGGATCTGGCCGAAAAGATGAAAGTAACTTTACACTTTATGAAGCTGACTGATGGATGAATAAATCCTTGTTAGCAGATATATATATGAGATCGGTTCTATCATTTTTATTTGTATGAAATTTGGATAAGTGTGTAAATATAGCGAATATATGAAACATGAATATGGTGCAAAATTCAATAGAGTAGTAGTGCAAATTTCTCTCTAAGTGATGTGAAGAGAATAAAAGAGAAGAGTAGAGTAGAGTGAAGTACAAAGTCAGAAAGAAAATCCATAATTGAATCTATGAGCTTCACCAAAACTGTAACTTGGCATAAGTAGATGCTACTATCTCAGTTCACCCTTCAAATGGTCTTAATTTGAATTTTGTAAGGCAGTGAGCTCTAGGCAATGTGCCTGAATGCAAGTGCATTATCTTTTGTAAACAATTATATTTGAGTAATCATATTATGGATTAAACCCCACCGTGGTTTTTTCCTTAACAAGGTTTCCATGTAGAAATCTGTGTTATAGTGTTATGAATGTTTCCTTTTAATTATTGTATCTTTCTTTTAATGTAATGGGAAAATGGTATAAGTTTCAAACTAATTAAATTTAAGATTTTTTGAACACTGATTCACCCCCCTCTTAGTGTTCCCTTGATTGATGTAGTACAATCTACCTTACCACCAGCTAATAGGGGTAATTTAGACCCAAACCCAAAACATAAGAAGATCTATCTCAACACATCATATTGAAATTAGAATCACCATTCCCAAATCATCAAAAAATATACACTTCCTTCACAACCTCATTCAAGCATAAATACAACTATAACTTCATCCATAAAGAAATATTCAAGCATTTGTGATCACTCATTTCATTGTACATACAAATTTCCACTATCCATGAAATCAAAACACTATTTGGCAAATGGAATTCCATACCCTAAATCAGGTAAATCACTCACACCAGATTCAAAATCCAAGATCCAAAGGCATATTTAGAGACCTCTTAATTCCCACAACAAAAAAAAAAATCTTACAATAAATAACCCAAATAAATCTTCAAATTCTCAGACTGTCCGCCTAAAAAGGTTACTAGAATAGGCCTATTTTACAAAGAATCCACCTTTTTTTTTTTCCAATTTTTCAAACAACCTCAAAAGGTCTTTAGCCATGTCATAAAACTTAAGATCTCATCATTTTCTAGAGTGGTGGAGCTTGAAAATACACTATTCTACCAAACCCTTGTTTATAGGGTGAAATACACCAAAAAGAGAGAGGGTTTCATGAATATCACCCTTACAAACCTCATGCATTCTGTCCATCAGTTAAAACATGTCACAATATGTCTTATAATGTATTTGAATCCATTTCCTAGTCCATGCACATGTTATTTATTTAGAACCCTTCTTGGAACCTCCATTTTCAAGTGGAAAAACTCAGAAATTTATCTTGAATCAACAACTTGTCTTCATATTCTTGATACCCCTACAACCACCTACTCAATAAAATTGAAAACACATTAAATAAAATCCATTCCACTGATCCAATAACCTACATTGGTGGAATGTCCATTAATTTCTTAATGGACTCTCAAAATCCTTTGTTTCTAGAACACAAACTGAGGCTCAAATGATTGCCTTTGTTTCTTTTTCCTAGAAGACTAACCTCCAACTATTTGAAATGAAATTTAACTCCTCTCCAAGTGAGATCACATGAGTATTATCCTTTTTTATTCCTCACCAATCTATACAAGATAAAAACAATGGAAAGAATGCTGCAAAAATCAGAAAATAAGGGTATTATTCTCTATTTTATTAAAGAATATCAGAAAATCTGCCTCTTCTCGGCCTTTTACAATGTTCTTAAAGATATTTCTAAAATACTGAATACCTCTTCAACTGTTGTGAATGACCAATTTCTTAAAATCCCCCTTTGTCTCTTCATATTCCTACTTTTTACATATTTGACAATATTACAAATTTTTCATTTCCATCTCTTTGACCACCTTAAACCCATTTACATGACTTGAATACATTAGGATTAACCTTTACAATGGATTTGAAACTTGAAATTGACTTGAACATTTCAAATTTAACATATTAGCCTTTTGAAGGCATTTCATGACTTAGGTTCTTCGGCACCATACAACCAACCAAAAAATATTTCAAAGTCTCTTGGAAACCCATTGCACCATCTTCACTTGTACCTACAAAATAAAATCAAATATGCCTTTGCTTTCTCTTGTCATCTTCTTCCTCCATCTCTATCTTCATCTCTTTGCCTTGTACCTTTCTCAGTCTTCATTATCAGGTTCTCAAACTATTTTCTCTTTCAAAAGGACATAGGACTGTCCTTGCACACTTTACTTTACCTTCTCTAACCAATCTTCTCTTCATTTTATCAACTCTTCATCAACTCCCATCAATAGAGTATCCTTCATCTAGGCTGCAACTCTTTAGGTATCCATTAGGTTCTAACTGCAACATAACACAACTCATAAAACCATTTGTCTTGCCCAATAGAAAATCCAAGAAGATGCCACACTCTCTTTACCTTGCACCTTCTAACCAGCTTAATCTCCATTGGAGGATGGTGACCACAAACCTTTCCTTGTCTACCAGCACACAACTCCTCAGAGTTCTTCCTCTCTATAGCTTAGATGGATAAGCACCTGTAACCAACCAACAATCTCAACCTACTGCTAGCAACAAATTAACCATAACCAACCTTAACAGAGCATCTTCAGGCTCTGATACCAATTGATGCATTAAAATCTTCCTTACCACTACCTAATAGGGTTACTTTAGACCCAAACCCCCAAAAATGAGAAGATCTATCTCAACACATCATAGTCAAATCAGAATCACCATTCCCAAATCATCAAACAACATACACTTCCTTCACAACCTCATTCAAGCATAAATACAACTGTAACTTCATCCATAAAGCAAGATTCAATCATTTTTTATCACTCATTTCACTGTATAACAAATTTCCATTTTCCATGAAATCAAAACACTATTGGAAAATAGATTTCCATACCCTAAATCAGGTAAATCACTCACACTAGATTCAAAATACAATATCCAAAGGATTATTTAGAGACCTCTTAATGTCCACAACAACAAAAAAAATTCTTACAATGACTAACCCAAATAAATCTTTAGATTCTCAGACTATGAACCTAAAAAGGTTACTAGAATAGGCCTATTTTACAAAGAATCCACCTTTTTTTCAATTCCAATTTGTCAACCAACCTAAAATAGTCTTTAATAATGTCATAAAACTCAAGATCTCATCATTTTCCAGAGTGCAAGAATTGGAAAACACATTGTTTTACCAAACCCTTGTTTATAGGGTGAAATACACCAAAAAGAGAGAGTGTTTCATTAATATCACCCTTACAAACATCATGCATTCTGACCATCAGTTAAAAAATGTCACAATATGTCTACTAATGAATTTGAATCCATTTCCCAGTTCATGCACGTATTATTTCTTCAGAACCCTTCTTGGAACCACCATTTTCAAGTGGAAAAACTCAAAAAATTGTCTTGAATCAGCAACTTGTCTTCATATTCTTGATACCCCTGCAACCAGCTACTCAATAAAATTTAAAACACATTAAATATAATCCATTCCACTAACCCACTAACCTACATCAGTGGAATGGCCATTAATTTCTTAATGGACTCTCAAAATCCTCTATTTCAAGAACACGGATTGAGGCTCAAATGATTTACCTCTATTTATTTTTCGTAAAAGACTAACCTCCAACTATTTGAAGTGAAATTTAACTCCTTTCCAAATGATATCACATGAGTATTATCCTTTTTTATTCCTCACAAATTTGTACAAGATAAAAACAATGGAAAGAATGCTGCAAAAATCAGAAAACAAGGGTATTATTAAATATAGAATATCAGAAAATCTACCTCTTCTCGACCTTTTAAAATGTTCTTATAGATATTTATAAACTATTAATTACCTCTTCAACTATCTTGAATGACCAATTCCTCCACATCCCCCTTTGTCTCTTCATATTCTTGCTTTTTTCTCTTTTTAAATATTGGACAATATTACAAATTTTGCATTTTCCATCTCTTTGACCACCTTAGACCCATTTACATGAATTGAATACATTAGAACTAACCTTTACAATGGATTTGAAACTTGAATTTGACTTGAACATTTCAAATTTAACATATTAGCCTTTTGAAGGCATTTCATGACCTAGGTTCTCTTGCACCATTGAGTCCAACACTTAGATGATGGATCCAAAATCAATAGAGCAACTCTCTATTTGTAGAAGAGGATGATAAAGAAAGAGGAAAAATGGATGAATGTGGGACAAAAGACCAATGAAAAGGAAGATGCCACTTGTCCACATGTGATTGGAGGAGGAATGAGAACATTTTGATGAATATGAAAATAAATATGGTTAGGTGGAATTTGAAATTTGTGAAATGACAAGTTGGAGGGAGAGAGAAATGGAGTAAATGCCACTTGGCTTAAGGAAAAGGACATGTAAGAGGCCTTTAATTCCCTATTGGATGTATTTATCACTTTTCAAGGGATTTTTGAATTTGAGGAATATTTCCCTATTGATGCCAAGTTGAGAGAAAATAAAAGAATTTATAAATCAATGAAATTGATTTACTTGTGCAAGTTGCAAAATCTAGAGGATTTTATGGATTAGGATTAGCATTAATAAGGATTTGATTAATTTAAAAGAAGATTAGCTGATGTGACAATTTGATTTAGAATTTTGGATTAGTTTCAATCAAAGTTGAGAGGAATATAAATTTAGACTTAATTAAATAAAGTTTAATCTATTTAATTAAAATGAACGGTGTTAGTTTTAAATCAAATAAAGATTCAATTATTTAATATAAAGGAGATGACTTTAGAGATTTATTAAATAAAGTGAAATATTTAATTAAAAGGGGACATTAAGATTAATTAAATAAAATGATTTATTTAATTAATAGGAGATTATGACTTAATCAGATACATTTGATTTATTTAATTAAGAGAGGGAATATGATGAATTTAATCAGATAAATATTATTCAATTAAATTGATTAATAAAGGAGATGATTCACGATGAATTGGTGTTAGTAAGATTAGGATCAGGTCTATAGGATCAATCTGTATATTTTATGTGTCTACATTTTTCCCCTCTATGGTGCAATCAATTTTTTAGATGCCCCACTACTACCCCATCAAGAAGGATTGCATTGCTATACTGCCCCCTTGAGAGATCAGAAGAAAATTTGGATTTTTGTGTAAACTCACAAAAAAAGAGGACAACTTACCTTAAAGGGCCAAAGAAGGTCCAAGATGCCAAAAATGTGCTAGAACATGAAAAAAAAATGTAACACGACCCTCGATCAGGCTAGAACGGGATTGGGGGTCCAAAACCCTAGTTGGATGGCTAGACAGGGTAAAAAAACCATAACTTTCAAGCTTAAATAGGTCCCAAGGGGTCCATTTCAATTTATTTGCACACCTAGCCCTTAAGAGATTCTTGCACTTTGAGATCTGAGCACTGTTCGAGATGGTGCAACGAGTTCTTGCATGACACGTTTCAGATTGAGCATGAGTGAACCAGTGGCCTGTAGGCGTAGGACAACCAATATGTGACCCTTACTCGAATTGTTTTTTCATTTTTCATGTGCATTTAATAGGGTCAAAGTTCAAATAGAGTCTAGTGACGCTATATAGCACTGTTAAAAGTGCATAATCGATGTCGTGCAGCCTTAAAGAGCACCGCGTTTACAAACTGCACCACCATGGCTTAGTTTAGAAATTAAGGTTAGGGGTCAAAGTCATCCGCTCTTACAAATTGCGCCGTAACGGTGTAATTTAGCATTTAGGTTTAGGAGAGTAGTCAAATTGCGATGCAACAACTTAGTTTGGAGCTTAGGGGGTCCTAGCGGTGCAGTTTGAAACTTCCAAATAGTGACACAATTGCAAAAATCACCATATTTACTATTTCAATTGTGACAACTTAGAATAGGATCCCGATTGTTTACAAAACCTGAACCTATGGATTTTCTTGTGCGGGAGGACTTAGGGATACTTCACTCATGGGAGAACTGGTCCTTGGTTCTAAGTCAGTTAGTGTGTATGGCTGAGTTGCTCCAAGAGCACCTTGGGGTGATTGGTCTATGGTACATCACCTATGCCATTGTTGTTCGGACACACTTGGGCATGATGACTGCCCTGGTAGAGCAATGACACAATGAGACATTATCATTTCAATTGCCTTCAGTTGAGGCTATAGTGACCTTGGAGGATGTTTTTATCATTCTTTGATTTCCCATCCATGGAGAGCAAGTGATATATGATGTGGATGCTAGGAGAGATGCCTGCTACAAGTTCATGGGCCTCAATGAGCTTACTTTTGTTGAGGGTTAGATTGATCTTGAGTGGTATAGGGGCATAGTGCCCACTTTTAGATTGATTGTAGCTACCATCATCTCAGGCCTCGTGGTGCTAGATCAACATGGATGATATTTCAGTCTAGGATTGGGTCTTGCCTGGTAGCAGATGCTCAAAAAATGAGAGTGATTTTCATGGGGGCCAGTGATGTTGTCCTCTCTTTATCATGACCTTCATGAGTTTGTGTACTTGGATAGCAAAGCTATCGAGGTTAGGGTCACACTTTTTCATGTCTAGGCCTAGGAGCACATAGTAGTGCTTCACCCATAGGTTACAACAGTTTCCTTAGAGCTATATGATCCTATATTCTGGCGATAAAAAGGGACTTGACTACCTTTACTTAGACAGGGGTAGGTGGCATCCCTCAGTTGAGGAGGGTTCTAGATGGGATGATAGTTTTTACATGGAGGCTCTGACTCAGCATGCTTGCATGGTATGATGACGTACAACAACTCTTTTATGCGAGATAAAAAAGGTTTCTATAGGGGAGAGAGAATACCATGATAGAGAGGTATCTTCCTGATAGAGTTTCCAAGCAATTTGGGGACAAACATGACCATCTTGATGACCAGTATGTGGTGATATTTGTGTATACTACGAGGGAGACAAAATGATGCAGGTGGATCCCAACTGATGAGGCCATAAAATATTTTAGATAGCTGGTGGCCAGGTTGTGGCCTTATGATTAGAGATAAGGAGATGCACAGATCATAGCGGCATATACTGCATGGTTCAAACCACCTCTGCGATTGACATATCTAAGAGAAACACCCTTACTTCAGAGTCCTAGAGGTAGATCAACAGGCCGAGGGAAGCGGCAAGGAGGTAGAGGAGACATATATGGGGTTGGGGGATGGAGAGGAGGTAGGCCACCTCTAGGACAAAGGGATCAGGTGCTCTGGGAGTAGTAGAGAGATGGGGACATGCAGCCCTAAGATGGGGATAGATAGAGAAATGAGGCCCTGAGAGACCACCAATATCAGCCTCCACCACCACAACCACAACCAAACCAGAGAGATGCCTTGATACAATAGGTGTAGGCCCAGGTACAGGGTTTACAAGTACAAGTATAGGTATTGACTACCGAGAGGGACTAGGCTAGAGACAATAGTTGGAGAGTATGGCCTTTGCTTCTCAAGGTAGGACAATCTCAACATAGATGTACCGCAAGGCTGTCCGTGAGGTAGAGTATTAAATTTTGCACTATAGATAGGTGGTACTAGAAGGGGCCTAAGTACCAGAGTACTCACAATATATAGGCATGAGACAACCTAAGAATCAAGCTAAGAGATAGGTGGGGGAGGGTAGCAGCCAGCAGGGGCCACCATGATACATTTTTGATTGACACTATTCTTTGAGATCCATGTAATTCATTTTTTGATAGCGTTGATTGTATTGCATACTTGATTAATACACACATTTTGATCCTAATCTTTGTACCATGACAATTACATATTTATATATGATATGGTTCGATTCATTTATGAGATGTGTCCTTATGCATGATGGATGAATGTATTTAATTTCCTATATGCAATGCTATGACTCATGATATGTAGATGTTTATTTATGCTCATGGTTATAGATGCATTTCTTTTTGTATATTTTCTTATGCATTTAATGAAAAATATGATGATGCAAATGTATGTTAATGAGATGCTTAATAAACCTATATGTAAATGAATATCTTTTGATGCGACATGATTATGATGATGTATGATATGAGATGACCTATGATATGCAATGGTTTTATGACATGCAATGATTCATGATTATGCATTGTGATTTATGAATGCAATGGAGCAAATGCAATTATATGAATGCAATTATTTAAGATGATGTGATATGTAATGCACATGATTGTGATGAAGATAATGTGAGATGACCTATGACCTGTAATGGTTTTATGTCCTGCAATGATTCATGATTATACATTGTGGTTCATGAATGAAATGGTCTATAATGTAATTATTTTAAGATGATATGATATTTAGTTCAAATGATTATGAGATGATCATTATGCCTATCAAGAACTGGGTTTTATTTTAAAAAGTTTGTTTACCTTATGTTTGATAATACACATAAGTACGATGCATCAAGGTATAAAGAACTAGGATGGCATTGTACCTAGTGTGATGGAATTTGACTCAATGATCAGATAGGAGTACTCTTATTCACACCTAACATACAAAAACCTTACTAGGATATACATTAGATATTTCAAACATCTCAGACCAAAACACAAAAAGAAAAAACCTAACAATGTAATAGTCAACAAGCTTCCTGAAACACCTTCCATACACACCTAATAAAGCAAGTATTCAAAAAGGATATATTACAAGAATATCCAATAATCATAGAAGTTAAAAAGATAATGATAATTTCCCAATTCCTTTCTCTCTAAATATTTTTGTTTAGACATCAATGAAAGTTCATTGGAATGCATGCAAAATAAAATAAGTAAAAAAGACAAAGATAAAGTAAACAAATAAACTAATGTTCTTCATACTGCCAACCAAGACTAAACTATGGTGATGTTTGATGTTGATGTCCATTGTAGGAAGGATGCATCCTAGGACATGATGTTATCAGATGATTTTTGGATTTGATTGGACGATAGGCTATTGATACTCTGAACTGACTAACTTGCTTACCTACTAATCTAAACTTAAAATCTTGACGATTGAGCTTTCACTTTTAAACCTGTTAGACTTGTTTCCGATTATTTTGCAAAAGGATGAAGGCGATGATGATTTATTATGAATGAGATTATTTTGAGTGATATTGAGATGAGATAGATGGATTTTTTTCAAATATTTGGATGTTTTTGGTTTTTTTGGAATGTTTTGAGGTTGTTTTGGGATTTTTCAGATGCTTTACAAATGTTTTGATTTTTGGATTTTCCAACTTTTTTGGGTTTTATGAGATTTTAACCAAGAGAATAACTTAAATACCTATCTTAGGGGTCTTGGGAGTTGATCAATAGATTAGCCTTTCCTACGTTATACATAGAGAGAGACCATGTAGTTAGACTAACATAGACTTGATTTATTGATGAGATGAAGATATAAATAGATAATGAATTGCTAGCTTATTATGATAGACTCCTAAAGGACTGACCTAGGGTATCTTGGGGGTTGATCAAAGATCAACCTTGCCTACATTTAAGATCAAAGACAGTGTAGTTCGATAGGATGACTCCAGTTTTGATTTTTGAATTTTTTATATGTTTTCTAATGTTTTTGGATTTTTGAAGGATTTTATGATTTTTTGGATTTTCTGATTTTAAGAAAGACTTCAAGGATATACATGAATCTGATCCAATGCAGGTAAAATAACATGCCCCCAACGTGAGGTGATAGAATACTCTGATAAAGATAGGAAAAAATAACCTTAGGAATGTGCCAAGTAGTACTAGGGTAGAATATGATATGAACACATGATCAAGCTATGATGCAGATGCAATGAAATGCGATGAGTGAATGGTAATTGTGTAGAATAATCCATGAATATCATAGTGGATGGAGGGTGCTGTATTTACACAAGGTGCCTGTTTACCAGGTTTTCACCAAGGTACTTGCCCAAAGTTCCACCGAAGTGGTTTTCACTAGAGGATGATTTTTCTCTTTACTATTTTTCAATCCTTTTTCTATTTTTTGGGGATTTTTATATTTTTGGATATTTTTTATATTTTTAGTTTTATCCTTAAAAGATCAGGCATATTTTTTTTTGAGATGAGATTTGTTGATGAGCTCTTGCAGAGGTTCCTCTTTGGGTGTTGATAGTTGATATTCCCCTAACTTGTAGCTTGTTGTGATGATGAATGGTCTCAACCATTTGGGTTCAAACTTTCCCTTGCTATCTCGATTTGGAACATTCTTTTGATTCTCCTTCAATATCAACTCTCTTGTCTGACTCCTGATCTTCTTGTTGTAGTGTTGCTTGAGATAATTTTGTAGACTTGTAAATGGTTTAAGGAATCCATGCGTTGCTCATCTAGTATTTCTAGCTCATTCAATTGTGAGACCCTATATTTTTCATTTTTTATGAGATTTTGTAGTGACATTCTCAAGGACGAGAGCTCACTCTCAATGGGGAGTATGGCTTCTAATCCGTAGACCAGGGAAAAGGGGATGGCACCTATTGGTGTGTGGATGCTTGTTTGGTAGGCCCATAAGGAAGGATTCAACTGCAAATTCCAGTCATGACCAATGCCATTGACTATTTTCTTGAGGATTTTTAGGATGGTCTTATTGGTGGCTTCTACTTGGCCATTTCCTTGGGGATAATATAGAGTGGAAAAGTGATGTTGGATTTTGAAATTTTGGAATAGGTCACGAACATCCTCATTTTTGAAAGGTGTCCCATTATCTAAGATAATGGCTTGAGAGACACTGTATCGACAGATAAGGTAATTTAGGATGAACTTGGATATCTTCTTTCCTGGAATGTAGGTCATGGGAATGGATTTCAAACACTTCGTGAAGCACTATATGGTGGTGATAGTAAAATTATGCCCATTAGATGATGTGGGGGTGATTTTACTGATGAGATCGAGCTCCCACTATGAAAAGGGCCAAGTTGTGATAATAGGGTTAAGCTTCTGAGCTGGTGCATGGATGAGGTCCCCATGTTGCTGACACTACAAACACATTTTGGCATAGTCATGTGCTTCTCTTTCCATTGTAGACCAATAGTACCCCATCCTTCGTAGTTTATTCACCAGATTCATACCACTCGAATGTGAACCAAACATTTTGTTTTGTACCTCGGTTAAAGCAGTAAAGGCTTCCTTATTCTTTAGGAAATGTAAAAGGGTTCCTTCAATGCTCCTATGATACAGGGTATCTCCTAGGATGACAAAATGAGAAGAATTTTTGATAAAGGCTCATTTGAGGTTTAGGGTTATGTCAATAGGGAGGGATCCTATTCTCATGTAAGTGTATATATCATGGTACCAGGGATCACCAAGACCAATGATTTCATCCACAAATTCATATTCTAGTACCTAGAATGTTGGTACAAGAAGCTAATCTATGAGGAATTCTTGCTTTGAGATGTTGTGTGAGATTTCTAGGAGTGATCCAATGATAGCCATTGCATCTTCTAATCTATTATTTTATCTTGGTAGTTGTTCAAATATGATATCAATGAAGAAATCATTGATACTTTCCACCAAATTATTGTATGGGGTCAACTTGTCATCCTTTGTTTGATATTGATTATTTACCTGGTTGATTACAAGTTGAGTCCCCATAGACTTTAAGTGCCATGATCTAAAAATGCACTACAATCCTCAACCCTATGACATGAGACTCACATTTGGTGATGTTATTTATGCATGGGAATGTCAGCTTGTATGATTTAGCTATGCATTTTCCTTATGGAGTGATGAAGAATATTCTCAATCCTAACCCATATTGTGTGTAGGATCCATCAAAGTACATTTTCTAGTGATCTACTACACTAAGGTTGAAGATTGATTCATCGAGGAACTCTGAAACAAGTGGATTCTCTACATATATTGGTTGTTTTTCCAGTTGATCTACAATTTCTTATCCTTTGATAGCCTTTTTTCTACATACTCAATGTCATGCTCCATCAAGATCATAACCAACTTCGTAGTTTGTCCCGTGAGAGTTTCTTTGGAAAGAAGATACTTGAGTAGGTCTATTTTTGCAATGAGCTTGATTTGATGTGCTAACATGCAATGTCTAAATTTATGTGATGCAAACACGACCACTGGGTAGGATTTCTCAATGGCTTTTTATTTTAGCTCATGTCTGACCATGGTCCTATTGATGTAGTAAATAGCTCTCTCCTTCCCATTTTCATCATGTTGTGCTACGAGAGCACCAGGGGTTGTTGTTGTTGCTGATATATATAAGATGAAGGGTTTGCTTGGAATTGGTGGCATAAGAGTTGGTGGTATGAGCAAGTACTCCTTGATCTTGTTGAATGCCTGGTCACATTTCGTGTCCCATTTTTATGCTACCCCCTTGTGGAATAGATGATAATATGACATTTCCTTGTCTGCTAGTTGTGCTATGAATTGACAAATAGAGTAGATTATTCCTTGTAGGCCTCTTAGTTGCTTCAATATCCTAGGTGCCTCTATTTCGAGGCTTGGTTTGAATTTGGTAGGTTCTACCTCAATTCATCTCATGGATACAATGTACCCTAGGAGCTTGTGTGATTGTACTATGAAAACACATTTCTTTGGATTAAGTCAAACCTTGTACTTTTCTAGCCTTTCAAAGATGGAACTTAGAGATGGTATGTGACCTCATTGTTTCTTTGATTTAGCCATTATGTCATCCATGTAATCCTCCACAGTTTTATGGATCATATCATGAAATATGAGTGTCATAGCCCTTTAGTAAGTTTCTCCTATGTTCTTCAACCCAAATGGAATCATATTCCAACAATATGTCCCCCATGGATGAGTGAAATTTGTCTTATATTGGTCTTCCTTAGCTATCATGATTAGATTGTATCCTAATAATTTTTCCATTAGGGATAACATCTAATGTCTTACTATAATATCCACAATCATGTCAATGTTTAGGAGTGGAAAATAATCCCTTGGACACACTTTTTTGGGATCTAAGAAGTCCGTGCAGATGAGGATTGCCCCAATGGGCTTTGAAACAAGTAAAAGGTTTGAGACCCACTCTAGATAATCAATCGGGCATATGAATCCTACTTCTAGGACCTTCTATAATTCCATTTTGACCAAAAATTCTATTTGGGGGTGCATCTTCCTTAGCTTTTGTCTTACTGGCTTTGCTTCAGGATATATAGCTAGGTGATGAACTAAAACCTTTAGATCAAGCCTAGGCATGTCGGTATAGGTCCATGCAAATTTTATCTTTCTTTACTTTAGGAATGAAACTAGGAGTTCATGCTCTTCTATGGGAAGTGACTTGACATAGAATCTTATATGTGGAAATTCTTTGTTCCCAAATTAACAAGATTGTATTGTTCTACTAGAATCGCTGAATTCTCCTAATGAATAGAACTAGGAGGAAAATTGAATCCTTCATCCTCTGGTGCCCCAAAGAGGTTTTCACCATTGGATGTGTCCTTTGTTTTTACTATTTTCAAGTCAGATAATGCCATAGTGTGGTTTTCACTCAAAGACCTAGAGATTATTCTCAAAATCTCACTTTTGTGACTGAAGGATTCAATCGTTTCCCCATAATAGGATTGTGTATCTAGTATGATATCAAAACCATATTTTTGATCTCCATATGGTACTGTATCTCACATTCCCATGAATTTTTATTCCACCTCATCATTTTTTAATGTGTCCAAAATTAGTAGTCCTTGTTGGTTGTAATCGATGAGTTGGGGATAAACTAGGTTTGTTGCATGGGTTTGATGGTCTGACTCAAAAGACACTGTACTGATCATGAATAGGGAGGAATCTTCAAAAAGCATAGGTGATTCAGTTATGGGATCCTCGTCACTACTACACACATCGGTTATGTCAAAGGTAAAATTGTCTAAAGGGAGACCTATAGATACTAGTAACTGAAGGGTGGCTGCCGATAAATAAGGGGGAGTTTGGACTGCTTTAGTATGAGAACTTCGGCCATGTATGGTTATACTTCGAGGGGTACATCCAATGTCAAGATATTTCATGTGATTCTCAATAATGATAGGATCCAACCAACCATTGTTTTTCTTCCAAGACTTCCATTCTTGTTATAGCCCATTCCCAATATTAATTGAAGTCCTCTGTTAGAATCATCCATAGAAAGGGATGGTATAGGTATTTCGTCCTGATAAAGGAGACTGGATATTTCTCTCTTGTCCACCACTTCTTGGCCTAGATCCCCCAACTTATGAATTGGAATGGATCATCTCTAAAGGTTTGATTTGTTGTATTGGCAGGTTGCGACTATCCATGGGACATAGGGAATTAAGGTAACTCCCCTACTACAAAGGGTCCCTTCTCCATTTTGTAATCTCCACACCCATAGTCTTGGATAGTGACCTTGATTTTGGATATATCAAGAATGGTGGGTGTCTTTGTCCCACTAGTGGAGAAAATTTTAGTTGGGTCTATATACATAATTGAAGGGCCTTCATCATTCTTTGGGACTTGGGGGATTTTATAGTGTTTCACTTCTAAGTTTTTGCAATAAGAAAAGGGATTAGGATCTAATGGGACTTCAATATTCTAGAAGAATTGGGCTGGGGTTTTAGGGTTCCAAAGTTACTCATGGTAACTTTGATTATTGACCTTCCAAAGTCGACCTTTTGTTATGTTTCAATGGTGACCTGCCACCAGGAAGAACTGGTCACTTAAGTGAGGTTTTATCCCTCTCGGGTCGTGCTTTACCAGTCCCGTTTAACCTAATTCGCCAGTCTTTTGGCATGATGACTTGTGTCTACACCATTGGGAATTTCAATGCAGGCCCCCACTTCAATGTTCTATCTGAAGTTTGATGAGTCGTCCGATTGCTAGGATGGATCTTTGCCGCTTCTTTGCCACTTCTTGCTGACCTCGTGACTGTACAGACTTCAAAGCTTCAAACCCAAAAACTCCTGACCCCCAATGAGCTGTGAGATCTCCTTTATATAACAGGAGAGCAACAAGCATTAGGCTACATTGTCGATACAAAATTGAATTTCAACCCAAAGTGAAATTCAAATTTACAATCCAAATCATATCAACCTCATATTTCTTCTTGAGGTGTTGATATGACGCAGGGCCATCTTTTCACTGGTGATGGCCATTAATAACAGGCTTAATTATGGTTTCTCGCACACCTCGCATGAGAAGAGTAAATATCCAAGAGGGTATTGCGAGGACTGCTAGGACATGCACGTGGCTCCTTTTTTCCTACAAGTGGGACTATGTGCATCCCCTGTGTACTTTGGATCTACTTTTTTGGGGGGATTTTGATTGGGTATGTTCTCCGAGGGTGCTAAGATGGATTGTCAACATCCATGGACTTAATCTTTGCCCTCCATTTTGTCACAATATGGTTTGAATCAATAGTTCAATTTCAAGAAAGGGGTGTGTGAGTTTTCCGTGTGGAATGTGTTGCTTGGCCAGTTCTCATGTCATTAATGGCATGGGTTTTCCTTCTCCAGAGGATCCCCACCTATTTTCCTCTGGCATGTGAACAGTTCCATCCTGTTGGGAGTATTCATGGTTATCTGGTCACTAATTGTTTGAATTCTTGAATTGGTTTCAAGTGATCATACCCTGCATGCTGGGCTATTCTATAAATGTTGAATGAGTTGTATGCAATCAGCATTGCATCTTCTTGTATCTGTGTATAGGAAGGTTTCTTCTCCTGTGTGTTACAAAGCTCTATTTCTTTCATGGATAAACCAATTAAGCGTAGGAGTGCGAGGATGGGATCCCATGGGTTGTCAGTCATGATGGAGCCTATTACGCCCATATCGCTTGAGGGTGCTACAAGAAATAATGGAAAGAAGCTAGTGCACTTTTCATCCCCGATGATCATTTTGGATCTAGATGAATCTGATACTCACTCAGACTATAGGTGTTACTTGGCCACTCTAACTGAACTCATTGGAGTGAATGAGGAAGCCATAGCAATTGAGCTGATAACAGAATTGGTACCAGCTTCAGCTATTAGGGATGATGCTCGCAAGGTTGATAAGGAAGAGATGGTTCCATCATTGTCACAAGCATGGACTCGAAGTGGTCGCCTGTACTGGGGCCGTGTGTTTTCTTGATGGTTACTGGTGGTGGGTTCGTTGGACGTGTATTCTCTTGCTGTTTCATCGTATGGATGTGGATGTAGACATGCACGTGCTTTGCACAAAATTTTGTTTTCTGACTGGTTATTTCGTAACCATTTTTGATTCCTATGATTATGCATAGTATCATTTAATGATTTGGATTGTAAATTTGAATTTCACTTTGGGTTGAAATTCAATTTTGTATCGACAATGTAGCCTGATGCTTGTTGCTCTCCTGTTATATAAAGGAGATCTCACGGCTCATTGGGGGTTAGGATTTTTTGGGTCTGAAGCTTTGAAGTCTGTACAGTCCGTCTTATAGTTGAAGTGTTATGAATATTTTGTTCAGGAAATCATCCTGGGTGGGGATTTGTATACAGATTAGTATGATATGCTTTTAAATTACTGATATCGAAAGAAATCTATAAAATTAAGATGGTTTACTCTTCTGTGTGTGTGCCATGGATTATGATTGGAGTTATCAAGGGTTCCTCCTTGCAGTTTCAACAATTAAATTCAAAGTGTAATTAGTTTTCTTGCTTTAACTTAAGAAGTTAATCAAATGCTTGAAGATTCAATTACATGTTCATGGTTGTATATGCTCAGGATGCTTGAAGAAGTACTATTTTAATGTACTAAAATATCTCATGATAGTAATGCTATATGAAGATGGGTTCATCGTATCGGGAATATATTCTGTATGACTCCATTGCCTAATGGATGAGGCATTGAACAATGTTTGTATCCTTTTGTTGGTTTAAGACAGTGAGCTCTAAGCATGGAAATCCAAATATTGAACCTAAAACACTTGAGTAAAACCTTTTCTTCCTCTGGGAGGTATTTCCTTGTAATAAGTGGGTCAATTCCGTTGCTCTTTAGCACTTGTAATCATTCTCTGGTCTGCCAATACCATGAAATGATGACTATCCCTTTGAGCATGTAGGAATTGTGATCTATATGAAGGAAGTGTTCCTACTAGTCATGAAGCATTCTTATGAACATGTTTAGGTTTACTCGCCTTGGTCCTACAAAGCCAAAAGTGTAGGAGAGGTCAGTCCTCAACTGACTCTCGTTAGTTGGCCATTAGTGGTTGTAGTTATCCTTGATAGGGGTTGGCTACCTCTTAGAGAGCTACAATATCTATATGGATCTTAAAAACACCAACAAAATGGCAACTCTATTGGGGACAAGTTCTGAATCTCTAGTTGCAGATTGATGCTGATATAGAGTCATATTAAATGTTATGTTGTTCTCAATCTACATAGTGAATGTTTTCAAACTAAGTGAAAGGAGGTAGTTCAAAAGAATCATGATAATTTTGTGGTCTATGGTGTCCTATAAGCAACGAATTCAAGATTCCTAGAGTTATTCATTGAAGGATGGTTCTATTTGGGGAAAACTTTTGAGAAATTTAAAAAAGAAAAAGGGGAGAAAGAAGGAAAAGGAACCATAGGGAATGGGTTATGAATGTGAGAGATATTACTGATGATATGGTGAGACTTTGTAATGGGTAATAAAACCCATCATTTCACAGAAACTAGAAAAAAGGCTCTCAAAGTTCTTTGAAATATTGTCCTCTGAAAGGAGGTGGCGACTCTGATGGAAGAACCAGTGAATAAATGAAGGAATAGTTCCAGATTGGTGCTATTTACATTCTGGAAAAGAGTTTGATACATGTTGTAAACAACTACCAAGTATTTCACCAAAACTAAAACAGTTCACTACTCTTAATGATAATGGGTGTTTTGATTAAAGATAAAATTGGTTCCAAATTTATATGTCAAGCATATACAAGGGAACAAGGATTTGTTTTACCATACTTCTAGTAATACAATATGTAAAAGGATTTATGAAGCACATTTGTATTGCATAAAATATTGGAAAGTAGGGGATACTTTTGTCAGTCATTAACAAACTCCTAGTTGAGCTAACAGGTGATCTGCCTAATAATTGTATGTTAGTAAGTAGTCTCCCATGTGTAAGGTCAAACATAAATATGCTAGAAGAGCAAGTTGTGTTAAGTCATTTGGGGAGTTTTATAACTCAAAGGTATATGCATTTTATGTTTGGTGCTATCAACACTTACCCTAATTCAATTCCTAAGAAAATTAGGAAGTACTTACCTCAATATATAGGACAAGTTGTAGAATCGGCTTCTAAGCATTTACAACATTTTGTTGATGTAATGGGTGATTATGAAATTGATCATGAGGATGCTGTCATGAAATTATCTGTGCAATCCTTAAAAGGTGATGCTAGGGATTGGTTTTCTTATCTGCCTGCCTTTTATGTTAACTCATGGAATCAGTTGGTGATGGTTTGTATGGAACAATTTGGTGAAAGAGTCAATCCCAACACACTAAGAAAAGGATTCATGGGAATTCACATACAAGAGGAGGAATTAGTCCTGCATTTTAATCTCAGGGTTTCAAGAGCATTAAGAGAAATCCCTAAGAAATAAGACCAAATGAGGCTGAAAGCTTGATTGTATATATAGGTGCCTTCAACAAGAGGATGAGTTTTTTATTAAGGGATAAAGAACCTACTACTCTACCTCAAGCATACCAGCTAGATATGGAAATTGAAAATAATATGAAATATTCAATGATGATGAGGTATTCGACTGCAGGTATTGGTTACCTAGGCCTAACCAATGCTAGTATAATATCTGAGCCAATTATTCAAAGAATTGATGATAAAATTATTGCTAGAAGCATTATAAGCCTAGAAATGTAGTCTGATGATAATGAGATCCAAGTTGAAAACCAGTCTGATTTGAGTGAAGATGATAAGGCAAGAGAAGGAATCATCATATGAGTTTTTTCTGAGATTTTTGGAAATCTTAATACAAATTCCCATAGAAAAAAGACCTAATGATTATGAATGTATTGATTTGTTTTGTGAACTATATGAATCCGAACTGAATTCCTTACATGAGGAATTGAAACTTGCTAATTTGGCTCAGGTGATTCAATGAATAGAGATTGAAGAGTCGACCAGGAATGCATCTACACAAAATAAAGGTCGTGCTCATCCATTACAAGATGTTTGCATAAGTCATGACAAAATTGAGAGGCAAGATGATGTAGGATTGTATGAAACACCTATTGTGTTTGCTAATCCTAATTATGACTCTAATATTACTGAGACTCTGTTGCAAACTAATGATTGTGATTTTAGGGGTAATAATTGCAGTGCTGATAATGCAGTAGAAATGTTATTTTTACCAGAGTTATGTGGGGATGAAGAGCCCCATGTTTTCTCCCAAGTAAAGAAAAAGTTGTTAGATGGTGTATATCTAGAGTGTACCTCTGATATATTAGCATTAGAACAGGGGAGTTATACAAATTTTGAACAATCCAAGGATATTGATACCTGTGATCAGAAGAATGCAATCGAAGGCAGCCAGTATTGTGGTGAATACACTAGCCTTGTGGTGTTCCCCGACTTTCTATATAAAGTGGAGATGGAGGTCTTACTGCCCTCTAGCATTGATGTAGTCAGTAAGGGGTTTTTAGATTGTGCAAAATTATTCACTTATAGATCAACATATTCAATAGATATTGTTGAGTACAATAAAACCAGTAGGTATTGCTCTATTTTTTCTGATCAAAGTGAAGTTGATATTTTTAAACCTATCTCTGAAGGTATTTATATTGAGAGGGATGAAGAAGTACAAGAAAAGATGTGCCAGAAGAAAATTTCCTCGAGCTATGTATTGTCTTGGATAGCTAATGGAAATAAGGGTACTCTGCATACTATTATATATGATAACTTTCAGTTCAATATGCAAACCGAGGATAACAGAATGGATGATGTTGTAGACCAGGTAAGTTATGAGTTTTCATTTCCTATAATAGATGAATTGGCACCCTATAAAACATGACCAGGAGCAGTATAAGGTGAAATATTATCATGGTCATATATTGCTCTTAAATTGGTGGGGCATAGCATTCATTAAATCAATACAGGGGCCGAGTGAGGATAGGCTCCATAGCAATTGCAAAGGTATTGCTTATCTCATGCACTTCAAAACATCAAATGGTGAATGTTGCAAGTTCTTTTTTTGTCAACAAATGGAAAATTTCATTTTTGATCGGGTTAAACCTTGATTTCTCTTGTTTGGTAGCTTGGGGCTACCATGTTTGTACACATAGGTCTAGTTGACAGAACAAGGCAATATATCTATTGAAAGGCTTGTGTAATTAAGTAATTTAGCTTGCGAAACCAAAGATTCTAGATTCTTGCTATGCCCATAGGGGGCATACATCCCTAGTTGGAGCCACTGATGGGACTTCAATATTCTAGAAGAATTGGGTTGGGGCTTTAGGGTTTCAAAGTTACTCATGGTAACTTTTATTATCGACCTTCCAAAGTGGACCTTTTGTTATGTTTCAATGGTGACCTGCCACCAGGAATAACAGGTCACTTAAGTGAGGTTTTATCTCTCTCGGGTCGTGCTTTATCGACCCCATTTCACCTAATTCATTAGTCTTTTGGCATGATGACTTGTGTCTACACCACCGGGAATTTCATTGTGGGCCCCCACTACAATGTTTTATCTCAAGTCTAATGAGCTGTCTCATCGTTGGGATGGATCTTTACCGCTTCTCGCCGACCTCATGGGTTTCCCTGTTGGCGTCATCAAAATGGTGCGAGGCTCGCGAGATGTCACCATTTGGCATGAATGGATGTATGGGTTTTCTTCCTGAGGTGTAGATATGATGTGGGGAAGTCTTTTTATTGGTGATGGCCATTAATAACAGGCTTAATTATGGTTTCTCGCACACCTCGCATGAGTAGAGTACATATCTGGGAGGGTATTGCGAGGACTGCGAGGACATGGGACGTGGCTCCTTTTTTCCTGCAAGTGGGACTATGTGGGTCCCCTTTGTGGTTCAGATCTAATTTTTTTTGAGGATTTTGATTGGGTATGTTCTCTGAGGGTGCTAAGATGGATTGTCAACATCCATGGACTTAATCTCCACCCTCCGTTTTGTCACAATATGGTCTGAATCAGTGGTTCAATTTCAAGAAAGGGGTGTGTGAGTTGTTTGCATGGCATGTGTGGCTTGGTCATTGCTCATGTCATTAGTGGCATGGGTTTTACTTCTCCAGAGGATCCCCACCAGTTTTCATCTAGCGTGTGAATAATGCCATCCTATTGGGAGTATTCATGGTTATCTAGGTCACTAATTGTTCAAATGCTTGAATTTATTTCAAGTGATCATACCCTGTGTGTTGGGCTATTCTATAAATGTTGAATGAGTTGTATGCAATTAGCATTGCATCTTCTTTGATATGTGTACAGGAAGGTTTCTTCTCCTATGTGTTGTAGAGCTCTGTTTCTTTCATGGATAAACCAATTAAGCATAGGAGTGTGAGGTTGGGATCCCATGGGTTTCCAATCATGATGGAGCTTGTTACGCCCATATCACCCAAGGGTGCTACAAGAAATATTGGAAAGAAGCCAATGCACTTTTCATCCCCGGTGATCATTTTGGATTTAGATGAATTTGATACCGACTCAGACTACAGGTGTTACTTGGCCACTCTGATTGAACTCATTGTAGTGAACAAGGAAGCCTTGCTGGTTGATTCAATAACAGCGTTGGTGCCAGCTTCAACTGTTAGGGATGATGCTCACAAGGCTAATAAGAAAGTGGTGGTTCCGTTGTGGTCACAAGCGCGGACTCAAAGCGGTCGCCTGTACTTGGGCCGTGTGTTTTATTGATGGCTACCGATGGTGGGTTCATTGGACATGTGTTCTCCCACTTTTTCATCGAATGGATGTGGATGTAGATGTGCACGTGCTTTGCACAAAATTTTGTTTTCCGACTGGTTATTTCATAACCATTTTTTATTCCTTTGATTATGCATAATGTCATCTAATGATTAGGAATGTAAATTTGAATTTCACTTTGGGTTGAAATTCAATTTTGTATTGACAATGTAGTATGATGCTTGTTGCTCTCCTGTTATATAAAGGAGATCTCACGACTCATTGGGGGTTAGGAATTTTTGGGTTCGGAGCTTTGAAGTCTGTACAGTCCATCTTATAGTTGAAGTGTTATGAATATTTTGTTCAGGAAATCATCCTGGGTGGGGATTTGTATAGAGATTAGTATGATATGCTTTTAAATTACTAATATCTAAATAAATCTATAAAATTAAGATGGTTTACTCTCCTGTGTGTGTGCCATGGATTATGATTGGAGTTATCAAGGGTTCCTCCTTGCAGTTTCAACAATTAAATTCAAAGTGTAATTAGTTTTCTTGCTTTAACTTAAGAAGTTAATCAAATTCTTGAAGATTCAATTACATGTTCATGGTTGTATATGCTCAGGATGCTTGAAGAAGTATTGTTTTAATGTACTGAAATATCTCATGATAGTAATGCTATATGAAGATAGGTTCATCGTATCGGGAGTTAATTCTGTATGACTCCGTTGCCCAAAGAATGAGGCACTAGATAATGTTTTTATCCTTTTTTTGGTTTAAGACTGTGAGCTCTAAGCATGTAAATCCAAATACTGATCCTATAACACTTGAGTAAAACCTTGTGTTCCTCCAGGAGGTATTTCCTTGTAATAAGTGAGTCAATTCTGTTGCTCTTTGGTACTTGTAATCATTCTCTGGTCTGCCAATACCATGAAATGATGACTATCCCTCTGAGTGTGTATGAATTGTGATTTGTATGAAGGAATTTTTCTTACTAGTCATGAAGCATTCTTATGAACACATTTAGGTTTACCTGCCTTGGTCCTACAAAGCCAGAAGTGTAGGAGAGGTTAGTCCTCAACTGACTCTCATTAGTTGGCCATTAGTGGTTGTAATTATCCTTGATAGGGGTTGGATACCTCTTAGAGAGCTGCAATATCTATATGGATTTTAAAAACACCAACAGGATCATCATATATCATGACCTATTGATTTTTATATGAGAACTTGATGCACTGATGGAAGGTTGGTCCAACTGCTTGCATCCCATGGATCCATGGCCACCCTAGGAGGATGTTATAAGGAAAATCAAGGTCAAGGACCTAGAAGGTGGTTACCATAATTATTGGCCCTACTTGAATAGGGAGTTGGATAGTTCCTTGAGATACTCTTTCTTGGTCGTCATAAGCTTTAATTGTGATGCTCTCACCTTTTTCGATGGAGTGCTCAAAGAATCCTAGGTTCTGTATGAGCTTGAGAGAAAAAATGTTTAGACCTGCACCCCCATCAACCAAGACCCCTTTAAATTTTTTTAATGAACTAGGACCTCAAGGTGGAGTGCGTGATTGTGAGATGCTTGGGTGGGGAAGCCTTGATTGGAAAATGTGATTAGATTTGGGGTGGTAATGTTTCCGACCATAGTTTGGGGATCAATTGGTCATAAGTGGTGATGAACTGAATTTTTAGATGAAATGCCAAGGTTTTCTCAAGATTGGAAATGATGGTGAAAATTTGTTCCTCCTCCGGCATGGCCCACTTGCTCCTATTGGCCTTGGATTTCCATTGTTGTAGGAAGGAATCAAATGATTTCCCCTTACCTTGTTTGAGTGTAGATAGTTCCTCTAGACTAACATCCATGATAATGTTGAATGCATATTTTTTTATGAATGCATCTACGATATCTTGGAACCTTTTCATGCCAGTTGGTAAGCGAGAGAACCACTCCATGGAAGGTCCAGACAAGCTCTGAGGAAAAATCCACATCAGATATGTATAGTCATATGTGACTTCCATACAATGTACTTGGAATTCCTTGATATGATCCTTAGGGTTTCCCAACCAATGATATTTGTCAAATTTAGGGATTTCAAAACCCTTTGGGAATGGTACCATTTCTATGCTCTTGTCGAAAGGATAAGCGAACAAGTTTCTTGGTTTTTTTGTTGTTTTCCTTGACTGGAGATCAAGCACTTGCTGCGAGAGAAATTTGATTTTTGCTATCATGTTGTCTTGCAGTTTAGGAGGTGGAGTGAATGTGTTCTGAAGTGGTTGATGTGTTTGAGCGATGGGTGGAGTGTTAGGTATGTTGATGGGAGTTTTTTTCAAGCTCTGTTGTGTGGTTAAGGCTTCTTAATAGGCCTACATTTGTTGTTGTGCCAAGAATGCTTTTTGTTGGTCTTATATCTACTGTACCAATAAATATTTTTGTTGGAATTGTTGTTGAGCTTCTTTTTGTTTTGCTTGATACTATTGTAGGGCTTGTTGTTGACCCGCTTGTAGTTGTTCTTGGTATTGAGCTTGATATTGGGCTTGAGCTTGATCCTATGCTTGTTGGGCTAATTATACAACCGAGGTAGCCTATGTGGCTTGAGATGCTTATGTATCTTGGGTGACTTGTTTTTGTTGCAATAAAGTTTGAGCTTGGGCAACCTATTATTCTTGTTGTACTGCTAATTATGCTTGTGATTTTTGGGTAGCTACTCATGCAACTTGTTGATTTAGAATTTGTTGAAGATATTTTTGATAGGGGGCTTGTTGAGTTGCTTGTAATGCAATGCTAAATGAG